>CM050167.1:170301441-170983941 GCA_027410445.1 Discoglossus pictus | reverse complement strand
GGATGTGATATCAATTACTAAATCAATATAGAGAAACTGAGTTCTAGAAAGAATACATATTTTAATATCAGGAAAAAAAACGCTTTAAAAATTTATAAAGGCAATTATAATATTTTTTATCAGATCTATTTACATTCAGCAAGAATTAAAGAACATTCCTTTATTAGCCACAAAGAGCTGCCAATAGCAAAGATGATTCTAAAAAAAAATAAAAAGGTACACGGCTTCAAAGCATTTTATAAACATGCCAATGCTCCAGCTTATAATGAGCACACACTGTAGGTTGTTTTCTTTTGATCAGTATGTCTGACAGTTTGCTGTTCTCAGTCTAGAAAAAAAAAATGGAGGATGCTAAATAAAGGCTCACAATTGTGATGCTTGCCAGACTCTGATTAGGAAGAAGTGCATTATAATTTCAAGTTTACACAACCATTACAGCTGCTGTACCAGACGCCACGTCAAGAAGTTAAATTAAAAACTAAGCTGGAGTCCAACTTCCAAAGTATTTGACGGAATCCACACTTATCTAAAATACACGGTTACAAAATGTTCAGGATGTACTTTGTAGACAAAACAATTCTTTAAAATGAATGTTGCCCAATTTTATTATCACATTAATTCACTATTAAATGGAATAGTTTATTACGTTTATTCAAATGTTGTTAATTTATCCAAAGCACATTAGACAATTATAAAAAGCAGTACAAAAAAAGTGCAGGCGAGTAAAGTACAGCAGTTTGAAGAGGGCTGAGAATAAGGTGAGATTTGGGTTAGCTGCTGAATGGTATAACAGGCCAGAGGCTTAATCAAGGTCATGGGCATGTGAGGTGATAAGTGGAGCTAGAATGCATGGGAAAGTGGAAGGTTAATTGGGTTAAAGGACCACTTATTTTTATTCAGTCTGCGGCTCTGATCAAGCAGTACATTCCTCCTTTGCTGCTGAGTCACTCTAGGAGGATTCTATGTAAATCATGTGAAATGGATGTGTCCAAAGCTGCTTCTGGGCTCACTCACTGAGCCTTGAAGAACATACCCCCATCATTTACATAGAAGACTCCTACAGTACCTCAACACCATACAAGGACATGCAGTGCTTGGTTAGAGTTGCAAACAGTGTCACATGAGACCAAAAAAAACACATTTTCAAAATATGTCACTTTTTTTTTTATATATATTCTCAATTCTCATTCTTTGACACACAGCCTTATACAGGCAAATATGAATTCTGGACCTTGCCTTCACAAATCCATTAGGACCTTGGTGAAATTCGTAAAAATAATTGATTACTTATGCCTTAGATCAATGTTTTTAATCTTTTATTTCACCTTTCAATCTTAACCATATACTAAAATCTGAATAGTCATTTCAATGCATCTATAGGATGTGCGATAATAGGCACTGCATCTTAATAGTATAATATTTCATTGCCATTTTATGATTTAAGTGAGTAAAGTGAAACACAACTTCTATATGTGAAGCAATTTTTCAAAATCGGATGAAATTGTGGGGAACTCTTTAACGATTAATTTCTGGCAACCCTAGTTATGGAAAAAAAATCTTCCTGGAGCTGCAGCAGGTCTAAAAGAGACGATAGTGCTGTTTAGTCACATATTCATTAAACTCAAAGAAAATGCAGCACCCTATTTAAACTTTCAACTATGAAAACAACAAACAAACAAATATTTAATTACAATTTAATTTGTTTTGAGGGGGGGTTGCAAGAAAAATGAGAAAGGGTAGAATATTTGATCTCAAATAGCATTAGTCAGGTTAGTGAAGATCTGGGTAAACATTGAGCAAAAAGAGTCAGGAGTTACATTAAAGGTTGTATGTTCCTGCCTCCCAAGACTCTAAGAGCCCTGAAAATATGTGATTAAAGTCTAAAAACATATTTTTGCTTTGTAGCTCACACATCCATAGCTTCACTGCTCTTTACATTTTTGATAGAACAAATTATAGTTCCAAAAGTGGGAATTTCAAGAAAGTGTAAATGACAGAATGTGATGGAGATTAAATCCATCTGCTGCAGACATTCTAGTCCAAACAAAACAGAAATTATCACTAAACTCCTGGATTAACAACATCCATGAAGCTGTTCTGACAAATACAGCCTGTTTTAGTAATGAAGAAATACTCATCAGACGTTGAGTCTCATGATGCAATAGCAGGTTAAATTGACAAATATGTCTTTTTCCGTTTCCTGGAAGAGACCAGTACATTGCTCTTATGGTCTCTGTGCTAACACATGGCATACCTCTCTCTCTGCAATAAATTCATCATTCCATGCAGTTATTTTGGTCATATAATTTCCTGTCAGCTAACACAACATCCCCATCTTTGTCAATTAAGTGACTCATGAAAATGCAAAAAGAAAGAAAAAAAAAAGCGGAATTCCTTTCTATGGGGAAACATCATATGAACATTACAAAAAGTAGAGCTCACATAAAAAAAGTTAAATACTTCATAGGAGATACTACAAGGGTTGACACATTTTTAAGACGCTCAAAAGTCAACCAAATTTATATATATATATATATATATATATATATATATATATATATATATATATATATATATGACTCCTGAGTTGTTAAAAATGTGTCAACCCCTGTAGTACCTTTTGTAAACAGTGGTGGACAGGGTCAGATGGTGGTATTGTCATCTGTTTTTATCATGCTTTTATGCTCTTATGTGAAATTTCATATGAATTTTCTGAGTTTTAAAAATTAAAAAAAGTTTCACTAGTAAAAACTGCACTGAAAACTTCAATAGACAAAACATGTAAAAGTAAGCAGTTTTTCTTTTTTGGCCAATGATGCTCAGCTGATAAGACAGTACATAAAAAAACATTTTACTATAGCCCTTCAGATAGATCACCAGTAGTATTTAAAAAAAATAAGAATAAGAATATATAAACTGAGCAAATTTACTATCAATTATATCTTAGCTAGGGACTTAACAAATCACATGAACCACAACTCCTCAAGTTTTACTTCTACCTCTAAACTGTTTTTGGAAATTCTACTTATATCTACACATATACCTTCCTGTGGCTACTAAGAATATTTTGTATGGCTGGCTACAAGCTTTGATATAAATTTGCCAACCCCTTAGCTTAGCTTACAAACTGTAATATGTCTATGTATGTGATAATTGCAAGATGTAACACAACATGCTAAATGCTTACTATGAACCCATTTTAGCAATGTAACAAGATTGAACTTCAGCAATTCAAATTCAATTACTAGGACATATGGCAAAAATTATTGGTCTCCTGATTGTACAATATGCCAAAATAATGATCTTTCACATGCTCATTCTGGATTAGCCAATCTTTCACTGAACTAAAACAACCAACTGACTTAAATGAAACAGACTTTTGCAGACGTCCTGCTTTGGAAATTGCTTTATGTTCCTTAACTCTAAAGTGCCTAGTTCATAAGTGAAAGGTTACTGCACTATTGGCAAAATAAATTCACAGAACGCCTATGCTGTTCCAGTTTCCCTGAATTGCAAGAACATTTCTTTGGCAGGGTGAGTGTCTAGGACATTATGAGAAAAGACTCAAGTTTAATATACCTTTCACAGAGCAATCAGTGAACAGATGAAGGAAAGGACAGTGAGTAAAGGCATAACAACATAATAGTCAATGTGATTTTGAGAATCTCAGGATGGATAAAAAGCAAATGGTTATAATGCCACTTATTAGTTAAAATACTGTTTTTCTCTGTGAAAGCAGCAAAAGTGTCTAATAAAATAGAAGAATTAATGTCCTAAACGAAAAATAAAAGTTTTAAAGATGATGCAATCATCTGAAAGATAGCGAACAAGGCGGCTGAGCCAAATGTTTGCTTCACCCACTGCCACGGACATATTTCATATAGAAAAAGCCAGATTTTTAGTTAAAAATATATATCTTTGGATACATATTAACAATAAAATGCTGAATAAATAGAACAGGCAGGTGTGTGGAAGAAGTGGATTATGATAATAACAAAGGCAGGCATGTTTTCTAAATTCCAGTGTTATTCTTGAGATCCTCTTTTTTTATTATTTTTTACAGATGGTCTTCATACATTAAAATAGTGAGGTTGTTCTAGTTAATGAGAATGCTCTCACATCAGCAAACCAACCCAATACGTATTTGCAAAATGTTCAAAGTAATGGGGGATGACAAAGTATTTATTACTAAACCTATTCTAAAAAGCTTCAATACAGAAAATTGATCTGACTGAATTTAGTTTTCAGTGTTTTATTTTGACACTATTCCTAACATACAACCACATATTTAATTAGAGGATGAGAGAAAAATGCACAATACCTTTCTAGATGCTACAAACTTCTTTATGCAGAGTTGTAAAAACTGTTTAAATCAAAATTTCTATTAGTGATTTAAATGTACAATTTTCCCAGGAGGATTTTCTCCTGACAATGTGTGTGTGCAGATGTTCACCCTGAAAAGAAACATGAATAAATGGAGTCGCAAGTTCACCACCCCCAGACATACAACAGTATGATTATGCAATATATATTCTTCTTTTGTTCTGAAAGACACAGTGAATATCTAAAATAGTCTGAAAAGTGAGTAAAGATTCAGATAAAACAACAGCTCCGAAAAGAGAACACTAAAAAATCATTGAGAAATGTTGCATACATTTCCAAACCAAGACGCTAAAATTAAACACACAAGCACTGCTACGATACTGAGCGATTTGTGGATTTCTCATTTTAAAAAAAGATACTGACTCACAAAATAAAAATAAAAATGTATGAGAAGTCAAATGTATCACGTATTACTTTACTTTTAACCTTTTTAACAGCAGGTGGGCAACAGGCCCCTCACAAGCACTTCCCATGCAGTACCCAACCTGTTCTATGAAGAGGGAGAGCATATCCATCATCAACAATACATGAAATCTCCCTAAATCTAGCAAATAATACACTGTTGTACTCTTAAATATTTCTCATTATCCGAACTTCTATTCCCAATTAATTTATTTCCTACAGGACACTCGTGTGCCGCATATGAGGCCCTTCAAGTGAAATAGGTTGCCCATGACTGTATTAGAGTATATAACAGTAAAGAGATGTCACAACGTTTTTTAGAGCATTTGAGTAGCTAACACTAAATGTAACATGCCAGAAACATGGGCATTATAGGATTCCACTAATGATGACACACACGTCATAACTATTTGCTCCAATCAAGAGTATATCCCAGGATTTTTATTACCACCACAATACTTTAACATCCTGTACTGTCAGCAAATTAACAATTCTTGTTGACAGAGGTTTCTTCTGACTGAAATTCCTTATTAGACTCTTGGCTCTCAGCAGGGACAAGGGTTCAATTTGACTTGAGTTTTCTGGATATTTATTAATATTTTGCTATGATAAGCGAGATTCGTTATCACTGTAGTCTCAAAAACAAGGGAAGTCCAAAGAGAAAAAGACAAACAGCAAGATAAGATTGATAAAATACATTTTTAAAAAGATCGAACACAATTTATATATAATCCATAAGAATAAAACTTATTTTTGGAAAGTTTATAGCTAAATATTAAAGGAACATGGAACACAACTGTTTTTATCAAGCATTTAAAATAGCATTTTTTTACACATTATTAAAGTTTTTTTTATTGTTTTGCATGAAAAAATATTAAGTAAAACCTGTTTAGACGTTATCAAAACGAACAGCAAGAAACACAGAGTAGATGTCATTGGCTGACAGAGAGCAAGCCCCCAAGAGCACGGAATATGTTTTTGTTCTAGGAGACCTTTATTTGAAAAAAAAAAAAGAAAGAAACTCATTTTAACACATTGTCAAATTCCGTCCTTCTGATGAAATGAAGAAGAAAAAATATTTCCATGTCCCTTTAATATAAAATAAACAACTTCCCAGATTTCAACCTATCCAAGAGCACACAAACCAGAGAGGAACTGGGATCTAATAACAAATTAGAGGAAGAATAAAACTATATATCATAAATCATTCTTTATGTGCAGATAATCAGAGGGGGAACCTCCAGGATATGCTCTCGTTTGGACCAATTAGCAATGCCAGTTTTGACATCACAGATGGGGAAGGAGACTAATCTTTGCTTGTCTACTGTGGAGAGTTTAAAGTAAGCTACACAAGTACCTTATATACTCGAGTATAAGCCGACCAGAGTATAAGACGAGGCACCTATTTTACCACAAAATACTGGGTAAAATGAGTGACTCGAGTATAAGCCAATGGTGGGAAATGTGCTGCCCCCTGTGTCCCTCTTGTGCCCTCTGTGTCCCCCCTCTCTCTCCCTTCCCTGTGTCTCTTCTCCCCTCTCCCTTCCATGTGTCTCTTCCCCCCTCCCTTATCACCCTCCTCATTCTCAACCTCCCTCCTCAAGCCCACTCCTCAACCCACTCCTCAGTGACTCGAGTATAAGCTAAGGGGGCCCTTTTTAGCCTTAAAAAAAGGGCTGAAAAACTCTGCTTATACTCGAGTATATACGGTATTCCAAATATGTCCTACCCAGGTTTGTGATTACCAATATAGATTTACCAGGTTACAAGAAAAGAATTGCAAAGATAATCAATACTAGCAATTAAGATGCATGTTCCTGGATCCTGACAATGTTCAATAAATGCAGTCTGTTAAAACAACAATCCTTAACGTATCCCCCCCCCCCCATACATTTTGTGATCCTTAACCCCTCCATTTTACTACCTTCTCTTTATTCCTATTATATCAGTTAAAAAAACATATATACACTTGTCTTTGGCAGAAGTGTCTAATTTCCATATCTGTGGTCAACAGTCTTTTTACTAGATAATTACCTACTGTTACTGCTTCATTACAACAGTGTCAAAATTATTGTTCTACACCTACACCTGTGTAGACATCATTAAAAATAAATAAAAATGTTCTTCCATTAAGTAAAGGTTATGCATGTTTAAAGTGGTCTGAAAATCATCTCAGGCAACACGTAAAAGTATTAGTTGCTCGTAGAAAAATAGATCATATGGGCCTCATTCTATTAAGGGCCGTAAAATGGCCGCAAAACTGAGATTCTTTTACTGCCAGCTTGCGGCCCTGCGTAGCGCTACGGCTATGCTGCTATTCAAATGGACGCCGCCGCAAGGAGGTCCCCCTTACGGAAGGTCGCAAACTATGCAATCCTCCGGAAGCATTTCATGCGCACCTGTAAATCGTGTTTCAAGGCAAAGTTGGAAAACTGTAAATGCAAATATATATTCAAGACAGCACTGTAAAGCACTGTAAATGATAGGCAACATAATGGGGGACATGAGGATTAATAACAACTCCCTCTCAAGCTTGTACATCGCCCAAATCCAATATTTAATTTCAGGTTTATTTTCCGTCCCAAGTCCTGCGGGCTTCAATGACCTCAAAGCCAGTAAATCGTTGTTAAAACCCATACGGAGGTTGAAGGCCGCAAACTCAAACTATTGTAGAAGCAAATATATATTCAATCCAGCACGGTAAAGCACTGTAAATGATGGGGAACACAATGGGGATTAATAGCAAAACATTCTCAAGCTTGCACATCGCCAAATTATAATCTTTGATTTTAGGTTTAAAGTCCCACGGGCTTCAATGACCTCCAAGCCCATAGCTCGTTATTCAAGCCCATACAAGCTTGGAGGGTGAATAAGTCCTTGCATGACAGATAGAACACGAAGATTGAACATGAAATTAAATTTCTTTATTTGCAGACTTGAGAGTAGGGGAATGTTGTGCTATTAATTCTTAGACCAAACATCACTTTCACTTTTAATAAAAGTACAGGATGGCTTTTCTATTTGCTTAATTAGTGCTACTATTTGAAAGCCATTTGCCACACCTTCGTGGCCCAAGTAACCTGTGGGTCTATTTTACCCATGTACGGACTTGACGGAGGCTAATTTCGCCGCTGTGGCGGGTCTGATATGCTCCAAGCCCGTGGGACACAGAAATTGAACATGATTTACAAAAAAAAAAATGATTTGCAGATTTGAGTGTAGGGGATAGTTGTGCTATTAATTCTAACACCTACAATCATCAAAGTACAGGATGGCTTTTTTATGTGCTTAATTGGTGCTTCGATTTGTAAGTAAGAGCCTTGCGGGACCTTTTTGGTGTAAGTAAGCTGCGGCACGGTTTTAACTAATTACGGCCTTGACGGAAGGGTTTGCACAGCATTTGAATAGCAACCTGGGCTTTCTTGCGGCCGCATAAGATCAAAGGCTTTGACAGAAGTAAGCTCATCACAAGTGACTGCAGCTCGACAGCCATAAGCAGCCCGGAGGCCGTGAATTGAATAGCGACATAGCCTCGCAGCTCTAACGGCCCTTAATAGAATGAGGCCCTATGTATTTACAGTAGTAAGAATAAAAACCTTGCTCATTTTAAAAGGGTCAAATGATATACACATTGAAAGAGTAGCTACAATCATTCTCCTATCCCTTTGCTTTCAGAACCCAGCTGTACATGAAATAGTACTGGCAGTAAAGAGGAATTATAATAGACATGAAGGATGATATTTAACAAAATAATACATTCTAGAAAGGAGCATACATAGTGGGTCCATAAAATAATGATTGTGCTCTTTACTTGATAAGGATGTATGTCTATATGTCCTAAAAACAAAAATATAATCCTCTCTTTTAATTACCTCTTTAGGAACGGACTGAATCAGTACAAGCATTACTAAGGTCAGTGAAAATGTAGAAAACACAGTCAGAATGAAGTTCAGTAGGTCAGAGGGATATGACCTTTGCAAACAAGCACAATACCAAATGTAGAGTATGAACAACAAATGTGTACACATGCACTCACACATACAGAGAGGAATCAGAGTAATACCCAATACTCTAACAGGCTTAACTCGATGACATTGGTTTAGCATTAAGCCCGGCTAAGCAGAAATTAGACTCCCACAAAAAAACAAAAAAATAGAGAAAACCTGAAATAAGAATCTGTAGGTAAAATACATTTTGTTATTAGTATAATTGGTATAAATGACAACAATCCATCAATAGGATGTATATAGCAAAGAATATGGCATTGGCAAAAAGAATAAGTATTCCTACCAATCTGACAAAGTCAGCAATGCATGTACATACATAGAAAATTATCAGATGGATTCACAGCACAATACAAATATATTATTATTATCATCCTTTATTTGTAATGCCCCAATATATTCATAGCGTTATACATGGGTTAAGTACAAGGCAAAAACAATATTAACACAATGCAAAAGAATGGAGGGTCCTGGTTGCTAATATCATGTACATTTCAAACTCACCACAATATTTCAACTTGCACATAGTCCCTGTATCTATATGTTCATTCGTTATTTTTAACATAACACAACATGTCATTTCTTTTGCTAAGCAAACTAACTTTACAGCTAAAAAGTGTATGTAGGAGATATGTTGATTTAACAATCAAGAGTCAAACGGGAACTGGAAATATACCGAAGCAAAGCAGATGGACATAATTGGTTTAACACGGTCACATGACAATTAATATGTTGCACGCAATACACAGCTATACCATTGTGGTAGGATTAAAAATGTCACACATTCCATTTAGAAAGTTCAGATTCTATAATAAAGCACAATATGATTCCCAACTAACGCTTTTCTGGCTAAAACCTCTGTATGTGAATTATGAATTTGTGCATAATTGTGAAGAATAGGATGTGATGGAGATGAGCCAGACTCTGCCTTTCACTACTGTCTTACGCACCATTAAACAAAAACCAAGACATCCTGGACTCACACGTCTCTGAAGCATGAAGAGGAGAAAAGAGCAGCTTAGTGTTTCTAAATGTTCTGTTTCTGTCCAATAAAGCATAACCTGACCCAAACAAGGGCATACATGGTCGTAACTAAACTTCCATTAGAGAATCCATTAGAGAAACATAACTCACTTTCAGAAGAAACAATAGAAGGAAAAAGAGCATGCTCACAAATTCAGTAGAGAAGGAAAGGGGCTTCATATAAACAAAATAAATGACGAAGAAACAAATAATAATGACAATCTAGCAATGGATTGTAACAAAAGATAGTATAAAAGAAAATGATGCACAGAGCAATTAAAGGGACACTGAAAGCATTTTACTTAGTTGCGTCAAAGTGGATATTTGATAAGATTCAAATGTTAAATTGATTTGAGGGCTTGTCAGTCAAAGAGCAGAAACGTATCTGTATGAGTCAAACAATAAAATTTAGGACATACCAGTTAGTGTCAATGAAGTTTAAACAGGTTTTACTTTTTTTCATGCAAAACAAAATTCTGAATAATGTTTAAACCCTGCTTCTTTAAATGCTTAAAAAAACAATTGTGTTCCATATCCCCTTAAGGCTTGTAATGTAGGCAAAAAGCTAAATACAATACTCAATAATGAATGGAATCTGTGAGGAGTATCCACTGACTATTTTCTTCCTAATCTTCCATTACGTGTGAGATGTGGCAATCCCACAAGGGACCTGTAAAAAATAGCTTGTTCCTTGGCCACAGTTTACATTAAAGTGTACCAATGATTGTGGTGACACTATTGTTTGTAGATAGATAGATAGATAGATAGATAGATAGATAGATAGATAGATAGATAGATAGATAGATAGATAGATATGTAATCTAAACTTGCACCGAATCACTGTCTCTTCTGTTCCTTAGTACTGAATAGCTAAAACAAAAATGAAAACAGAAAAACATGTCTCTGGAAAGACGGAAAGACCCATTATCCCCAGTACATTTTCTATTTACTATCACTTACTTACTCCTAACTTCCCGAATTGCATTTACATTGTAATACCTCTACAAAATGTATGCACAATGAGGCACCATACAGATAGAAACAATAACCTATACAAATGAATAGCATGAAAGATGAAAATAATACTGCAACAGGTCCACGGAATAAAGAAGCTCAATAGAGGTATTAATTGAAATGGCTGTGAAGACATAAAACTTTCACCTTTTCTCTTGTATGTACTGTCAGCTTTCATCATTTATGCTTGAGTTCTTACATTCACTGGCAGCTTTCTCTACATACAGTAACATTACAAACAAGGCAGAGATAACCCAATTGATGCTGGATGGACAAACAACATAAGTTTAGAAGATCACGTCTGGCAGCCTAGTGAAGTTTCATTTAGCCAAGTAATATAAATTACAATAATGATTAAAAACTGAAGCAGATTTATAATGTTTTGAAATATTATCCTATCAATAACCAGATGGTCAGATGAGCCTCTCACATGAAGTCTGTCAGGTCTTCACATACAGGTGATCCGGTCACATCTCTACAAAGACTCATATCTGACAGGTCTGTCACACTCAGGTGAGTGGGTCACGGCACACGTCTGACGGGTGGGTCACGGCACACGTCTGGCGGGTCTGTCACACTCAGGCGGAGTGGGTCACGGCACACGTCTGACGGGTGGGTCACACTCAGGTGAGTGGGTCACGGCACACGTCTGACGGGTGGGTCACGGCACACGTCTGGCGGGTCTGTCACACTCAGGCGAGTGGGGTCACGGCACACGTCTGACGGGTCTGTCACACTCAGGCGAGTGGGTCACGGCACACGTCTGACGGGTCTGTCACACTCAGGCGAGTGGGTCACGGCACACGTCTGACGGGTCTGTCACACTCAGGCGAGTGGGTCACGGCACACGTCTGACGGGTCTGTCACACTCAGGCGAGTGGGTCACGGCACACGTCTGACGGGCCTGTCACACTCAGGCGAGTGGGTCACGGCACACGTCTGACGGGCCTGTCACACTCAGGCGAGTGGGTCACGGCACACGTCTGACGGGCCTGTCACACTCAGGTGAGTGGGTCACGGCACACGTCTGACGGGTCTGTCACGGGGTCTGTCACACTCAGGCGAGTGGGTCACGGCACACGTCTGACGGGTCTGTCACACTCAGGCGAGTGGGTCACGGCACACGTCTGACGGGTCCCTGTCACACTCAGGCGAGTGGGTCACGGCACACGTCTGACGGGTCTGTCACACTCAGGCGAGTGGGTCACGGCACACGTCTGACGGGTCTGTCACACTCAGGCGAGTGGGTCACGGCACATCCCTGACAGGTCTGTCACACTCAGGTGAGTAAGTCACGGCACATTCCCTGACAGGTCTGTCACACTCAGGTGAGTAAGTCACGGCACATCCCTGACGGTCTGTCACACTCAGGTGAGTGGGTCACGGCACATCCCTGACGGGTCTGTCACACTCAGGTGAGTGGGTCACGGCACATCCCTGACAGGTCTGTCACACTCAGGTGAGTGGGTCACGGCACATCCCTGACAGGTCTGTCACACTCAGGTGAGTGGGATCACGGCACATCCCTGACAGGTCTGTCACACTCAGGTGAGTGGGTCCACGGGCACATCCCTGACAGGTCTGTCACACTCAGGTTGAGTGGGTCAACGGCACATCCCCTGACAGGTCTGTCCACACTCAGGTGAGTGGGTCACGGCACATCCCTGACAGGTCTGTCACACTCAGGTGAGTGGGTCACGGCACATCCCTGACAGGTCTGTCACACTCAGGTGAGTGGGTCACGGTGCACATCCCTGACGGGTCTGTCACACTCAGGTGAGTGGGTCACGGCAACATCCCTGACGGGTCTGTCACACTCAGGTGAGTGGGTCACGGCACATCCCTGACGGGTCTGTCACACTCAGGTGAGTGGGTCACGGCACATTCCCTGACAGGTCTGTCACACTCAGGTGAGTGGGTCACGGCACATCCCTGACAGGTCTGTCCACACTCAGGTGAGTGGGTCACGGCACATCCCTGACAGGCCTGTCACACTCAGGTGAGTGGGTCACGGGCACATCCCTGACAGGTCTGTCACACTCAGGTGAGTGGGTCACGGCACATCCCTGACAGGTCTGTCACACTCAGGTGAGTGGGTCACGGCACATCCCTGACAGGTCTGTCACACTCAGGTGAGTGGTCACGGCACATCCCTGACAGGTCTGTCACACTCAGGTGAGTGGGTCACGGCACATCCCTGACTGGTCTGTCACACTCAGGTGAGTGGGTCACGGCACATCCCTGACGGGTCTGTCACACTCAGGTGAGTGGGTCACGGCACATCCCTGACGGGTCTGTCACACTCAGGTGAGTGGGTCACGGCACATCCCTGACGGGTCTGTCACACTCAGGTGAGTGGGTCACGGCACATCCCTGACGGTCTGTCACACTCAGGTGAGTGGGTCACGGCACATCCCTGACGGGTCTGTCACACTCAGGTGAGTGGGTCACGGCACATCCCTGACGGGTCTGTCACACTCAGGTGAGTGGGTCACGGCACATCCCTGACGGGTCTGTCACACTCAGGTGAGTGGGTCACGGCACATCCCTGACGGGTCTGTCACACTCAGGTGAGTGGGTCACGGCACATCCCTGACGGGTCTGTCACACTCAGGTGAGTGGGTCACGGCACATCCCTGACGGGTCTGTCACACTCAGGTGAGTGGGTCACGGCACATCCCTGACGGGTCTGTCACACTCAGGTGAGTAAGTCACGGCACATCCCTGACAGGTCTGTCACACTCAGGTGAGTGGGTCACGGCACATCCCTGACAGGTCTGTCACACTCAGGTGAGTGGGTCACGGCACATCCCTGACAGGTCTGTCACACTCAGGTGAGTGGGTCACGGCACATCCCTGACAGGTCTGTCACACTCAGGTGAGTGGGTCACGGCACATCCCTGACAGGTCTGTCACACTCAGGTGAGTGGGTCACGGCACATCCCTGACAGGTCTGTCACACTCAGGTGAGTAAGTCACGGCACATCCCTGACAGGTCTGTCACACTCAGGTGAGTAAGTCACGGCACATCCCTGACAGGTCTGTCACACTCAGGTCAGTGGGTCACGGCACATCCCTGACAGGTCTGTCACACTCAGGTCAGTGGGTCACGGCACATCCCTGACAGGTCTGTCACACTCAGGTGAGTGGGTCACGGCACATCCCTGACAGGTCTGTCACACTCAGGTGAGTAAGTCACGGCACATCCCTGACGGGTCTGTCACACTCAGGTGAGTGGGTCACGGCACATCCCTGACAGGTCTGTCACACTCAGGTCAGTGGGTCACGGCACATCCCTGACAGGTCTGTCACACTCAGGTGAGTGGGTCACGGCACATCCCTGACAGGTCTGTCACACTCAGATCCCGCTGATATAACATCTATATGTCAGATATCTCACACATAGCTGGTACCTGACAGGTCTGTCACAGTGTTATAAGGCTGTCATTATCCCGGATATATATATGTGCGTGTATTATATATATATGTGCGTGTATTATATATATATTTATATATATATATATATATATATATATATATATATATATATATATATATAAAACTCCTCATACAGTATATATGTGACAGGTCTCCCATTGCATCATATCAGTATCAGCCTATCTCCTCAGTACCACAGGCCGCCTCCGCCTCATTCCGTTATCTCCAGTCACATCCCCATCATCTCTCTCCTCCTGTTTCCTCTCTCTCCTTCCCCTCTAGCTGTGTCCCTGTCTCACCGTTATCTCCTGGTGTGCCCCAGTGCTGTCTCCGGTATTTCGGGCTCTAGCTCAGCGATCACTGCCTCCTCCAGGCGCCATCTTGTGTGTGTACCAGTGGGGGGTGCGCGCGCTGTCACGTGACCGATAGCCGTAGGCACGTGGGCTGCGAGACCTCCCTCCTGACATCAGGGTCCCAGCTGAATGCAGAGAGATCAGTGTGTGTATGTGCAGTGTGTGTGAGAGAGATCACTGTGTGTGTGTATGTGCAGTGTGTGTGAGAGAGATCACTGTGTGTGTGTGTATGTGTAGTGTGTGTGAGAGAGATCACTGTGTGTGTGTATGTGCAGTGTGTGTGAGAGAGATCACTGTGTGTGTGTGTATGTGCAGTGTGTGTGTGAGAGAGATCACTGTGTGTGTGTATGTGCAGTGTGTGTGAGAGAGATCACTGTGTGTGTGTGTATGTGTAGTGTGTGTGAGAGAGATCACTGTGTGTGTGTATGTGCAGTGTGTGTGAGAGAGATCACTGTGTGTGTATGTGTATGTGTAGTGTGTGTGAGAGAGATCACTGTGTGTGTGTATGTGCAGTGTGTGTGAGAGAGATCACTGTGTGTATGTGTAGTGTGTGTGAGAGAGATCACTGTGTGTGTGTGTATGTGTAGTGTGTGTGAGAGAGATCACTGTGTGTGTGTATGTGCAGTGTGTGTGAGAGAGATCACTGTGTGTGTATGTGTAGTGTGTGTGAGAGAGATCACTGTGTGTGTGTATGTGCAGTGTGTGTGAGAGAGATCACTTGTGTGTGTGTATGTGTAGTGTGTGTGAGAGAGATCACTGTGTGTGTATGTGCAGTGTGTGTGAGAAGAGATCACTGTGTGTGTGTATGTGCAGTGATCCTGTTGTATGGATGAGAGGAGAGATCACTGTGTGTGTGTATGTGTAGTGTGTGTGAGAGAGATCGACTGTGTGTGTGTATGTGCATTGTGTGTGAGAGAGATCACTGTGTTGTGTATGTGCGAGTGTGTGTGAGAGAGATCACTGTGGTGTGTGGTATGTGCAGTGTGTGTGAGAGAGATCACTGGTGTGTGTGTATGTGCAGTGTGTGTGTGAGAGAGATCACTGTGTGTGGTGTGTATGTGCATGGTGTGTGAGAGAGATCACTGGTGTGTTGTGTATGTGCTAGTGTGTGTGAGAGTGATCACTGTTTGTGTGTGTAAGTGCAGTGTGTGTGAGATAGATCACTGTGGTGTGTGTGTATGTGCAGTAGTGTGTGAGAGAGATCACTGTGTGTGGTGTATGTGCAGTGTGTGTGAGAGAGATCACTGTGTTGTGTGTATGTGTAGTGTGTGTGAGAGAGATCACTGTGTGTGTGTATGTGCAGTGTGTGTGAGAGAGATCACTTGTGTGTGTGTATGTGCAGTGTGTGTGAGAGAGATCACTGTGTGTGTGTATGTGCAGTGTGTGTGAGAGAGATCACTGTGTGTGTGTATGTGCAGTGTGTGTGAGAGAGATCACAGTGTGTGTGTATGTGCAGTGTGTGTGAGAGAGATCACTGTGTGTGTGTGTGTATGTGTAGTGTGTGTGAGAGAGATCACTGTGTGTGTGTATGTGCAGTGTGTGTGAGAGAGATCACTGTGTGTGTGTATGTGCAGTGTGTGTGAGAGAGATCACTGTGTGTGTGTATGTGCAGTGTGTGTGAGAGAGATCACTGTGGGGGTGTGTGTATGTGTAGTGTGGTGTGAGAGATCACTGTGTGTGTGTATGTGCAGTGTGTGTGAGAGAGATCACTGTGTGTGTGTAAGTGCAGTGTGTGTGAGAGAGATCACTGTGTGTGTGTATGTGCAGTGTGTGTGAGAGAGATCACTGTGTGTGTGTGTATGTGCAGTGTGTGTGAGAGAGATCACTGTGTGTGTATGTGCAGTGTGTGTGAGAGAGATCACTGTGTGTGTGTGTATGTGTAGTGTGTGTGAGGGAGATCACTGTGTGTGTGTATGTGCAGTGTGTGTGAGAGAGATCACTGTGTGTGTGTATGTGCAGTGTGTGTGAGAGAGATCACTGTGTGTGTGTATGTGCAGTGTGTGTGAGAGAGATCACTGTGTGTGTGTATGTGCAGTGTGTGTGAGAGAGATCACTGTGTGTGTGTGTATGTGTCGTGTGTGTGAGAGAGATCACTGTGTGTGTGTATGTGCAGTGTGTGTGAGAGAGATCACTGTGTGTGTGTGTATGTGTAGTGTGTGTGAGAGAGATCACTGTGTGTGTGTGTATGTGCAGTGTGTGTGAGAGAGATCACGGTGTGTGTGTATGTGCAGTGTGTGTGAGAGAGATCACTGTGTGTGTGTATGTGCAGTGTGTGTGAGAGAGGATCACTGTGTGTGTGTATGTGCAGTGTGTGTGAGAGAGATCACTGTGTGTGTGTGTATGTGCAGGTTTGTGAGAGAGATCACTGTGTGTGTGTGTATGTGCAGTGTGTGTGAGAGAGATCACTGTGTGTGTGTATGTGTAGTGTGTGTGAGAGAGATCACTGTGTGTGTGTATGTGCAGTGTGTGTGAGAGAGATCACTGTGTTGTGTATGTGTAGTGTGTGTGAGAGAGATCACTGTGTGCAGTGTGACATCTGCTGAGGGTAGAATGGATGCTGATCATTTATTTATAAGCTTATGTTGAACATTAGACTGACATGTCTTACCCAGAACAACTAATATGTATGTAATTCTCTCATGTGCACCACAAGCTTGTCACAGAGAGAGTAACTGTTGTGGTGGACCCTCCTAGTACCCATGGTTTTTGGGTATTCTGCTCTACATTATTGGTGAATACAGTTTTTTTTCCAATCATTGCAATGTAGCTGAATGACAGTGGAGACAGTAGGAGGTGGGTCATGAAATACTGGCACTGACTGTAAAAACACTGACTCAAACTAGTATGGACAGTAATAGCAGGCATCCCTCCTCCCCAAATGCACACACTATTCATGCAGAACACATTATGTATTGCTACAGTGTATATATATATTACATATAATAGTTGTCAAATTGCGATTCATCGACACTCGAGCCTCGCAGAGCGAGGCGAGCCGTTAACGCATAGAAGCCTTCCAAGCTCGTAAGCACTTATGTGATGAGCGCCAAAGCCGCTCAACGTCCTGCTAGCTTCGCGAAGCAAGGCGAGCTGTTGCATTGAAACACGCGGCACTTAGCATGCAAGCAGTTAAGAAACGTGGGACTTAGAAAAAAAACTTGAAATACACAGGGGGAGAGGCTTGCAATGAGCACTGAAGGTCCTCAGAGGAGCAAAAGCCTTTCATTCTGTGGCAAACAGCAATGCTGTGGCCTTCAAATTTTATTGCCGTCATTTTTGACGGGCAAGTAGCTAGTCACTAATACAGTTGTCTTACTGCGAGTTGTCGTCCCGTTGTGAGCCCCTCACGAAACGAGGGATGCAGTTGAGGGAGCAGCAGTCTCCTTTATTTACCAGAACAGGACAACACGCGCGCCACATACCCTACATATATAGAATCATGTTGACCGAACAAGGAAGTGCGGGGCAGTTGACGGACTTAGCGCTCAGCATCTATATTGGACTAAAGATCCAATACCAATCGTACGAGGTAGCAAGGTAATTTTGAGGCATATTTGGTGTTTTTTCACAATCAAAAATAGCCTAAGCAAGTAAAAAAAAATGGAGGCGGAAAAAAACGTAACAGGATGAAAATGAGGCAGAAGACAGTAAAAAAGTGTAACACTTAACGCCAGTAACGTTTAACCCAAGGCAGTAACACTTAATTCAAGCCAGTAACACTTAACCCAAGCCAGTAACACTTAACCCAAGCCAGTAACATTTAACCCAAGGCAGTAACACTTGACTCAAGGCAGTAACACTTAACCCAAGGCAGTAACACTTAACCAAAGTCAGTAACACTCATTGCGAGGCCCCTAAACTACACGGGGGGGAGAGGCTTGCAATGAGCGCCAAAGGCACTCATTGCGAGTCATGCGATGAGCAAGCAGTTGACAAACCCGGGACTTAGAAAAAAAAAATTACGAGATGCAAGGACTTAGAAAAAAAAAAGATACAAGACTAAAAACACACTAAATACACCCCAAAAAAATTACAAAAAACATCACAGACAGCACAGGAAAACAGCCAGGATGTCTGGGAGTGAGGTGGAACGCAAATTTAACCCAATTTAGACGATTTCGCCACTTGAGGGAAAAAATGTCTGGCGAAAAAAAATAATAATCGAGGCTACACGACACCGAATTGAGCAATACACTGCCAAACGCATAGCACTTTACACATCACACTACGACCTACAAAATACACTATTACAAGAGCCGGAAAATGCTCAGGAGATGCGTACAACATTAATAACATTACGAATATACAATTCCGCTTTATACAATAAACCAACGGCTTTACCTCGAACACGCAGCCTATTTAGAATGCACACTTCAAACATTCAACAGATTGTTGGCTCTTCAGCCTATTGCTGGCTGCATATATTAATTATAAATACTTAAAATATATTAATTTATTCCATAAATAAATAATTATTACTTAACAGCATATACATAAAAATATATATCTCTTATCATGACTCGTGAAGGTGCTCAGGGGACCAAAAGTACACAACAGGAAAGGCTCGCAATGAGATTCTAAGGTGCTCATAGCGAGGAACGCGATGATCGCCAAAGGCTCTTAGCGCAAGCCTCGCAATGAGCGCTGAAGGTCCTCACAGTACAAAAGGGTTGTCTGTCAAACAGTATTCCTATGGTTTAAAATTGTATTGCCTTGTCATTTTTGAAGGGCAAGTCACTAGTATATACATAAATATAAATACACACATGTTTTATATACATTTCCCTAGGAGCCTATAATATCTTCCTGCCTGCAAACTGTTTTTTCCACCACAATACATGGTGTATTTTTGCAAAACCAAGGCTTAGGACAAAACATTTTAAGAAGGCAGCGGAATGTGCCAAGTTGTCAGTGCAGACTCAAATAATATTATGTCTATATGTACAGAAGTGTTTGTATGCATGATATTTATCTCTGCAAGTTTACATTACATTTTCAGACATACTCTATATGGCACTCCGACCTTTGCGCGCTGCAGGCTGGAGCTCTGCGCTCCAGCCTGAATTCCATCTGCCACAGAGGCTTCTCATGCAGCGAGCGCCCCCATCTCATATTTACTAGACCTGCTTCGCAAGGTAAGGCTCTGACAGTGTGCCATATGGGCCAGGCATTGTTTTATTTGTCACTAGGAGCATGTTGCATGGCATGTTTATCACACATACGAATAATGACAGTGACATGTAGTGATAAACATGCAATGCAACATGCTCCTAGTGACACATGCACACAATGACAGTGACATTACATACAATATGCTCCTAGTGACACATTCCAGTGCCACATGGCACAATGTCAGCCCCTTACCTTGGCCTTGGCAGCCTCCAGCAAGCAGATCCAGTAAATATGAGATGGGGGCACGCGCATGAGAAGCCCTTGTGGCTGATGCGATGCTGGCTGGAGCGCAATCAGAGCGTAGTTCTCTGCGCCCTGATGACTGCGCGCTGTTCTCCAGCTCGCGAAGGACGTGACACGACTCTATATATACTTAAAAACCATACATATAAATACATTTATGCTTCTATATGTATTTGATAATGTAAGGATGTTGCCAAGGGTAAGCAGGAGTAGTAACTGAACTGGAGCTGGACATATACCCGAATGAACAATGCAGCATAAACACTACTATGTAAATATGGAAAATATAAACTACTAAATCAGTATATTAATATACTGCCTATATGTTCATTGTCTTATGTAGATGCTGTACTTACACATGTTTTTTTTAGTTTATGTATGTATGCTGATAGAATATAACTATATGCAATGTGGACAATACATTTCACTATGCAAATCTTTTAGAAGTAAAAATTGCAAATTTGACGTTTTTCATTGATATACTTGTAAATGTTCAAACTATCAGAACAAGCTAATTCAGTAGTCTGCATCTTGAATTGAATTTGTTGAGTCTCCTCTACTGCTTAAAATTCTCACCCACAAAATGATGAATTAAGCTGAAGCGAACACAAAAATGTCAGGTCTACCATTCGATTACTATGAGCCATGTACATAAAGCCCTATTCTATTGCCCAGTTCGTAAATGTATACACACTTAAAATCACTCTTAATATTGCTACATATTCAGCAAATATTATTTATTGGCACTAAGGAATTCTTAATAGAATGCAAATAAACATTTATTAAAAAAAACACCCAAAGCCAAATTTCAAAGTTCAAGGCATTTGCAAGTGGCTAATAGAATATGGCCCTTAGTATGGGCCATTAATATTAATAGTAAAGTACTGGAAAGCTCTTGGTGATGTGTAATCTTAGTAAATGTGTAAAGAACACGGTCATAATGGCACAATGATTAAAAATTCAATACAATCACTGCGTTTTACTACATTTAGAAATAGCGCAAGAATTCCCACAGAAGTTCCTTCTTCACACCTGTTAAAAGACCACAGTGCTCGATGATAGTAGGTGGGCCGAGCCATGTATAAACGTTTATTAAACTGTGGGAGGCAATGCTCCAGGCAGTAATTTATAGAGATATTAAGCAGTAATTATGCTTAAGAGATAGAAAGCGAGACGTACACTTTCAGAAGAAATCCCTTAACTTCCTTGTATCAAATAAAAAAAAAACAGTAGAAGTCTAATAGTAAAAAGAAGCAGCAGCATTGAGAATCAACCATGGTACAAATGCAGAATAAAGTGAGCAGGATGAGTTCTATTTACCTGTCCATCTTGTTCCTTAGAGGTGGTCAGGTGAGTTGGATTATGGACACTGTACAGCATGCAGGGATCAGACTCCTTCAGTGACCTGGCTCTGAATGAGATGTCTGTGTCACAGTTCCTTAGAGTTATTGTCGTCACATAACAGCAATGTGATGGGGAAACCCTGTGGTTAGCAGAACACGCACCAGGTCTTTGAAACATGCTGAGATTACACTAGGGGAGGAGGGATGGAGGAGGAGGAGGAAGTGTCCCTGCGCACACGGACATGCCACTTTGTGCTCATGTTCTTGGCTAGTGGGTCTAGGTCCATGCTGGGCTGGTCCTGTCCAGGGCTCAGGAATGCTGAGCTTCAAAAAACAAAAGGGAACATCTGTTTAAAACTCTTAGCCAGGATCTCAGAGGAAAGAGGCCAGGTTTCAAGCAGGCTGAAATATCTTACATTTTAGCTATAAAAGTAAAGGGGACCTGTGAGTCATTATTTCGCTTTAATACGGGGCAAGTAGGATGCTAGTTTCAGTATGGCATGCTAGCGGGAAAAAGAGAGTACTTATGCAACGCTGTATATTAGCAGCAAGAACTTGCGTAAGATGTGTGTTTAATTCCTAACATAGAAATAAAGCTTGTGAAAGCAGTCGTCCTTTAAAAGCAAATCCCAATTTTCCAGTTCTGATCATATCTCACTTTTTCTGGATCCTTCTGTTGTTTTCTTTCAAAGTCTAGAAGCCTGGATTGTCCGTTCTATAGAATATATATCTATATGAAGCATTGGGCATGTATTAAGTGGTTACACCATACAAAATAGTGGTGACACTACCTATATAGTGCATACTTTTTCAAGAATACAAGTGTTTCTCTTTGGCCATTTGAAATGTTGGAAGGTATATTAATGTGCCCCTTCACCTTGTCATGGTGAAAGGGCTTGTGTACCTCAATGAAGCTGTGAGTTTACCATGTTGGGTCACCCAAGATGGTAAGTTCATAGCAGAGACGTCAGACAAATAGTGGTTCACTGGAGAAGGAACTGGCAACCCACTCCAGTATCTTTGCCAAGATAACCTTATGAATAAGCACAACCACACAATCATTATGCACAAATACATAATGATTGTGCTGGCATGCTAGGGTCATGAAGAGTCAGACATGACTAAACAACTAAACAACCACAAAATGTTAATGTGCCAGTTGATCATATAAATCTGTCTGTCTTTCCCCACGGCCTATATCCACATTGTATTATATTTGTCTTATAATATACTGACATATACTAATAACAATGCAACTGTGCATGAAATATACATGCTTTGCTTTATAATCCATATGTTGATTTATTGTTAGCCATAATTATGGGAACAGGAAACTTTATAGCAAAGTACTGGCAAAGCTTGCTGCCATTTATGGACATCAGAATAATGAGAAAATGTTAATAATACAAAAACTCACTGTAGTGAAGGATCCACAAATGTGATTTTCACATCACACATTAGTGAATCTAGCCCACTAATGTGCTATAATAATGTATGAAATTATTGTTCATTTAAAAACCTCAGTGTGTATTACAAATCATTTCTGAAGCCAGATAATCTGTTGTAAACAAATATTGTTTCTATTTTAATTAGGAAATGTGTAAAAAGTGCTATTTACTTTATGCCAGTAGTTCTTAATGTTATTGCTGATGTCAGAGTCTAGTTTGATGTCTTCCTAAACAGATGGTGACCATATTTCCAGTGGAGTCCATGTGAAAGGACCGCTGCAGTTCAAGGAAAAATACACTTCTTCGTCAAGTATGTACCAAACTAACAATGAGCAGCTCTGTAAGACATGGACAGGATTTTTTTGTTTTTTGAAAATCTAACATTTTGATAACTTGTGGTTAGTACAGCAATGAAAACAGCTCTCCATATTGTGTTTGTTATATGATGTCCTGAGAGCTGGATGATGGGTTGTTGATAGTTATCAGTGAATTGAGGATTGGGGAGGAGAGAGCCCACAGAAGTTCAGGGCTTTTGTATAAGATTGAAATTGACACTACAATCTTTCCCCCCAAAAAAGGAGATTGCGACAACTGATGCAACCACAGTTCTATAGAAATGTAAACAGCCCTTTTATGCACACACAAATTCCCCTGATGGATCATGGATGTATCCAGAGTCCAGGAGAGGCATCAAAAAAAAATTAAATAAAAAAAAAAATAGATTTATGACTTTTTCCTGCTTAATTGTGCTGTTAGTTTCAACTTTTTCAAACATATTATTTTTCCATTGTGCAATGGTCCAATAACTGCTGGTCGCATAATTGGTTCGATGCTGTCAACTTTGCATAATGGTTATATTATCCTCCTCCTTCTTGTCTTCCCTCTCTCTCACACAACCCCCATAACGTTTGCTCCCTAATAAGGTCTCAGAGATCTGTAACATACTGGCTGTTGAGAAGCACTGCTCTAATAAACCTTAATAATTCTGTACTGGGACAAATTGAAGACCTTTGCTAGAAATTAAGGAACTATTCCTAATTGCTACACCTATCATTTTATGAGTGTTATTTTTCAGCACATAGATCTTTCTCTTGCTAAATATTTTCATTTTACCAATGTAGCAATCACTGCTTTGACCTCTTTATATGTGGTCTGACAGCCATCTGCTTTTTTGACCTTCCTGCCTCTGCTAACACATATCCTACTACCACATACTAATTTATTTCTGTCTCCTGCCACATGTTGAATTAATCTATCCATAGTCATATAGCCACTCCACTTCCCATATGTCTCATGACCTTAACTTTGCTCCAAATCCCTTTCAATTCTAGAAACCCAAACCTTCACTTGTGCCATAACTGTCAGATGTCTTAGTTCCCATTTTCTTCTGCTTGGCCGGATGTAAGTCTGTGAGTTTCAATCCCACTAGGTGTTTTAGGGAAAGCACCATGGGCACTGGATTCCAAACTCAAAGACAGGGCCCTCCTTGTTTTATTATGTGTTAATTTGTATGTATCTTTGTCTTGTAACATATCTTATGTACAGCGCTACGGGAATATGTTGGCGCGTTATAAATAAACGATAATAATAATAATCTTGGGAACAAATTCCTAGTCCACATCTGATGAGCTGCATATATCCCTCAAGAGCCATCTGTTTTACCTGTGTCCCCCATGATAAAACCTGAGAACACCGTTTATGATCAGTTCTCATATCATTCTTAGCTGATCACCATTCCCCCCACCACTAATCCATTTTTATTACTATTATTATTATTATCTTTTTATTTGTATCTTGCGCCAACATATTCCGTAGCGCTGGTAAGAACAGGGGAAATACACCGTTTAACAAAATCAAAGTTGAAGGGCCCTGTTTTGAGCTTAGAATCTTAGCAGAAAGTGCTTTATACCAAAGCACCCTACAAGACTGGAAACTCGCTACTTACAATCTAAAGGGAATTAAAGGGCAGAGAACTTGGGAAGAGTAACAAATAAGGAATAGCAAGGGTCAGGAAGCAAGTGAAAGATAGAAAAAGTTTTATTTTAGAGGTAGAGGGGAGGGATCTGAGGTGAAAGACTAGTATGTTGGCTGAACCCTATTGTTGAGATGATATATAGTTATGATCATGCATAGCCATTGCCTTGTTTCTGATCCCAACCAATTGCAACAAACCAAATCTCACTTTATATTCTACATTATGCAAAACATAATGTACACATTGGCAGTACTCAACTGCATGGTTCTATGTGATTATCTAACATACTTTGGATAAAAGTTCTAGTGGAGCATAGCACAATAAGGAAAGTTTGAAATTCTTAAGACAACTAAGACTCAACACAGATTGTCAAAGTAGACATCAAAAGAGGCTTTGATATTTTAAAGTAGCTACCAACATTTCCAACATATTCCCATGGTCACTTTTCCATTTAACAGTAAAATGAATGTGTTTGGTCAATTTAGTCCACATAGATTAGCACGCACATATGTCCTATTCTCTTCTAACAGTTATGTTATCATTTCCCTTATCATTTTCTGATTGTGTTATCAGAAAGAGGTTCTGTAGAGGGCAGGATGACAAGGTTTTGTTTTTTTAAATAATAATGATAACAACCACAAGCACTTCCCTTTTGCATCTTCAGGACCTAAGAGACAGAACTTCAGTGTGATTGAAGCTGGATATACAAGTGTATGTAGCAAGATGTTATACTGCGTGTGCCTAAAAGATTTTTAATTGTCTCATACTTTTGGATAAGTGTTTGGCATCATCATGTTGTGCAGTCTAAATCAAGAGAGAAACTGTAAAAACATGTTCACTTGCTGCTTTCTTTACTATTTTATAAAGGTGTGTAAGTATTTAACTACTTTGTATGTTTTCTCCAGTTCACCTGCACTGGCCAATCTATTGAACTTATAGGGAGAAAAAAACTGTAAGATCTCATGCCCTGAAGGGACCATATATTATAAGCTCTAAA
Source organism: Discoglossus pictus (assembly GCA_027410445.1). Classification (NCBI taxonomy): domain Eukaryota; kingdom Metazoa; phylum Chordata; class Amphibia; order Anura; family Alytidae; genus Discoglossus; species Discoglossus pictus. Next base: position 170,958,146 of record CM050167.1, on the reverse strand, counting down.
TGTTTGTTTTTACTTTGTGGTTAGAATACAGTATATGGAGAAACCAACGGATAAAGTTGAATTTATTTTTTTGCAGCAAGCAGTTATATGTCATTGAAACTCCATCTCCAGTTATATGTCATTGATGAAGTCCATCTCCAAATTGATAACAATCCCTTCTTCCAGTGGACTCTCTGAAGGCATCGACTTGGGACTTGTAACTGTGCGGACTAAAACTATGTGCATCCAAACATCAGATAGAGCAAGACTCCTGCAGGGACATTTTATTGTGTCAGAACAACAACTTCCTATTGCTCACATTCAGGTTTATTATCTGGAGAATATAAGTGTTATAGCACAGCAGGATTTATTCTGATAAAGTGTCATTGTTCTTAATAGTACTGTTTTGGGCCGAAATGCTTAAAAATGCAACAAAGTATGGAGGCTTATTATTATTAATAATATATATATATATATATATATATATATATATATATATATTAGCATATAATTTTAAAATATGCTAGTTAGAAGCTAAGGTGAATTTCATATCTCACAGGCTTAGGTTGTGATTGGTTGGATAGTTTGGGGGAAGGGAGATTATGGTTATTGGCCTGAATAATAATACTATGTATGTATGTGTTGCTTGTATCCAGCTAAACTGCAATGCAGTATTCATATTTTTCTCTAAAAACAAGGTGTTAAAAAGTTATACGTTGAACTCTTTTATATAAGAATTACGGTACTTATTTTTAAGTGATACTTTAAGAAAGAAAATATTGACTTTGCATTGCAGTTTAACCATATACACAAATATATATGTATAAATGCTTTAGCACCTGCCTTTTTTGCTTAGCTCTTGAGCTAGCTCTTGAACTTTTGACCAAATCAACTCAGTATTGTGATAAAAGTAAGCCTAAAATAGCAGCTCTCACTCAATACATTAATTAAGGAATAAGTGGAAATTTCAAAAAACATACATTCTTTACATAGTTGTGATGTTGAGCTTGATCATATTTGCTATGTCATTTTCCACGGATAATCATCTTTTGTGGTTCTTCAAAATAGATGACCCTATTATGATGTCGCATAACTTTAATTACCAAAACAATAAGTTAATTCTTTATATGCAGACTAAGGAAATATCTCTGGAAATAGCTTATAAATGCTGGTAACCATGGATGATACAGAGCTAGTGGTGACTTTCCTATTCCTGTTTTCTATGAATAGCACTGACCGGTCATATATTTTCAGCAGTTCTGCAAATCGTGTGGTTTGGATAATTGTCTGTTTGGCTCATTCCTATAATCTGCAGCCTGTGGCCCTCATTCAATTGTGATTTGGCCTTTTGAAAGAGGTCTAAATAAGCACATAACATATTTTGTTAAAATACATTTTTAGTTAGTGAAAACCTTGCTTTTGGATAGATGCTTACTAACTAAAAACTTCTTTAAAAAAAATATGTTATGTGCTTATTTAGACCCATATACAATTGGCCAAATTGCAATTGAATGAGGGCCTGTATTCCTTAACTTTTAATAAAGGTCCATTGTAGTCAGTTTCGTCCTGTTTTTAGAAATTAAAAAAATAAAGCGTTTACATTTTTCTCTTTTATGTGCAATTATTCTTTACTGCAGGCTCCCAATTTCTTTATTAAGCCTGCTTCTTCCAGCTTTTGTCTCAGCAAGGTGTGTCCTAATGAGCTTTCCATTATTCCTACTTATATATGGCAGTCCCACTGTGCAGGTACAAACTTGCTGTGTATTCAAAGCCTCCCCCAACCTCACTGGAACTTCAACAGCAGCATATAAAAAAATAAATTAAAGGCTGTATTAATTTTTACATTCTAAAAAAAACATTAATTTGTTAAAGTGTAGTTCTTCAAAGGAGGCTATCTTATATTTTTGACCACAGTGGTCCTTTAAGCTCTCTAGACGTGATAATAATAATAATAATGTTTTGGAATGTAAAGACAAATAATAAAATAGGACAGCTATTGGTTTTTATTTACATATGCATAGTTCCTCCCTGCTGTTAGCCATTGCCTTCCTTGAGTTGCTTGTTTGAGCTACATTCTCAAAATGGCGATTTCCATTATGCCTACTGAAAGCACTGGAACTTCTTAGTTTAACACCCGAAAAGGTCTGTGCTTTCAAGTTCCCATCCCACCTGTGGCATTTCAGGAAACACAATTAGTGACTCCCACAGTAACATAATTGCATATAATAGTTAATTAATTTAAGGATTTTTTATTTTTTTATTTTCTTTTTTATACTATTTATTTATTAGTTTGTTAAAGGTATATCTAAGTTTCCCTGTTTTTCCCTGTCACGGACACCTTTTCCAGTTCCTGGATCTTAGCCCATTGAGCCACCAAGGACAGACTGCTTGGCTATGTGCATAAACACATCCACTGTATTGCAATCTGTTTTGTCCCATTGTTTGCCAGATAAAGTTAATGTACAGTGCCTTGCAAAATTGTTCACCCCTTGACTTTTACCTATTTTGTTACATTACAGCCTTAAATTCAATGTTTTGTTAATCTGAATTTTATGTGATGGATCAGAACACAATAGTCTAAGTTGATGAATTGAAATTAGAAAAACATATACATAAAACTATTTTTTAGAAAAAGAAAACAGAAAATTGGCATGTTCGTATGTATTCACCCCCTTTGTTATGAAGCCCATAAAAAGCTCTGGTGCAACCAATTACCTTCAGAAGTCACATAATTAGTGAAATGATGTCCACTTGTGTGTAATCTAAGTGTCACATGATCTGTCATTACATATGCACACCTTTTTTGAAAGGCCCAGAAACTGCAACGCCTAAGCAAGAGGCACCACTAACCAAACACTGCCATGAAGACCAAGGAACTCTCCAAACAAGTAAGGGACAATGTTGAGAAGTGCAAGTCAGGGTTAGGTTATAAAAAAATATCCAAATCTTTGATGATCCCCAGGAGCACCATCAAATCTATCATAACCAAATGGAAAGAACATGGCATAAGATCAAACCTGCCAAGATATGGTCGCCCACCAAAACTCATGGACCGGGCAAGGAGGGCTTTAATCAGAGAGGCAGCACAGAGACCTAAGGTAACCCTGGAGGAGCTGCAGAGTTCCACAGCAGAGACTGGAGTATCTGTACATAGGACGACAATAAGCTGTACGCTCCATAGAGTTGGGCTTTATGGCAGAGTCGCCAGAAGAAAGCCAATACTTTTAGCAAAAAACAAAATGGCATGTTTTGAGTTTGCGAAAAGACATGTGGGAGACTCCCAAAATGTATAGAGGAAGGTGCTCTGGTCTGATGAGATTAAAATTTTACTTTTTGGCCATCAAAGAAACGCTATATCTGGAGCAACCCAACACATCACATCACCCAAAGAACACCATCCCCACAGTGCAACATGGTGGTGGCAGCATCAGGCTGTGGGGATGTTTTTCAGCAGCCGGGACTGGGAAACTGGTCAGAGTTGAGGGAAAGATGGATGGTGCTAAATACAGGGATATTCTTGAGCAAAACCTGTACCACTCTCTGTGTGATTTGAGGATAGGACGGAGGTCCACCTTCCAGCAGGACAGTGACCCCAAACACACTGCTAAAGCAACACTTGAGTGGTTTAAGGGGAAACATGTGATGGAATGGCCTGGTCATTCCTGGTCACTGAAGGTTACTGAGACTCCTGGAAGTGCTGATTCCTGATGGAGAGACCCTGACTGATATAGAAGCCAGATATCAGGGTGCTGGTGCAGAGATTTCCAAGAACCCAAAGGTCCTTGTGGGTAGTTAACCTGTAGTCTATAGCAGGTGGCTCTAGGAAGGTATAGCCTCTAACCCTGGATCATCACATTCCCTTTATCTAATCTAACACATGCTGTTTATATTAGACACACACATTACATGGAGTCATTCTATACACATAGATTTATTTTATTTAAAAAATAAAACGTGTTTCCCACACCCCAGAGCTGCTTACATAGGCACATTGAACCTCCCAATAGAAACACTGCATTCAGATATAGATTTTAACTCTTTACTAACTTTTAAGCCAGCAGCAGCTCAAGAAAATGTTTTCAGACACTACTAATTCTCTCTCAGATGCACTCATAATGCATGAAATTCAGATATGACTTTAAAGGGCCATTAACCTCCAATATAGTGCTCCTTTGTGTGTGACAGAGCATTCAGTTTATAATTTAAAATCTTTGTTTTTTTCTTTCAGTTTTATTTATTTATTGACATAAAAGTTTTTTTTTTAAACTTTTGTTTATTTACATGTGTTAGCCTTCACACCTGGTCACATCTACCATCTAAATGAAAGGTGTGTGCCTCTCAGCCTATCAGTGCACTGCACATTGCTGCTTTATTACTGGTCTATGGGGGGAGTCTGTCACAGAGCTTCCCCAGCATAAGCTGCTACATCCAGGCTCTCAGAGTCCTGTCAATCATCCCATGTGACCAATGAGCAGTGCAGCCTCTGCCCCTCCCACCAGCAGAGCACAGGCACAGGGAAAGCGGTGTGAGAGAACACAACACAGCAATGAGCCTGTGCTGTGTGCCAGTGTGTGTATGTGCTCAGTGTGTGCCATGTGCTGTGTGTGCATGTGATCAGTGTGTGTCAGAAAACAACACTGTGCCCTGTTCTCTGTATCATACCCCTGGAGTAATGAGCAGAAAGGTAAGAAAATGCATACATTTATACTTATTAATAAAAAATAAGAAACAGTAAAACAGAAATATCCCACATATTGCATTGTCAGTATATATATATATATATATATATATATATAGAAAGAATGAGGTAGCTGTCAATGTCCAGTAATCCAGTTGAATAATCAGAGTATTGCAGTGAATAGTGATACCTTTTTTGTTGGACAATCTTATTCATAATAAAGCGACAAGCTTTCGAGAGATAATGCCTCTCTTTATCAAGTCAAAAAGCGATAATGATAAAAATATGAACTAAAAACAGTAAACAAAAAGATTACAAAAAAATGGAAAAACAAGAAAAACAAAATTCATTGGCCAGATATAAGTGAGATCTCAAATATCTCCTTAGTAATAGGATGCTCATATCTTTTAATGGGTTTTATATATATGTAAATATATAAAACCCATTAAAAGATATGAGCATCCTATTACTAAGGAGATATTTGCGATTGACAAATTTTACAACTGTCTATCTACAGGGGTTGTATATGTGGCAACATGCCTCTGTAATAAAATCTACGTAGGCAAAACCCGTAGACAGCTGTGCCGTAGAATAGGAGAACACATATATGCTATTAACAACTCCTATGACACACCTATTGCACGCCATATCAAATACTATCATAACAATGACAGTAATGTTCTTCGTTTCTGTGTGGTTGATAATGTGGAATCAGGCCCTAGAAAAGGAGACCTTGAAAGGAAACTTTTACAATGTGAGGCGAGATGGATCTATAAATTGAGGGCCCAAACACCTAGGGGATTAAATGAAGGTTTCTCATTTACTCCATTTATCTGATAAAATATTGAGTAATATAGATTTTTTATCCCTATTCTCATCATTTATACCTAAGGGATTTTACATTAGCTATACTAGCTTAAACAACGGTTGTCCCAAGTCTACTACCTTGCCTCTCTTCCATGAATAGAATTTACAAGACCCACTCACTCACTTTTTCAACACTATGTTTGCTTCTTTATTAAATGCACATAGAGTATATTTAGATAAGAGTTATAGATATTTTTGCTAGGACTTTTCCACCATTATAGTGGCTATATGCCCTGTGACACATGTATCACTTGTATATTGATGGCTGATGGCCATATTCATTTTTTGTGCATATATTCCATATTGCACATCAAGGCACTGGTTTACATATATTACCTATCACCAACTACTTATTTATTCACCAATATTTGTACATTCTTATTACAAATATATCCCTTTTGTACTTGTAGTACACCCTACTATCACTTCTTTGTTTTTTTCACTATCAGTCATTCAGCAACCACAATAATGTAGTGAGTTTGTTCCACTATTGTGGGTCAACAATAATATATATTACTTCTATTCACTATTACCTCCTAACAACAGGAGGCTTATTTATATATTTACCCACTTATATATTCTATAAGTTGTACACTACCTTAATATATAGCTCTAGTATACTAGACTTCAGATCTCTTGTACTCCCAGCCAACTTATCTCATTTTGTATAGAAATTTAAGGGATACTGATGGAGTCACAGAGAGAATTGCTATGCTATTCCTTCTAGCACTCTGATCCTCTATTTCAAATAATTCACAACATAAGGTTTTCCCTTTATACTGTATAATATATATGATCAGAGTTATTACTACTATGTCTCTTCTTTAAAATATCATATGACATTGTATTCCCAAATCCTTGTACCATTTAATTATTGACTCAGATTGAATTATGAAATATTGATTATATCACTTGGTTCATATAAATTCGATGTATATTATACACATATTTATAGGAGGCCTGTCTCTCTATTAAAACATGGCCTCTACCTAACCACGATTCCAGTACTGGTTTCCAAGGCAACCAAGCTACTATATAAGATCAGCGACGACACTATCGCCTCCCTCTTTGAAAAAGACGTCACAGCACGTTGAAACGCGTCAGGCACAGGCGTTTACACGCATACGTGCGTCATTACGCACAACGCTGTCCACGCTATACTAGGAAGCGAAGCCATGCAGCATTAGCGTCTCTATTAAGAAACATGGCACTAGTTAGGTAACTCGTTCACAATTTAGTATGGTGTACTTAGAAGTATCCAGGACCAATGCATAGGCCACTTGATGTTAAAGAAACAAATACTAGATACTATGAGATACGTTTACCCTAAAATAGGGAACTAATAAGGATAAATTAGCCCACAATAAGAGTCTATCCCTCCAATGAAGATATCAATATTGCCAAATACTAGTCATAGACCATTATGTGGGTATAAGCAGTTATAACGAATTAGGATTGGCATGTTACAATCCCAAGAATAATATATAGGACATATCTCAAAGAACAAGTCTCCTATAGCTCTCATATAGAGATATCACGATTACCTGGCTTCTTATTTACATCAAAGGCAGTACCTGCTTCCATCTTCCATACTACCTCCAATATTTTTCACTAAAGCAAGTCTGCACTAAATGCCCTTCTGGGTAAACTATATAAAATAGACTGTGTGATATGTTGGTACAGAGTTACCTGTACTGGAACATTATATTTCTCCTCGAATATCCTAGAGAAAGTTCTAGTCTCCATATATTTGTCTAAAGTGAAATTTATCACTATTTCTCAGAGGAGACTTTTCTTTTTCCATTGTTTTTAGAGTGTTTTTAATCTTCCTTTTTTATTTTTCGTCATTGTCATTATTTAATTATGAATTTAATAAACTTGTTGGCCAAATTGTAAATATACCCTGTTCATAATTCTATCTGAAACATTGGCAACATACATAAAACAAAATTATTCCTCCTCTTTACTATAAAATAACCTCAACCATCACCCACAAGCCAAATGCAGCAACCAAAAAGTGGTGAACACAAAACAGGAGAAAAAAAAAAGCGCAACATGATATAGAAAAGGCAATTAACATTCATTTTTACTGCCCAACAACATTTAATACTCATAAAGAAGACTAATTAAGCAAATAAAGTATGCAAAATTTGGTGGACACAAAACAGGATTGTACCAAAAGTCACACAAACAGATAGAAAAGTAAATTAATATTCTTCTTTACTGTTTAAGAACCTATAAGCCTTACAAAGAAGCCTAAATAAGCATACCAAAATTGGTGGACACAAAACAGGATAATGAAACTTTGTGATCATATCCAAAATAGTAAAAACATTAATAATTACAGGAAACAAAAAAGGATAACCTTTACTATACAAATACAATTAAAGTATTTTAAAAGGTTGCACAAAAAACAACATAGCAGAAAAATTCACCATAACAGATAGAATAGACCAAAACAATGAAATATGCTATTCATTACAAATATATTCAAATCAAATAACATTTAACTTTTTCTTTTACAACAGACACTGCGTGAAGAGCATCAGACGAAGACTTACAACAGCGGACCAAGAAAGATTCTGCTTGAAATCACACTTCAAACAAGGTACAGTATAACAAGTAAAAAAAGAGAAAACTAAATAAACATGTTTGCTCTGCATCCATGTCAACAGAAAAAAAAACACCAACAACAACAACCACTAATTATAACCTTTACAAAAATATTACTGGCACATTTGTCATTTACCTGTTATTTGTTTTTTACGGCCAACAATGTTTAATAGTAAACCCAAACTTCAATCTAGCCAAAAAAAAAAAAACAACATAAAACAGCATAGTCCACAAAAGTGTCAAAACACAGACTAAATAACATTTTTCATTTTCAATTACCAGTCCTAATGAACAATATTAAGCATAAAACCTAACCACACACATAAAATAGAATACTGCAACAAATAGTACTAACACCCAAAAAACAACAATATAAACCTTTTCACAGACCCAACATATAAGCCTTTAAATAAAATATAAAAATACTATTACAACAATCCCCTGTAGGACAAATTAAAAAGACAAATTTTTTGCCCTCTACTATGCCTATAAGCCAAAAGTACAACAAAAAAAGAAATTAACAAACCAAAAAATATATCAATTTCAATTAACACTATACACCTACTACATGTAGAAGAAGGTATAGTGTAATTACCTTGAGTGTGCTATTCATGTAAGGCAAAAATTACAACCTACGACAGAAAGTAAAAGCAAAAAAATAAAAAACACTTATTTAACAATACAAAGAAGGTACCACTACAATTAACTACAATCACATAGAAAAGAACTGTTGATAATAAAAAAAATTACAGATTAACATGGCTGATAACGATAGCAAACAAGAAAAGATAAGACGTCAAGCTAGAGACAACAGAGATGGGCCAACCAGCAGACACCAGAGCAGAAGGAAATTCGACGAGAAAAAGAACGCAAAAGAATTGCAAGCAAAAGACTATCACCTGCAAAAATTAAAGATACACCAAAAAAAGCTACTAAGAAAACAAAGCATTTTGAACCTGTTCCTGAAACATCAGATGAAATGTTTCCTCAACAAATAAAAGATATACCAAAAAAAGCCACCAAAAAAAGAAAGCATTTACAACCTCTTCCTGAAACATCACATGACATTTTACCTGAACAAATAAAAGATATATCAAAAAAAGCCACCAAAAAAACAAAGCATTTAGAACCTGTTCCAGAAACATCACATGACATTTCAACTGATGAAATTGAAAATGAAACTGATATATTCTTTGCAAATTGTCCTTTACTCAAGTCTTTAGCAGTAGAGGTTCATAATTGTGGATACATGAATACTCAATGTCAGTTTTGTGAGGCTTATCATTTTAAACAGGAGAGACCCAGAGATGGCCAATTTATTAGTTGCTGTCAAAAAGGCAAGGTCAAACTTCCAGAAAGAAAACAATTCCCAACTATTTATAAAACATTATGACTGAACCTACTTTTCCAAACTACAAACATTTTAAGACAAACATAAGATCCTACAATAGTGCCTTATCCTTTGCATCTATGGGGGCAACATTAGCTGCTAATGTACCAGGACATGGTCCTTACTGTTTTAAAGTCCAAGGCCAAATTTACCATCGGACTTCACATTTACATCCAGAGGAAGGAGAGCAAAGAAAATTTGCTCAACTATATGTCCTAGATACAATGGAATCTGTTGACCAACGTATGCAGCTGCAAGAAAATAAAAAATGCTTACCCAGTGTTTTTATAGAGCTAGATAACATTATGGCCAATAACCCCTAAACTAAAGCTTAAAAAAATTGGCAGAAGTAGAAAATGAACAACAACTTCATGCAGAAAGACATCAATTACCAATCCCAAAGGTCAATATGGTGCTTAAAAGAGATAGACATAATGATAAATGTTGTTATAACTTGCCAACATCAAATGAGGTTGCAATGGTGTTTCAAAATGATGAAGGAGAACCACTATTTCAAAGAGACATTAGAATATATCCCAGAAATGAGGAGCAACCATTCATTAATATCAGTATTTTACGTCTAAATTTAGATCCAATGACATATCCCATTTTTTTCCAACACGGAGAAGCAGGTTGGCAACCAAAATTAACACTTCCCAGTTACCCAAATGCTAAAGCCAGAATCCGAAATAATGTTTCTATGCTTAAAATTTAAAGTAGCTCAAATTGCCATTCGAAATACATTTAATCCAATTTTATGTGGTGGGAAACTAACACAATAATGGATTATTGATTCATTTTTGCAAGTTGAGGCCAATAATTTAAACTTTATAAAATATCAACAAGATAAAATGTGTAGAACAATATTGTGGACTAATGGACTATGTTGCTGAGGTGGCTACAAGCAGAGACATGACAGCTGGCAAAGCCATCATTTTACCATCTTCCTTTCAAGGATCTCCTTAAAATATGAGAGAAAGATACAATGATGCTATGGCTATTGTCACCAAATTTGGCAAACCCGATTTATTTATTACATTTACATGTAATCCCCAATGGCCAGAAATTAAACAAAATTTACTTCTTGCCCAAAGTCCTTCCGTAGACCAGATTTAGTAGCCACAGTTTTTAAAATTAAATTAAATTAATTAATACGTGACATCACTATAAGTCACTTATTTGGCAAATGTCTTGCTCATGTATATACCATTGAATTTCAAAAAAGAGACCTTCCACATGCACAACTTCTCATAATACTTCAAGAAAAAGATAAATTAGATACTGGTGAGAAAGGGGATTCAGTCATTGTTGCTGAACTACCAGATCCAGAACTATATGGTAGACTATATGAGATTGTTACTCATAGCATGATTCATGAACCCTGTGGCGAGCTTAATCCACAATCGCCATGTATGGAAAATAATAAATGTTCCAAAGATTTTCCAAAAGATTATAGAGACAAAACGTATGCCAATTGTGATGGCTATCGACTTTATAAAAGAAGAGAAGGAGATAGTGCCATTATTTGTGGGAAAAAAGTTGACAATAGATATGTGGTACCCTACAATCCACATTTACTCATGAAGTATAATGCACACATTAATGTAGAAGCCTGCACTTCCATCAAATCCATTAAATATGTGTACAAATATATTTACAAAGGCTATGATGCAGCTACTGTAGTCATCAAAAGTGCAGACAACCCTGAAAGCACTGAGTTAGTACATGATGAACTTGCATCTCATGTAGATGCTCGCTATGTAAGTGCACCAGAAGCTATGTGGCGCCTTTTAAAATTTGAAATGCATGATAGATCACATGCAGTATATAGATTAGCAGTACATTTGCCACAAAGACATTTAGTGTATTTCCATGCTGGAAATGAAAGTAATACATTGGCCCAAAGTGAGCATCGTCACACTACACTAACTGCATGGTTTGAATTAAATTAGACAGAATCAGAAGCAACACAATTCTTATATATTGAAATTCCATATCACTATGTTTTTGTGAATGGATTATGGAGACCTAGAAAAAGCAGAGGAAATAAAATAATCCCAATAATTAATTTGTCAGTTTCTGCTTGAACGTTTCTGCTTACGACTATTACTTTTAAATGTTCCTGGAGCAAAAAGTTTTGAACACTTCAGAGCTGTTAATGACATAGTATATGAATCATTCCATTTAGCTGCAAGACATAGAAACTTACTAGCTGATGATACAGAATGGGAAAGATGTCTAGAAGAAACAGCACTATGTCAAATGCCACGGCAGATAAGAGAACAATTTGCATTTATTTGTATCTTCTCAAGTGCTCCAAATGCATTAGCTTTGTGGGACACATTTAATAGTAAAATGGCTGAAGACTTAATGCAATGATATTGCACACTTAAAAGCGTTAATGGAAATCCAAGAAGTATTTTTAACTCATGGATTAAGTTGTGCAAGTTTTAATTTGCCTGATCCAGGTCTTATAGATGACATAAACTTTGAAGACTAGGACATTCAACTACAAGTACAAAGAACAGAAGAAAGACTTGCAACTTTAAATACGTTACAATTGCAAGCATTTAATGCCATTAAAAATGCAATAGATAATGACATGGTGACAGAGCATTATTTCTATCTTGATGGACCTGGTGGATCAGGAAAATGTATCTATATAATTTATTAATGAGTTTTGTACGAGCACAAGGTCAAATAGCACTGCTGTTTGCCACTACTTTGCTGCAATTTTGTTAGAAGGTAGAAGAACTGTACATAGTGGCTTTAAGCTGCCAGTGCCTATTTTAGAAACCTCTGTTTCAGATATTTGCATGACATCATTACAAGCAAAAAAATTTAAAAAAAGTAAATTAATTATAATAGATGAGGCCACAATGATGTCATGTTATGCCCTCCAATGTATTGACCGTTTGCCTTGTGAAGTCATGGATAATACTTTTCCATTTGGTGGAAAGGTAATGTTGATAGGTGGCGATTTTAGACAAACATTACCTGTCGTTGTACATGGAAATCGAACTGACATTATCGAAACCTGTATAAAGTCAAGCACACTATGGATACATTTTACCCATCTTCAACTGCAACAAAATATGAGATCAGAAGGCCAAACTGATTTCAATGATTGGCTTCTTAAAATTGGAGAAGGCAGAACAGAAAAAATACCAAATTTACCTGAGGACACTGTGCACATCCCACCTCATATGATTTGTCACCAAGATCTTATATCGGCTATATTTGAAGGTAGCATAAATAACCAGTTATATTCAGAGCTTGCCAACCAAGTCATACTAACATGTAAAAATAAGGATGCTTTAATGCTCAATAATGAAATCTTAAAAAAAATAAATGCACCCCAAGAAATTATCACAGTGCTGATTCTGTACTTGCTGATGACAAAGAAAGTCAGGCAAACTTTTCAACCAAATTCATAAACTCACTAACTCCTTCTGGAATGCCACCACATATTTTGCAGTTAAAGAAAGGTGCAATTATCATGTTACTGCGAAATATCAACCCCAAAAAAGGCCTATGCAATGGTACAAGATCAACAATTAAAGGACCATTTCATAGATGCTGAAATTTTAACTGGTACCCGTAAAGGAGAGAGAGTTTTCATACCAAGATTAGATTTAGCACCAAGTGAAAGTAGTCTCCCTTTTATACTTCAAAGAAGACAATTTCCCATCATTATGCCATTTGCCATGACCATTAATAAATCCCAAGGACAAACTTTCAAATCTGTGGGTATTTTCTTAGAACAACCAGTATTTGCACATGGCCGATTGTACGTTGCCTTATCACGGTGCAAAAATCCACAGGCTATTAAAGTTTACATTGAAAAGAATGGAAGTCAAGGTGATTTATTAGAAGATGGACGCATTTTTACTAAAAACATTTTCTACTATGAAGTACTGTAACTTTCCATCAAACAAACTAAGCCATGCAAAACTAATTTAAAAGCAAACGCAAACAACTAAAAAAACCACAATATAACAACTCATTTTTTACACACAAATGTCCATTTTCTTCAAAAGGTCATTATTACACCACAGAAATTAGTTTAGTACAACAATATTTTAATATTAAACTATATAAAATTGTCAAACACATACAGAAAAGTCGTTACACATCGCGGAACAACTTTAAGTTCTCACCTTCTCTTTTTAGAGAACCACTTTTCCACAGACAAAACTCTATGTGCCATTTAAAACGATTACTACACCAACAAACAAAGGTCAACCATTGAAAATTACAAATCAATAAAGAATTCAGTAATAATTTATGGAAGTACTGTTTATGCATGATTAGCCTCACAAAACACTTGCTTTGCATTATTTTGACAAATTTTGTTCAAATGTTAATTAACTATGTTACTGTTTCTAGTTTTACAAGTTTGAAAAAAATATTTTCAAGTTCCTTACTTAGACGCATAAGAAAGTTCAAGTTTCCAAAAATATACTTTCAAGTTCCTTACTTAGACATATTACAAAGTTCATGTTAACAGCACAACCACGTTTTGAGGCGCAATGTAAATATTGTCTTTTATGTCAAACATTAATCCAGGCAGTAATCTGATCGCCAGTTAATGGGGTCAGGAAGGAATTAATTTGTTTCCCGCTTTGAGACAATTGGCTATGTTTCAAAGAGGTTTTTTACTGTTTGCCTTCTTCTGCATTCAATGTATATTTAAGTTAACAATTGTTCAGATAGAACTTGCATGTTAAAAAAACATTACCTTAAGTTTACAATACTGATTAATTTTAAGTTCAACTGTTCTTACATTCAAATGTTAATACTTTTACTAGAAAATGCAGTTACTGATGAACAAAAGAAAATGTTACAAAAATAAACATGGTTAATATAACAATTGTACATATTTCCACATACCGTATATACTCGTGTATAAGCCGAGTCGCTAGTCACATATATAGTTGTCAGCAATATGGGTTGTTGCTAACGCCCGACACAACTGCGGCCCTCGCAAAGCAAGGGTGCTGGTGGAGATGAGCGTCATAGGCGCTCATCCCTACGACCCTGTAGTACTTTCGGGCCGCAAATGCGGACCCTCGCAAAGCGAGGGGCCGCATTTGCAGAGCTGGAGGCTCTACGGCACCTCACAAGCGGTTACAAACACAAAAAAATACGAGCTGCGGGACTTAGAAAAAAACAATTACAGACTCGCAAAAATACGACCTTAATGGTCGACCCGCGCACAGCGGAAAACATTAAGAAAACTCAAAATACACACAAAAATAAAATAAAAACCTTACCCACAGCAAGGGGGACACCCAGGACGTCTGGAAGTCAGGTTACACCTCAATTTCAGTCCAATTTAAAAAGTTTAGACACTCTTGAAAATCCCCTAAGTGAGAAAAAAAATTGGCACCGAAAAAACGAAAACGAGGCTATACGACCCCTAAAGCCGCAAAACACCACCAAGCACATACGCCAACGGTGCTCATAGGACACCACTTACTCTCTGTGGCAAACAGCATTACATGCCTAACAATTTTATTGCCTTCATTTTTTAGATGGGCAAGTCGCTAATCACATATAGGTGTGAGCATTGCATATTGTTGCTAATGCTTGCGGGCTCTCTGTGTGAGCCCGCCGCAGTTGCAGGCAAGGAGCGCCAAAGGGGCTCCTTGCACTTGTGGAGATGAGCGCCAAAGGCGCTCAGCCCTACGACCCTGTACGACTTGGGCAGTGATCGCTGAAGGTGCTCATTGCACTGGTAGAGATTAACTCCATAGGCGCTCATCCCTACGACCCGGCACGACTTAGGCAATGAGTGCAGAAGGCTTATTGCGCTGGTGGAGATGAGCGCTCAGCGCGTGGCTCACAATTAGCGCATAGGGTGCTCAGAGGAACAAAAGTACACGAGGGGAGAGCCTTGCGATAAGCGCCAAAGGCCCTCAGACCAACAAAAGTACACCAAGGGAGAGGCTCGCAATGAGCGTCAAAGGTACTCAGAGGACCAAAAGCCTTTGTGTGGCAAAAAGCATTACCTGCCTTACAATTTTATGACCGTCATTTTTTTACATCAATTCGCTAGTCACATATATAGTTGTGAGCAGCAGAAAATGTTGCTAATGCTGATGTCATCAGGGGGCGTGGCTATTACTTTAGTGGGGACAGGGCCTAAAACCTGATCTTAACAGAAACTGTCGGCCATTTGCATTTCAGAGAAAGACAGCAAAGTGAGAGACATAGGGAGGGAGAGAGGTACAGAGTGAGAGAGACAGGTACAGAGAGAGAGAGACAGGTACAGAGAGAGAGACAGGTACAGAGAGAGACAGGTAAAGAGAGGGAGGAGTACAGAGAGAATTACAGAGCAAGACGCACACAGAGAGAGCGCACAAAGACAGCGCATAGAGAGAGAGAGTGCACAGACAGAGCGCACAGGGAAAGAGTGCACAGACAGAGAGCGCAAAGAGATTGACAAAGAGAGGGAGGGTTACAGAGACAGACAGTGCACACAGACAGAGAGCACACACAGACAGCAGAGCACGCAGAGCGCAAATAGAGAAAGCACAAACGCAGATAGCACAATTAGATCGACACAGAGAGGGAGGGGTACAGAGAGAGAGAGAGAGATCACACAGACAGCACACAAAGAGCAAGAGAGAGAGCGCAGACAGAGAGTGCACAGAGAGAGAGTGCACAGACAGATAGATCACACACACACAAAGAGCAAGAGAGAGCGCACAGATAGAGATAGCGCACAGACAGCAAACAGAGAGAGTGCACAGACAGAGAGAAGAGGCAGAGAGCGCACAGAGAGAGAGAGCCACAGGTGGCAGAGATAGGGAGCACACAGAGAGACAGAGCGCACAAAGAGAGAGAGAGAGACACAGAGAGAGCACACAGACATCGACACTCAAAGAGGGAGGGGTACAGAGAGAGATCACACAGAAAGCACACAGAGAGAGAGAGAGCGCACAGACAGAGAGAGTGCACAGAGAGAGAGAGTGCACAGAGAGAGCGCAGTGAAAGAGAGCGCACAGAGAGAGCGTTCACATAGAGCGCGCACAGACAGAGAGGGTGCACAGAGAGAGAGAGTGCACTGAGAGAGCGCAGTGAAAGAGAGCGCACAGAGAGAGCGTACACATAGAGAGCGCAGAGATTGACACAGAGAAAGTACACACATACAGTGCACACAAAGAGCGAGAGAGCACACAGAGAGAGTGCACAGACAGAGCAGAGACAGAGAGAGCACAGAGAGAGAGAGGGACACACAGAGAGTGCACAGATAGAGGGAGCGCAAACACAGAGAGCGCACAGAAATCGACACAGAGAGGGAGGGGTACAGAGTGAGAGCACACATAGAGAGTGAGAGAGAGCACACAGACAGAGTGCACAGAAAGAGAATACACAGAAAGAGAGCGCACAGAGAGAGAGTGCAATGACAGAGAGGAGAGAGAGTGCACAGACAGAGATCTCACACAGACAACACACACAGAAAACAAAAGAGAGTGCATAGACAGAGAGAGCGCACAGACAGAGAGCGCACATGGAGAGAGTGCACAGACAGAGAGTGCACAGAGACAGTGCACAGAGAGAGAGAGAGCGCACACACAGAGAGTGTACAGTGATCAACACAGAGAGAGAGTGGTACAAAGAGAGAGAGTGCACACAGACATCGCCCACACAAACAGCGAGAGAGAGAGATCGCAGAGAGAGAGAGAGCGCAGACATAGAGAGAGCGCACAGAAAGAGAGAACACACAGTGGTCTACAGAGAGAGAGGGGTACAGAGTGAGAGCGTGCACACAGACAGCACTCACAGAGAGAGAGAGAGAGCACACAGACAGGGTGCACAGAGAGAGATAGTGCGCAGTGACAGAGAGTGCACAGAGAGAGAGAGAGTGCACAGACAAAGAGAAAGAGTACATAGACATAAAGCACACAGAGAGAGTGCACAGAGAGAGAGTGCACAGACAGAAAGAGCACAGAGAGAATGCAGAGAGCACACTGAAAGACAAAAAGCACAAAGAGAGAGAGCACAGAAAGAGCTCACAGAGAAAGAGAGCGCACAGAGAGAGAAAGTGCAGAGAGAGCGAGAGCATACAGAGAGAGCACACTGAAAGACAAAAAGCACAAAGAGAGAGAGAGCACAGAAAGAGCTCACAGAGAAAGAGAGCGCACAGAGAGAGAAAGTGCAGAGAGAGCGAGAGCATACAGAGAGAGAGGGCAAGAGAGAGAGAGCACCAGGAGCGAGAGAGACAGGTCAGAGAGAAAGAAATGAAAGCGAGACACACAAGACAGAGAGAGAGACAAGGCCCGTACGTGAGGGCCGTACTTAACTGGCTTGAGGGTGGGAGAGGCTCAAAATGGCTTATGAGTTACAGGCTTTAAAATAATTACGTATTTAACGGCCGCCATTTTTTTCAAGCCATTGGGAGACCGCCAAAAGACGCCAATTAATAATAATAAAAAAAAAAACTTACAACCTCACAAACAGCCCAAAGGGAGAGGCAGGGAGCCTGTAAGTGAGGTTAGAAGCTAATTTGATATTTAACTGGTTGAATTTCCCAAACCCGCAAATGTTTTCACGCAAATGCAAACAGGAGCACAGAGGAGAGAGAGGGTGAGGAAGGGAGAGGGGAGAGGGTGGAAAGAGACACAGGGGAGGGAGTGGGGGGGGGGGGAGAGACACAGGGGTGAGAGGGGGGGAGACACAGGGGAGGGAGATAAGGGGGAAAAAAACCAATGGATTGTCAAGCAGCTAGACGGCAGCGCAACTCAACTAGTTCCTGACACACAACACTGGACACCAGGAATACCAATCACTGAAGAAGTGCAACAAAGAGCAGCGAAATGCGTTTGATCTACCATTTACATACATACACACTTTTAGGGTACTTTCCCACTGATAAACATTGAGACCTAGTGTCTTTTATGACATCACGGTTCTTATTGTGTTTTTTATCAATTTTTACCTTTTAGTTGTACCTATATTTTTAAGGATATTTTGACCAATTCCTACATTGGCCAGTATGTTTTTTATGGCATAATAAAAGTATATCTTTTCAAGGAATTGAGTTTGTGTGTATCTTTCCATTAGACTTGGATTTAGATCACATAGACACAAATGAACATATACACATATATATAGAATCATTGGTGCATACTCTTATATAGAGATATACAGAAATTGGAGTGTTTCTGTCAGTATACCTGACACCTCACAGAGGTAATTTCAAGTACACCTCATAGATCAAAGAAACACACTGTATATTGGGGTGCCCTACGAAAACCATGAAGAGGTCTTGAAACATCCCTTCTGACACCTACCTGTGAGAGAGAATCACATCCAGCTTTTAAGACTTTCAGTCCATCAAGTTCAACCTTTTAAGATATCCTCTGATCTGCAATATGCGGATTAACTATTAATTAATTAGTTGTATAAAAATAAAAAATCAATTCCCTCCTGATCCCAGACACCGGCGACCAGACTTCTCCCTGGATCAATACTTCCTCTCTAATTATCCATGATAACCCTGAATTCCCTTTTTAATTAGAAATAAATCCAGTCCCCTTTTAAAGTTATCTATCGAATCCGCTGTCACCACCTGCTCTGGTAGAGAATTCCACAGATTAACCACCCTTACTGTGAAGAACCCTTTTCTTTCTTTGAGGTGGAATCTTTTTACTTCTAACCTCAAGGGATGTCCTCTTGTCAGTTGAAAACTTCTTGGCACAAAAAGCTCCCTTGACAAATCGTTATACTGACCCTGGATGTATTTATATAAGGTAATCATATCTCCTCTTAGATGCCTTTTTTCTAGAGAAAATAAGTTTAATTTGGTAAGTCTTTCTTCATAACTTAGCCCCTCCATTCCTCTTATTAGTTTTGTTGCCCTCCTCTGTACCTTTTCCAGCTCTAAAATGTCCTTTTTATGAAGTGGTGCTCAAAATTGTACTCCAAATTCCAAATGAGGGCGTACTAGAGATTTGTATAGTGGCAGAATTATATTTGCTTCCCTGGCTTCTATACACTTCTTAATACATGCTAATATTTTATTTGCCTTTGCAGCTGCTGCTTGGTTTTGAGCACTGTTGCCTAGGTGGTTGTCCACAAGCACTCCCAAATCCCTTTCAATATCTGATACACCTAGATTTGTTCCATTAGGATTATAAATTGCATGGCTATTTTTCCTTCCCAGATGCATAACTTTACATTTATTCGTATTAAATCTCATCTGCCATTTAGATGCCCATTCCTCGATTTTATGTAAATCCCTTTGGAGGGAAAGCATGTCACTATCTGATTTAATTACCTTGCACAACTTCGTGTCATCAGCGAAAATTAAGACACCACACTCCAATCCTACTTCTAAGTCATTAATAAATATGTTAAAAAGGAGAGCACCTAATACTGAACCCTGAGGAACCCCACTTACCACATTAGTCCAATCGGAGTATGTTCCATTTACAACAACCCTTTGCTTCCTGTCTTTTAGCCAGCTCTCAATCCATGAGCAGATATTTACTGCAACTCCTGTCTCTCTTAATTTGCACAATAGTCTCCAATGTGGCACTGTATCAAAAGCCTTTGCAAAATCCAAAACGACTACATCCATAGAGTTGCCTTGATCCAGGTTCCTACTAACCTCCTCATAGAAACTAATTAGATTTGTTTGACATGAGCCTATCCCTCATAAATCCATGTTGACTCCTACTTATAATCCTGTTCAAATAGCCATATTCTTGTATATTATCCCTTATTAACCCTTCTAAAAGCTTCCCCACTACAGAAGTGAGGCTCACCGGTCTATAATTCCCCGGATTTGCTCTTGCTCCCTTTTTAAATATAGGTGTCACATCAGCTTTTCTCCAGTCATCTGGTAGAGACCCTGTGTTGAGTGAATCTTGAAAAATTAAATATAATGGTTTGGCTATTACAGAACCCAGTTCCCTTAGTACCCCTGGATTTATTCCATCAGGACCAGGGGCTTTATTAACATTTATTTCTTCCAACCTCTTTTGGATTACTTCCTGTGTTAACCAATTTTTTGCCAAAGGTAGTGTAGCCCCATTATGTTGCAGTGACCCAACCACCTCCCTTGTGTATACCGAAGAAAAAAACCTATTTAGCTCATCTGCCTTTTCTTGGTCACTAATTATCAGACGGCCTGTGTCACATTGTAATGTTCCTATAGCTTCCTTCCTCGCCTTCTTCCCATTAATATACTTAAAACATATTTTAGGGTTAGTCTTACTCTCTTTTGCAATTCATTTTTCATTTTCTATTTTAGCCAGTCTAATCACCCTTTTGCAAGCCTTGTTGATTTCCTTGTATTCCTGTAAAGCAGTCTCTGTCCCCTCTTGTTTGTATAATTTAAATGCCTGTTTTTTACTCTGTATCTTGATCTTTAAATCATTGTTAAGCCACATTGTATGGGATTTACTCCTTTTACTTTTATTCCCACACAGTACATGCCGATGTGTATGTATATTTAGTAAGGATTTAAATGTTGTCCATTTATGTTCAGTATTTTTACCTATCAGTTCTTTGTCCCAGTCTATACTATATATTGCTGCCCTTAGACCATTAAAATCTGCCCTTTTAAAATTAAGAGATTTCGTTGGCCCCTTAAAATTTAGTTTTTTTAATTTAATCTCAAATGAGACTGTGTTGTGATCACTGTTTCCTAAAGGTTGCCCTATACCAACATTTGATACTATATCAATATTATTTGTGATGAGTAAATCTAAGATTCTAGTAGGCTCTTGTACAACCTGGGCCAGATAATGATCCCTGAGTGTACTCAAGAACCTGCTCCCCTTAGATGAACTGCTGTTCTCATTTATCCAGTTTATTTCAGGGTAATTAAAATCTCCCATTATTAGAACTTGCCCATGCTTAGCTGCATTTTCAATCTGTAACAATAATTGTATTTCCTCACTTTCTTCTATATTTGGGGGTTTATAGCATACTCATACTAATATTCTTTTGGAATTTGCTGCTCCGCTATTTAACTCTACCCACAAACATTCAGCTTTATCACTAGGTCCACCATAAATATCTTCTCTGACTATAGGCTAAAATTCAGGCTTAAAATACAGACAAATCCCTCCTCCTCGTTTACCATTGCCTCTATCTCTCCTAAATAGGTTATAACCATCCAGATTAACAGTCCAGTCATGAGATTCATCCCATGTTTCAGTAATGCCTATTAAATCCCATTTTTCATTAAATGCTAATAATTCCAACTCTCCCATTTTTCCTGGCAAACTTCTGGCATTAGCAAGCATACACCTTATGTTATGAGTCTGTAGTTCTGAAGTGCCTGCCACTGTACTTGAATTACTTAGTACTACCTCCCTATTGACTATACTACCCCTCCCACCATCTCCTCCCCTATGAGTTGTTAATTCATCCCTTATACCCTCTTCACTTTCTACCCCATTACTTATATCTAGTCCCTCCCCCAACCTACTAGTTTAAAAACTCCTCCAGCCTTTCTACCATCCTATCCCCTAGTACAAAAGCTCCCTCATCATTAAGGTGTAATCCATCCCTACTGTAGAGATTGTACCCAAGTGAGAAGTCAGCCCAGTAGTCTAAAAACCCAAACCCCTCCTTAGTGCACCACATCTTTAGCCACGCATTAACCTCCCTAAGCTCCTTCTTCCTCCCTGGGCTAGCACATCGCACTGGTAGTATCTCAGAAAATACTACCTTGTATTTATTTATATATTTATATTCAAATATTATATTTATATACTGTATGTGTGCATATATATATATATATATATATAAATAATATAAATATATATATATACAGTATCTCACAAAAGTGAGTACACCCGCCCCATTTTTGTAAATATTTTATTATATCTTTTCACTTGACAACACTGAAGAAATGACACTCTGCTACAATGTAAAGTAGTAATTGTACAGCCTGTATAACAGTGTTAAATTTGCTGTCCCCTCAAAAAAACGCAACACACAATCATTAATGTCTAAACCTTTGGCAACAAAAGTGAGTACACCCCTAAGTGGAACTGTCCAAATTGGGCCCAAAGTGTCAATAATTTGTGTGGCCACCATTATTTTCCAGCACTGCCTTAACCCTGGGCATGGAGTGCACCAGAGCTTCACAGGTTGCCACTGGAGTCCTCTTACACTCCTCCATGATAACATCACAGAGCTGGAGGATGTTAGAGACCTTGCACTCCCCCACCTTCCGTTTAAGGATGCCCCACAGATGCTCATTAGGGTTTAGGTCTGGAGACATGCTTGGCCAGTCCATCACCTTTACCTTCAGCTTCTTTAGCAAGGCAGTGGTCATCTTAGCAGTGTGTTTGGGGTCGTTATCATGTTGGAATATTGCCCTGTAGCCCATACTCTGAAGGGAGGGGATCATGCTCTGCTTCAGTATGTCACAGTACATTTGTTGGCTTTCATGGTTCCCTCAATGAACTGTAGCTCCCCAGTGCCAGCCACACTCATGCAGGAACAGATCATGACGCTCCCACCACCATGCATGACTGTAGGCAAGACACACTTGTCTTTGTACTCCTTACCTGCTTGCTGCCACACACGCTTTACCCAATCTGAACCAAATAAGTTTATCTTGGTCTTATCGGACCACAAGACATGGTTCCAGTAATCCGTGTCCTTAGTCTGCTTGTCTTCAGCAAACTGTTTGCGGACTTTCTTGTGCATCATCTTTAGAAGAGGCTTCCTTCTGGGACGACAGCCATGCAGACCAATTTCATGCAGTGCGTGGCGTATGGTCTGAGCACTAACAGGCTGACACCCCACTCCTTCAACCTCTGCAGCAATGCTGGCAGCACTCATACGTCTATTTCCCAAAGACAACCTCTGGATATGACGCTGAGCACGTGCACTCAACTTATTTGGTCGACCATGACGAGGCCTGTTCTGAGTGGAACCTGTTCTGTGAAACCGCTGTATGGTCTTGCCCACCGTGCTGCAGCTCAGTTTCAGGGTCTTGGCAATCTTCTTATAGCCTAGGCCATCTTTATGCAGAGCAACAATTATTTTTTTAAGATCCTCAGAAAGTTCTTTGCCTTGAGGTGCCATGTTGCAGAGTTTAATAGGAACATACGCCTGCAACCTGATTGGTTGGGATCATTTAGGAGGAGGAACAACACTCTGTTTGAGCTGTGAAGCAGAGCAGGGGTGGGCTGTCAGACAGCAACACACAGAAAATCATACTTTTCATTTGATCCAATATCTCTGTTAAAAAAAAGCAAGTATTTCAAAAATTCTAAAAGCATTTTAACATGTTTTTAATAGATCTTTACACTGGTGTGCTGCATAAACGGGCACTTTAAGGAGTTTTGACAGTATATGATATGAAGAAAATGAAAGTAGGGGTAGGGAAATTCAAAAGAAGAGATAAAAAAATACAATAAATACAAAACACAAAAAATAGAAGATAACTGTGTCATTTGAAGTCAATATTGCTCAATTTGGTATGATGTTGAGTGGTTGAGTATTACATTTAACATGGGAGAGTATCAAAAAACAGAGTAACAAGTACAATTCAGCTAGGAAAGAGCTGTAGTCAGGGAGCCCCCCTTATTTATTTTTTTATAATCTAAAAATATGTTAATTAAAATAATTATTTTATAAATATTAAAAAGGGGAATAGTCTTGAACACTGATAGCACCAAGAACACACCTTCATCATGATAATATAAACATGTTTTGACGTGATAAATGTATTTTTACACTTAAGTCAAACATTTTAAAGGCAATTCATAAATGTATCTATATCTGTGGGATATTGTCCATATTACTATGTGCATAGGGAATTACATACATACAGACTGATGATACAATAAAAGGAACATTTCAATAGAAAAGTATAAATACCATTAGCCAGCACTTTGCTTGTGATACATTATGGCAGAAGGTTTGAAGGATTGTGTGTGCAGTATCAAAGTATTTCCCTGCTAAGAGTTGTACAAATCACCAGCAGAGGTTTATTGTAACCTGTTTTCTATCAGAGAGTCCAGCTGAGGATTAACAAGGCCATCTGTCAACCTGAACCAGGCAAGATATAATAGGATTCACAGCTGGGGAGCCACAAGGAGAACAGGGAATGTCTGGAGCTTCTGGATGTAAGTCAGAGATGAGACTTTGTTGTCTTCTAATGGCTAAGATGTGCTACTATGAGTGAGACTGACAGTTAAATACACTATATGCTAATGCAGGAGTCAAAGATTTACCAAACTAACTATATTAGCAGTTGTGTAAGCCATGGACATAACACATTTTTTGGGGAAAATCTGCATTTTGGAACACTATGTTTATGTGAACAGAATTCCATTTTGTGTTTGCTACATCACTTCAGAGGGTGTGTGCTAGTGGACAGATGACAATAGAAGTAGAAAACAATAAACCTTTGTCAACATAATTTGATAACATTGAAATTTACACCAAAACCCTTATTCCTCACTGGCCCAGAAGCAGACTCTTGCTGAGGAAGGACAATCCTTGTCAACATAATGAGGAAACACCAAAACTTATCCTCTGGCCCAGAAGCAGACTGCAGGAAATGCAACCATATTCCCCAGAAATGCAAATCCCTAACATGCACACAACTTTTACCAGTGTATCACAGATTCCCTCAGGGCCAGCAGATGCATCAATTTATTATTATTATTTTCTAATCAGAAATTAGCTGTATGACCTTTTCCTGCTTAATTATGCTCTTATTTAGACTCAAAGCTTATAAACAATAATATTATTTTTCACTGTGTAGTGGGTTTTTAAGGGAGTGTGCAATCCAATGAGTGAGGTGCCCATTGGACCTATCCTGCTATGGTAGCACAACCTATCCTGTTCCAGTCTCGCGTGCATGACCGTGCCCTACGCCACAGTGGTGAAAAGTTGTAGTGCAGGCAAAGAACTATTACATCCTCCGCCGTGTCGCATCTTGACAGAGCTGAGACGACAGCGAGGCCATCGCTATTTACGGCGCAGGCACTCGGCCCCACAGGTGTCGGGCTCACCTCTCATAGCTCAAGGCCACTTCTGTCGAGCCTTATGCAGCAGGTCGGAGGGAGAAATACGTTTTTGTGCCTGCACTACCTCCTGTTCACCACTTCACCACTGTGGCGAGGCGCACTGTCACGGGCAAGCTACTATAGAAGGAAAGGACCGTCTCTTTTATGAGCGAGAGTATCATCTATTGGCATAAAGTGTCTTCTAATGAGAGATATTGATCGGAAATGTGTGAGTGTATCCTCTAATAAGTGAAAATACCCTGTAATGTGTGAAAGCTCTCTTGACTTCAGTGAGTGAGGCCATCCATTGGGTGATTATATTCCTTAAAGTCTATGAGTTCCAGGTGAGCATTATCCTACCTACCTCTGCAAACATAACTTCAACCTAGGTACAATTCGTGTGGATTGACCACATAAAAGACTCTTGACTAAGTGCCTTACTTAATACCCAGACATACGTCACAACCATATCACAGTGTAACCCTAGTGCAGGCTGCTTTGCTTCATGGTCTGAGAGCAGAGATCACACCACACGGCTATTGGTCTAAATTTGCAAAGCACAAGGAAAAAAATTCCAGAATTTCCCACTATTTCTTCTACTAGCTTCAAAAATTATTATGAAAAAGGCCATACCCTGGGAAGCTACAAACCCCTGTGGGACACTAGGAATCTCAACTAACAGCAGATCAGAAGGCTCAGCACTACATAAGGGATGACCTGTTGTATTATTTATAACTACCAGCATGAGAGACAACATTGAGAGAAAGGAGAGTCTACTTCATCATATTTACATAAAGTCTTTCCTGATTTGGATGAACTTAATACACATACTTAATGAGGGACCTGGGTGGCATTGCGGCCCACCACAGTGCCATTAGTGTCTCATTCAGTGTTCTCAATTCAGATTTTGCAACAATCTAAGGGGACAGTTGTGGTTTCACTTAATATTATTACCCCACTAGAGAATTGCCCGTCAAAAAATAACGGCAATGAAATTGTAAGGTAGCTAATGCTGTTTTGTGTATAATAATGAAAGATGTAATACATTAATAAATGAATCTGTAATGCTGTTGGGTGTGTAATAATAAAATATATAATACATTAATAAATGAATATACTTTACCTATTTTGAAGCATTGTGTGGAAGAGCTGTCAATGTGTTTTGAGGTTGCTGCAACATTAGTGGTGTGGAGCTGCTGTGTAAGCGTGCTGAATGTGTGCAGCGTAATACTGTGCGTGCGCGAGACGAAACCGTTAGCGTAGTGGTGTACTTCCGCATTGGTGTAAAATGGCGGGTTATCTGTGGTATGCGTCTTTGCGGATTATCCGTCGGTGCTTCGTGGTGTTTTTCGAGTTTCGTGTGGTGTTTTGCGAGTGTGTTGTGGTGTTTTACGTGTTGAGAGTGCTGTAGCCTCGTTTTGGTTTTTTTGTCTGTCATTTTTTCTCTCGCTTAGCGATTTCATTAGTGTCTAAAGTGTTTTATTTTTATTTAAATGAAGGTGTAACTTTTTTGAGGTGCTGGATGGTTCCTCTTGCTGTAGGTAAGCTTTTTATGTGTGTGTTGTGTGTATTTATTGTGTTTTAAATGTTTGTATGTCGGCGTGTTGCGTCCGATGTTTGCGAGGTCGTAATGTGTGGTAACGTGTCTCGTATGGTGTTTGCGTGTGTAGCCTCGTTTTCGTTTTGTTCGGCGGCCATTTTATCTCTCGCTTAGCAAATTTTTTAGTGTGTAAACTCTTTTATTTTGAGTGAAATGAAGGTGTAAGTTGCATTTTGAGGTCCTGGATGCTTCCTCTTGCTGTAGGTAAGCTTTTTATGTATGTGCTGTGTGTATGTATTGTGTTTTAAATTTTGTAATGTTCGCGAGTTGCGTCCGAGTGTTGCGAGGCCGTAATGTGTGTGAACGTGTGTCGTATGTTGTTTGCGTTGCTCGTAAAATGTAGCGAGTGTCGTAATGTGTGTGTCGTGTTATTTGTGTTGCGACGTGAAGTTTGCGAGGGTCGCAGTTGCTGGCATGGAGCGCCTCGCTCCATGCCAGCAACTGAGGCCCTCGCCCAGTGCCCTCGCTACGCGAGGCCCGCAGCTCGCTGTGCGAGCCAAGGCCCTTGCTCCGCGAGCCCGCAAGCGTTAGCAACAACTCGCATGCTCACAACTATATATGTGATAATACATTCTGTGGTCCAGGAGCATTGAGGGGACAGGAAAATAACACACTGATTGCAAGTCAGATGGCTACAATACTGCCCTGTCACCACTGTACTTCAAAGCACTATTTATTACATATTATATGCCAGTAGAAAAAATATTATTATACATAGTCAATGTATTCAAAATGATAGATAGATAGATAGAGAGATAGATAGATAGATAGATAGATAGATAGATAGATAGATAGATAGATAGATAGATATGAAGTTTAGAACAAGAGAACAATTAAAGAAATATTGAAATGTGCAAGATATTTTATGAAATGACATACAATGGACTATTAAATAAAAACTAGAGAGACAGTGAAAATATCCAGTGTGTATACCACTGAGACTGCCCTCTGACTCAAATCTATAATGAGTACTGTTATCCATGGAAGAGTTTATCCAGGTTTGTGAGTTTTGCCTAGAATGAGTGGCTTAGAGATGTCACTTTAAGTCCTTTCTATAACCTCTGCTGGCTTTGGTTTACAAGAGTCCTACACAATTGTAGGAAAAGGATGTTACCAGACTTTACACACTTCCTATCATGGAAAATATGAACATCATTGTTAATTATGAACATTACATTAATATTGATTCTTAATAAATAATGGAGAAGATGTAGGTAATGCTTCCAGCTTCCTTTGTGAAACCAAAAAGAAGAATATTAATGAAGGGTAACAATCATTCACCATATCTATACTATATCTGTTTGAAATACCTTTTATCAGTCTTGAGTAGAGACCTACTGTGAATACCATCACTGTCTGCTCCACTCCAGTATGTTTCCATTAGCTTGGGTGGAAATCCAACTACCCAGAATCCACATAGTAACATAGAGAGTGATGGTACTTCTGGACAGAACTTTACTCAAGACACCAGTCATTGAATACTATCACCAGGCCTGAGAGCTCTCAAAGATTTAATCTCATGGTCATGTCAAATGTGTGTATAAGACACTTCTTATTATCCCTTTACTGTATTTACTAAGCATTAATCCTTCTCATAAATTGCTGAAAAAATGCTTTACGACTTCATCCTCAGGATGATGGCAAAGTGTCTATTCCCATAAGAAGCTTTATAGCTATCTTTATAATAATCAGTCTTAGTGAAGATAATAGAGGCTCTGCTGTGGTGGGCTGAAAGATGTGTGAATTGAAAACCTGGTGTGATTTTTGTATATGTGATGGAAAACCACCTAATGTAAGTAATTTTAGGACCACTGCAGGTATATTTACAATTTATTAGCAAATACTTATGGTCAAAATATACTAAAAGACAAGTGGCCTCATTCAATTCGGGGCTGTTATGCTTGAGAGTAAATACCCGATTTGCTACTTTTGAGCTGCATGCTCGAGTTGCTCTACTTTTTCTTTGCTATTCAATTGCCCGGGCCCGCAAGTTGGGCCCGCAAGTTAGTCCCCCTTTGCGAGAATCGGAAACCATGATCTCGGCAGTAGCATTTGAGGCTTGAACATGATCGCGGACGTAAGCTGTAACTCGTGGTTCAAACCTGTAAGATCAGAGCACTTTAAATGCAAATATAAATTCAATACAGCACTGTAAATGATAGGAAACACAATGGGTGACATTAGAATTAAAAGCACAACATTCACAAACTGCACATCCCAAAATATATTACTTTATTTCATGTTTAATTTCTGCCCAAAGTCCTACGGGCTTGAATGATCTCCAAGCCCGTAACTCGTTATTTAAGCCTGTAGGTCTTCAGTGAAATATGGAGTTTGGATTCCAAAGTCCTTGGAGGTTGAAGCCAGTAGGGGAAAAAAATGGGAGGCCAGTTAATGGGGGGAGGGGGGGGGGGACACACAGGATCAATTAGAATTTTGTGAGAAAAATAATAAGATAACTAATTTAAAACCTTTGTGTTAGTCTGAAGTTCCTCCCATCTTTTACAATTACCAGATTTGGTGACAGAGTGCAATTTAGTTTGCATGTGCTGTACTGTGCAGAGATGACGCAGCTACTGGACAGTGGTAGTACACTCTGCCAAAAGATAATGATAAGGGGGAAGACGTACTTTTCATGTAAGTTTTTAAATCACAATAACTTGTTTATACTAATATTTACTACTTAAAAGCTATGGGATCTGCACCAATACAGCAGACCTATAACTCCCATTAGTTGTCTTAAATGTGTTATGCTACTTTAGGTTGTACGTTTTGGGGCAAGATGGAGGATTGTATGTTTTTGGGCAAGACGTAAGATTGCACGTTTTTGGGCATAGCCATTGTGTTGTAACTGTAACCGTTGTTACTATTGTCTTCCTGTTTGACTAACATGTTACATCAATATCCAGTACATAATAACACTTACTATTTGTCATTGCTGTTGTTGTTGTCTATGCAGACACCTTAAAGTGACATGGTGATATGCACATGATGCCCACTGCACACTGAGATACACTGCCACCCCATGTGCATATGCTACCATGGTGATAAAGGCACACACAGCTATGGGCACAGATATCACCCAGGCTGTACGGACGTGCCTCACTTCCTGCCCACTTTCCTAAATGGTTTCTCGTCTGAATGTCACCATGGAGATGTATGAGAAAACTTCTCAACGAAAGCAGTTAACAGAAGCAATGCTTGTGTCACCAAAGCTTAGCAACGGACCTCCTCTGTCTCCAAATACCTGCAGGATTAATGACATTATTAGCTACTTTAAAGGACCACAGTATTTATGAAAATATATATTTTTATGAAGAATGTAGCCAATTAATAAGATTAAGTATAAAATCATTTTTATAGAAAATATTTATTTGAGCAACTTATACCTGGGGATTTACATGTTTGCATCTTCCACAGTTTTTGCTGACTTTGGGCCTGAGGGTCTGTGATCTGCTAATTTATCATTTATTCATAAATGAGAGAAGTTAGGGGGTTTATTAACTTATTTGTTGATCTAGATTGATCACATCAGCATTTAAAATCTTCTCCATCCCCCATATTATCAACAGAAGGCATGTGACAAACAAACATACAAGTCGCAAGTTCCCTTCAATGTACCCACCCACTCATACACTGAAAAGGAAGTTTACTGTCATGGCAGCTTCCATGTTCTATGAAAATTCTGCCTAAAAGTGAAGATTGTCTCTGAAAATGCTTTTATGCCCAGGCTTACGTAGCTGCTAATGTTGTTAGATTGGTACATACTTCACAACATGTATGTTAGGCCCCAATCTACAGGGTCTTTTTAAAAAGATTCAGCAAAACTACAGAATTAGACAAAAAGGTAGAAACTAGAAACTGAGAGAGTGACAATATTAAAGAAAATGGTTTAGGTTTGTGGAATAGCTTCCCTCCAGAGGTGGCAGGAGTGTCTATTATAATAGTGTCTACCTTATAATAATATTATAATAGATAATTATCATTATTTGTATAATTATTATTGTTTATAACACTATTAGATTAATAATATTATTATACAACTAGAATATTGCCCGTCAAAAGAATGACGGCAATGAAACGAGTAAGTTGAGCTAAGGGTATTTTGGTGTATATAATGTGGCTGATGTAGCGAGTTTTTCGGAATATCCGTAAGCTAGTTTGGTGGGGCTTTTTCGGAATATCCGTAGGTGTTTGGTGGGTGTTGTTGCGTGTTTATGTTAGTGTTTTGCGTGTTTAGGGACCTTTAGCCTCATTTTCGTTTTGTTCGGCGGGACATTTTTATCTCGCTTAGGTGATTTCCGGTCTTCTAAACTCCGAAATTTGTGCTTAAATGGAGGTGTAACTTCACTTGCATAGGTCCTATGGTGCCCCCCCTTGCTGTGAGTAACCTTTTTATGTGTTTGTTGTGTTTGTAATGTTTTTGGGGTTGCGTGGGGTTGCATCCTTGTTTTCAAATCTCGTAGGTTGTAGCGAGGGCTGCGGGGCGAGGGGCCTCAGTTGCTGGCATGGAGCGCCAACGGCGCTCCTTGCCAGCAACTGCAACCCTTGCACAATTTACGTTCATACGCAAACAACACGACACAACAACCGCGAGAGCCTCGCAAACTTTACCTCGCGAACGCAAAAAAAAACATCCCGACAGCACGTTACCACACATTACGACCTCGCCAAAAATCGCCCGCAACTCGCAAACATCACAAAAACGAGGCTACAGCACTCTAAACACGCAAAACATCACAAGAAACCTCGCAAAAGTACCACAAACGACCTACGGATATTCCGCTAAGGACGCATACCACATCATTACTCGCCATTTTACGCTAATGCGGAAGTAAACAACTATGCTAACTGTATTCGGCTTTCGCTACGCACACTATTACACTGCACACTTTCATCACTCTTACACAGCAGCTCCACACCACTAATTGCGGCAAGCAACATCAAAACAGATTGCAGCTCATCAACACAATGCTTCAAAATAGTTAAACTATATTCATTTATTAATTGGTATTAAATTATTTCAGTAGTAGACTGTTTATTCTGCCATTCTTGTTCAACAACAATTCACACACAGAATTGTGTATCACTGCAGTGCAGCAAAGTAAAGCTAACACTTTGGACAAATTTTGAATATTAGGCAAAGTCTGAGGAATTCCCTACTATGCATAGTTAGCTCTGCACCATGACCGATGCAGAGGTAACAGCTGTATTTATATCCACTCCTTGTAGCTGTCCCATAGGCCCACCCAGTGTTTGACCCATCATAGCCTTAGCACCTTTACAGAGCATGTCTCATTCTAAACCAGGGGTCACCAAACTCGGTCCTGGAGGGCCGCACGCAGGCCTGGGATTTGTGGATATCCTTGCTGCAAACAGGTGAGAATCTTGTTTCTTCAGCCATCCTGATTGACTCACCTCGTTTGCTGCAAGGATATCCACAAATCCAGGCCCTGGGTCGGCCCTCCAGGACCAAGTTTGGTGACCCCTGGTCTAAACCATACTCTGACGGGGTGAGCCTTTTTTTGTAGTTGAGCTTCCATGCAAAACCTGACTAATGTCCCTTCATAAGCACAGGAAGCTCTGTTTAGGTGGAGCACTAACACAGTCAAAAGTAAGGAACACTTATTACCTATTAACTATGCTTACTACTTTTAATAGTCTCGGTCAAACAAACAAATGTACAAGTTTTTTCTATAAAACCACTACAGAGCTCCCTTTAATTTCATTATAGTACAGTGCCTTGCAAAAGTAGTGGCAATTTTCGGGTTTTTGTTGTTTCAGAACCTGAAATTAACATGGATTGTTTGAGGATTTGCACCATTTAATTTACAGAACATGGCCCCACAACTTTGAAGATGTTTTTTTTTATTGTGAAGCAAACAACAAATAGGACAAAAATAATAGGAAAAAGTCAAAGTGCATAACTATTCACCTCCCTAAAGGTCAGTACTTTGTATACCCACCTTTTGTTGCAATCACAGTGCTCCAAGTCGCTTTGGAGATAAGTCTCTATGAGCTTGCCACATCTTACCACTTGTATTTTAGCCCCTAATTCCTTTTTGCAAAACTGCTCCAGCTGCCTTCAAGTTGCATGGTTTGCACTTGTGAACAACAATCCTTTAAGTCTGACCACAGATTCTCTATTTGGGAATTGAGATCTCTGGCCTTTGACTAGGCCATTCCAACGCATGTACATGTTTCCCCTTAAACCAACTCAAGTGTTGCTTTAGCAATGTGTTTGGGGGTCATTGTCCTTCCCAGTCACGGCTGCTCAAAAATATCCCCACAGCATGATGCTGCCACCACCACCATTTATCACTGTGGGGGATGGGTGTTCTTTGGGTTATGTGATGTGTTGGGGTTTGGCGCCAGACATAGCGTTTTATTTGATGGCCGAAAAGGTTAAATTTTAGTCTCATCAGACCAAAGCCCCTCCTCCATACATTTTGGGAGTCTCCCAACATGCCTTTTCGCAAACTCAAAAACGTGCCTATTTTGTTTTTTGCTGAAGTAATGGCTTTGATGGTTATGATAGTATTTTAATGGTGCTTCCTGGGGATCATCAAAGATTTGGATATTTTTTTTATAACCTAACCCTGACTTGTTTCTTCTCAGGCAACATTGTCCCTTACTTGTTTGTGAGAGTTCCTTGGTCTTCATGGCAGTTGTTTGGTTAGGTGGTGCCGTCTTACTTAGATGTTGTGCAGCCTCTGGGGCCTTTCAAAAAAGGTGTGTATATGTTATGACAGATCATGTGACACTTTACATTGCACACAGGGTGGACATCATTTCACTAATGATGTGGCTTCTGAAGGGTAATTGATTGCACCAGGCTTTTTATGAGCTTCATAACAAAGGGTGGTGAATACATACGCACATGCCAATTTTCTGTTTTCTATTTCTAAAAAATAGTTTTCTGTATATTTTTTTCTCATTCTCACTTCACCAACTTAGACTATTGTGTTCTGATCCATCACTTAAAATTTAGATTAAAAAAAAATTGAATTTAAGGCTGTAATGTAAGCAAAATAGGTAAAAAAGTCAAGGGGGGTAAATACTTTTTGCAAGTGCACTGTATATCAGCATTTTGTTGCTTGTGTGATGAAATGTACAAACTATCATGCTTTTATGTGAAATGGCAATGAATTGGCATATATTGCATTTTGTCTAGCCAGAATAAATAATCCAATTTTATCTTCAATATCCCCTTAATATTAAAAGATTGTGCATTTTTTTTTCTTTCTGTAAACTTCCTCAAATGCTGCTGTGACAGTGTATTCATCTTCCACACTTCCTTTCTGTTTCTTATAAATGTAAGTATTGTTTCAAATATTGTTATATGTTTGTGTAATTAGTATTAATGTGTATATGTAACAATCTTATGAGATACAGTGATGTATTAACTCATTATTTGACGTTGGAAGATTTAAGGATAATATTAGTATTAGATCAATTAAATGTACTTCCAGTGGATGTGGTAGGGTCAAACAATGATTGGAGTATGCCAGTGTTGGGAATTCCATGTTGAGTTTTTTGTGTATGCAAATGAGCAGCTCATGCATAATCATTAGCTGGCTTTGATGTGATAATTAGGATTATAGTCTGCTTGTCTATCTCTGTTGTGGCCAAAATAATGGCCTGCAATGTTATCTGGTAGTTAGACCCCCTCTCACCATTATCACTACTTAACTACTCTGAGGCGCACATTAGCATAAAGGAGGCACACATTTAAATATGTCACAAGTGATTTACTGTAGAGAAAAACTGCTAGTACAATATATAGACAGTTTTTAATACTCGTTAGTTCTAAATTTAGCTTCCTGCTGAAGTGACAGAGTTCCCTTTAAGACACACTTTTTAGTAAATTAACCTTTTGGCGCTATCTGCCAGCAAATCTAGGTTTTTGTTTGTTTATAATAAATATCCTAGCACCATTCATATATGTGGCCCTCACCCCTTTACTCATCCTTTCCCCATTGCTGCATCTTCATTACAGGATTTTCGCATATTTGTATATTTATAGTAATTCTGTGTGTTTTTTTTTTTTTACAGTATGTCAGAAAATGTCAGATGCCCTTAAATGACCACTGTAAAAACAAATAAAAGTAAATCTCAAATGTTTGTTTACTAGGCACAGGTTATTAAAAACAGTATGTAGTTTAAAATAAATATAAGTTCAAAGTGTTTCAGCTTTTAAGCTGTCAGTTTTCCCCTCAAGCAGAGCTGTGTATCTACTCCAAACTGGTGTCTGTCGGGGGTGTGGCCAGCTCTGTCCATGTAAACTATCATGGAGCTTAAAAGCATGCTGTACTGATGTCATTGACCTTACCCCTTAGACATCCTTAACTCCTCACACACTGCCTACACAGAGGTAACACCTCTATTGCGACATACTTGCAGCATCCCCACAGGCCCAAGGACTTAAGCCCATGGGCATAGGAGCCCAAAAGATTCTGGGGGGGAGGGGAATTCAACTCTACTCCCAGGACAGGGGAGCAGTGGGCGGATCTCAAACCTTTTTTTAAAATGTCTTTGTTTAAATTCTTAATTCTCCTTGCCCCAATAAAATAAAAAATAAAGACATATATATAAATAAAAATTATAGAGATAAATTATGGGTCAAAGATTTAATGGGAAATACATACTGCTCCATAGCCCTCTAGTGGCCAAATCTTGTAATGCATGATTAAGTTTAATTCCTTCGCACTTGTTCCAGTTCCTTCGCCCTTGCTTGAGCCATTATAGTCCCTACCCTTTACTGAGAATGTTAAGTCTGAAGCAGAACCTACACTGGTCAGACATTATTTCTAGTCCTAACCCTTTCCACATATTTCTCAGTAAAATGTCCTGATGAACTCTTATGAGAAATAGTGATACTCAGCACTGCTTCTTACATGAGACAAGTTCTTGGTTCTTAATCCATAACCAGGTTGTTATGGATGTGCAGGTAACTCCCCACCAGTATCCTAACGATCCCCCATTTGCAGCCATGGGCACTACCCCACTGCTAATAATACAGTCTAGAAACAAAGAAGGTTTTCTGATATGTTATAATATTAAATTATAGGTACTAACAAGTATTTTATCAATTGAATGTCATTAAAATAAATTGCATTTTCCCACAGTAAATTTACATTGAAATTTATAAGGATTTACCCATCAAACAGCCTTTCTTATCCACCTACCAATCATGTATTGTTATCAGTGTAGTTAGTCTTAACTCATTTAGGGCCTCATTCAGTTGCTACGATTTTGAGCTGTGGGGCAGCGAGAGGAGGCTGCAAGCTATGTAGCTATTCAATTGGCTTACGCTTGGGGCCTCCAATCGGCTTGAGCTGCGATCCCTTGAGATATGCTAAATCGCAGCTTTCTTCTTTCAAGAAATCCCAATTCGCTATTCAATTGCTATGATCACCCTTCTGTCAAGCCCGTAAATAGCTAAAATCGAGCTGCAGATTACATACACCAAAGAGGTACCGCAACGCTCTTACTTACAAAAGTAGCACCAATAAAGCAAATAAAAAAGCTATCCTGTACTTTTATTAGAAGGGAAAAGGTGATTTTCCGTCTTAGAATTAATAGCACAACATTCCCCTACCTCAATTGGCAAATAAAAAAAAAGTTTATTTCATGTTAAATTTTCATCATAAAGTCCGACGGGCTTCAACATCCAAGCCCCTAGGATTTTTGAATCCAACCTCTGGGCTTGGTGGTTGAAGCCCATAGGATTTCATGACGGAAATTTAACATGTAATAAAGTGTTTTTTTCTGCCGATTTGCGATATTGAGAATGTTGTGCTATTAATTCTAAGACCTAACATCACTTTCTCTTTTAATAAAAGTACAGGATGGCTTTTATATTTGCTTATGAAGTGCTAGGTTTTGACAGTAAGACCTACGGCCTTGAATGACCTCCAAGCAGTTAACTCATGGTTCAAGC
Source organism: Discoglossus pictus (assembly GCA_027410445.1). Lineage (NCBI taxonomy): Eukaryota > Metazoa > Chordata > Amphibia > Anura > Alytidae > Discoglossus > Discoglossus pictus. The sequence continues at coordinate 170,921,078 of CM050167.1, read as the reverse complement.
CTGCAAGCCTGTAACTCGTGGTTCAAGCCCGCAAACTCGGAGCACTGGAAATGCTAATATAAATGCAATCCAGCACTGTAAAGCACTGTAAATGATGGGGGGGGCACAATGGGTGACATGAGGATTAAAGGAACAACATTCTCAACCTGGCACATCGCCACAATACTATATTTGATTTCACGTTTAATTTATGTCCAAAGTCCAATGGGCTTGAGTAACTGCCAGGCCCGTAACTCGTTATTCAAGGCCGTCGGTGTGTTTATTTATCGATTAGTGGAGGAAGGAGTGGGGGAGCTCTGCAGAAAAGTATAATCCCTCTCACTTTATCAACTTCATATCAACACTTACCCTATTATTTCTAATTAAAAACTAACATATATATGTTTTCATTGTATAGAGGTCTTTTAACAGTAATATGACCCCCCCTTATTACCTGAATAAAGCAAAGGGATATGTCTCTAATGTTATAAAACAGTAATTTAGATAATACAATAAAAATACAGTATAATGTATCCCTGAGACATAAAGCATCTGAAGGTAATTACATGGATCACAATAAGTAATAGAAAGTGTAATACAAATGTTTCTATCTACGTTTAAAAGTAAAAGTTACCGTATATACTCGAGTATAAGCCGACCCGAGTATAAGCCGAGGCACCTATTTTACCACAAAATACTGGGTAAAATTAGTGACTTGAGTATAAGCCGAGGGTGGGAAATGTGCTGCCCCCTGTGTCCCCCCATCCTCAACCCCCTCCTCACCCCTCCTCAACATCAACCCCCTCCTCAACCTCCCATCCTCAACCCCCCATCCTCAACCCCTCATCCTCAACCTCCCACCCTCATTCCCCTCCTCACCCTCAACCCCCCTCCTCAACCTCAACCTCCCTCCTCCTCATCAACCCCCTCCTCAACCCCACATCCTCAACCCCCATCCTCAACCCCCATCCTCATCCCCCCTCCTCACCCCCCCAACCTCAACCCCCCTCCTCAACCTCCCTCCTCCTCATCAACCCCCTCCCTCAACCTCAACCCCCCTCCTCAACCTCCCCCCCCTCATCAACACCCACCCTCGACCTCAACCCCCCCTCCTCCTCATCAACCCCCTCCCTCAACCTCAATCCCCCTCCTCCTCATCAACCCCCTCCCTCAACCTCAACCCCCCTCCTCCTCATCAACCCGGTATATGCTAATGATGCGGCGCGCATGTGACGTCACCTGCGCGCCGGGGTCAAGAAGGAGCAGAGGCCGGAGAAGAAGCAGGGAAGGGAGGGGGAGGAATTTAGAGGGGAGACAGTGAGGAGGGGGTTGATGAGGAGGAGGGGGGTTGATGAGGAGGAGGGGGGTTGATGAGGAGGAGGGGGGAGGGAAAGAGACACATGGGTTAGAGAGACACGGGGGAGTTAGAGAGACACGGGGGGAAGGAGACACAGGGGGGTTAGAGAGACACAGGGGGAGAGAGAGATACGGGGGGGGGTTAGAGAGACACGAGGGGGTAAGAAGGACTCTAGGGGGAGTGACTCGAGTATAAGCCGAGGGGGCCCTTTTTAGCCTTTAAAAAAGGGCTGAAAAACTCGGCTTATACTCGAGTATATGCAGTAATCATAGTTTATTGAATTTGAGGATCAGAGGAGATGTAAAAAGGTTGAACTTGTTGGATTATTCAACCTAAATTGTTATATATTTTATTGAAGAGATGCTCTCACTAAAGTGATTTTATTATATTCTGCAGGCATCCCCTTTCTTTACTGAGTCTGCTCCTTGCATCTTCTTTTGTCTCGACAGGGTGTGTCACTGTAAACTAATGACCATTCCATTATATCTAACAAATTCACTGGCAGTTGTAGAGGCCATATTTCCATTGTCCACAGAGAAAGATCCTGTTTATTCAAAGTTTCTTCCCTCATGAAGTAAACCACTGGTAGATTTCACAGTAGCATAATTGGATATTAAAATATTTTAATTAAAGGCTGTATTATTATGGAAAAATGGAGAAAGAACAGATTTTCATTCTCAGGTAGAACTGCAGTCGTAAAAATGATGATTCTTCCAAGAGTTAATTACCTTTTGAGATGTATTCCTTTTAAAATCCCTAAAATATGGTTAAAGAAACTCCAAGGAATGATTGATTTTTATATAAATCAATCCAAACATAAAAGAATAAAAAAAATAACCATGGGAAGAACTTTTGTAAAAGGAGGAATTTCTTACCCGTTATTATTGCCCTTACCAAGAAGCCAATAGTATAGTTCACGCGTTAAAATGGCTGGAAACAGCTGCTCATCTCCCATGGTGGCATATTGAACAAGCATTAATTCCAGAATGGCACTTATCAGCCTTGTTTTATAAAGGGAAATTCCCCCACAAGGATATTATGACTGGATCAGGGGTGGTAAAAGAAATTTAAAAAAACTGGAAACAAATTAACAAGAAAAACGTTTTAATACCAGAGGGCAGTTTAATGACCCCACTAAAAGCACTGTTACATAGAAATATGGAAGGCACTTTAAACGAGTGGAAAAAAAAGGGCCTGATACGAGTTAGAGACACTTTAATCCAAGGATCTATGGCATCTTTTGATCAGATTAGAAAAAAATTTAAGATTGCAACAGAAGGATGGCTAATCTATGAAGCATATAGATCCAGTTGTAGTCAACTTAACATAACCCTACAAAATAGTAAAGAGTCAAAAGAGGTAGAAAAAATTCTCCTGAGATCAGGAAATAAACATTTAATAAGTAAATGCTTTAACATAACAAGATCGTGTGGAGAAAAATCCAAAACCAAAGGTATGGAGCAATGGGAGCAGAACCTGAAAATAGTTTTAGAGGTTAAAGACTGGGAAACATCTTTAAAATTAACAAATAGATTTATCAAACAATCAACATATAGAGAAACATTTTTTAAAATAATTAATCACTGGTATTTTACTCCCGTTAAAACGCCACGGAAAAAATGTGTTGGAGGGACTGTGGCAATATCGCCCATTTGCTGCATATTCTGTGGGAATGCCCGAGATTAGAGCCATTTTGGAAAAGTTGCTATACATTTTTGTTTAATATTGTGGGAAAGCAATTCCCGTTTAAGGGAGAATGCAGCCTGCTGCATAATTTTCCGAACGATTTCACTTTAGAGGAAAAAGCCTTTGCGATTTTGACTTTCTCAGTAGCAAAAAATATCTTAATTTCCAACTGGAAAGCCAAAACTGCTCCAAACTTTTTCGATATCGTTTGGAAAATAAAATATATACGAGAACTAGAGAAAGATTATGAACAAAAGGGTTTTATTAATGGTGACATACTAAAATGGAAAATTTGGGACCAAAAACAAGACACAAATATCAACATTTAAACGTCAGAAGGGTTGAATGGCGAATGAAAGAGTACGAATGGCAGAGAGGATAATTTATAAATTGTTGTTGTAAAATTATTTGACTATGTTATTGTAATATGTTTAAATCTGTTTTTGCAATAATGAAAAATAAATATTAAAAAAATAATAATAAATAAATAAAGGCTGTATTATTTCATTTTTATAGATATGTTGTTTATTTTCAAGTGCAGTTCTTTAAATAGAATACTTTAAATGTATTATCACAGGAGTCATTTAAAGAGACACTGTCACTTAAACATGAAGTTTGTTTCATCTTAGAGAAATAAGCTGTAAATTATTCCTGAGGTATTTAGTATTGAAAATGCAGCTCATGGGTCCCAATGTGTGTCTCAATATGCTAATTTGAGGGTTTAAGTAATTTAAAATGGTGAGGGAGGGGAACTAATAGCAAGATAACCTTAAAGGGCATTGTTTTACCACCTTATTGACAGACAAGCAGCTGTAATCCTAATTAGCAAATGGAAAAAGCCAATTAATATTATTCACAAGCTGTCCATTTGCATAAGAACATTGAGAAAAAAGCTGATTAAGAGCTCCATTCCAGTCCTGAAAGTCCCTGATTTACGTGTCGAGTTGACTTGTAACTCATTATCAACGTTTTCCAAATCACAAAAAAAACTAGTCCTACCAGAAGTGCATGCAAATAGGGTAAAATGTCCAAAAATCACACTCCATGTGAAGCTGTCTCATTAAAGTTCTCCTCAAGCCCGTTCCATGCTAAAATGTGAGTCATATACGTTACCCTCTGAGTGCATGTAAGTCCTTAGATTGTACAAAAATCCTACGTGTACTGAGACCCACCTGTCGAAACATAAAACATGAGTCAGATATGAGGCTTGATTTCTCATATACAACACCATTAAGGATTTAACAACACCCCCTACACCCACTAAATACCATCCCTATAAACCAACCTACCTGATCCCCAGGATTCACCCCAATACTCTCACTAAACCTGGGGAACCTCAGGGATTCCCTCTCCCACCACCTGAGAGGAATCCCGGAGATTCTCCTTGCCAAGAGCATCCCCCATCTATCTATAACCATAGGGTCTCTATAGTTAACATTAACCACTATGCCATGGAAGTCCTGTAAGGACCCCCGTAACATTTCTAAGTAGCTCCCGTTCATTAGTCTCTAAAGGATCTCCTCCATTAAAATGATTTTCTTTTATTAGAGCAGCAGATTTTTAGGTGAAGGCCCACTTCAACGGGCCAGAAGATGACAATCCAAAACTTCTATCAAGTTATAAGTTGACATTAAGCTACAACATGGGTAGCTCGCTTATACGGGGCAGAAGATTGAGGATCAGGGCATCGTTGATCATCCCTGGAAGGCATCACAGGGTAGTCTCCTTAAACGTTTATTTATGTTTTTTTATTTGGTGTAATTATTTTTTTATTTTCTGTAAATCATTTTTCTATTTGTGTATTTTTCATTTTATGTATTTTTTGTTTTTTGTTTTAACGACCTCCATGTCATAGGGATGAATCTTAGGTGCCATGAAGGTCCTTACATGGCCCCTAAAATGCCATGGGGATCGGTTAGAGACCCCTGTGGTGGGGGTTAATTTTTTAACTGCCACAAAGGTCCTGTAAAGACAGGGGTTCACTTTTAGGTGCAATGTGGGTGCATGAGGAATGTGCATGGGAAGAGTTTCCTCTGCTCATAGAGGGGGATCCCAGGGCATATAGGGGATAGTGGGTTATAGGCAGAGGGGTGATAAAACCCCTGCATTTTATTGTTATTTAGCCCCTTCCCTGCCATGGGAAGGAGATAATGTAGATAGATGAAGGAAAGGAAGGACGATAGGACTAGTTAACTGGTGTGTACCATGTTGCAGCATTGCCATGGAGACTACTGAGCTTCAGACTCAGAGTCTGCTTGCACAATATCACAAACCCCAGAACATTTGGACTTTTGGGTCTGGCCACTGGACCATAGCCACATAGCCAGTTTAATCAAATACTTATTATAATGCAAATAAGGACCCCTAAGACCCATTTCCACTAGGTCATTTGAGCCTAGAGGGCTCTGGGTTCATTGTTCATGTTTAGTGCCACTATTTGTGTGTAGAGTGGGTTATGGGGTGCAATTATTGCATTAAGCTAATAAAAATATTGCCCTACTCAGGTTGGACTCAAACCCCCACCCAGACCTTCTGGCTCCAGGGCTCACAGTATCTTATCAACCCCTCCTGTATCCAGATCCTGACTGGAGGTAGTTGATAGCTGCACCTACTTGGCACCTAACTTGGGAAATAGACAGGCTGGCACTAGGTCCTTAAGCAATTCCTAGCCAACATAGAGACAAAGGGACAGAAGGTGTGAAACTTATGTTTGTTTAAGGAAGTGGCCCACTGCTGATTGGGAGACCTGTACGAAATGATGTACCAAAAAAATACAGTTTATTCTCTACTTTGGACACATATGCATGGTGTGTTTCATTTAGAAATAATGCATTTATATATATTTTTTTAAATCAGAAATTAACTTGTCCTGGAACCCAGTAACTTGGCCTGAGAATTTAGAGAAAATTAAAAATGAGTTGACTTTCCCGTCATCATTAGGCTATGCACCCATCTTTTTCAGACTGTGGCTATGTAAATCTCTGCAAAATCAATTATGAGTGCCGTAGCAGGACAGTAGCTTCATGTATGTTATTCCCCCATCCCTAAAACACTGCAAGAGAACTGTTATTAGTCACTGCTACAAGTGAACTTCACGACAAATCCGAAAAGCAAGGCAGAAATCTCCTTTGATTTTCGCACTAAAATAAATTACAAGTTACTCCCTTACACACTGACACCAAAACCCTATGCTAATAAGATTTTACAGATCACTCACAAATCAGGGCACTGCCATAACTGCAAAAAGCAGAAGAAGGATTTATGGGTACCAAAGACTACTTGCAAGTATTTTTCAAACCATTGCTGAGTCCTCCAGAAGCATTTAAAGTGACAATATAGCACAAAAAGTACTACAAAAACAATTACATTTTTAAGATTATTTGACACTTAACAATCCAATATCAACATACGTGTAAGTTAAAAATATGATATGTTGGTGTTAAGCCCGGGTCATGATACAAAATTCAAGGTAAAGTGATGTAAACTTAACCCAAATGTAAGTTCTGCCTTAGTGTAAGGATCCAATATTGATCCAATAAGGAGCCAACAAATGTCACACCTTGGGATCCTTCTTCTCCATAAAAACTCATATCTGGTTAACTCCTGGTAACATGGGATTCTCACTGGGAAAAGTGGACTTCCTTGGAAAAAAAATTAAAGAAACACAGCAAAGGTCCTGATTTGCTTAGATTGCGAGTTTGCGAGTTTTCAATCTTGTGTCAGTGCCTTGGAAACAAGCTCTATGTACATTTGATTTCATGCTCAAAAACAGGGCCCTCCATTCTCTATAAGGTGTTAAGTTTGTTTTTTGTCATGTACTCAACCCCTGTATAGCGCTACGGAATATGTTGGCACGATATAAATAAAGATAATGATAAATAATAATAATAGCACTCACATATAATAGTTGTCAAACTGCGATTTGTCGTCACGCTTGCGCTTTGCAAAGCGAGGCGCACAACTTGCTGCATAAAACTGCCAGGTTAACGAACCCTGCAATAAGCTGTCCGTACAGTAAGCAGCAGAAAGGTTTGCAATAAGCACCAAAGGCGCTCATTGCGAGCCACTCGATGAGCGCCAAAGGCACTCATCTTGAGACTCCCGATAAGCACCGAAGGTGATCATTGCAAAGCAGGAAAGTTGAAGTACACGAGGGAAGAGACTCGCAATGAGTGCCAAAGGTGCGTAGAGATAATATGTATGCGTACTTTATATGTATGCGTACTATTCTATATATATATATTATATATATATACTCAGCTCAGCTTCCCAAAATGCAGTGTAATAACTGTTTTTCTCGGAACTCTGAGCTGGAAGCAGGTTTTTTTACTTGCTTTAGACATTCAAATATGAACACAGATGTACTTTTTATTTACTATACTACTGTACGGTGGAGGGCTTCTATCGCTCTTTTGCCCACCATATTATAAATGATTGTTGTGGTGAACTACCTACTCATATGGCCCGCAACACAGACTGAGATCCCGCTCCATGCTGATGATAGTCAGTAAGCTTGAAACAGCTGAACATGGATAGGATACTCAGCCTGTGTTTATTCCAACCTTGGCTTTGCATTAAAGCTGTGTAATAATACAGCATGCATAAGCTTAAAGGAAGCCATGTTTGATAATGGCTAGAATTGAAGAGCGAGGCATTTGTGGGCATATTTGCACGTCTCAGCTCAGCTTCCCAGAATGCAGTGTAATAACAGTTTTTCTCGGAACTCTGAGCTGGAAGCAGGTTTTTTAATTTGCTTTAGACGTTCAAATGTGAACACAGATGTACTATTTATTTACTATATATATATATCACATATTATAATTGTCCAACTACGATTCGTCATCACGCTGTGTTGCGTGGTGCGTACGACTTAGCGATGAGCGCCGCAGGCGCTTGCGAGGCGAGCCGTTAACACGCAGCACTTAGCCAATGAGCGCCGTAGGCGCTCATTGCCGGTGAGCCTCGTGTAGCGAGGCGAGCTGTTAACTCATAGCACTTAGGCAATGAGGCAATGAGCGCCGCAGGCGCTCATTGCTGGCGAGCCTCGCGTAGCTAGGCGAGCCGTTAAACACGTCACACGCACGACTTAGAAAAAAAAAAACACCTCGGAACCAACCTTAACGTAACAAACACCCACACGCACTAAGAATCCAACTATAACGTAACAAACACCCACACGCACTAAGAATCCGACTATAACGTAACAAACACCCACACGCACTAAGAATCTGACTATAACGTAACAAACACCCACACGCACTAAGAATCCGACTATAACGGCCGACCCCGCGCGCAACTAAACACAGTGAAAAACACACATAATACTCACACAAACTACATAAAAAGCTTACCCATAGCAAGGGGGGGGCACCCAGAACCTCTGAAAGTGAAGAAACACCTCCATTTAAGTACAAATTCCCGAGTTCAGACACACGAAAATCCCCTAAGCAAAAGAAAAAATGGCCACCGAAAAAAAAAAACGAAAATGAGGCTCACAGCCCAGCCACGTACAAATTAGCCAAGAAGGGATCAGAGATAAGCTCGGAAACCCGCATTAACCCCAGGGGATCCGAGATAAGCTCGGAGCCCTGCATTAACCCCACATTAACCATTGCAGTGGGGTTCCCCGCTGCAATCAAAATTCAAAATTCCCGCATTACAGGTCCTTAAAGGGGTCCTTATTTTGGGGTGTATACTTTTTTCATTGGTTCACAAATGGGGTCTTCTCATTGGCTGAATTTGATAGACAGCCTTTTCATCAGAAGCCGCCATTGCCAATTTTATTCTGGAACACTCCATAGGAAAGTCATTAGCGTCGGAGACATCCGCCAGGGCGGATGTGTGTCGCTTTTTTTTTTTTTTTCTTCATGCGAGGAGGCCGGAGACATCGCGGAAAGGTAAGTATAATGTAGATTGTGTTTATTAAAATTTGGTTTATGTTTACTAAAGTAATTTTTTTTTCACAGGAGTACCGCCGGACAAGATGCAAAAATGGAGGACGGAACATGGAGGACGTGACATACTGGGACGTGACATGCTGGAACGGGACATGCTGGAAAGGTGAGAATAATATTTAGAATATTTAGAATGTTTAGAATATTTAGGTATTTCATGTAAACGTGTTGTATTAATATTTTTAAATCTTTTTTACCGTAGGTTGCTGATCTGATGAAACATCTCAAAGGTAAGTGGTCTTAATCATTTTATTGTAGCTTACAATTAGGGTAGCTATATATATATATATAGATAGCATGTATTGTATATTAGATAGATAGGGGGATGTATTATTAGATAGTATTGTATATTAGATAGTGGGATGTATATTACATTATATAGTGGCATGTATATTAGATAGTGGCATGTATATTAGATAAGGGTGTATTGTATTTAATTGTATTTTATTTAATTGTATTGTATTTTATTTAATTGTATTGTATTGTATTATATGTATGTATTATATGTATTTCATTTTCAGGTGTGTAATTTTTTAAAACAATTTGTAGTGAGGGGGGGTTGTAATGTATTTTCTTATTTTCTGTAATGTTCCTTTTTTTATTTTTTGTGACTTAGGTCTTTTTTTTGTTCTGTAATGTACATTTTTTTATTTTTGGTGATTTTAGTTTTTCTTATTTTATGTAATGTAGATTTCTGCTTGAGGCACACAGTACACTCACATTGTGTGACAAACAGCATTTCAACACTTTCTTTTATTGACCGTCATTTTTTGACGGGCAAGTCGCTAGTATATATACAGTATATTTATATATATATAAATATATATATATATATCACATATTATAATTGTCGAACTACGAGACGTCGTCACGCTTTAAATTGGAGCACTTAGGCGATGAGCGCCTTTGGCGTTCATTGACAGCGAGCCTTGCGTAGCAAGGCGAGCCGTTAAGGCACTAAAACTCGCAGCACTTGGGCGAAGCGAGCCGAGCAGTGGAGGCAATGAAACACGCGGGACTTAGCGTCCAAACACTTAGGAAATGCGGGATCGCCTTAGGCTGCAAGCACTTGACAAACGAGGGACTTAGAAAAAAAAATAAGAGACAGGAAAAATTCTAATTTAACGTCCGAACCGCGCAAAGCAAAAAATACAAAAAAAAAAATACAACAAAAACATCACACACAGCACGGGGGAACAGCCAGGACGTCTGGAAGTGAGGTTGAGCGCGAATTTAAGTCGATTTTGCCGAATTTCGTCACTCGAAAATCGTCTAAGCGAGAAAAAAAATGGCAGACAAAAAAATATAAATGAGGCTACACAACCCTGGACCCCGCAAAACACCGCCAACTGCGTACCACTTTCACCCAGGAACGTACGAGGTACAAAATACACTATTACAAAGGACGGTAAATGCTCGCGAACCGCATAGCACACAAACAAACTATGCTTTTTTACAACCCTAACTTGCCACTAACAACATACGCATCTAAACTAGCGCTTTACACAAATAAACCAACGGTTTGCCCTCGCGCACGCAGCCTATTCCTAATGCACAGTTGGGACATTCATAAACTATCTCCTCAGGGCAGCAACAGTCCCACTGGACATTATATGCTGCAGGACAATAAAAAGAGATTGTTACCTCTTCAGGTTATTGATTGTTACATATATTAATCAGAAAAACTATATGAATGTATTATTCAATTAATTAATTAATTAGTATTTACAAAAATATAGAGAGGAGCCAAAGGACAAGCGAGGAGAGGCTCGCAATGAGTGCCGAAGGTCCTTAGAGTATAAAAAGCTTAACATTGTGTGCCAAACAGCATTGTCATGACATATTTATAAAATAGATAGTACATCTGTTTGCACATTTGAATGTCTAAAGCAAGTTAAAAAACCTGCTTCCAGTTCAGAATTCCGAGAAAAACTGTTATTAGACTGCATTATGGGAATATATATACTGTAGAAAATCACATATTATAATTGTCAAACTGCGATTCGTCATCACGCTTGCGACAAATTGCAGTTTGACCACAATCCGAATCCAAAGGCGATCGTATTGCACGCATGTGCATTGTGCGGCGCAAGCCTTGCATGCGCAGAGCACAGCTCGAGCCGCGCATGCGCATTACATAAGGAGAGGGAAGAGACACAGAGGGAGAGGGGGGGGGGGAGAGACACAGAGGGAGAGAGGGGAAGAGACACAGAGGGAGAGGGGGGAAGAGACACAGAGGGAGGGGGGGAAGAGACACAGACACAAATTCTTTATTTTCTTTGTGTTGTCTTTGTTTTTGTATGTGCACAGTTCGGCGGTTAACTTTGTATTTTTTTTATTCTAAGTGGAAGTTTCCTTTTTGCAAGTGTTACGGGCCGTATTTTTTCTGCCGTTTTTTTTCAAACTGCTGCGGGTCTCGCATTGTGAATAGTGTAATAGAGATTTGTGTTGAACTGTAGTGTCGCGGGTCATAGGGATGAGCGCCTATCTCCACCAGCGCAATAATCGGCGGTCACGGCCAAAGTCGTGAGGGGTCGTAGAGATGAGCGCCTATGGTGCTCCTCTCCAACAGCGCAATAAGGAGCCTTTGGCTCTCCTTGCCAGCAACTGCAGCCCTCGCTTTGCCTGTAATGCTCACAACTATATATATATATATATATATATATATATATATATATATATACTAGCAACTTGCCCGTCAAAAATGATGGCAATAACATTTTAAGCCTGGCAATGCTGTTTACCACACACTGCGAGGCTCTCCTCCCATCTACTTCACCGCCTATTACAGGCCTTTCAACTTGCAACTTGCCCTGTGTCTCTTTCCACCATCTCCCCCCTGTTCCTTCCCTGTGTATTTCTCCTCTGTGTCTCTGCTGAATGTTTGCGTGGTGGGCGCTGACTGCCTTTGGTTTTATTTTCTAAGTATCACGTGCCTGGCATTGTTGGTCTAAGTGCTACTGTTTTTACCGTCGTGTATTTTCTAAGTCCCGCTTGCCTGGCGTTGTTCGTCTGTGTCCCTCGTGCCTGGCGTTGTTGGTGTGTTACTGTCTTTGCTGTCGTGTATTTTCTATGTCCCGCGTGCCTGCCTAAGTCCCGCGTGTCTGTGTGCCTGGCCGTGCTGAGCCTCGTTTTCATCTTGTTTCAGAATTTTTGTGTTTTTTTGGGCCATTATTTTTTTTCCCGCTTTAGCGATTTTCGATCATTAATAAAGACAAAATATGCCTCAAATTAACTTGCAACCTCACTCACAGGCTCCCTGGCTCTCCCCCTGTGCTGTGTGTGAGTGTGTAAATGAATTTAAGGCATATTTGTGTGTTTTCGCCGTCTTTTCCAGTTCGGTGGTTTGGCCGTTAAAGCTGTATTTTTTGCGAGCTCGTGCCTCAACAGCTTGCCTTACTTTGCGAGGCTCGCATCCGTGACGACAACCCGCAGCTTGACAACTATTATATGTGATATATCTCATCGCCCTGCGAACCTCGTGAAGCGAGTAGTTGAGGCATTGAAACACGCACAAGACTTAGGCAAAATGAGCGTCAAAGGCGCTTATGCGAGCCTCGTGAAGCGAGGCGAACAGTTGAGGCATTGAAAAACGCGGGACTTAGCCTGCAAGCAGTTAACAAACGTGGGACTTATTTAGGCTGCAAGCAGTTGAGGAACGCGGGACGTAGAAAAAAAAATTCAACCTCGGAATCTCGCAGGCAAAAAAACTGACCTTGCAAAAATACTAATTTAACGGGAAAAACGCAAAAATCAAAAAACACAAAAAAACAAGAAAAAACACACACAGCACGGGGGAAACGCCAGGACACCTGGGAGTGAGGTTGAACGGAAATTTAAGCCGAAATTGACGAGTTTCGGCACTCAAAAATTGGCAAAGCAAGTAAAAAAATGGCGGGCAAATTTTTTTTAAATGAGGCTAAAGGAGACCGAGGCACGCAAATCACCGCCAGGCACATACGAGTTAGCCAGAAACGTAGGCGATACAAAATATAACATTACAAAGGACGGAAAATGCTCGCGAGCCAAGTAACACATAGAAAAAAGCCTCCATTTTACAACACTAACTTGCAAATAATAACATTATGATTCTAAAATGGCGCTTTACCCGCCTAAGCAAACGGTTTGGCCTTGCGCACGCAGCCTATTTACACTGCACACTTGCCACATTACTGACACTGTCACCTCAGGTGAATAGTCCAACTGTACATTTTCAGATGCAGAAAAATCCAAAGAGATTGTTAGCTCCTCAGGATATTGATTGCTGCATATTAAATATAAATAGGTAAAGTATATTCATTTATTAATTACTTAATTACATATTACTTTATTAATTCACTGTACACATTTTTTTTATATTTTACACTGAACTTATATATCTGTGTTCCCAATGAGCGACAAAGGTGATCATTGCAAAGCAGGAAACTTGAAGTATACAAGGGGAGAGGTTCGCAATGAGCGCCAAAGGTGCTGATTGCGAGCCACGTGATGAGCGACAAAGGCGCTCAGAGCGGGGATCGCAATGAGCGCCGACGGTCCTCAGAGGAGCAAAAGCCTTACATTGTGTGGCAAACAGCATTCCCATGGTTTCCAATTTTATTGCCCTGTCATTTTTGACTGGCAAGTCGCTAGTCGATATATATATAATCGAAGAGTGAAACAGCAGTGAATGTTCAGTAATCTAGTAATTTAGTAATTATTATTCTACATATATATATATATATATATATATAGTTTGATAATGAGTATTGCAGTATAATTTGATACCTTTTGTATTGGACCAATGTCTTATTTATATTGACAAGCTTTCGAGAGGTTCAACCTCTCTTTATCAAGTCTCAAGCAATACTAACATGAGATGGAGCCTTCAGTTTGAATAAAAACAGCAGATGCAGAGAGAGTGGAGACAGCATCTGACATCATCAGGTAAATACATATATGGGGAATAAACACAACATAGTAAAGGAAACATATATACCCATACAGTGATAAAAATGTAATAACACTGTCTGAATCTTTCAAACAAAAGGGTTACAAGCCCTGTATTATTATCCAAAAATAACCACTGCCATCAAAATACCCTGTGAACACCTGCTAAAGTACAAAACAAAAGAAGCTAATTCACGTATACCTCTAGATTTACAACCATTACTAATTAAAGATACTGAATTAAAATATAAATTCCCAAAACCTCCCATCCTTGCATTTAAACAACCACCAAACCTGAAACAAAAACTTGTCAGCAGAAAATTGGCCAATGAACAACTGAATGAAAAAAATAAATGGAACTATCTATCCACAACTTAAAAGTCAAAATACTCAGAGGAAAATTTAAAAGCATCCAAGAGAGAAAAGCATTTGGAATAAAGATGATCACATGACTTATTATGGACTTGGGTTTTCTAGCACATTATCAGAATTTCATGTGAATTTTTATTCTTATACTATAACAGACTTAGCACTCTTAGTGAGATGCTTGTCCAACTGGAAAGATATCACTGTGGACTACAGTGCTATGTTTTTTCAATTACTGTGTATACTCGAGTATAAGCCGAGTTTTTCAGCCCTTTTTTTAATACTGAAAAAGCCCTCCTCGTCTTATACTCGAGTCATCCTGCTCCTGCTGCTCTCTCCCTCCCAGGTGTCTCCCCCCTCCCCTGTGTCTCTTCCCCCCCTCCCCTATGTTTGTATCCTCCCTCTCCCTTGTGTCTCATTCCCTCCCTCCTCATCACTTCCCCCTCTCCAATTACACTCTCCCTTTCCCCTCTCTTACCTTCCATCAGCTGCTCCTCCCCACATCCTCTGGCTGTGACAGAAACCGCGATATGCTAATGACGTGACGTCACATGCGCGTCACGTCATTAGCATATGTCGGGTCCCTCCTCATCCTCCCTCCTTATCCTCCCTCCTCATCCTCCCTCCTCATCACTTCCCCCCTGTCCAATTACCCCCCACCCCCCACCCTCTCTTACTTTCCATCAGCTGCTCCTCTGCGCATCTTCCGACTGTGTCGAAACCCGGCATATGCTAATGACGTGACGCGCATGTGACGTCACGTCATTAGTATATGCCGGGTCCCGACACAGCCAGAAGATGCGCAGAGGAGCAGCTGATGGAAGGTAAGAGAGGGGAAAGGGAGAGGAGGGTAATTGGAGAGGGGAGAAGTGATGAGGAGGGAGGATGAGGAGGGATGATGAGGAGGATGATAAGGGAGGGGGAGGGAAAGAGACACATGGGAGGGAGAGGTGGGGGGAGAGACACAGGGGAGGGAGAGGGGGGCACAAGAAAGGGGCACACAAGAGGGGGACACAGAGGGCACAAGAGGGACACAGGGGGCAGCGCATTTCCTACCTTCAGCTTATACTCGAGTCACTAAGTTTTCCCAGTATTTTGTGGTAAAAGAGGTGCCCCGGCTTATACTCGGGTCGGCTTATACTCAAGTATATACAATATATATTGACTAGCAACTTGCCCGTCAAAAATGACTGCAATAAAATTTGAAGCCTGGTTTGCCACAAAATGCGAGGATATGGCCCCTCTGAGCACCTTTGGAGTTCATCGCGAGCCTTTCCCCCACCAAGCCGCACATTTCCTGCTTTGCAATGATCCCCTTCGTCGTTCATTGCGAGCCTCTTCCCTGTGTACTTTTATAGGCCTGTGTAGTTTAGGGGCCTACTGCCTTGGTTTAAGTGTTACTTGAGTTAAATGTTACTGCCTTGTATTAAGTGTTACTGGTTTGCATTAAGTCTTAGTGCTTAGGGCTCGTATTTACCTCCTTCGGCCTAGTTTTGCGTCCTTCGGGCTTGTGTTCGCTTTGTTTACATTTTTTCGGCAGTCACCATTTTTCTATTTTGAAAAAAGGCAAAATATGCCTCAAATGAACTTGAAACCTCACTCACCAGCTCCCTGGCTCTCCCCCTGTGCTGTGTGTGAGTGTGTAAGTTAATTTTAGGCATACTTGTGTGTTTTTGCAGGTCTTTCCAGTTCGGTGGTTAGGCCATAAAAGTCGTATTTTTGCAAACCCTGCAGTCCATCTACGTGCTTCGGGTCCATAAGTTCTACGGGCTCTAATTTCACGGCTGTCGCTAAGTCCAGGGACCTTGCGGTGACCGCCTGTGGCGCTAACCTCCACCCCTGCAATGAGCGCCGTCAGCGCTCATTGCAGCTAAATCCCATGGGCCTCCACCTCGCGAGGGACACAGTTGTGGCCTGCAATGAGCCCCATTTGGCGTTCATTGCAGCTAAGTCCTGCGAGCCTCCACCCCCGCGACTGCTGACCTCGCTTTGCGAGGGCAGCAGTCACAGGACACAACTTTGTCCCTCGCTTTGCAACTCGCAGATTGACAACTATTATAGTTGATAATATATATGTGTATATAGTACTGGTATATATGTTTCCCTTACTATGTTGTGTTTATTCCGCATATATGTATTTACCTGATGATGTTGGATGCTGTCTCCACTCTATCTGCATCTGCTGTTTTTATTCAAACTGAGGGATCCATCTCATGTAGTATTGCTATATGAATATTGTCAATATGAATAACACGTTTGTCCAATACAAAAGGTACAATATTATACTGCAATACTCATTATTAATCTATATCTATAGATTAAAAAATACTAAATTACTATGTCTGACTAAGAAAAGAATAAGCAGGAAAGAAGTCATACAGCCAATTTTGAATTAGAAGAAAGATTTGCGATACATTGGTGGAAGTTTTGTGTGTGAAAGAAGAAGAGGGGTGTGGTGTCAATTTCAATCTTATCCTGTTATCAATTAAATGCTCTAGATGTCTGTTGTTTCTTCCACCCCCAATCCTACATAGTTATTTAGTAATTATTTTTTTTTTTTTTTAAGTTGGAAATAGACTTTTCGTCCATCGATTTCAACATTTTAGATCTCTTCTAATCTTTGCAACATGCAGATTCATTGTTAATTGATAATGGATCCAGAGGAAGCACTGATGACTACAAAGACACTCTCCTGTCATCCAGCTCTCAAGACGTGATGTAACAAACACTACATTGATTCCTGTACTCATAAATGTACATTATCCCAAAAGATGTTTTAATGCCCATGGCTTCCACAACTGCTAATATCGTTAGTGTGGTACAGTTGACAAAAACTGTCCCTTAAATTGCTGTAGTCCTTTAACCATTTAACTGCCACTGGTGTGAGCAGCACACTAGTGTGATGCAGCAATAAGGAGTGCCTTATTCAGCTGGAGGCAGTAGAGTGTATCCTTGATGTAGGAGGACATCTAGTGGAGGGATACAAATATACCCATAACTGTTCATCTTCTGTAGTAAGAAACTGAAGTCAGGACACACTAGGGGGCCTCATTCAATTGCGATTTGGCCAATTGAATAGGGCTATATATAAGCACATAGCATTTTTTTTTTTGCAGAAGTGTTTAGTTACTGAAGACCTTTCTTTTGGATAGAAGTTCACTAGCTAAACACTGCTATAGAAAAAAAAATGCTCTGTGCTTATATAGAGCCCTATTCAATTGGCCACATCGCAATTGAATGAGGCCCTGAGTCAGCAAACTATTAACAGACTCATAATGCAGACTCGGCAAGAACCGTATGGCCAGAGTGCAATAGGACAACTCACTGCTG
This sequence comes from Discoglossus pictus, assembly GCA_027410445.1. Classification (NCBI taxonomy): domain Eukaryota; kingdom Metazoa; phylum Chordata; class Amphibia; order Anura; family Alytidae; genus Discoglossus; species Discoglossus pictus. Next base: position 170,903,477 of record CM050167.1, on the reverse strand, counting down.
TCCTTGGTTGGGCTCCCTGGCTCTTTGAGCATATCAGCTACTTAACAGGTCCTGCTAGAGATTCAAGAGAATTACACAATGTGCATTACATACCTGAGTTGTTACTAGGATAACACCATCAATAATAACTTGAGGCTATATAATGTTGTTTTGTATACATACATTGAGTTTTTCCCCAAAACAACCATAATATTCAAAGATATTTGTTGTGGGAAAAGTGCACAGCACTTAATTATTAATTAATTAATATAATGTATAATACTCAATTAGTTGCCATTTTAAAGAAAATCCGAAGCTCCAATCAACTTATTTGCAATCCAAAAATATAAAGTATAAAGTCATCCAAAAAGCAAATAAGAGCAATACAAAGTAAAATTAAAAGGGCAGCATAAGCATTCTTCATGTTAACCCTATTTCTAGTTCACCATTATTCATATAAAGGATGCAAAATGCGGTTTTCCTAATTAATGTTAGTGCTCAGGACTATGAGAGAGGTGGGGTGGGGTACAGCAGAGACCATTCAATTATGTTTTCTGTCTAAAGATGTTCTTTGCTGCCATTTGCACCTATGTTGTTTAACATTAATGATGAACTAAAATATAGATTTAACATCAAAAGTGTGCATCCTGGTCCTTTAAAGCAATATCTATTTCCATAAAATGACACAGAGAGGATTGAAATATGGTAAAATTGTTAAACTATAGGCAATAATAAGTACTTTATCTATTGCATGTTACTAAGAAATAGCATTTTCCTACAGTAAACTAACTGAAGTGTGCCATTTTGAGCTGTCAGTTAGCCCTTCTAAATCACCCTCTGTTCTCCCCAGATCCCTCCCTTCGCATATCATTAGAAAGATATACCCTCTCAGCCTCCGTGCTATAGACAATTTAAGCTGAAGCAGAGTCAGCTAAATTATTCTAGAGTCAGCTAAATAGATTATTGAAGATCAAGGGCCTCATTCAATTGTGATTTGGCCAATTGAATAGGGATCTATATAAGCACTTTGCATATTTTTTTACAGAAGTTTTTAGTTAGTGAACTTCTATCCAAAAGCACAGTCTTCACTAAATAAACACTTCTGTAAAAAAAATATGCTATGTGCTTATATAGAGCCCTATTCAATTGACTGAATCGCAATTGAATGAGGCCCCAGACTATTAATAATGGTTTTGATCACAAAGGTGGTCAAATTACATTTTCAGTGTTAACCAGCTTGTCCAACCTCATAAAGGTGGAAAGTCATCACCATCCTAATCATTACTAGCTTCTTGTAAACAAGTTCAACATGTCATATACTGTATCTGCCCTGGTGCATAATAATAAATACGTTTCTTTGTAGGGATTAAATTAATTACCTCACTGATATGAAATTCTAATATTGATGCTTAAATTAAAATAAATAAAATGAAAACAATTAAAAACTAATGACCGCAGTTTTAAACCTGGAAAGGTGCATATTGTACTATGACCCCTAAACGGTTACCTCTCCACTGGGAGTCTCTGTTATGCAGCCCCATAAAATGTCTTATTCCCTGCACAAATACACATAATCACAATACCTTTGTAGACCCTACTACATCCTGTCCGCCTCTACAGGTGTCTAGGCAGAGTCTGATATGGGTGCTGGGTTACACTACTACCTTAGAAGCGTACCTGATATACGTTTTGCCATCTTATGTGGCTTCATGTATGAGCTGCCCTGGTACACACCCTAAGGTGCATTACTGCTTTAATTATCTAAAACGTTCTCAGACCAATAGAATATAAATAAAGGGACATGGAACATAACTGCTTTTCTCCATACATTGAAAAGATCACATTTTAAACATTTTAAAAGCTGTTCTTTGCATGAATTTTTTTTAAGTAAAACCGGTTTAAAACTAACAGGAAATACAGAAATACTTTAGTCTGTCAACTAATAGTATTCTCTCTGTATGCACCTAATATTCTGCGTCATTCAGACAGACTACCCTCACTCTCGGTAGGATGGAGTGCAAGCTTCTTTGGGCTTATTATAGGGAGCACTGATCCTGCTCTAAAGAATTTGAGCTGGTGCTTCTGAGGGTTAAACAGCAGACTTACATAAATAAATGGTTTAAATATTCTGCACTATTGTATTTTTTTTCTTTTCTTTTTTGAGAGTATGTCAAAGAAGATCTCTAAGGATTTGGGAATTATTATATTATTTTTTCCACAGATACATATGTTAACACAGTGCATGATATATAAAGGAAAGCAACTGTTAACTTTTCTATTATTATTTTTTAATATGCTGTGATAATCTGTCACTTATTTCATGTGGTATATTTTTTTTCAACTTCAGTAATGCTTTATGTTTTCACAAATTCCTGTTTTCATGGAAAAAATTATAGTGTAATTAGTTTCAATGTAAGGATCTGAATGAATCACTAATAACTGCTAAATACTGTTTTGTAAATACCATAGTCATCATCCCTAATATACACATGGAATTAAGTTTTATTTAAATTTATGAAATTGTTTTCTTTTGTTGGCTGATATTTTTTTTGTGTTTTTTTGGTAATTACCTGATAATATTAGAAGCTGATGCTAAGTTTTAACTACCTTTACACTTTTATTATTATTTCTGAAAAAATAGAAATTTTAATTTTTAAAGTGGCGCTGTGTTAACATATTTAAAATATACAATTCTGAAGAACCACACTTGAAAATGTACAACATATCTTTAGAGTGGAAAATAAAATAATACTGCCTGCAATATATCACCTTTTATATGTTGCTGAGAAATCTACCATTTTGGTTTCTGGTGGAGGCGACTGTGATCACGCAGGGCGTTTCTATCTACACAGCTGGATACAGATAGAAGTTGTACTGAAAGGCTGCTGCAAGTTTATGGATTTTATAACAGCTTTCTTTTCTTTTTTTACTTCATCATGGCAGCCTCACAAATCTGCTTATCTCTGCCGCCTATTAGGGATCAATGGAGTTGGAAAATCAGCAAAGTGCTTGGTTCTACTGGTTCTAACGTGCCCATCCATATCTCTTGTCTCTGCAACTAAGCATATGTTAGTATAAAAGTACCGACCTCCATATTGGTTAGTTCTAGTAGGTGCCATATTGTCATCTAATTACATCTGGCTGTGCATGTTGTACGCCTAACTCCAATGCCAATCACTAATGCTATGCATCACTAACCTGCTAAAAGAGTCCGTTCTTTTTGCATCTAATTACAGCTTATCAACCATATGTTGAAACTTTAATAAATAAAACTGTTACATTCTTATGACAAAAAAAAAAGCTGTAAACAAGGTAATTACGTACTGAATTTCTGTACGCTCATTGCCTTCCTTGGGTAATTAGTAAAGCTATGCAAAATGTCACAATCTGTAAAATTGAGAAAAATGCCTGCAGCTCCTAGAATTGTCCAGATGCTATTATACACAGAATGTCTTTGAGGTTGTAAGAAGCCAAATTCCCTCAAATGGTTATGGTCTATGGAAGAAACCCAAAATATTGTGTTTATAAGCATACTGGGCAGTGTTACAAGATTAAGCAATGAATCAGTTAACATCTCCATTTTTTCAGTGACCATTGCTAACTTGGGGAAAGGACGGCAGGAATCTGGGCTGTTTGGACCAATCCTACTCTTCAAGAAGATCTCACATTGCTATATGGTGTTAATAAGGAGCCCCTATACTAGCAAGATAATGCACATGCAGAATGTCAAAGTAGGTTAGGAGAAACAATACATAAACATCCTGTTTATTAAAGCTGAATATTGCCAATTAAATGGGACAGACCTTGTTTTGTAGGAGAAAAATGTTGCAAAATGGACAGACCTTTTGGGTGGAGACTTGTACACATGTCTAGTTTGTCTTGTGTGTGATAAGATGCTCTCTTCAAATTGTATATAATTAGAGCAGTGTCTTATAGTGCTTATCTATGTCAGGGAAAAGGTACCTGTACATAGATACTCTGTCCACACACAGAAGGCAAGACTATTGACCTGTACACTATGCTATGTCTGAGTAAAACCAACTCACAGGATAACTGCTTCTTGAGGTCTTGTTTTTTCCTTCACAGGTAAAAATGTGTTTTCTGTACAAGGCAAAGAATATATAACAATCTACGTTACTGCATAGAAAATGGAAATACAATTATATTAATAAAAAAAGATTTTCCTTGATCATCACAAAATGTTTAGTTTATGTGATGGAGGCACAGAGTGTTCAGTTCAGTTTTTCACCAAATGTTCTGCATTGATGGCTGAAACACAAAGCCCTCAGTTCATATGTACCCTGCACTAAACCAGTTTTTATAATCTCTTGGCCTCAAGGTCTGATTTTATGGATATCCCAGTCTGAGAACTGAGGGTTAATCTGAATGACTGAGCCACTGCTTAACCCACCTGTGCTAAAACTAGAATACCCTTTGTTAGGACGACAGTCAGGAATCCAGTTTGTCAGAAGTCCTAAAATAATGCCTTTAGAAAATATTTCAAAGGAATTGTTCAGTAAGGTATTTATATGATTGTGGGAAGGGGTGGACTAGTTCTCTGCTCCAGTTCATTAGAGGGCCACTACAGTGCATTTACATGTAAAGCATATATATTTGTTTGCTATTAAAAACAGTATATAATTTAAAATAAATAAAACTGGTCACTGGGCAGGGCCTGTGGGACAGCTGCAAGCATGTTACAGTAGAGCTGTTAGCTATGTACAAGCAGTGGGGGTGAAGACAAGGGGGCAGGACCAGGGCCAGTGACATCAGCCCAGCCTGCTTCCAAGCTCCATGATAATCAAGCACACAGGCAGAGCTGGCCACACCCTGATAGACAGAGGTAAGAGGTGATACACAGCTCTGCTTGAGGGGAAAACAGGCAGTTTAGAAGCTCAGAAAAAATGTTTAACTTTTATTTATATTAAACTACATACTTTTTGTTTACTTGTAAATGCACTACTTTATTATTATTTATTATTCTTTATTCGTGGCTCGCCCACATATTCCAAGTACAAGGCAAAAACAATTTTAACACATTGAAAGAGAATGCAACTTACAAGACTGAAAGCTTGCAAATCTAAAGGGTTTGGGTGTTGTACATGGGGGTAATAGATGCATTGTGCATATTGAGGTTGAAGGTGATACACTTCTTTTAACAGAGGCATTTTTATTGAGGTTTTGAAGGCTTTGAGGAAGGAGGTTAGTCTAGTGGCGTGAGGACAGAAGTCATTAGCAAAGCGAAGAGGGCAGTTGGCCGGAGCATTTTGAGACAAGAGCAAAGATATCAGGGGATGCACTATTGTTGAGGGCTTTATACGTTAGGGTCATGATTTAACATTTTATTTTGAAGGCTATGGGAAGCCAGTGGAGTGATTGAAAGAGAGATGATACAATCACTAAGAGTTGATTATGGTAGATGAGTCTATCGGAGGGGTTCATTATGGATTGGAATTGAGACAGACAGTGATGAGGAGGCCAGCAAGGAGAGAGTTGCAGTAGTAAAGGTGGGATACAATGAGAAAGTGAATTAGAATTGTAGTTGTGTCTAGTATAAGAGTGACATAATTTGGAGATTTTTTTAGGTGAAAATTAGAAGATTGTATGGTTGTCTGTAAGTGAGGAATGAAAGAGAGGGCAGAGTCCAGTAGACAATGGGCCTGGTGGGTTAGAGTGATGATGGCATTGTCAACAGTGAGGGATATTTTGAGGAGTGGAATCTGTGGTAGAGGGTGGGTTGATGGGCGGACATCCAGGAGGATATGCTTGAGAGGCAGTTGGCAACTCGTGTAAAAGAGGGGAATAGAGGGGGATAGATCTGGTGCTGAGAGGTAAATTTGAGTGTCATCTTATAAAAATGATACTGGAATGCAAAATATTTTATTAGGGTACCAAGGGAGGATGTATTAATGGAGAAGAGGAGGAGCCCGAAGAGAGATGCAGGAGAAATAGAATAGAGACCACGTGACTTGGTGGCAAGCAAATCATTAGTGTCTTGTGAGAGTTGTCAATGAGGAGGAGGAAATAAATTGCATATTTTTAAATTGGCTGTCAAATTCTTCTGCTGTGAGACAGGAAGGGGAAGGATGTAAGTGTGGACAGAGGTTATAGTTGAATGTGGTTGTGTGGGATGAAGGACAGATTTGATATTAAGAGGGGCAGAGAAGTAGCAGGGCATAATAAACTTGTAATGGAGAAAGTCTGCTGAGGTGCAAAATTTCCTTCATAGTCGTTCATTAGTGCCGGAAAACCTTTGGATGTAGAGTGTTTTTAGCTGGGGGCTTCTAGCTGGGGTTCTGAGGGCAGGGTTGTCAATGGTGGAAGTTAGAGTCATGTTATATTGTGAGATGGCAATGTCAGGCCAGGTGAGGGAGGTGAGAGGGCTGATAAGGAGTTGTAGCACAGTGGAAAGATGTTGTGGGTGAAGTGCTTCTGTGGGTTCTGGTGGCTAGGAGTGAAGAAGGGCAGTGAGTGGAAGGTGTGGTGATGTTGCAGGTTAGGAGGTGGTGGACAGATAGAGGGATTGAGGTGTTGACAAGGTTGGAGGTTTTACTGAGATTGGTAAAAATAAGGTCAAGGGAGTGTCCATTACAGTGAGTTGTTGATTCTATCCATTACACTACAGTGATCCTTTAGGCTGGTGTGACAGCTGATACCTATCCAAAAGAAACAGTAAGACATATACAGTTTAAAAAAAAAACAAAAACACAACAACACTTCAAAGAAAGTTTAGAGTATGCTTCATCATATATATACCATTGTATTACTTACACATAAAAAGCAAAGTTGCTAATAAAAACAAACAACAAATACATTACCCAAAGCACTATATATATATATATATATATATATATATATATATATATATATATATATATTATATATGAACTTTCTAGATACTACTATTACTACTATTCATTACAAATGGCACCATCCACTCATCTTTATATAGGAAACCCACAGACAGATGCAGATACCTTCCATCCCTCCCACACTAAGCAAGCCATCATCCATAGTCAAGCCATTAGATACCACTGCATGTGACAAACACTTTAAAACACTGACCTTGTATCATTATCCTGGCCGGCGCGGAGGCAGCCCAGGCACGCCGGGTCTGACGCAGCGCTGCGTGACCCGGAGGAGCCTGGGCAATGCTGATTGGTTGGGAGGAGGAGGAGGGACATAAGCCCATTTCGCGGGCTTCCTCCTCAGTCCGCGCCGGTCATTGAGCTGATCTGAGGTCTGCACGCTGCGCTCCTCTGCAAAGTATAAGGGCAAGTAATAAAGGGGTTAATAAAGTAATAAAGGGGTCCGTGGGGTGAATCCTCCTTCCTACCTTCCTACCCCTTCTCCTTCTTTATTAAGCTCACTATCAGAGCCCCCATTCGCCTTGGTATTAAGGGCCCTCTGCTTTAATTATTGCGGGTGTTCCTTTTGTCAAGTGGGGGGGCAGTCTAATATGGACCTTGGGGAGTTAGAGGCCTTACTGACCATGGTCAGAACTCGGGCATTGAGCATGGGGTTAGATGGGTCCAGGACAGAATGGACGCAGGCTGTCTAGGGGGGGAGGTTGACGCCACTGAGGCACAGGCCCGGCCTGCAGTGACCAGTAGCCTAGGCCAGGTGGACAGGCCTCATAGCCTAGATAGTCTGGCGGAGCAGCGTGCTACCTCTGATCTGAGCAATAGGGCAAGGAGCAGCGTGGAGGGCACGGATATGGTCCTTGAGAGTCAGGAGCTTATCCCCCCCACCGCAAAGAGCGTGGTACCAGCGGGAAGCGCGGGCGAGGGCCTAGACATTGGGCCACCACCCAGCGTCTTGTCCCATGGCCCACAGCAGGCTCGAGGCTCCAGGGGGAACAGCAAAAGTACAAGGAGCTCTAAAAAAGCTCCTACAGGTTCTCACCGATTGGCCCCTGCGGTCCCCACTGCCACACCCACTGCCAGCGCTGCAGGTGTTTCGCAGGGACGACGCAACGCCAAGGGAGAGGCCGAGAAGAAAAAAGAGACGACCAGAGGAAGAAGGGATCAGGTGATCGAAGAGATGGCTGAAGACGACAGCATGGTGGTCATCGACGAGGTTCCTGTAGCGGCCAAGGTGGCACGGCAGACGCGTCACACCAGGGTCTGGAAGTCAACGAACAGGTACAGTCCCTTGATTTTCACCTCGACACCAGCCAAGAGACAGAAATCCCCTGACAGGAGAGCTAGACCACATCACAATTCACCGATCCCTGACATCATTACGCATACAGGGACGCCCATAGTGACTCAGGGGCAGGACCGGGGTAGGGATAGCATTGACTGCCATAGGCCACTAAGCCGGAGGGAATCCTTACTCCCTAGCGTAGTCGCCGAGTCGGAGTACTCCTATGGGGGGGAGCAGACCGCGCTTTCCCTAACGAGGGATAGACGCAGGAGAGCTAGTGATTGTTCTTCATGCTTTCCCAGAGCCAGAGGGAGATCCATGTCTCAGAGCAGACGGTCTTGCGGCTGCAGCTGTGCTTGCGCAAGAGGGGGTGAAAGGAGCCCACAGCGGTCAAGATGTGCAGGGACGACCGATTGTCCAGACTGGCAGGTTGCCCCCAGATGGCAGCCGCCCCGGGGCAAGGAGAATCAGGTGAGAAGCTGGCAAATTTCAGGGAGACGGGGGTGGCAGTACATGGAGCCTCTCCCAGGGAATCTCAATTCTTGTCGTCCCTGAAATCCCTTATAGAAGCCCATAACATTGCCGTCTCCGATGCGGAAGTCGGGGCATGGGTGGGGGGTTTGGCCCGAAAGGCATGGGCGGAGCCATTTCTTCCCGCTAGGTCGCCCCGAGCGGAGCTTACCAACCCCACTTCACACACGACGAGCGAGGCGCCGCACGCCGGAGGAGCAGAACAGGACAGGAGCAGAGGAAACGTACGGGATGCGGCTGCGAGGCTGTCCATCGTTTGCACCCAGGACAATCTGGGGGCGCATTTAACCTTGAGTATCAAAGAAAAAATCTGGTGACGGGAGTACATAGAGATATTTTCCTTGTTGCCAATGTCACGGATGAACGACAATCCAGAGAGGTTCCTCAGGGAAGGAGATGACCGGAGGCCCACTTTCAGGCGCATGCCAAGGACGTTCGACAACTGGTTACAGGCATTTGCCATCATGGTCTGTGTCATGGGAGAAAGACACCCGGAACCGTGCTCCGGGCTGTTCGTATATATGGAGGAAATCGGGAACGCATACCGGACGTATGGTGGAATGGCATGGTGGCGATATGACGAGGAATTCCGGCAATACATGTCCTCCCGTCCGGAGATGACATGGAGCGATAAGGCGGTGGCCTATTGGCTGAACATAATGACACCAATGCGGGCAGTGCCGCCCTTTCGCGGGAACCCAGGCGGGGCTAGAGGCCCTGCCGCTGCGAGCACAGCCGGTCGCGGCGTCTGTCACTCATTCAACGAGGGCAACTGCAAGTGGGCACCAAACTGCCATTTCAAGCACATCTGTGCGAGTTGTGGAGGGGATCACGTGGCCTCAAGATGCACCAGACAAAAGGATGGATCCAGGGCTGGAGATCCCGCTCAAAAAGGAACGGACCCCCATACAGCTGGGCACAATGCTGCCGTGGCTAAAACGCTACAGTAGGTTGGCAACAAAATGTGAGGGTTTCCAGGAAGGGTTCAAGATTCCATGCTATCTCGCCCTGCTCGAGTCGCGTCTCCGAAATCTGAAGTCGGTAAAGGAGTTAAAGGAGTTTCCAGGGGTAGCAGCGGAAAAAATCCAGGCTGAGGTAGAACTTGGTAGGATGGCGGGGCCTTTTCCCTCCATCCCCTTCCAGGGTCTGGTGGTTTCCCCTCTGGGCGTAGTGCCGAGGAAGGAAACAGGAAAATTCCGCCTCATCCAGCATTTATCCTATTCTCCAGGTGGTTCGGTCAACGACGGGATTGACAAACAGTACTCATCAGTGTCGTACGCCCCTTTCGATCAGGCCACGGACCTGGTCAGGCGGGCAGGCGTCGGGGCGAAGATGGTGAAGGTGGATATCGAATCTGCGTTTCGCTTGCTCCTGGTGCATCCTCAGAGTCATCGGTTCCTTGGTTGCTTCGTAGACGGACATTACTTTGTGGATCTGTGTCTCCCCATGGGATGTTCTATTTCTTGCTCCTACTTCGAAGCCTTCAGTACGTTCTTGCAATGGGTAGCGCACACCGAGTCGGGCTGCCAAGGGATTTCCCATTACCTCGATGATTCCCTTTTTGTGGGTCCTGGGGGCTCGCCACATGCGACTTCATACTGCAGACCTTCTCAAGGATATGTCAAGATTTCAGGGTTCCACTGGCAGACAAGAAGACAGAAGGACCGACCACGGATCTGACTTTCCTGGGGATTCAGATCAATTCGGACAGGATGGAATGCAGCTTGCCGATGGAAAAGGTGTTGGACCTGTCTGCAGAACTAGCGGCCCTGGCAGGCGCAAGGTGAGTGTCACTGCGGCGGCTGCAATCCATATTGGGAAAGCTGAATTTTGCGGGCAGGATCGTTCCCATGGGCCGTATATTCAGCAGAAGAATGTCGTTGGCTACAGCCGGGACATCTCAGCCACATCATTTTATAAAGGTGTCCGGGGTCATGAGGAAGGATGCACGAGTGTGGACGGCGTTTCTACGGAACTTCAACAGGAGCACCTTGATCCAGCCGAGCAGGGTGATGAATGGGCAGCTAGACCTCTATGCAGGTTCAAGTGCGGTCGGAATGGGAGCCTATTTTAGAGGCGCATGGTGCGCAGCACCATGGCCCGCATCATGGGTCAAAGGAAGGCTTACAGAAGATCCTATGGTTCTGGAGATGTTCGCTATTAGCACGGCGGTTCATCTGTGGGGCAGGGGCTTCGGGAACCGGCAGGTCCTTTTTCAATCAGGCAGCCCGAAAACGGTCCGGGTAGTCAATAGCTTGACGGCTGCATCTGGGCCGTTGATAGTTACATAGTAATAGTTACATAGTAATTAAGGTTGAAAAAAGACTTTCAGTCCATCAAGTTCAACCTGTTAAGATCTCCTCTGATCTGCAATATGCGGATTAGTTATTAATTAAATTATTGATTAAATAATTATTAATAGTATAGTATTGGAGAATGAATAAAGAGTTAGTCCATCAAGTTCAACCTTTTTAGATCTCTATTGATCTTTTTAATTTGGACTATTTATTATTATTGTTAATTGTTAATTATTTTTAATTGATCCAGAGGAAGGCAAACATAAAAAAAACCCCATTGAAACTTTGCCAATTGTCTCATAAGGGGGAAAAAAAGCAAAATTCCTTCCTGACCCCAGAAACTGGCGATCAAATTTCTCCCTGGATCAATATTCCTTCGCTAGTTATCTAGGATAGCCTTGAATGCCCTCTTTATTCAGAAATATATCTAACCCCTTTTTGAAGTTGTCTATCGAATTCGCTGTCACCACCTCCTTTGGTAGAGAATTCCACAGTTTAACCACCCTAACTGTGAAGAACCCTTTTCTTTGTTTAAGGTGAAATCTTTTTTCCTCTAACCTCAACGGATGTCCTCTTGTCAGTTGAAAATCTCTTGCTACAAAAAGCTCACTTGACAAAGCCTTATATGGACCCTGGATGTATTTAAATAACGTAATCATATCTCCTCTTAGACGCCTTTTTTCTAGCGAAAATAAGTTTAATTTTGCTAGTCTTTCTTCATAACTTAGCCCCTCCATTCCCCTTATTAGTTTTGTAGCCCTTCTCTGTACTTTTTCCAGCTCTAAGATGTCTTTTTTGTGAGGTGGTGCCCAAAATTGTACTCCATATTCCAAATGAGGGCGTACTAGAGATTTGTATAGTGGCAGAATTATATCTTCTTCCCTGGCTTCTATACCCTTCCTAATACATGCTAATATTTTATTTGCCTTTGCAGCCGCTGCTTGGCTTTGAGCGCTGTTACCTAGGTGGTTGTCCACTAGTACTCCCAAATCCCTTTCAATATCTGATACCCCTAGATTTGCTCCATTAAGATTATAGATTGCTTGGCTATTTTTCCTTCCCAAATGCATAACCTTACATTTATTTGTATTAAATCTCATCTGCCATTTAGCCGCCCATTTCTCTAATTTATGCAAATCCTTTTGTAGGGAAAGTACATCATTATCTGATTTTATTACCTTGCACAACTTAGTGTCATCAGCAAAAATGGAGACACTACATTCGAGTCCTACTTCAATGTCATTAATAAATATGTTAAAAAGGAGAGGACCCAATACTGAGCCCTGAGGAACCCCACTTATCACATTAGACCAATCGGAGTATGTTCCATTTACAACAACCCTTTGCTTCCTGTCTTTTAGCCAGCTCTCGATCCATGAGCAGATATTTACTGCAATTCCTGTATCCCTTAGTTTGCTCACTAGTCTTCCATGTGGCACTGTATCAAATGCCTTTGAAAAATCTAAAAAGACTACATCCACTGAGTTGCCCTGATCCAAGTTCCTACTAACCTCCTCATAAAAACTAATTAGATTGGTCTGACACGACCTTTCCTTCATAAATCCATGTTGACTGCTACCTATGATCCTGTTCAAATAGACATATTCTTGTATTCTGTCCCTTATTAACCCTTCTAAAAGCTTCCCAACTACAGAAGTGAGGCTCACTGGTCTATAATTCCCCGGATTTGCTCTAGATCCCTTCTTAAATATAGGTATCACCTCTGCTTTTCTCCAGTCATCTGGTAGAGACCCTGTAGTGAGCGAGTCTTTAAAGATTAGATATAATGGTTTGGCTATTACAGAACCCAGCTCCCTCAGTACCCTTGGATGTATTCCATCAGGACCTGGGGCTTTATTAACATTTATTTTCTCCAACCTCTTTTGTATTTCTTCCTGCGTTAACCAATTATTTAGTGAAGGTAGTGTAGCCCCATTATGTTGCAGTGTCCCAACCACTGGTACCTCCCTTGTGTAAACCGAAGAAAAGAACCTATTTAGCTCATCTGCCTTTTCCTGGTCACTAATTATCAGATGGCCTGTGTCACATTGTAATGGTCCTATCGATTCCTTCCTGGCCTTCTTCCCATTAATATATTTATAAAATATTTTAGGGTTAGTCTTACTTTCCATTGCAACTGACTTCTCATTTTCTATTTTAGCCAGTCTAATAGCCCTTTTGCAAGCCTTGTTGATTTCCTTATAGTCACATAAAGATGCCTCTGTTCCCTCCTTCTTGTATAATTTAAATGCATACTTATTTTTCCTCATCATGATCTTTAAGTCATTGTTAAGCCACATGGGATGTGATTTACTCCTATTTATTTTATTTCCACATGGTACATGCTGATGAGTATGTTTATTTAGTAAGGATTTGAATGTTGTCCATTTATTTTCAGTATTCTTCCCTGTAAGTTCTTTGTCCCAGTCTATATGTTGTATTGCTGCCCGTAGCCCATTAAAGTTAGCCCTTTTAAAATTTAGAGTTTTTGTTGGCCCCTTACAACTCTGTTTTTTGTATTCAATCTCAAATGAGACTGTGTTGTGATCACTGTTCCCCAAGGGTTCCCCTATTTTTACATTTGATATTATATCAATATTACTTGTGATGACTAAATCCAAGATGGCCCCATTTCTAGTAGGTTCTTGTATTACCTGGGCTAGATAATGATCCCTGAGTGTACTCAAGAACCTGCTCCCCTTAGCTGAGCTGCTGGTCTCGTTTATCCAGTTTATATCAGGGTAATTAAAGTCTCCCATTATTAGAACTTGCCCATGCTTAGCTGCATTTCCAATCTGTAACAATAATTGTATTTCCTCACTTTCAGCTATATTTGGGGGTTTATAGCATACTCCCACCAATATGCATTTAGAATTAGCTCCTCCACTATTTAGCTCAACCCACAAGGATTCAATGATGCCGTTAGTGCCAGCATAAATATCTTCTCTAACTATAGGCTTAAATTCAGGCTTAACATAAAGACAGATCCCTCCTCCTCTTTTACCATTGCCCCTATCTTTCCTAAATAGGTTATAACCATCCAGATTAACAGTCCAGTCATGAGATTCATCCCACCATGTTTCCGTAATGCCTATTAAGCCCCATTTTTCTTGTACTGCTAATATTTCTAGCTCATCCATTTTCCCAGGCAAACTTCTTGCGTTTGCAATCATACACTTTATGTTGCTATGGCTCTGCTGATGTGAAGTGCCTGCCACTGTATTTGAGGCCCCTATTAATATCTCCCTACTTTCTATTGTAACCCTCCCCCCTTCTCCTCCCCCATGGGTAAATAATTCATCCCTTTCCCTCTCTACCCTATTTACCCCAATACTTCTATATAGTCCCTCCCCCCCACCTACAAGTTTAAAAACTCCCCCAGCCGTTCTACCATCCTATTCCCTAGCACAAAAGCGCCCTCATCATTAAGGTGCAATCCATCCCTGCTATAGAGATTGTACCCAAGTGAGAAGTCAGCCCAGTGCTCTAAAAACCCAAAACCCTCTGCACTGCACCACTTTTTTAGCCACGCATTAACCTCCCTAAGCTCCTTCTGCCTCCCTGGGCTAGCACGTGGCACTGGTAGTATCTCAGAAAATACTACCTTGGAGGTCCTTGCTTTAAGCTTATTCCCTAATTCTCTAAAATCATTCTTTAGGACGCTCCATCTTCCACTAACTTTGTCATTGGTACCAATGTGTACCAAGACCGCCGGTTCATTACCAGCCCCTCCCAATAATTTATCCACCCGATCCACAACATGCCGAACCCGAGCACCCGGGAGACAGCAAACTGTTCGATTGCTGGGATCTGGGTGACAAATTACCCTGTCTACCTTCCTAATAATAGAGTCCCCTACCACCAAAACATGTCTGTTGCTCTGCCTATTCTGCCCTCCCTCTTCTCCAGTAGAGCTGTTCGCCCGGCTGTTAGAGGGAACAGCTCTATCTGGCATTGCCATTCCTGAATGGACATCGCCAACAGTTTCACTCAATCTGGCAAATCTGTTGGTGTTTGACAACTCAGAACTGGCCTGCCTCCTCCTGTTCCCCCTGCTTCCCCTTGTAACTGTAACCCAGCTACCTCCCTGGCCATCCTCCCTAGCCCCAGCTCCTCCCTCCATACTAGGCCCAGCTAAACTGTGCTCCGTGAGCACCAATTCCCTTTCCAGTGGAGCAATATCACTAAGTGCTGCAATTCTCCTCTCCAGATCTTCAATTTGAGCTTCCAAAGAGGCAACATGCTCACACCTGTCACAGAGGTATGGACCCTGGATCATATGTTCCAGTAGTGCATACATTTGACAGGATGTACACTGAATAAGGTTGCCACTGGACTGACTCATAATTATTATTATTGTCTACGAAATTTCAGTGGGAAAAATAAAGAATATAATATAATATATTTATATAAAGTTTTCCTCCTTTGCACTATAAATCTGCCCTCCCTTTTCTTTGAAGGCCCTCCTTTTATTTAAACTCCTAGGCTTTTACTAGAATTGCACTTGATACTGAAAATGTTCGCAAGCTCACAAGTTCCCCTTCTCCGGTTTCTATTAACTTCTGCCTTCTCGCCTGGGCACAATTAGTGCACTCTGCAATTTATCAGCCTTTACTTGTAAGGTAAATCCACTTGTAAACAGGCCCCAAACCAGCTCACAAACCTTTTATACAAGTTTAACAGTCAAGCCACACCCCTCTCACCTGGGCACAATTAGTGCACTCTGCAGTTTATTAGCCTTTACTTTTTAAGGTAAATCCATTTGTAAACAGGCCCCAAACCAGCTCACAAACCTTTTATACAAGTTTAACAGTCAAGCCACACCCCTCTCACCTGGGCACAATTAGTGCACTCTGCAGTTTATTAGCCTTTACTTTTTAAGGTAAATCCACTTGTAAACAGACCCCAAACCAGCTCACAAACCTTTTACACAAGTTTAACAGTCAAGCCACACCCCTCTCACCTGGCACAATTAGTGCACTCTGCAGTTTATTAGCCTTTACTTTTTAAGGTAAATCCACTTGTAAACAGACCCCAAACCAGCTCACAAACCTTTTATACAAGTTTAACAGTCAAGCCACACCCCTCTCACCTGGGCACAATTAGTGCACTCTGCAGTTTCTCAGCCTTTACTTTTTAAGGTAAATCCACTTGTAAACAGACCCCAAACCAGCTCACAAACCTTTTATACAAGTTTAACAGTCAAGCCACACCCCTCTCACCTGGGCACAATTAGTGCACTCTGCAGTTTCTCAGCCTTTACTCTTTAAGGTAAATCCACTTGCAAACAGCTCAGATACGGGTCATACGGCACTTGGTTCTTTGTTGCCTGCGGGCAAATATCTGGGTTAGGGCGGAGTGTATTCCCGGCCTTAATGTAGGGGTGGTTGATGCCCTTTCTCGGTTACAGGGAACCCGGCACTGGCGGCAAAGGTACACTGGCACCGGCGGCGAAGGATCAAGGAGAGGACATACCTTCAGAACTCTGGGAGCTTGGAGTGGTACCGTAGCCGGTTACATCAGACAGTAGGTATCGCCAAAGACGTGGGTGGCCTACAGGAAGGTGTGGAACATGTGGATCGATATGGTTGAGGAAGCCGGTGGCGAAGGTCCAGAAGAGAAAGTCATAGGAATTCTGCTGTGGTTTTTGCTTTGGAGCGCAGAGAGAGGTGCTTCCAGGGCAACGGTGGCTCAGCAGTTGACGGCCCTAGCATTTATGTTCAGGTTGGCAGGACGGAAGGACTTAACAAAGGAGTTTGAACATGCCTTTTACCACCCGGCAAACCACAAAGGGAAGCACCGGACGGACAGGAGGCGCCCAATCACTTTCTCTCTGTTGCTGCGCCTGGGGGAGGCGTTGGGTGTGCTATGCAGGGACACCTTCGAATCCCTGCTTTTCCGTACGGCCTTTTCCTTAGCGTTCTTTGGTGGTTTTAGGATTGGGGAACTGGTCTCGGAAAACAGGCACAGTTCGGGGGCGCTGCTGGCAGAGGACATCTGTCTGGAGGGTGACAGATTGATGGTATGGCTGAGGAGGTCTAAAACGGATCAGGCCGGAAAAGGAAGGGAAGTGGTCATATACAAAACTGGAACAGAGTGTTGCCCCAAGGCAAGTGTGAGGTTGTACTTGGAAAAAAGGCCAACGGGGCCAGGCACACTGCTATTGCATGCCAATAGCCAGGCCTTGTCACGGTTTCAATTCGAAAGGATGCTGAAGAAGTCCTTATGGCAGTTAGGCTTGGACCCGGCGGACTTCGGCACACATTCGGCAATGCTAGGTCTCCCCGAGAGTATGGTTAAAAGGATTGGGAGATGGGAGTCGCATCGTTTTAGGTCATACATACGGCCAGAAAGGGTTGTCTAATTGGAATTTGTTTTATGTGTTGCAGAAACTAAACGCAGTCACTGGTGACAAGGTCCAACTGGGCTTTCTGGAGACGAGCATGCAAGTAAGATGGTTCCGCGGCTTGAGATGGACACAGGTGAATGGCCTGTTGGAGAGCAACGCTCAGCATCACGGTAACCCACACATTTTAATTATACACGCTGGGGGCAACGATTTGGGAGTAATACCTATGAGGAAAATGTTGAAAAATATGAAGAGGGATGTGAAGTGTTGGCTAGAACGGTTCCCAGGCTTGTTCATAGTGTGCTCCGAAATTATCAAAAGGAGATCTTGGCGGAACGCAAGGGATCCGGTTTCGGTGGATAGAGCAACGCAAAAGATAAACAAGCAGATGGACAGTTTTGTAATGAGTTTGGGTTTCATTACCATTAGACACCAAGAATTCGAAGGCGTAGACGCCGATGACTTCTTTCGCCCAGATAAGGTCCATCTAACGGAGATAGGAGTAGAGCTGTTTATCCTGGAGCTTAAGGATGGGGCTAGGCGGGCCTTGGCTTTATTAAGAGAGAAAGAGGGGGGATCACAGCCTCAAGAGGCATCCATCGCCTGCTCTGTGGCAGGAGGTGAAGCACGTGGCCCACGGGCTTAAGTGGGCGTTGCCCTGCCTCATGGGCGTGCTTAGTAATGCACTGGGAGGCTCTGGGCGAGGGCCCAGGGCGTGAGGTTACTGACCAGCCGGGCTCCTCCTCCGGAATGTTATTTGAGCTGTGATGTAACAATGTTAATTATGTTCATTGGTTATTGGTTTATGGTTGCTTTAATAAAGCTATGGCCCGTATTTTTCCCAAGAAACGCTGTTTCAGTGTGTTTATTTATTCTAACGGCCAATGGATCTTGCCAGGGTCAAGAAAATAACCATTATTAAAACACCATGTGAACACCTATTAATACCACCATTCCATGTCACTTTTGCTTCATACTTCATAAAGAGAGGTTGTCACTATAAATAAAAGGTTTGTTCAATAAAAAAAAGGTATCACTGTATGCTGCAATACTCATTATACATCTAGATTACTGGACATTCATTTCTTCTTCTACAATATATATATAAAACAATAAAACAATTTTGGATTGTTTGAAATTCATAATACCTACTTTAGGCATTGTGTGCTTGCAGCCTGGAGAATTATGTGTGATTAATCTTTCCATTACTTCCTGCTTTGCAATATAGATTTTCTCTTTTTCTTTAAGTATTGATTCCTACCTTAAATTTTGGGCAGCGTACTCTAATCAATATAGTTAGTTGAGTGGGATAAACACAAGTTCATCAAGTTCTATGCCTTGTATTAATCTTGAGGAGGGCAAAAAACTAATTGAGCTTAAATCACCTATCTCATATGGGAAAAAAAACAAAATGATTTCCTGGCGTGGGACAATGACAATCATGCAATCTTTAACAATGAAATCTTGTCTGTTGTATCTGTCTAATCTACTTCCTATAACAACTGAAACATACTGGTGAGATTGATGATTGACTGATCCTGTACTAAAGAGTCTGAATCAGTCCAAGATGTAATTTGCACACTGGAGGACAGTGACATATGTTCACATCTTAAAGGGACTCTGTCACCCCAACAGGAAGTTGATTTAATTTTAAAGAGCATTAAAAACTGACTATACATTGCACTAGCATTTTTTTCTCTACAGTTAATCATTTCTGAAATATTTAGAATTGATTTTGTGGCTCCTATATGCTAACATGCTAATGTGCGTCTCACAGTACTTGATAAGGATAGGAGAATGTTCTAACTTCAAGATATCATATGGGGTCTTTATTTTGGCTACTACAGAGACAGACAAGAAAACTGTAATCCTAATTAGCATATTAAAGCAGCTAATTAATATGCATCCTATGCAGATCATATAGGAAGCTTAATTATACCATACTACACAATATATTATAGGCCATAAAACACTGATCAAACACAATGGACAGACACAAAGCAGACTAGCTTGAACATGCACACCGGGTATTCAGAAAGTGGATAACACAGAGAATATAAATGGGACACATATGCATATATTATCTGAAAAGATTCTCCATCTTAGATACGGTAGACGAATTTAGATAAGTTCTGTTACCTAATACTATTAATTATATCTCACTGTAGTGGCTGATAAGGCTGTATGGGGTATAAATAAGAATAACTATAAGATTTATATATTAAGCGGTGGATACAATCTACTTGATGGCAGAGAGGAAAGATGTAGGCTTGCATTTAAATCTTACAAATACACTACAGTCTTATACTGCCAACAGGGACATTTTCAGGGACAAACCTTATCACAGCGATCTCAATTAAACAATGCCACCAGGTATGACGGGACATAACTGTTAGGAACAGAATAGAGGACAAATGAAATGCAGTTTACATGACCACAAACCCTTAAATTCCTAAAACAGATGAGACAATGAATTCTGGAAGATGAGTAGCAATTCTGCTTTTCATTTAGCAGCTCTGAAAATAGTTATTTTCACAGTAAAATAAAAAAGGATAAAGCAGCGTTGTGACGTTCGCTGGAGAACTGAGGGACTGATGGGCTACTGGGGGCCCTGGATTAACATGGATTATTGATATTATTTCTTCCTTTTCTCCTCAAACACTGTCCTCGCAGCCTGGATACTTGAACTGTGACAGTTACATTCTTTTTGTGTGACCTGTGGGATGTGGGAGCCATGTTATTCATGGAAAAGTCCCAAATATGGGGGTGATCAGAATGATTGTATTATTGTATAGATGTTTTGATGTAATGGTGGTACCCAGGTATGTTTGGTATTGAAGTGCGGCATTTCTTTCCAGAGAATTTAATAAAGTGTATTACCAAGGTCCCTGGGGCAGAGTTGTCACCAGTTACTAGGTGCTTGGTTATAGGGATCCAGTACAATGGAGGGAGAGCTGACTGGCACCAGGGTACAGAGGGCACTTAGGTGTGAATGGGGAAGCATGCTGGGCATATGGAGGGTCCCGCACATCAGAGACTGAGTGTCTGTACTCCTGATCTGATCAGATATCCCACTGTAAAGCCAGGATCAAAGGGCCAATTAGTCTGGGTAGTATATTAGGCTCCAGGACCAAGGGGGTTGAGTAGGGCGATGACATCACTGATGGACAGGCCTTACCCACTCGGTCAGGGTGGGGGGCTGGTGGAGATTTTTTAGGGCTTGGTTGTGCATAATTACTGGGCCACATCAATAAAGGCTATTGTCAGTTTAAGCATGAATAATCGATGTGTATGTTTCATTCTTAGGGAATAATAATCCTTATTACTGGGATTATTGCTGCTGAACCTGCATTGGACTCTGTTACAGTCGGTAACATTTGCTGGGTGGCACTACTGATTCCTGTGGTTTGCTGGGCGCTTTGGTGGATATAAATAAACTGGGTTGGTTCTGTTCCTGCTATCAGGCATTCACAAAGAACCAGACAGTCCTACTGGGTAGGTTTGAACTGGGTTGTATCAAGCCCAACAGAAGCAGTAGGTTGTCACAAGAAATATACAAACAGCTATTTTTTTTAGAACAAACAGGGAACATTAATAAAACAATGGAAAATATATCTACATGTCTGATTATCAGGTTAAAACATAACTATAAAGTTTAAATAGTTTCAGAGACCATTGTGCGTCATGCATTTTTGTGCTATTTAATTAGCTGGGGTTTGTGGGTTATTTTTGGCAATCAATTTGCCACTTTTGACATTTGCCAACAATTTGGCGTTAATATAATGCCATAACATTACTTACTTTCGTCTTTATCTTTTTCCTCTCTAGGTGGCTGCCACTTTTTTTTTTACAATCCCAAGAGATATTTCAATAAGGTAATAATGTTATATACTTATATTTTTAATGTTATATTGTAGGTAAATATGATTAAAAAAATAATATTAAGTTAGCAAACTCATTCACTCACTCAATTGTAAGTAAGAGCATCTGTTCTCACTGGGGGTAATGTAACTTAGAGATACTACATAACAGTTTTTATGGAGGGACACCAATACAGAAACAAGCCAATGAATGTTCACTGTGTGAGAACTGGAGCAATGGCCATGGGAATGGGGAAGCCCCATACAAAGGAATTTGGGCCAACACATGCACAAATAGACACTAGAACTAGGTCAGTTAGCGTAAAAGCTGTATATATGTAAGTCATTCTCAGGTTTTTATAAAAGAGGACTCTTTTTGTGAATGAAAGTTCTTTATCAGCATATAGAAGCTATTCTCCACTGATTGTCTTGGCAACTTCCCAACAGTCGAGGGACTGACAGAAAAGATTCAGGGATAGGGTTGGGAATAGTTTGCAACCTGATTAAGGGGCCTGCAGGCCAAACAGGAGACATAGTGAAATAAAGCAAAGTGCAAATACAGGGAGTTTATGACAATACTCATATGTACATCCCATCAAAAAGGTTTATAAGAGACATGTGTTGTATAAATTTGATTTTCTATAGGAATAAATTAATACAATATAGTAGATTTGATGAGACACTGAATTAAATGGTAGCATTGCTGAGTTGCTTGGTTTAATAGCTGGTCTCCATTCAGGACAGTTTCAAAATAGTTTTTGCTCACTCGCAAAAGATCTATTTTCTGTAGCATATTAGGATAGGCTTGATGACATGCCAAATACATCCACTCTTAGTGTACCTCAGGTGTCCCTCTTCAGCAGTCAGGTGATGCTCTCAGTTACTCGTGTGTGTTCTCCAGGACTGGAGAGTCCAGGATTCAAATGGAAAAAAAAGGCTCCTAAGGAGAATGAGTGTGTCTCACAGAAAGGGAGAGATAGAAAGCAGGGAGAAACACAGAGATGGAGAGAGTGAAGTAGAGTGATAAAAGGGATGGCAATATTGTAGAGACAATAAAGTGTGCGTTTTGGGTGCATGATACAGTATTGTGGGGGGGAATACATAGATGTAATTGGTAAGAAATTCATATTTTAGCGAGAAAATGTTGAAACGTCTTGTAAACATATTATGTAACAGATATACAGAGATAGTAATATTAGTATTAATAATAAAAAAAAAAGCTGTAATGATGGGCATGATCCATAGTGCTGTATATACCTGCAAGTGTGTTCCACAGGAGGTCAGGTTTTAAGTTACAAGTGCTTCTATGTGAGGAGAGATAAAAGAAGACACTTGGATTTAGTTGAAACTTATCCTACTGTTAACTTTTAACTCTTTACTAGTAGGCTAACCAAACATTTGTTTATACTTTATTTTTTATTTTTTTTCTTGGTTCAGATCTTTCTTTCTGGTCCCCCCAGTATTTTAGCCTCTATCAGTGTATCAGTTTTCATCAATACTGGCACATTTTGATAAAAGAAAAGGCATTCTAAATGATAATTGTATCACACTCTGCCACCAACAATATGGCCTATGAAAAGTGGGGAGAAGCCATACACTCAACCTGAGTGATATTTTAAGTAGGTTTTCTCAATAAAGTTAATTTTGTTACAATTAATGTTACTGGAAATGTTGTTTATACAGTTTTTTCACATTTCACTTTTCTGGGGAGTAACAAGGGCCCTTAAGATATGTTTACTATTTGCACTAGAGAAATTCAGATGATAGGGAACTTGCAATTCCTGTTCAATATATGATGACCAGCCCCCTCCCCCCTTTATGTTGGTGGGTGGAGGCTGGATGGGGCTCATGAAAAATGCAAACTGTCCAGTTGCTTTTGAACTGAAGACTCTCTCCAAAGATTAGCAGTGTAGTGTGCATTTTCATAAGCCTTCCCCATTGAAGTGAGCATTTAGACACCTTAGTTTAATATCCAGTATGATACATCAAATCTAGCTGGTAAAATTAGTACAATTATTACATTAAATAATTTCTGGAAATTTCCATATAGAAAACCAACACATCCTTATAAAGCGGTGACAGTTGCTTTAGCATGGATGTTTATAAGACAAATTCTACTCACTTAGAAACTACAATTCCTATCTATGAAATTTTAAAAGACTAAATTGAGCTTTTGAAACATATTTGTGCTGATACACTTGTCCATTGGGAATTTGATCTTCAGTTTTTTTTTAGCACAGGCTGTAGATGGGTGTGCACCCTCACCAGTCCTGTCTGTGTACCAAATGTACTTGCCTTGAGGTACATTTGTATTTCCAATAAGACTTATGAATTTAATATACAATTCAGTTGTTTAGGAATGTCAATGTGCAAGTAAAGCCATATGTAATGCATAATCCATATTTACTTAGCAAAATATATGTCATTATGTAGGTATGTGTTGCCCCTTCCTGTAATTCTGCAAGTATAGCATTTTTAGCATATTTTATATATAGCTTCCAATGAGAATATGTGACATATGAGAAGACCCAGAAACCATTTGATGTTCCAAGCCATCAGCTACAAAAACATCCTTCTTCTCAAAGCTGGAATGCTTTTCTGTGTAGACTGGAGTTTTACCATTGAATCTGGACTCTCATTTTCCAAAAAAATCAACATTCTTTGCTTTTGAGTTTCTGTACTGATTTGCCAACAATATCTCTAAACATTTAAAATTGTTAAAATGAACAAGTACTGTTTAAATCAAATGCACCGTTTTCATTTTTTACTGATAATCAGTAAAAAAAGCAAAATGTAAAACTAGATTCTGTCTTTGTCCTAGAATCTTGGTAGAAACCGCTGAAGAAAGAAAGAAAAAGGACACATTCAGACTGGAATTGAAGAATGTGTGCCTAAATATGGGACTATGCCTTCCAAATAAGGATATTTAGGGGTCTTGGAGGGGAAGAGGGACAGTATGGAGGTGTATGATGTAATGTACTATATTGTATGCATTTCACTTAGCATTGCAGCCAGATTGTTGGTTCAAGATCTATTTACTGCCCATTGGTTAGTGGAAAAGCCTACAATGTACTATTGTTATCCAGTGGAATCAGAGGTGAAAATGCTACATCCAATTATATGTTAGCACCGCATGCTATGAACAACTATCACAAAAAGACGTTGTAAATTCTATTGCAGTTATGTGGTATAACCAAGTTATTTTATTTAATATTTCACATTGTATTATACTGTAATATATCCCTGTAGTGATCTGTCGCATTGCATTGTGCTTCTGGGATAAGACTTATACCAAGTCCTAGTCAAGCAGAAGCTTGAAACATGTGCATCGTATCTTGAGATTGGTGGGGAAAACTCACCACTACATTCTGTAGCTCTTACTTCCTGATGAGCCGTAAAGTGGAATTACAATCATTACATCTGTACACCTAAGGCTAGTAGGCGTGAAACATATCTCAGCTGTTTCTGTATGTTATTTAACTTTGATCTTTTACATATGACTTAATAATATTTTGCATATTTTCCATATTGTTCTATTGAAGCAATGACTATATAATACCTAAATTTGGTACATAAGAACTGAATGACACATCTACTCTGTTTATTCTGTCTTATAAGCTTGGCTTAATTAAACCCCAAGATAACCTTATGCTTATGTCAAGCTTCCTTGGACTGTGTTTGTCTCTATATTAAAAGTTTTGACCTAACTGACTTTGGGATAATGTTTATTCATAAATTTTTGACCTGAAGGACTGCAATGTCTCTAATGATCTAATAGGCGCCATTTAATCTAGGACCGGATGCCCTTTAAATCATTCCTGACCAACCACAAGCTATCTACTTACCTCTTTCTACCCCCTTACCTTACATACTTTCTCCTCTAGCATTTTGTCTCACGTCTACAAAGAGTCTCTTGTAAAATGTGACACAGTATTTTGGATTGACTCAATTATTAGTATCAAAAGTTAATTGTTATTGGCCATACATAACTGCCATATTTATTATAATTCACCTGTCAATTTTACAATTCATTTATGTGTTCACCATTTACGTAATAAAAAAAAAACAATAAAAAATATTCAAAGCAGTGGTGAGAAATAATTCAGAAGCAACGAGTCACTGACACTCATATGAGTTTTCCCATTATGATTTATATTTTACATTACAACAAAATAACTTGAATAAAATATAATAGCTTTTATTTAATTTTCCTGTTGTCAAATTCAGAAGAAAAAAGTCCACCTCAGTACATTAGTCTTACGGGGGATGCCTTTAGTAAGTCACAGTGAGATACTATAATAATAATCATTTTACATACTTACCTTTAACCTCACCTCTTCTTCCTCCCACCACCCCTCTCCTACCCCTGCCACCATCACGAACAGAAACCTGCTAGCACTTGACCCTACTCAGCTCTCCATTAATATCCAACCCCTTCTCAGCCCCATCACCTACCTCAACTGCCCTGACACTGCCTTCTCACTTTACAACTCTACTCTCTCTTCCATCCTTGATATCCTCGCCCCCATAACCACACGAAGACGCTCTCGCTCTCTTCCACAACCTTGGCACACAACTCAAACACGATACATCCAGAAATGCTCCGCTGAACGGCTCTGGAGGAAATCACGCACCTCTGCAAATTTCCTCCACTACAAATTTATGTTACGCTCCTACTCCTCTGCCCTCAACCTCGCCAAACAACACTACTTCACTTCACTAATATCAACCCTATCCTCTAACCCAAAGCGTCTGTTCGCAACGTTCAAAACTCTCCCCCGCCCACCACCTCCTCCCATCCCTTCCTCTCTCACAGCTGAAGACTTTGCCAACCATTTTATTCATAAAATCGAAAATATCCGCAATGAACTCTCATCTCACAGTGGCTCACTCACTCTACCGTCTCAACTATCCAACCTAACCCACTCTTCTCCCTCCCCCAATCCAACAGACACTTTGAACTGCTTTGCCCCAGCTACAGAGGATGAAGTCGCTAGCCTGCTATCATCCACTCGCCTCACTACATGTCCCCAGGACCCTATTCCATCTCAGCTCATCACTCCCCTCTCTACCACACTAATCCCAGCTCTCACACACATTTTCAACCTTTCCCTAACTACCAGCAAGTTTCCATCTTGTCTAAAACACGCCACAATTACACCCATCCTCAAAAAGTTCTCATCTGACTCTGACATTGCTTCTAACTACCGCCCTATTTCTCTACTTCCTTTAACTTCCAAACTGCTTGAGCGGCTCGTCTATACCCGCCTTACCAGCTTTATCTCCTCTAACTCCCTTCTTGACACCTTCCAATCCGGCTTTCGGCCCCAACATTCCACTGAGACAGCTCTCACTAAAGTCACCAATGACCTGCTTAGTGCCAAGTCAAAAGGTCACTTTTCTATTCTCCTTCTTATAGATCTCTCCGCTGCCTTTGACACTGTTGACCATCCACTTCTACTCCATATCCTCTCCTCCCTCAGTATTCGAGACACTGCTCTCTCGTGGTTCTCATCATACCTACAAAATCGATCATTCAGTATCTCCTTCTCTGACACCTCTTCTTCTACCTACCCCCTGTCTGTTGGCGTACCACAAGGATCTGTACTAGGCCCGCTCCTCTTCTCCATCTACACTTCCTCACTTGGTACCCTTATAAACTCTTTTGGGCTGCAATATCATCTCTACGCAGATGACACCCAAATCTACCTCTCAGCACCAGATCTATCCCCCTCTCTTCTAACACATGTCTCCAACTGCCTCTCTAGTATATCCTCTTGGATGTCCACCCACCATCTCAAACTCAACATGTCTAAAACTGAACTCCTAATCTTCCCTCCCTCTCCCACAGCTTCAATTCCTCACATCTCTCTTACTGTCAACAATGACATCATCACCCCCTCCCTCCAAGCCCGTTGTCTTGGGGTTCTTTTGGACCCCGCCCTGTCCTTCATCCCTCACATACAATCACTAACTAAATCTTGTCTTCTCCATCTAAAAAACATCTCCAGAATTCGCCACTTTCTTACACAAGACACAACTAAAATCCTTATACACTCTCTCATCATCTCTCGACTGGACTACTGCAACTCGCTTCTTGCTGGCCTCCCCACCACCCTACTATCTCCACTTCAATCCATTATGAATGCCTCTGCTAGACTCGTCTTCCGTACACAACGTTCAGTGTCGGCATCACCTCTCTGTCAATCTCTCCACTGGCTTCCCATAGCCTCCAGAATAACATTTAAAATCCTGACACTAACTTTCAAAGCCCTCAACAAGTGCACTCCCCCATACCTTTCTGGTCTCATCTCCAAATACTCCCCCACACGCCCTCTTCGCTCTGCTAATGACCTTCTTCTTTCCACAACTCTTGTCACCTCTTCTCATTCTCGCCTTCAGGACTTTTCTCATGCTGCCCCTATTCTCTGGAACTCCTTGCCTCGCTCCACCAGACTATCCTCCAACCTCAAATCATTCAAATCCTCTCTAAAAACACATCTCTTTAAAGAAGCGTATCACCTCCCACCCTAACACACTCTCAAATCTCTCTCCCTCCTTTTCCTCACACAATACCTTTAGGATGTAAGTCTGCGAGTTTCAATCCCACAAGGTGCTTTAGGGAAAGCACCATGGACACTGGATTCCAAACTCAAAGACAGGGCCCTCCTTGTTTTACTATGTGTTAATTTGTATGTATCTTTGTCTTGAACTTATCTTATGTACAGCGCTACGGAATATGTTGGCGCGTTATAAATAAACGATAATAATAATAATAATATTGGTTTTAAAAGAAATGTCCCTTTGAAAAAGCTAAAATATGAATGAATAGTGCAATATATTACAAATAAAAATGCTTTTGGTGCTCATTCTATTAAATGTATGTTGACATGAAAAACAATAATTTGCTTTTTCATTACTTTCAAAACCTTATAAGCGCATATCCCATATCGGTAGGATTTTGCTTCTTTAGACTTGGGAAATATGCACTAACTGCAAATGCATCACTAAAAGCCCTATACTGGCAAATTCCAGGATTTGGTCGCCTCCCTACTCCTACCTTTCTGTTGGTGGTCTCCCAGTACTGCATTATCAAAACATTGGCAAGTAGGGTGTGTTACATGGCAACCAGAAAACACCCCTGACTCATTTTAACAGGATATGGTATGCACCAAAACCTTAGATAAATTACAAAAAAAGGATGCTAAGATTAAAAATAAAGCTAAACTAAAGAATATTTTAACAGCTGAATTACTTTTTCTGGGAGATTTAAAGTTCACTGAAAAGTACAATCAGCAATATATAGGGTGATATCACTAAAACTGTGGACTTATACGATTATTCATTTTAAGTTATTGTGCAAGGTGTATCTCACCACAAATTCATCACCCAAAATAAATTTCCCTATGACACACCAGTATTATGCAATACCCAGCTGAGGGCTATATTATGTTGAAGTAGATACTTTTCTTAACAGATTTCCACAACTCCCTATTGAAATCTAAGGGTAATTTTGAGGAACATATATTGCCACATATGACCAAACCAATTTGCCTTTGGAATAGTGTGTCACTGGGTGGTACAGCATGGGACAATGAGCAGAATGGAATCTCACAGACATAATTAATCAGAATTTAGCACTCACACCTTCTTCCTTAGTGATGTGCTGGTTTGTCTGGCATTTCATCTTTGTAGAGCAGTTATCTGAACCACGTTAAATGGAAGTCTAAGGTTTGTTTTTTTATGACCAGGGTTAATGAAACAATAATGACACGAGGGTATACTCATTGGAAAGCTTTGTTGTAGCCTTAAATAGGTTCTGATGTTCTTAGTGGTCATTTTGAGGTCTTGGTGCCTGTTTTAAAATACCAGGAGAGGTTTTTAACACAAGAAAAGAGCATCTGGGGTTTCAAGGAAGCCATTTTGGACTTCTGGGGTTCTGTAAGTAATATTGAAGCCCACATAGGGCTGAATAAATACTACTATAACATGTATAAATCCCATCCATACTTTCTTCATAGCAAGTCACACAATCACATATATAGTTGTGAGCGTACGGGCCGTTGCTAACGCTTGCGGGCTTGCGTAGCAACTGAGGCCGTTGCTCACGCTTGCAGGCTTGCGTAGCGAGGGCTGCGGGCAAGGGCCTCAGTTGCTGGGATGGAGGCTACAGCACTCTAACCACGAAAAACACTTACGGATAATCCCCTAAGACACATACCACACATTACGACAATTCAAAAGTCGGCGGCAACCCGGGGACAGGAAAAAAGCAAAAACACAATAAATACACACAACACATCCATAAAAAGCTTACCTACAGCAAGAGGAAGCATCCAGGACCTCAAAAAAACTACTTACACCTTCACTTAACTAAAAAAATCACTACAAAACTCTCTAAGCGAGAGAAAAAATGGCGGACGAACAAAACCAAAACGAGGCTACAGCACTATAACCACGGAAAACACTTACGGATAATCACGCATACCACACATTACGCCATTAAACGACCTACGGATAATACGCGAAGACGCATATCACACATTACCCGCCATTTTACGCTAATGCGGAAGTACACAACTACGCTAACGGTTTGGTCTTGCGCACGCACACTATTACACTGCACACGTTCATCACGCTCACACAGCACCTCCACACCACTAATGCTGCAGCAACATCCAACAAGGTTCACAGCTCTTCAACACAATGCTTCAAAATAGGTCAAGTATATTCATTTATTCATTTGTATTCTATATTTCAGTAGTACACACAAAACAGCATTAGCTACCTTACAATTCCATATGTATATTAATAACTAAACAACTTTACAAACATACACATCTCATTGCCGTCATTTTTTGACGGGCAAGTCGCTAGTTAATATATATTTTTAAGATTTTCAGAGTAAACCAATTTGAAAATAGTGATCATGGCCTCAATAAAACATTTTGCAACCATATATATTTAATGAGGATAAAAAGAAAGGTCTTGCAAGGACTTCCCTGTCCCCATATTAAGCAGTTTCTTTGTGGGACCTATCCTGTTATATGTACGCATCTAGCTGTGTCTAAGTGCCCGGTAAGTGGTTAGGGGGTAGTAAGTGGTTAGGGGGTTTCGGTTAGAGTTAGGCACGCATCTAGCTGTGTCTAAGTGCCCGGTAAGTGGTTAGGGGGTTTCGGTTAGAGTTAGGCCCGCATCTAGCTGTGTCTAAGTGCCCGGTAAGTGGTTAGGGGGTTTCGGTTAGAGTTAGGCCCGCATCTAGCTGTGTCTAAGTGCCCGGTAAGTGGTTAGGGGGTTTCGGTTAGAGTTAGGCCCGCATCTAGCTGTGTCTAAGTGCCCGGTAAGTGGTTAGGGGGTTTCGGTTAGAGTTAGGCCCGCATCTAGCTGTGTCTAAGTGCCCGGTAAGTGGTTAGGGGGTTTCGGTTAGAGTGAGGCCCGCATCTAGCTGTGTCTAAGTGCCCGGTAAGTGGTTAGGGGGTTTCGGTTAGAGTTAGGCCCGCATCTAGCTGTGTCTAAGTGTCCAGTAAGTGGTTAGGGGGTTTCGGTTACAGTTAGGCCCGCATCTAGCTGTGTCTAAGTGCCCGGTAAGTGGTTAGGGGGTTTCGGTTAGAGTTAGGCCCGCATCTAGCTGTGTCTAAGTGCCCAGTAAGTGGTTAGGGGGTTTCGGTTAGAGTTAGGCCCGCATCTAGCTGTGTCTAAGTGCCCGGTAAGTGGTTAGGGGGTTTCGGTTAGAGTTAGGCCCGCATCTAGCTGTGTCTAAGTGCCCAGTAAGTGGTTAGGGGGTTTCGGTTACAGTTAGGCCCGCATCTAGCTGTGTCTAAGTGCCCGGTAAGTGGTTAGGGGGTTTCGGTTAGAGTTAGGCCCGCATCTAGCTGTGTCTAAGTGCCCGGTAAGTGGTTAGGGGGTTTCGGTTAGAGTTAGGCCCGCATCTAGCTGTGTCTAAGTGCCCGGTAAGTGGTTAGGGGGTTTCGGTTAGAGTTAGGCACGCATCTAGCTGTGTCTAAGTGCCCGGTAAGTGGTTAGGGGGTTTCGGTTAGAGTGAGGCCCGCATCTAGCTGTGTCTAAGTGCCCGGTAAGTGGTTAGGGGGTTTCGGTTAGAGTTAGGCCCGCATCTAGCTGTGTCTAAGTGTCCAGTAAGTGGTTAGGGGGTTTCGGTTACAGTTAGGCCCGCATCTAGCTGTGTCTAAGTGCCCGGTAAGTGGTTAGGGGGTTTCGGTTAGAGTTAGGCCCGCATCTAGCTGTGTCTAAGTGCCCAGTAAGTGGTTAGGGGGTTTCGGTTAGAGTTAGGCCCGCATCTAGCTGTGTCTAAGTGCCCGGTAAGTGGTTAGGGGGTTTCGGTTAGAGTTAGGCCCGCATCTAGCTGTGTCTAAGTGCCCAGTAAGTGGTTAGGGGGTTTCGGTTACAGTTAGGCCCGCATCTAGCTGTGTCTAAGTGCCCGGTAAGTGGTTAGGGGGTTTCGGTTAGAGTTAGGCCCGCATCTAGCTGTGTCTAAGTGCCCAGTAAGTGGTTAGGGGGTTTCGGTTAGAGTTAGGCCCGCATCTAGCTGTGTCTAAGTGCCCGGTAAGTGGTTAGGGGGTTTCGGTTAGTTAGGCCCGCATCTAGCTGTGTCTAAGTGTCCAGTAAGTGGTTAGGGGGTTTTGGTTAGAGTAAGGCCCGCATCTAGCTGTGTCTAAGTGTCCAGTAAGTGGTTAGGGGGTTTTGGTTAGAGTTAGGCCCGGTAAGTGGTGTAGGGAGTTAGGAAGTGAGGTTTAAGGGGTTAGGGTAAGAGGGTTAGGGGCTTAGGAAGTGAGGTTTAGGGGGTTAGCGGCTTAGTGTTAGGAAGTGAGGTTTAGGGGGTTAGTGTTAGGAAGTGAGGTTTAGGGGCTTAGTGTTAGGAAGTGAGGTTTAGGGGGTTAGGGGCTTAGGAAGTGGGGGTTAGGGTTAGAGGGTTGTGGTGTACTAGTACATCGGTACGCGGGATGCAAGCACGCCTGGCACCAGGAGGCGTAACGTGCGCCCGGCACCAGGAGGCCTAACGTGCGCCCGGCACCAGGTAGCTTCCCGTGCGTACATATTACAGGATAGATCATCTTTGTGAAGATGTGGACTATTAACTTCCAACTGCAAATATTCACATGTTATTGTACTTTATCTATGTACTGCTACCTCTGCAAAATATGTATGTAAAACGAAGTGAATACAAGCATAATCATGAACAAAAGTTAAAAATTCAGTTTGTCATGAGAAAAAAATCCGAAGTAATGTGTGAGGTATTCATGAGGTAACAAAGTGAGAGCACTAACTAATAGTTGTTTGTGTGTTCAGAATAAAAAAAGCTAAAATTTATAATTAATTACAAAGTGGTATTAAAACAATGAAAAGAACATATTTTCTACAAATAATAGTAAATTAACACTGTAAGAACAAAAAAATGCTAGGTTCCACCGAGATTTGAACTCGGATCGCTGGATTCAGAGTCCAGAGTGCTAACCATTACACCATGGAACCTCCTGATTGAAAACGGCAGCGCAGGCGCTTATGACTAGCGATTATCTGACACACAAATGTAAATGCTCGAATTAACTCGATTTTAGAGAAAGCGGATGTGTCTAACATCGTCTTTTATAATAGTGGCAACACACTAGAAACGATCTTCTTGATCCCTCTCTCTTGCATGGCAATAATTTAAACATAAACAGCCATTTTCCTACACTCACCCTATACTACACAGTGTGAAAACTTCCTGCTCCAACGGATATCACTAGTATATCATTACAATATGAAAAGTTGCAATAGTATATATAAATATCGCGTGGATGAAGAAATAACATATAGTAAAACAGTTGTAATATGATTTTAGGACTCCGCCTCATTTCTATACTATTTGCCGGGTGTACCAACATGACAGCCAATAGTCCAGGTAACGCGGAAGTGACGCAGTTTCCGGGTCGGGTTGGGCGGAAGCGCTGTTTTTGTTACAGGGAGGGGTTCGGGCACAGCCGAGCTTCCTGGAGATTTGTCGGTTGCTGGCTATTCCGGCAGAAGCAGTACACATCGAGCACCGCGAGCATGGGGACCAAGGATGACGAATATGATTATCTGTTTAAAGGTAATACGGGATGAGGGAGAGATAGACGTTAGGATATCGTTATAGAATGTCAGGTGAGAGAGGGACGCCATGAGATGCGATATGGGGCAGAACTGACAAGGGGTGTATTGAGATCAGGAGGTGCTGTCTACTGGGTGGTGGCTGGTTCAAGGGGTGTATTGAGATCAGGGGGGTGCTGTCTACTGGAAGGTGGCGAGATCAGGGGGTGCTGTCTACTGGAAGGTGGCGAGATCAG
This sequence comes from Discoglossus pictus, assembly GCA_027410445.1. Classification (NCBI taxonomy): domain Eukaryota; kingdom Metazoa; phylum Chordata; class Amphibia; order Anura; family Alytidae; genus Discoglossus; species Discoglossus pictus. The sequence continues at coordinate 170,869,990 of CM050167.1, read as the reverse complement.
GGGGTGCTGTCTACTGGGAGGTGGCTGGGAGAATGGGTGTATAGATATCAGGAGGTGCTCTTTACTAGAAGGTGGCTGGGTCAGGAGATGTATATAGATCAGGCGGTGCTGTCTACTAGAAGGTGGCTGGGTCACGGGGTGTATAGAGATCAGGGGGTGCTGTCTACTAGAAGGTGGTTGGGTCAGGGGGTGTATAGAGTTCAGGGGGTGCTGTCTACTAGAAGGTGGCTGGGTCAGGGGGTGTATAGAGTTCAGGGGGTGCTGTCTACTAGAAGGTGGCTGGGTCAGGGGGTGTATAGAGTTCAGGGGGTGCTGTCTACTAGAAGGTGGTTGGGTCAGGGGGTGCTGTCTACTAGAAGGTGGCTGGGTCAGGGGGTGAATAGAGGTCAGGGGGTGCTGTCTACTAGAAGGTGGCTGGGTCAGGGGGTGAATAGAGATCAGGGGGTGCTGTCTACTAGAAGGTTACTGGGTCAGGGGGAGTATAGAGATCAGGGGGTGCTGTCTACAAGAAGGTGGCTGGGTCAGGGGGTGTATAGAGATCAGGGGGTGCTGTCTACAAGGAAGTGGCTGGGTCAGGGGGTGTATAGAGATCAGGGGGTGCTGTTTACTGGAAGGTGGCTGGTTCAAGGGTTGTATAAAGAACAAGGGGTGCTGTCTACTAGAAAGTGGCTGGGTCAGGGGATGTATAGAGACCAGGGGGTACAAGTCACTCATATTTATAGCCCAGCAGCTGATCTTTTATATGAAAAGTATCCTCATTTACCCATTATATATTTTATCTACATGCTTCATTCTCTTTTTCTTTGACACTGGTCCTTCTTAAGTTCTTGAGGACCATTGTCTGTCATCACACACTGAACTATATTTACTAAATCAGCATTTGACAAGCTTGTGTGGAAAATTAGGAGCCAACTAAAGTTTGTAGCAGTCACTAAATGTGTAATATATATATATATATATATATATATATATATATATATATATATATATATATATATATATATTACACACAAACACATACCCACACAAATAATTACAAAGTTCAAAACCAACCATAGTTTGCAGTTTTTTCAAGCCCTCTACCAAGTTGGCAGGTTTGTGAGAGGAAACCTCAACATTTCTATGATATCCTATTGTTTCTGTTACCTAAAGGTCAAAGATATAGCTCAGTCTTCAAGAAGAGGCTACGGCGGAACTAGAGATGTCACACCTCACTAGTGAGAGACCTATTATCTTAGTGGATATAGCCCATCATGTCTTGGATCATTTGCACAGCTTGTAATGTTAAAGTCCTGAAGTACACCTTTAAAAAGTTGTAAATTCCATGCCACTTAGCAATAAGTCAGGGGTTGAGAATTTTAAGTGAAATTTGGTAGTCTGCTTAGTGAAGACCTAGACAAACTTAGGAGCATGCTAAGGGTCCTGTAATGTAGTCTGCATATAGTTTAAGTAAATACTGCGTTGAAAGTACCAGATGCATTGCAATTTGTTGCATGCCATCTTAATACTCTAGATCAGGGGTCTCCAAACTCGGTCCTGGAGGGCCGCACCCAGGCCTGGATTTGAGGATTCCCTTTCTGTGCACAGGTGAGTCAATCAGGATGACTGCAGAAGCAATAGTCTCGCCTGCTTGCAGCAAGGATATCCACAAATCCAGGCCTGGGTGCGGCCCTCCAGGACCGAGTTTGGAGACCCTTGCTCTAGATCTATGTAAGCTTCATTGACGTTGTGAAGAAAAAAAATCCAGAGACTTTCACCCTGCCAGCTCCGCTGTGTTCAGGGTCAGTGGTTGGAGTCGAGTTTGACCTCTTATAAGTAAGGAATGCAGGGTGTGGGGGGAGAGCACCAGCCTGTACAGGATGCTCACTCCCCCACCTTCAAACCTTTACTCAGCATTACTGTGATTCTCCAGCCTGTGAGATGTCCAGTAACAATAAACATGGACTTCTCAATTCTCAGAAGTTATTCGTAATTGTTTTGCAGCATGTCTCTGCTGCATTATATTTATATTGGAGGCAGATTGCTTGCACTATGTTGCTTTAATATCTGGATTTTTTATTCCATTATTAACTCTTCTTGTACTTTCCAATCATGGACCACTTATATATTTACTATGATGCTTTTGGTACTGTTCATGGATGGTATGTGTGGTATAATGGTTAAGATGCTGACTTCGAATACAGGTTTGTGAAATGTCCAAACGCTGAATGCCCCCCCACCCTCAATGTGGATTCCCACATGGGTAATTTATTTCTCTTTGTAAAGCTGACATTTTGCACAATTTGATTTCAGTCATAAATCACTTTAATTTCTGTTTTTATTTTATTTTTTAAATAAGTTGTAATTTCTTTGATGCTGTCCGATGAGATCCTATTTGCAGGTATTTCCTCAAGACCAAGTTCCTTTTATTTCCTACTTACCAACCTGTAGACTGTACGCTCCCATTAAGAGTTTCCATTTGGCCCAGTGCTAGTCTGTTTGTTGTGCTCAGTTGGATCATGTTATTAGCAATGATTTATTACTGACATTTTCAGTAAAATTATGTCATTGTGAAAACTGATTCATTACTTGCATGTCTTTGCCATATTTAGTCCTTTGTCCACTGTTCTTGTAAGACAGTACCCTGACCCCTCCTCTGTTACTATTGTGTGTCCAGGTAGAGTCAAGGACAGATGTTTTCTGTCACAACCCTGTGAGCGGGTGTCATCTTATTGTGACTCCAGTAATTCACAGAACACACCCTCCTAGATCCCACGCACATTGCATCACTGTGATTGGCACCCAGCAGGGGACACCTAATGGCTTGGAATGAATCCAAGGGCTGTGTTATAAGGCTTCTCCATCACTTTTATGATTCATTGCACATTATTTAGGGCTTTACTGAAATTTAGGAGCCAGGCAGATTAAAGAGGAGCCATCCAAAAATAAAAAAGGGTGTATGTATATAGATAGATGCAGTGTAACCTAAAACGTTTGCAGGTAGAAGTTAGGTATTGGGGCTCTTGGGATATGCCAGGCCCTTGTCTTGAAGATCTGGGGGATTCTAAATTGTATATTTAAAACTTTCCAAACCACATAGGTGTCTTTAAAATGTACAAATCACTGTGTACTTCACAGTCCTCTTGTTTACGGCTACATACATTTTCCTTACCCCAGGTTTCATGTTGATAACTACAACCTTTTTTTTTTTTACAAACCAGCAGGTTTCTTCTTGTATGCATAGTAGCTGTCCACACCTTGGTGGTCTCTTAGTTATGTGTGTGTGGTATGTAGCTTAAACTCATTTAGAAGATAATGTATATGTTCTATGCTACACATATATAGCTGGATTTCACACTGTATATACTTATTAAATGTTGCACTATATTCTTTGCAATAAGTGGTCAAAGAAACTAATTCAAAAAGCTTTCAGAACCACGGATTATGTGTTCAATAGTTTCTCCAACTCCCTGTCTCTGCCTGTCTCAGCCTGTCTGAACACACAGTCTCATTGAGTGTCTGATTGCCCAACACAAGTAGATAGGTAGAAACGCCTGTCATTGTCCAATCCCTGCACATCTTTGACCTATGACCTTAAAACAGACTTTCAAGAGATTATTATTCTTTTTTTTGGAGAGGGAGTCAATAAAATAGCAAATTAATGACTGATGGACTCTTAATACAATTTCCAGATCTGTGTATTCTTGCGCAGCCCAGTATTGATGCCTACTCAGACCCACCCAACTCCTCTCTTACTGATGATGTATGTGTCTGTCATACCCTAATCACACCTCACTTGTATTTCCAGTATCTCAATGCTTGTTTTGAAAACAGGTCACGGGCAACATATTTGTTTACCTGTTTACGGCTGCAGGTACTTTGTCTCTTGCACACCCATGCACATGGTGAAAGGTCTGAGCCAACTGCCCTCTCAGCCATGAATAGGTTACACAAAGTTTCCGGCATGAGCTTGCTTGCGTAATGCTACCTGCTCCAGAGCCTCTCCCTGTACTCCTCCCTCCGTGGAAGCATTCCGTCATAGTGTCACCAGACTCTGCTGTAAAGTATCAGGAAGTGCCCCCAGGGAAGGACAGACCTGGTCTTACAGGCACACCTGGGCTCTTGTCAGGCAGCTAGTGAATGGCTGATGAGTAAGGCTGACTCATTGCTATCACCAACAGCTTTACTGAACTTTTGTAATGCTCATTGCAGGCCCAGTGGTCAGGGACATTCTTGCAATACACATGGTGTCTTCCTATTAACCCTTTTAAATTACACCATAGTTAAGCATTGTATATTTACATTGCTATGAATATTTCATGGGGCATTATCAAGGTCTTCAAAACAATGTTATCTATCCCATCTATCTATCCCATCTATCTACCCACCCCGTCTATCTATCTACCCCCCTCGTCTATCTATCTATCTCCCCCATCAATTCTATCTATCTCCCCCATCAATTCTATCTATCTCCCCCATCAATTCTATCTATCTCCCCCATCAATTCTATCTATCTCCCCCATCAATTCTATCTATCTCCCCCATCAATTCTATCTATCTCCCCCATCAATTCTATCTATCTCCCCCATCAATTCTATCTATACACCGATTTTAAGATACTACAGAACATATATCTGCATTAAGGAACACTGAAATCTCATATTTACACTATGCTTGTTTGAAAAACCTATAGCTGACAATACATGGAATGTTTTTATGAAAAAAAAAAAAACAACAAATAGCTTTTTGTTAATTACTTATTAAATTCAGTCCATTTATTTCCTTATGTCTTTTCAGTTGAGTAGGAAACTTTGGAAAGATCTTCAACATAACCATGCAGTTAATGTCTCAATTTCTATGATCCTTCTCACTCGACAAGTCTTATAGACTCTAAAAGAGCTGCCCATTACTGCATATAATAATTTAAAGATTTATTTTGAAGCTTATAAAAATGTTTTACCTTTGAAGTGACACAGCAAGGTCCCACTATTTTCTGCAATGAAAAATGCGTACATAAATAAATATAATTACAATTGGCAGTTATTGAAAGTTAGGTATTTTAAGTATAAATTACCTGAAAAAAATCTTCCCTCTCTGCAGTCATCTCTTTTTAAGATTATTAACACTTACATTGAGGGGTGATAAGCAGAAAGAGCCTGTCCAGTAAAGTGGTTGCGTATATTATTATGCACACAATTTAAGCATACTCTTCCTGCTCATCATAACCATAGCTACATCCTGGAGCAGAGAAGGTAAATCTTTTGGGGTCATTTAAGCCTAAGGTATTTAAATTGTAAGCTACATTAAATAACTTCCACTCAACTGTAATATTTATGTATGTATACTTTTCATTCCTGCAGTTACTATGGAATTTGCTGTATCAATTTACAAATTCTAGTTCAAAGAAGTGTACTGTAGGACTTTAGTGGTCCTATGTCTATGTGTTGGTGTTTTATATGATGACCACCAAAGAAAATAACAGGACAGATCATGTTTGTAATGACTAACACTGTTTTTTTTCTATCCCACAGTGGTGTTGATTGGAGATTCAGGAGTAGGGAAAAGTAACCTGCTATCCAGATTCACACGAAATGAGTTCAACCTGGAGAGTAAGAGCACCATTGGTGTCGAGTTCGCCACAAGGAGCATTCAGGTTGATGGGAAAACCATCAAAGCTCAAATCTGGGACACAGCCGGACAGGAGCGATATCGGGCCATCACCTCAGCGTGAGTCACCAATCTGCCACAGAGAGGGGTGTCTAAAGGGACACGACACAGCTAGGACAATTTGTGATCTATAGTGTAGAAAGCTTTCATCAGTGGCAATGAAAAGGCTACAGGGGAATGTTTCTGCCATCATAGTCCAGTGTGGAGTGATTGCAGGCCAATTAGCTGTGTTTTCAAGCCAGTTCCAAAGGATGGTTATAATCCAAATCCATTTCAGTGTACAAAAGCTTGGCAAGGGTTTCTATGATTTGGTCAGGTCATGGCATATTAAAAAGCTAGTAGTTGTTTTTCAAATATGTTTCATAAAAGGACATGGAAGGTTTCTGGATATCACTGTCTATGTAATATCCATTTATTGTTATGTAATTTATTGTATTAAGAAGTGTTTAAAAGCTTAGTTTGTTTTGCCTAAAATCATACAATTTGTACTTGTGTGGGTCTGCTATCTGTAGCTCATGCAGCTCCTGAATGAAGTGCAGTGTTTTCAACTAGCCAGTTGGTGATCCCTCTCAAGGAGCATAATGCAGAATATTGCCCATGATTGGTTGTTAAAAGACAATGCAATGCCTATACTTAGAAGTACAGTGACTTTGTGAGCTGCAGATAGAAACTATTTGTAAGATTTTAGGCACAAAAAAAACATAACTTTTTAAGCACTTCTTAATAATATAAATCGAAACCTAGGTATGTCATATTCTTAGTGAAATCAAGAACCCTTCTATGTCCATGTAATGGAAGCCTTTAACTGACTAAACCAAATGTTTAAAAAAAGAGGAAATCTCTCCAAGGGAAATCTCTGGGGTTTCAAGAGATGGAAATGTGTGAAGCTGATGTTCCTGTTCTACAACCTGAGGTGTTACCTGAGAAATGACGCACACAGATATATTAGACAGCTGTATGTGACATACTAACCCCTGAGCCACATTCTGTTACTGACTCTCTTGTCTTCTCCCCACAGGTATTATAGAGGGGCTGTTGGTGCCCTGTTGGTTTATGATATCGCCAAGCATCTGACATACGAAAATGTGGAGAGGTGGCTAAAAGAACTAAGAGATCATGCGGACAACAACATAGTCATAATGCTAGTAGGCAACAAAAGTGATTTACGTCACTTGAGATCAGTACCCACTGACGAGGCCCGAGCATTTGCAGGTCAGTATTACTATATAGGGAATGTGAGCGTCATACAGATATTACACAGCAGTGGGCAGACACTGACCAGAAACATACATAGAAATAAAAAAAAATCACACAAGTCTTCTCTGCTCATTACAGTGACTAATTACTAGCTCAAAATTGAGCCATGAACAAGAAGGGGCATAGATAATTGGAATGTTGTATATGGACATTCTCCTCTTGGATCGCTACCTTGTCGTGGTGAAGGGGCTTGTGCACCTCAATAAAGCTGTGAGCTATACAATGTAGGGTCACTCAAGATGGGAAGGTTATAGCAGAGAGGCCAGACAAACCCTGGTCCACTGGAGAACAAACTGGTAACCTATTCCAATATCTTTGCCATGAAAACCTTATGGATTAGCTCAACCAGACGCAACCTGTGCCTGGTGTGCTACGGCCCATAGGGTCACGGAGATTCGGACATGACTGAATGACTAAACAAAACAATATGGACATTGCAACCTAGAACAGAAAGGGGATAAAGGTCTTACACTAAATGAACCAGTTAAATTTAGAAACTTTTGGAGCATATTTCCCTTTTACTGTCAAATGTGCTTACAATTTGTTATCACGACCCTTATTAATATTATTTGATATTGCTAATTTGTTCTGTGTTTTAGGTTACATGTTATAATTATCCAGAGAAAATAACACTGCTTTCTTCTTTGTTTTAAATGTTTTTTTTTACTTAATAAATTGACATTTATTTAATGTAAGCAATGATTACTATCTTAGTATCAAGAAATAGAGCATATTTTAGGACACGTTTCCGTGCTCATGTCATGCCAAAGACATTTAGTTCATACTTGGGTTCATATAGCTACCTGGTTGGCCAAACTTACTCTCTGATTCTCTTGTGTATTTGTCCAATGCAGAAAAGAACGGTTTGTCCTTCATAGAGACATCCGCCTTGGACTCAACAAACGTGGAAGTTGCTTTCCAGACCATCCTCACAGGTGAGAGCTGCACTATAATATGCACATATATAATGCAACTAACTGTTTAACCTGTGAAATATGTTGAGGATACATTGCCTAATATTTCTTAAAATATCAGGTCGCCTATAAGGAAAACAATGTATGTTCTAATCAATTTGCTGTAATAATGTTATTTATATCTTTTGGGATGGCAATATTTATGGGGTTTTTATGTGGTCTGAACTGGCCACCTTCTAACTTTCAAAGCATGCCCTCATTTTGTGGCACTCCAGTCCCTGTAATATTTGCCTCCTATGCTCTGGCAGGCTTCTAAGTTTGTATTCTGTTCTATTTTCTCTTGTTAATATTTAATTGACATTTCAGTGAGACAAAGGGGTAAGAGTGTTAAAGGAGAGAGTACTTTCTTCTTATCTCAGGACATTTTGGCACCATGATTACTCTGTTACTAAGCATTTTGGCGCCATGTCCTTGTGGAAGGGACAGAGTTAATGATGTCCTCAGTGCAGGTGTATCTCGGAATATTCCCAAGGTCACTAGATAAAGAGGGGAGGAGAACACATTGCTATGATCTTATTACACTGGCCTTATGTTGTTCGTCCAGTTTGGAGACATGGCACATACAAATTATGTTGAAGAGTGTTTTTCTAATGTTCAACTCTCTTCCACTGCTTACATTTATGCAGTATTGTTTCTGACTTGAGAAAGAGGTGCTAATCAAGAAATATCATTCTAATGTGTTTGTCCAATAAAAAAGGTATCACTATATACTGCAATACACTTGCTTATTTTTCTCGATTTACTAGACACTCACTTTCTTTATATATATATATATATATATATATATATATATATATATATATATATATATATATTACACACACCTCTGCAAATTACTGTTTTGCACTCCAAACATTTCCCTTGCTATATATATTCCTCATTAATCTACTATTACATTACATTTACTACAGTTAAAATGCATGCTGTTTAATTGATTACTAAAGCCATCCTTTATTAATGACTGTAAGTGGAGTGCTGCAGATTGTGCAGCTTGCAGATCTTCATTTTACCTGTGGGCCATGACTATCAAGAAGAGAATATGGCAGAATTGCAGAAGCTTTTGTGTGGTACTGAACATTTAGTTAGTGGGTTGACTTGTCGTTCGTTTTGATTAATTGGTATGTTACCTGGTTTTGAAGCATAGTGTGGTTAAAGCTAGACTTCTTCAGTATGTGTATACATTTAGAAGCATTCTGGGGTTCACATCTAGCAAATGTTAATGTCACACAGCAGATGTTCTAAATATGGTATCGTTTAATAAAAAGTATTTTATCAATTGAATGAGATTAAAAAAATGTTTTTGCCTATAGTACATTTGCATTGGGTTTCTGATACGCTCACTAAAGAAACTCTATCTCTTGCTAATCACAGATCATTAACTTTAAAACAGATCTTTAAATTTCATCTGTTTAAAGAAGCATTTTACCTTCAACCATAAGAGTCAGAAAACATGTCCTCCTTCAACAATACAGAGTTCATATTATATCTCCACAACAAAGCAGATCACCAATCCACCAATACCTTTCTCTCACAGGCCCTCAATCAATTGCGATTTGGCCAATTGAATAGGGCTCTAAATAAGCACATAACATATTTTTTTAAAATAAGTTTTTAGTTAGTGAAAACCTTGTTTTTGGATAGATGTTTACTAACTAAAAACTTCTTTAAAAAAATATGTTATGTGCTTATTTAGACCCCTATTCAATTGGCCAAATTGCAATTGAATGAGGGCCACAGTGATTTTACCATTGTTGCTGTATGTAAAATAAAATGCATGGTGCAGCCCTTTTAAGGACTCTGGGCCATGCATGCAGCCCTTCAAGTGAAATATTGCCTTTTACTGCCTTAGAGTGACTAGTTACATAGTAATTTAGGTTGAAAAAAGACTTTAGTCCATCAAGTTCAACCTTTTTTAGATCTCCTCTGATCTGCAATACGCAGATTTATTGTTAATTCATCCAGAGGAAGGCAAACTGGAAAAAAAAAACAGTGAAACTTTGCCAATTGTCTCAACAGGGAAAAAAAATAAAATTCCTTCCTGACCCCAGATACTGACAATCAGATTTAGCCCTGGATCAATACTCCCTCTCTGTTTATCCAGCATAGCCCTTAATGACATTTTTTATTAAAACATATCCAATCCCTTTTTAAAGATATCTATCGAATCCGTTGTCACTATCTCCTTTGGTAGAGAATTCCACAGATTAACTACCCTTACTGTGAAGAACCCTTTCTTTCTTTAAGGCGAAATCTTTTTACTTCTGATCTCAAAGGATGTCCCCTTGTCAGTTGAAAACCTCTTGGCACAAAATGTTCCCTTGACAAAGCCTTGTATTGATCCTGGATATATTTATATAAGGTAATCGTATCCCCTCTTAGACGCCTTTTTTCTAGAGTAAAAAGTTTAATTTGGTTAGTCTTTCTTCATTGATCACTGTTATCTAGGCTGTTGTCCACAAGTACTCCCTAATCCCTTTCAATATCTGATACCCCTAGATTTGCTCCATTAAGTTTATAAATTTCATGGCTATTTTTCCTTCCCAGATGCATATCTTTACATTTATTCGGATTAAGTCTCATCTGCCATTTGGTCGCCCATTCCTCTAATTTATGCAAATCCCTTTGGAGGGAAAGTACATAATTTTCTGATTTAATTACCTTGCAGACGTTTGTGTCATCAGCAAAATGGAGACACCACACAACAATCCCACTTCCAAGTCATTAATAAATATGTTAAAAAGGAGGGGACCTAATACTGAACCCTGAGGAACCCCACTTACCACATTAGTCCAATCCGAGTATGTTCCATTTATAACCCTTTGCTTCCTGTCTTTTAGTTAACTCTCAATCCATAAGAAAATATTATAGACCACATCCACTGAGTTGCCTTAATCCAAGTTCCTACAAACCTCCTTATAGAAACTAATTACCAAATATACTCGAGTGAGCCGAGGCACCTATTTTACCACAAAAAAATGGGAAAACTTAGTGACTCGAGTATAAGCCCAGGGTAGGAAATGTGCTGCCCTCTGTGTGTCCCTCTTGTGCTGTCATCTCCTTCCCTTGTATCTCTTCCCCCCCCTCTCCCTCCCCTGTGTCCCCCCCTCTCCCTCCCCTGTGTCCCCCCTCTCCTCCCCCCTGTGTCCCCCCTCTCCCTCCCCTGTGTCCCCCCTCTCCCTCCCCTGTGTCCCCCCTCTCCCTCCCCTGTGTCCCCTCCCTCCCCTGTGTCCTCTCCCTCCCCTGTGTCCTCTCCCTCCCCTGTGTCCTCTCCCTCCCCTGTGTCCTCTCCCTCCCCTGTGTCCTCTCCCTCCCCTGTGTCCTCTCCCTCCCCTGTGTCCTCTCCCTCCCCTGTGTCCTCTCCCTCCCCTGTGTCCCCTCCCTCCCCTGTGTCCCCCCCTCTCCCTCCCCTGTGCCCCCCCTCTCCCTCCCCTGTGCCCCCCTCTCCCTCCCCTGTGTCCCCCCCTCTCCCTCCCCTGTGTCCCCCCCTCTCCCTCCCCTGTGTCCCCCCCCTCTCCCTCCCCTGTGTCCCCCCCCTCTCCCTCCCCTGTGCCCCCCCCTCTCCCTCCCCTGTGCCCCCCCTCTCCCTCCCCTGTGTCCCCCCCCTCTCTCTCCCCTGTGTCCCCCCCCTCTCTCTCCCCTGTGTCCCCCCCCCTCTCTCCCCTGTGTCCCCCCCCTCTCTCTCCCCTGTGTCCCCCCCCTCTCTCTCCCCTGTGTCCCCCCCCCTCTCTCTCCCCTGTGTCCCCCCCCTCTCCCTCCCCTGTGTCCCCCCCTCTCCCTCCCCTCTGCCTCTTCCCCCCCTCTCTACCCTGTGTCTCTTCCCCTCCCCTCCCTCCCCTGTGTCTCTTCCCTCCCCTCCCTCCCCTGTGTCTCTTCCCCTCCCCTCCCTCCCCTGTGTCTCTTCCCTTCCCCTCCCTCCCCTGTGTCTCTTCCCTTCCCCTCCCTCCCCTGTGTCTCTTCCCTTCCCCTCCCTCCCCTGTGTCTCTTCCCTTCCCCTCCCTCCCCTGTGTCTCTTCCCCTCCCTCCCCTGTGTCTCTTCCCCTTCCCCTCCCTCCCCTGTGTCTCTTCCCCTTCCCCTCCCTCCCCTGTGTCTCTTCCCCTTCCCCTCCCTCCCCTGTGTCTCTTCCCCTTCCCCTCCCTCCCCTGTGTCTCTTCCCCTTCCCCTCCCTCCCCTGTGTCCCCCCCCCTGTGTCCCCCCCTCTCCCTCCCCTGTGTCCCTCCCCTGTGTCCCCCCCCTCTCCTCCCTCCCCTGTGTCTCTTCCCCTCCCCTCCCTCCCCTGTGTCTCTTCCCCTCCCCTCCCTCCCCTGTGTCTCTTCCCCTCCCCTCCCTCCCCTGTGTCTCTTCCCCTCCCCTCCCTCCCCTGTGTCTCTTCCCCTCCCCTCCCTCCCCTGTGTCTCTTCCCCTCCCCTCCCTCCCCTGTGTCTCTTCCCCTCCCCTCCCTCCCCTGTGTCTCTTCCCCTCCCTCCCCTGTGTCTCTTCCCTTCCCCTCCCTCCCCTGTGTCTCTTCCCCTCCCCTCCCTCCCCTCCCTCCCCTCCCTCCCCTGTGTCTCTTCCCCTCCCTCCCCTGTGTCTCTTCCCCTCCCTCCCCTCCCTCCCCTGTGTCTCTTCCCCTCCCTCCCCTGTGTCTCTTCCCCTCCCCTCTCCCTCCCCTGTGTCTCTTCCCCTCCCTCATCACTTTACCCCCTCTCTAATTACCTCCCCCTCCCTTACCTTCCATCATCTGCTCCTCCGCACGTCTTCCGGCTATGTCGGGACCCGTCCAATGCTAATGACGTGACGCGCAAAGTGATGAGGAGGATGATAAGGGAGTGGGGGGGGGGGGGGACACGGGGGTGAAAAGAGACACAGGGTGACTTGAGTATAAGCCGAGGGGGGATTTTTCAGCCTTATTATTATTATTATTATCTTTATTTGTATTGCGCCAACATATTCCGTAGCGCTGTACAGGGATTAAGTGCATAGCAAAAAAAAAATTTAACACCTTGTAAAGAATGGAGGGCCCTGTTTATGAGCATAAATTCAAATGTACATAGAGCTTGTTTCCAAGGCACTGACACAAGATTGAAAACTCGCAAAGCCTTAAAAAAAGGGTTGAAAAACTCAGCTTATACTCCAGTATATACAGTAGCTTTGTTTGACATGACCTATCCTTCATAAATCCATGTTGGCTCCTACGTATAATCCTGTTTAAATAGACATATTCTTGTATATTATGCCTTATTAACCCTTCTAAAAGTTTTTCCACTACAGAAGTGAGGCTCACTGGTCTATAATTCCCCGGATTTGCCTTTCTCCAGTCATCTGGTAGTGACCCTGTGTTGAGTGAATCTTGAAAAATTAGATATAATGGTTTTGCTATTACAGAGCCCAGTAGCCTTGGATATATTCCATCAGGACCCGGGCTTTATTAACATTTCCAGTTATTTGGTGAAGGTAGTGTAGCCCCATTGTGTTGCAGTGACCCAACCACCTCCCTTGCGTATACAGTATATTTAGCTCATCTGCCTTTTCCTGGTTACTTATTATCAGATGGCTTGTGTCACATTGTAATGTTTCTATAGCTTCCTTCCTCGCCTTCTTCCCATTAATATCTAAAAAAAATATTTTAGGGTTAGTCTTACTCTCTTTTGCAACTAACTTTTCATTTTCTATTTTAGCCAGTCTAATAGCGATTTTGCAAGCCTTGTTGATTTCCTTGTATACCTGTAAAGCAGTCTCTGTCCCCTCTTGTTTTTATAATTTAAATGAATGTTTTTTACTCCGTATCTTGATCTTTAATTCATTGTTAAGCCACATGGGTTGTGATTTACTACTTCTATTTCCACAGAAGTAAATGGTCATATGAAACCATTACTCACTCCTGATCTCTACCTACTGACTCACCAGAACGAATCCCCTCCCTCCCCCTGGTTACTATTAATTTATTGAGTCACAAAAATGTTTTACAGCTGATTAATTAGCAACACCTGCTAACTATTCCTAATTAATCTTTTACACAGTGTTTCCTCCTGCTTTCTCCTTCCTCATAACCTCCTGCCATTTCCTCAGGCTCTTCTCAACTTTTCCACATCATGGGCCCGATTCAATTGCCCAATTCGTAAATTTATACACACTTAATATTGCTACATATTTGGCAAATATTACTTATTGGCATTGAATTCTTCAATAGAATGCATATAATCATTTATAAAAAAAAAACACCCAAAGCCAAATTTTATGAGTTCAAGGCATTTGCAAGTAGCTAATTGAATAAGGCTACAAGTGTCCAACATAAACATCTCACCTTTATGCTTGCCTCTTTTATGCTCCCATGAGCTACTCTCCTTCCTCCAGTCACCACCTCCTCCCTCTGCTAAAGCTCATAAGCAGAAACACTTCTACAAGTCCCATTCCTATCTCCTGTCTCTCTCCTCCTTCTGCTGGCTTCACCTCACCTGACATTCCCATTTGCAGGTTACATTATTTTATCACTAGAGGCAGATAACATTACATACTAGAACCATTCACCTCACATTGACTTTCTATCAGATCCCTTCCCTCTCCTACTAAATGAAAAAAACGTTCTTGTTCTTAATCCCTGTACAGCGCTACAAATGATATTGGCGCGTCACAAATAAGTTAACAATGAAGATAAAGGAAGGGCTGCAAGTAACATGGAGGCTCAGATGTATATAGGTTAACAACTCCTGTGTGCTCCTTCTGCAGTATATACCCATTGCATGCAGTTGCTTTTTCTGAATATTTTTTCCATAATATGCATCAGATTATTTCCACTGGACTTGTGCGGGAGATATAACATTATTAGAGCCATTGTTGTCTGGAGACCTTCCTATCACAAATCACACAAGCCAGGAAGATGCGTTTTCTTCTAGCTGCACACTGGTTGGTTGCAGATGAACGAGTGATTTGTTTCTGCGAGCACCAGGAATATGAATAGCTGTAACCATTCTAATGATCACAAGCTTTAGAAGTACTCATATTAGGACTGCTTTACAAAAACTCCACAAGCCAGGGAGCCACAGCTAGTACTTCTAGCTTCTAAATGTCATTTGGTATACATATATTGTTGAATGGCAATATTTGTTTTGTTTCTAAGTTTCATATATCCTGTACCCTCCCCACCTCTTATTGTCCTAAGTACTGAAAAGCAAAACAAACATTTTCATTGGAGATAACTTTAAGTAGGCAGGATGGGTAATCCAGAGCATGCTTATTTAGGATGTGCAGGGGATTATGGGATTGTAACTATAGCCCCCTTTCCCTACAGAGCATGCCCCAGGTTACCCACCATGCCTAATTAATGTTATCTCTGTTGAAATTATTTTACTTTTCATCAGTGCTTAGGACGATGAGAGCAATGTCTGAGTGGCACAGAAGCAGCCATTAATGAGCTAATCTGTGTTTTTACATAGTATCTTCTGGCTAAAGCTTTGCTGCTGCTGCTTGCACATGTATTTTTAATGTTAATTAATGGTGAACTAAAACATAGAATTATCAGGAAACACTCTAACACTGACTTTTAACTCTTAAGTTCCAATATCCTCCTCTCTAACCCTTCAATGAATATTTTATGATATATATATATATATATATATATATATATATATATATATATATATATATATATAAGAATATTGCCCGTCAAAAAATTACGCAATGAAATTGTAAGTGAGCTAATGCTGTTTGGTGTATAATAATCAAATAAATAATACATTAATAAATTAATATACTTTACATATTTTCAAGTAATATTGAAGAGCTGGCAATCTCTTTTGATGTTGCTGCAGCATTAGTGGTGTGGAGCTGCTGTGTAAGCGTGATGAATGTGTGTAGTGTAATAGTGTGCGTGCGCGAGGCAACTCCGTTAGCGTAGCTGTGTACTTCCGGATTGTATTAGTTATTGTTCTAAAATGGCGGCTTATGTGTGGTATGCGGCTGTGGCGGAATATCCGTAGCTGTTTTGCGTGTTTGTGGTGGCGTTTTGCGTGTTTAGAGTCCTGTAGCCTCGTTTTTCGTTTTGTTCGGCGGCCATTTTTTCTCTCGCTTAGGTAATTTTCAGGTGTTTAAACTCCGAAATTTGGACTTAAATCGCGGGGGTAACTTTACTTGCCGAGGTCCTGGATGCACCACCTTGCTGTGGGTAAGCTTTTTATATGTTTGTTGTGTGTATTTATTGTGTTTGTAATGTGTTTGGGGTCGCGCGGGTTGCGTCCTTGTTTTCGAATCTCGTATGTGGTTTTCGGCAATTCTGTAGTTGTTTGGTGGTGTTTGGCGTCTTTAGATTGCTGTAGACTCGTTTTTTTTTGTTTCGGCTGCCATTTTTTCTCTCGCTTAGAGAATTTTTTAGTGTCTAAACTCTTTTATTTTGAGTTAAATTGAGGTGTAACTTCAGTTTTTGAGGTCCTGGATGCTCCCTCTTGATGTTGGTAAGCTTTTATGTATGTGTTGTGTGTATTTATTGTGTTTTTCATGTCAGAGGGTTGCGGGCGATTTTTGCGAGGTAGTAATTGGTCGTAACGTGTCTCGTACTTTTTTGCGAGGGCTGCCGTTGCTGTCAATTAGCGCCTTCGGCGCTCCATGCCAGCAACTGAGGCCCTCGCTTCGCAACAACTCGCATGATCACAACTATATATGTGATATGTGATTATATATATATATATATATATATATATATATATATATATATATATACATAAACAAACTGACCTTATTTCAAAAGTAAACCTGATGTGATTGAGACATACTTAAGGATAATGAAATAAGAGTATCTGTTCTCATTTTGCTGTACTTTTGTTTGGATAGGTGGATTAAGTTCTGAATTGTTATGTAAAAATAATATGACCTATGTGGATACTTGATTAAATATAATTTCTGTGGAAGTGAAATCCTTGATCCTGTTTATTTTCCTCCTTGTCTTGTGCACCAGGTACATGGAACCTCTATCCCCACAATTATTTGTACTGGTCATAAAGTTGCACACATGTAGGATTATTATCCTCGTCTATAAGAACTCTCCTGAGTTTCCCAATCTCAACACAAAGTCGGCATGTAATATGGTTAGTGGGTAATGGAATACATTATAGGCCATTTACGAGCATGACATTTTAGGAGTTGCTAGAAAGTTGGCGAAGAGGCAGAGTCTGTAATTTTGAGAAATTGGTAGCAATTGCATGAAGGTCATGATGAAACTCTGAAAAGAATATGCATACAGTGGTATATCTCCAGTATAGTACTGTAATTACTATTGTAGTGTATTCACTTCATGCAAAGCACATTAAAAAAAAATATATATATATTCATTAACTTTAACTATACATAGGCAAATAGCATCAAATAACAGCTTTATTCAGCAAGTATCATTTGAAAGTTTTTTTTTTTACCTCATCATTAGCTACTGCTGTACACATATCCACCTGTCACATTGTCTTGAGCACTACTGAAAAGACATGGAAGATTTGAATGGAGAAGACCTTATTCAACCCTTACCAAGAAATCCTAATTAATGTTAGTCAAAATATTTCCTTTTTCAGTCGTGCTCAGGACAATGAGAGAGGTCAGGAGGGGTACAGAGCACTGGACATTAATGAGAGAAACTGTGTTTTTATATTATATTTGCTGGCTACATATTTGCTTTACTGCTGTCTGCACATGCATTTATAATTTGATGGTGAACTAACATTTGTTAACATGAAAAGTGAGTGTACCAGCCATTTAATTGGCGTAGACCATTTTGATAAATATGTTTCCTATCTTTCTGATGAGAAATGATACTCCATAATTTCAGGGAAATCATTTTATTTTTGCATTATTTTACTAATGCAATATAACTATAATCTGAAAGAGGGCATTTGATAATATTGAACAGTGTATTTTTGTTTTTTATAAACCAAAGCTCCTGGAGCAGAATGAACTGCTTTTGAATGTATAACTGTCTTTTTTGTTTGTCCTTGTCAACCAATCAGCAGCAATTATAATTATGAATCATAAGTGTCAGCCAATGAGATCTAGAGTTGTGCTCACATAGAGGTATTTGTTGTGAGTAAGACTTGTTTAAACCTATTCAAAACTATTTATTCATGAAAAGAAACTTTTATAATGTTTTTCTTTTTTTTTTTTAATGCCAGATAGAAAAATTTGCATTCTATGTACCTTTATGGATCTAGATCCCAAACTCTTAAATGTTCGAGCTGACACCTGCCTAAACCAGTATGATTTTCAGAGCACCCGAGCTGTTATCTGTAGCTTTGAAAATCTTGAAAGCAGTTGCAAACAGTTAATCCTTTCTGCAGCTGGAAAAATGTCAGCGCACAAATTCTTTACAAAAAGCATAAAAAGGACTATTTGAGCTATTCGTTTTTGTGTATATCATCCTGATAGTGGATCATGTTTAATTCTTCTATGGGACTTACTGGAGTTCAATTGTCTCTACTGATGAAGGAAGTTGCAAAAGTGACATTTATTATATACCCGTTAGTTCTTAAAGGCATATCTAAGTTTCCTGGATTATGAATGCATCTGATAGAGGAGAAGTCTCTGTTTATGAGTAAAGGAATCTATTGTGTTTTTGTTGCATTAGATCAGGAGACCTGGGTGATGGTGGTGTATTTTTGTAGTGGGAGGGATGGTGGAAGAGGGAACCAGCATAAGTCCAGAGATGTGTGTAATTTTCTCTTTCAATTCGGTTTTGTTGCAAAAGCCTTTCTTTGCTTCAGTTTGCACATATTGTTTTAGAGTTAAAGGTGAACTAAAAATGGATTTAAAAGTGCTTAAAAAGACTCACTAATTATTTTGTTAAGGGCATTTAAGGCTTGTAAATTGACTTGGATGTTCATCATATTCCTGTGTGACAGGACTTGACACATCCTGAGAGCCAGGCTATTGGCTGTTTCCTCATTTTTTCTTTATTAATTGTTTTTCCTATTTATATAACCCATATTCTGACCATCTGAAAATAATGAGCCATTCTTTTAGTAAATTTGTCAACTTCTTCTGTATGGGTATCTGCTCAATATCTAATTGTTTGTTTCCTAGGAGTACTCCGTTTATTCTTCATCTTCAATTTCTGAGACTCAAGTCAAGTTTTCTTTCTGTCTGTTGTGTCTGTGATATGTACATAAGATAGAGTAAACCTATATATTGTGGGATTAGTATTGCATAACTTTTTATCAAGGTCATCCGTATGGATTGGTATTTATTGACCATTCCGTCTTTTCTTATGTTGTGGAGTGGGGGTTTGAGAACATTTTTGCAGTAATATGGTGCAACTTTTCTTTCATGAACACGACCTACATTCCCATGTTTGTAAAGTCAAAATTTTAATTTCCAACATTGTTAAATGGAATGGTTAATTGGAACCATATATCCACTGGATATCACATTATTAAATATATTTGCACAGTAAAATATTTCACATCTGACTCCCTTGCATAGGACTAGGCTGATTCTCAAAAATATCTTTTAATACAGTTATGGGAAAAGCAGAGCAAAATACTGTAAATATTAATTTTCTATTCTTCATGCCATGCTCAGTCTCAGACAATGGTTTGGTGAAAGGTTGGGCAATCAAATTTCAGTGTTGTGTTTTTTTTGTGTCAACTGAGAGTAGTAAAGCCAAATATGCAAGCCTGTGGAGATATAGATATGCCAAGGTTTATGTATATTTATACTTGTTGTAAGTGGACAAAGATTTTGACCCTCTATTTACTGATAAGCCTAGTTGTGGAAATGGAGGCCTGCTATAGCAATAATTAAACAATAAGGGGCTATATAGACTGGATTAATTAATTCATGTTTTTCTGGAGTACTTCAATAAAATATATATTTTCTCACAGACTTCCAAATCTGTTGGCTGATCCCTTAACATAATTGAAACTACCTCGAACTGTATGGCACTGCAAAAATGTTGACTTCCTCCAATATTCCTGAAAAACTAGCATACTATCTGACACATGTCATACAGAGCCCATTTTGCTTAAATATACTTTTTCTCTAATCCAGTGTATCAGACCACACTTATGTCGCTGGGGTGACACAGGTCTGGTCTGTGTGGTGAAGCTATGAGTATTAGAAAATAAATAAATACTGTATTTTCTCCTCTTTTGCAGAAATTTACCGCATTGTCTCTCAGAAGCAGATGTCAGACATACGTGTGAATGACATATCCCCAAGTAACAATGTGGTCCACATTGAGGTTCCCCCCACCACTGAAAACAAACCAAAGTTGCAATGCTGTCAGAACATATAACGGCTGCTGCCTGCACTGTGCCAGGCTTTGAATCCCTGCGCCAGCTCTAGAGATGCCAGGCTGAGTATTCCTGTGTCCAGCTCTAGAGGTGTCAGGCTCTGTATATTCCCACGTCCTGCCCTGGACTCTTTGGAATTCTTTTTTTTTTTTTTCGTTGTTAATATATATTTTTTTGCGTGTATGTGTGTAAAAACTATAATTTTACTATTCCATCTGGATTTTTACATGTCTTAAATTCTTATTATTTTCAATATTCTGTATTAAAGATATGATCTAATTCTTCTCTCTTGCCCCATCTCTCAGTGATCCAAACCTTTTACCACCTCCCTCCTTTTTCTCTCATCTCCCTCACCTCTTTTTCCTTCTTTTCCCATGACACAATGATTGCAGGTCCATCTCCCCTTACCCTTATACACTCAGAGACGTCTGTATAATATATGAAATAAAAGCATGTTGCCTGCTGGAGGCATCTTCTCCTGATCCTTTGTGATTTTCTTCTTTTTTATCACTGTGTTATCTGTCTGGTCAGTTGTAAGATGTAAAAGGACATTTTATCATAACATTGTACTAAACATTCGAGAAAATGTTACCTAAGATTTAGAAAGCATTGCCGTTTTCAGAATAGTCCACAGGATCAAATACTCCAGAGTACATACTAGAAAACAAAGACCAGCCATGTAATCCTGCCCCTCCTGAGGTAGGAGTGCATCTGGTAGAAAAAGGGGTGAGGAGGTGAATTTCCTATTCTCCTTCCTAGGAATCGAAGTGATTACTGGCTATCGCCCCTCTGGGACTCCAGAGTGCCATATTAAGCTACGCAGTTATGGGTAAATTTAAGTGGGTTTTGGAAGTAATTATGAAAGAAAATGTATTCTCTCAAGCAATATAAACCACTGGAGAGCTCTTTTTTTTCTTTATGTTTTTTTCTAAATGATCAAAATAATTTTCTTATTTATTTATTTTTTTACTGGTTTTCTTTTTATATGATAAAAAGTTTGCCTCCCTTTTTTTCTGTGCAGAAAGGCTCCGCCATGTCTGGGAGCAGGTTCTGAGCATGGTCTACCAGTCGGCCAAGCAGATTGTTGCTGCGGGTTCCCTAGCAGTGCTGTTACCTGTTTTTTTCTAATTTTTCCTTTGTAACAAGACAGCAGTTTGTTTTTTTAATACACCATTCTCACTGGCTGTGGAGTTGGATTCATTATTTTAATGGTTATTCATGTCTTCTAGACAAGGCTCATGATCTAGATGGTTTATTACATACACATCAGCAAGTTTTGAGAATATGGTGCTGGCATGCACAAATAATTTTTTTTTTTTTAATTGCTTTTATATATATTTGTTTGTGTCAGGATTATTATAGTATGGTTTTATAAACCTCTATCCTTATATATCTTGATTTATCTCTCTGCTGTCTCCTCCCGTGATGACAAGCAAGTTGGATCAAATTGTCAGCTTTCTAATGAAATTAGAGCTTTTCTGGTCAGCCATTAAATAGATTTTAGCTGCATTTAACAACCCATCATCCTCTGAATCCTGTCCAATCAAAAAACACAGATGAGAATCTAAGGGTATTTCAAGATTTTCCCAGAAGTCCTGTATGGTAATGATTCCTCTATTTCAGAGGTAGTTGAACTCTTGTGATTCTCTAGATTCAGAAGCTGAACTGGATTCTACAGCCTCCAAGAACTACTTTTTTTTTTTTTTTTCCTGAACAAGACCTGTATTCCTGAGGTAATTGTGACAATGAAATTTGAGTAGAAGATAGAGCATTTTTAGGCTAGATAAAACACAAGGAATGTTTTCCTGTACATGACTTTGTTCATAAACTGGTTAAAGAACAATGAAAGTTTCCAGAAAATGTCCACACCAAGTTTACAATATTATTTGCCTTGAATTGTGAAGTAACATACATTTGGAATATATACATTTAACAACTGTCAAGGTCTTTCAGCAATTTTTTAAAGGGGCAAAACTGGCAATGCATAGATTTATTTTCACGCATTTGGTGCAGCTACAGTAGGAAATTGTGTGGCAAGGGTTATGCGTCACTGGTTGATGTAGCTGGAACAAGCCACTGATGAAAGGGGTCTCTTCAAGATCAACAGCTTTACAGCTAAAATCATGGCAAGCAGACAGTCATTAAGAGTCATTTCTGCAACATGCTTTTTGGGGGGATCATACTTATTTGGCCCTGGGTTGGAGTCTCTGATTACAAAACTAACAGAGGATAAACACAGACTTCTAGATGTTACTCAAGGTTGGGTTTTCACAGTATAGATGCCCATTCAAATAAAAGTAATACAAATAAAAAAAAATAGGATGACTAGATTAGCTTCTGAGAAAATTCAGGAAAGAAAGGACAGATTTGTTCCTTCAATGGAAAAGGAGCTTCAGCGTTCTTTTCAAGCCAATCTTTTTAAAGATTTTAAGGGAACCGGAATATATTTAGTTTCAATGGTACACCAAGATTTTTGTCTGGTCCTATATTTACGGTTTCTAAATTCTTTTGTCAGTCTCAAGATGGAATCAACAATGTGTTGTGTCCATGAATCGGTTTCTTACATCTGATGGCTTGGAAACTGAGAGGAGATTGCTAATGTCAAGAGGAGTTTCACAGAAAGTAGCAAACCCTTTATTGCATAGAAGAAAGAAATCTTCCTTTTTATATACTAACAAATTAAAAAAAAAAAAAGTCTTTGCGTGGAGGAAGGAGAATGGAACTGATTCTGAGACACACCTTTTTATATCCAGATATTCCTGAGTCCTACAAAAAGGATTTGCCTAGGCTCTAAAGCCAAGAACTTTGAAAGTACATGTGGCAGAGCAGAGACCAGAACATCCATCTAATCAAAATATTTTTTTAAAGCGCAAGCAATGTAAGGCCTTTAGTTTGAATTTATCTTCATGGGGTTTAAGCCTTTTTCTGAGAAGTTTGATTCAGTGGCTGAAAAAGGCTGTGAATTAAATTTGTATTTGTGGTGGCCATAACAAGCAAAGCAAATATGTGAAATCCAAGCTTTCATCTAAAGATACTTTTCTAACTATTAATGAGGTGTTTGTGTTTTTATTATTCTCTTCTCCCAGAATTTCGGCCAAATGTCTATAATCTTTTCATATCCATCAAGACAGCGTTTTCTGACATTTCCCTAATCCTTCAAATGAGAAGGTAGAGGAATAACTTCATTAGAAGTTATATTTTTGATTGTTTATAACTTGTTTCAAGGCCACAAGAAATGTATGGCCGCTTCAACAAGAACAATGGCAATATGGATCAAAATCTCAACATCATATTCTTCTTAAGGTGAATTTCCTCCAAATAATTTGAAGGATAATTCCACAATGTCAGCAGCTGCATCTTGTGGAGAAATCTGGAGTATCTCAAGACAGGATAGGTAAGGCATGAACATGGTAAAGTTTTCATACAAATATAAAGCATTACAGGAGATAATCCTTGTTGGGGGATTTTTCAGAATTGTCTCTCCCTGTCCGTGGCTATACTTGTGTTTGAAATCTCATTATCTGTGCTGCCCAAAGAGGATAGAAAACAGCAATTTAACTCCGTGCAGGTTCTGTTTCTTTGTAGTCCTTGGTAGCAGCGCCCAGGCTTTCCTCCCTAATAAAATTATTTTGTGTATATATGTTCTGCATTAAAGAACTACAAGGAAATGGTAAAATCCCTGTTTTTGCCCAACATAGAAAAATAAACATTAAATACGCTTGTAAAATATAAAAGCAAGTCAGATGACCATGTGAAACCATTTAATACACACAAGTTTTACGGCACTTTGCTAGAGCATGGAAAATGAATGTTTATCTGAAAATCCTATGGTTTAACAAAGTCATTTAATCTGCCGTGTCTAGCATGAAAAGCTATAGAAACAATTACTGCACCATAAAAAGCACACATCTCCTGCACTAATTAGCAAGGGCAGCTTGGTTTTAAAATAAACTTGATTTTGGATATCAACTTTAAAAAAAAAAAAACTGCAGTGCAATAAGTAACAATTATTTTACTTTTTAAAATGTATTTTGGAGTACTTGGATTGAGATTAGACATTCCATGTAATCCAAACACAGCTTTGAGCAAAGTTCAGAATGGATAATACACAAGCCAGGAATCCCACCCACGTACAACTGTTTCAAGGTTACTGCCTCTCATCAGCGTGGGGTTGGATCCTAGCTTGTGTAGCAGATTTTGTGACGAGGTAGTTTACCACAACAATCATTTAATTTATGGTGGGCAAAAGAGCGATAGAAGCCCTTCGCCATACAGTATTACAGTAAATAAATAGTACATTTGTGTTCACATTTGAACATGTAAAACAAGCTAAAAAAAACTTGTTTCCTGTTCAGAATTCCAAGAAATACAGTTATTACATTGCATTCTGGGAACCAGGGCAGGGATGGGTAGTATAATTTTAACATACATTTTTGTAATAAAGATCTAATAGTATCCAATTGTATTTATGAAAATGTTCACCGGCTGGAAGCAATATTTTGTTTCTGAACCCAAAAAGAATAATGTTGTATTTAATAACATTCAAAATAGCACAGGGATGTTGTGATGGCAACCTAAAAAGAGGACATGATTTAACGTACATAATTTATTTAAAGTTATGGAAGCTTCAGGAACAGTACACATGAAATGTAATAATGCAGGGGAGGTCCAGGGAAAAGCATTCACAGGTTATTTACTACCCTGACATATGGTCTAACTAAGCTGCAGGAGTAGATAGAGGCCCTCTGCAATCCCTCAGATGTTGCCGCATTGAACACAACTCTACAGCCCCACGGCTACCACAGATTGATTATCCACATGTTCTCTCCCAGACAAAGACTAGGAAAAAAAATAAAAACCAAACTCTGTATCGCTGAACACAAGCAAATTGCTACATCCACAGAACAAAAGCAAACTCGTGTTGAGTGAAAGTCAATTTATTTTGTACATGGCAGCCGTCCTTGGCACAATCAACAAAGACATTTCAACTCCATGTAAAAAGAAAAAAAAAGTATTGCAGTGTCAGAGTGAGGACTCTTTTTTCCCCCCCAAATAGAACTTTCTTAGGGTGGAGTTTATCAGAAGGTTCTGGAATGATCTTCAGAGGTTGCCTGAGACATTGACTCATTTCTCCTTATGCTGTTTGCAGTTGTTCATTTCTTTTTTATTGAAGTTCATATGCTGGTAATTGCAACTGTATTGTTAACATGGCTGCCATCTTCATCTAGGTGTTACAGTATAAATACTGGATTTATGAACTATTTAAGTTGACACATGAACAGGAGCACTGAACTTGTGTAATATATTAACATTATTTGAGCTGCACATTGGTTATCTCTGTTTCATGGTCTGCGAGAATATCTCCTGGTACTGTAATGTGATGGATAGGGTGTATAAGAAGGTATTAAATTAAGAGAGCTATATTTTTTTAGGAGTGGTTTGTTTAGATAAGCAGATGAAAAGCATGGGAAGTTCCAGTGCAAATTCCAATGAATGATGTAAGTGCAGAACTATGTGAACTGCACTCTGTCTATATGCTACAAAACCATTATATCAGTGGCAAAGCATTTTCAGGGTAGAAAACTACCGTAAATAGATGTCATTTCATTTATGAAGTCACCTAATTACATGAAACATGGTGGAAATGAGCTTCTTCTGCTGCATGACATCACAGTCAGACAAGTTCAAGGACCACCTGGTCCTTGGTCGATGCTTTGTAATGGGCCAAATTGTTAAACTTTTTCATGGAATTATTATTTACTGTGTTGTTCATTCTGTTTTCAGAGCTTTCGCAGATAGGTGTGTTCTTGTAGCTTAATGTATGTAAGTGTTGATGTCCTTAATACTAAGGCTAAAAAAGTGTTATAATCAGAAGATTAGCCCATCAGCACCATATAAATCTGGTGACTCTACACCGAATACTCCTGCTGCAGGGGTTGCCAACCATTCATAGCATAAGCCTCTCCACAAAACCCAAAAGACAGGCCATGATGTTAATTAATAAAGATGAGGCAATTAGAGTGTGCTGAACACTAATTGCTCCTCCTGGGTTCACTATGTTAAACCAACATCATGACCTGGAAGAGGTTTAAGAACCACTGTATTTGGCAATGCAGTTTCTCCAGCCCCTTGTTACACTACTGTCTTGTCCATGACATGAGATCAGATTTTCAGTAAAGCAGTGAGTCACAGGCCTTTCACTAATCCACTTCATATTATTACATCTTCTAGCACATCCATGTACTCTATTTCCTTCCTATAACTTCTCATATATGAATGATTCCCTCTCCTCACCTCTGATAGCAGTGTGTTGGTGTGCAATGCTGCTAAACATGGCTTCCTGTCAGTTTCTCTGAGCATGTAGTGAGGTGTATAAGATATTCCCACAGCCTTGTCAGCTCCTACATACACCCCACACACATCACTGAGTGTCACAGGGTGTTACTGAGAGCGCGGAGGCGTATGGCCCTGACTTCTTTTGACAATTTCAGCCACTCCTGGTTTTACAAGTTTTTCTTACAGGAATGTATGCACATGTTTATTTCTATAGCACCAACAAGAATGCACAGAGCTGTACAATACAGGCAATTGTCATCAGTGCAACAAACAAATCGAAATTGATTCCGAACAAAGTAATATATAAAGGTGGGAATGGAAATACAAATAAGTTGTTTGTAAGAGTGAACCACACCTGTGTTAAGATGAAGTTCTAACTACCTGCTTAGAGTATAAGCTCCCATGAGAGCCTTGGCCCTCTACACCTTGTGTACCAGTATGTAACATTTGTCGTATTTGTCTTATGAGTTCCCTTTTACTCAGTGCTACAGAATATGGTGGTGCTTTCTAAATAAAATATATTAATAATACCTGGAGTAAGTGATAGAAACCACTCTACAGCCTCCATTAAGAAATATTATAAGCTAAAGTAGCTATGGACCACTGCAATCATCTGTTTTGAAGACATACACATAATAATGGGCAAATTGTTGGGGGTTTTTTTGTTAAAAAAAAAGTAAAGAAAATTTGTATTTTAAAACCTTTTATATGTAATGATGTTGCAGTCAATATACCATTTTGATTTCTTCTGATCCATTTTGACATCTTCCACATAGGGAACAACACTTTAGATGCGGAGAAAGCGTCTATTTGCTACAATGGAGATGTGGAATCTAAAATTGCACTGCTTCCAATAGGAGTAATGGAAAACTCATTTGTTTCCAAAGATTTCCACAGTAAACAATTATTCCATATTCAAGTGAACAGCCTTATTAAATTGCGATTCAGCAAATTTAAAAGGGCTCTATTTAAGCACACAGCATATTTTTTTTTACAGAAGTCTTTAGTTAGTGAACTTCTATCCAAAAGCAAGGTCTTCACTAACTAAAAACTTCTGTAAAAAAAAATATGCTGTGTGCTTAAATAGAGCCCTTTTAAATTTGCCGAATCACAATTTAATCAGGCTGTAAATGTTTAAAGTTGTGTTTATTAGTTGCTTTAACACTTTGCCCATTATCAACTTTAGTTATTGAAAAGACAACATAGAAAATTGGGATTACAGTGGTTCCTTAAAGTAGTACCGTATATATATATATATATATATATATATATATATATATATATATATATTGTATTTTATTATTTGTGTTACTTTTACTTCCCATTGCAGGTATGTATGCACTAACAATGCAGGAGCAGAACACTGTGATACAAGTCTACCACATGTATACACAGCAGAGTATATGTATTATCAAAGTAATGCAGCGAAATATGATAATGGTAAGTGGGTACAGAAATAAAGGGTGGTGGAAGAGAGAGGTGAGAAAAAAACATTGAAGGCGTGAAAGTGGTAAGTTATTAAAATATAGGTTGGCTTCAGTAGGTATGAAGAGAGATCTTTATGTAGCCCTATATGGCAGTGAGTCTCCAAAGAAACCAGGATGAGTACATCTGGACAGAGTTAAAAGTATAAAAATGAAGGGCCTCTAAACATGTCTTGCTGGTTGGTGGCTCTCACTCATCAGCTTTTGGCATTAGGTTGTTAATATAAGCCCTACATAAATAAGATGCACAGCCTGTGATATAATGCCAACTTATTAACATTAAACTCACGTATTTGGTGCACTATGAAGAACTTTGATGATAGAAAATAGGATGCAATGCATGAAAAATCTCATTCTGTACTTCGTTAGTGTACACTCTAAATCTCTAATTAGTAGAGGCAGGGGAATAGGATAAGCCAGACACCATCCTCTGCAGTTACATGCTTTATGAAAGATACCAGAGTCTGCAACAGAACAGCATTGAATGAAATGCTTCAGTCCCATGGAAATCATTCTTGGGTAATGTCTTTGTGGGTTCATCTGGCCGACACTTTATCTCCTGAGAAGGGCACACTATATATTTGGTAATGTTTATTTTTGGGTGATGCCTCTATGTGGTGTGTTTGGCACTATAGGAGTCATAGATTTGCTAAAATACTAACAGTGCTTTGTACATCAAACCAGCTCCCCATAAGTCTACAAATTATAGACGTCCAAAATGGATCCCTGCTTTGGAAGGATTTAGTCCAACAACCACATCTGGTGAATAATCCTTTCTTCAGAATAGTATGGCATTCATTGGTTTCTGGTGCAATATCATGGCAATACCAGAACAAGTAGTGTTATAAATGCCAATCCTTCCATGGTTTCCACCTTGGTACCCTTAGCATTGTGCATTCCACACAAACCTGGATCATGGTCTAGGAAATGAACCTCTACAGTTCCTTGGAGGAGGTTGCTTTCACATTGTTCTATGTACATGTATTTACACGCAGTATCTGTGATTGTGTGTATGTAGAAGCTAGAGGTTCCTGGGTTGCTTTTTATGTGTCATCTCTGCGATGCCACCATGTTATTATTCCTTATGCGATATCATCTCTTTCACATATATACTATAGGATGGGTCAGTTGCAGCTGGTGGATTGTTCATACATAGTGTATATGTACACACGTACAAAGTCATATTCCCTATAGATACATCCTATTTGTATAAAAGGTCTTCTAATGACATCATGCATGCGTCCGGTGATGCTGACCCCTCAATATAGGTATATTGAAGAATGAATGTGTTCTCCATCACTGTTGTTCACTACTCTACGACTGCTTCTCCATCTGCTTGTCCCAGAAGGTCCCATGAGAAGGGCTAAGCCGCACAGGGAGTAGATCATAGTGGCTGGGTATGTGACTGTTCCGTGGGAGATCATATGGGTTCTGCATGTAGTTAGGGATCTGATGCTGAGCTTCCTGCAGCAGGCTGAGGGTGGGCTCTGTGGACAAGAGGAGAAAATGATTCACCCAGCCTGAGCATAATCACACACACACACCCTCCCAAAAATATATTCTATCCAACTTCCATTTTATCTTGCACCGAAATGATCAGTGCAGTAACATCTTAGGGTTTGAGGCAAACAAAGCACTTCAATATAAAGTGTGGATTTCTATCAATGAACAGCTGTAGAATTAAAAACAAAAAACTTAGATCACGGAAAAGTGCAATGACATTATTTATGGAGGGCAGTAACTGTTTAGAAGTTGTGTGTTTCATTCAGTCTACTTTTGCTATGTAAAGATGATCAAATTATTTGCAGAGTTTATATTTAAGAATTACAGTAGTTTGGTACACTATATATCACTGAAAACAGCTATGTAAGGTAACGTGCTCTCATAATCACTATAATTTGTGTGCTAAATGTGTCACAAAAGATCTGCTAGCTCCCATTGACATGGAAGTAGATGATATCTTATGGATATATAAATAGTTATAATCAATAGTTTGTCCAATTTTTTTTTTTTAAGTGTAGAAATAGGATGCCAAGTATTTAGCAAACTTGTGGAAATTGAACTAAAAGCCATCCTGGGCTGAAGTAGAGAGAATAATGTCCAGAGATAGAGAGATGGGAAAAGGCTTTTTATATTTGAAACCTAACAAATGATATATCTCAGCCAAATGGGAACCTTGGGATAAGTATAAACCCTAATGGTAAATACAAATTTTGTATTATTTTTCGGATTTAAGATGTAATAGCCAACTTCTAATTTTTCCCCTTTTTTTTTGGTTTATTTGTGGAAAAAAGATGTTATAGAATTTTTTTTTACTTTATCTCTTTTTTTAAATGAAAGTTAAGGTATGTTCCATTGTTGGCTATTTGTTGTGAACACAACGTCACCTTCTCCACTCACGGACCTATCTTGACTGTACAGCTAAGCTACTGTATCACTGCTACAAACCTAACCCTACCTCCTGTTAGACTTTTTAAACCAAATGAAACCACTTCTTATTTGGAACACAATATCTAATCTTACCACCACTCTGCTAACATTTTGAATCTTTACTGGACCGCAGTTACTAACTTCCCTCAACATTAACTTTCCTTCTCTTAACCACAACTCTATTCAAATAATTTTCTGTCTATTCATACGAACTAACATTATCATCACCTTTGAGTGTGCAACGCAAGTACACAACAAGATCCAGGATAATATATATTTAACTAGTGACTTGCCCGTCAAAAAATGACGGCAATAGAATTGTAAGGCAGGTAATGCTGTTTGGTACACAAAGTAAGTATTTTGGTTGTGTGAGTACCTTCAGCGCTCATTGCAAGCCTCTTGGTTGGTGTATTTTTGGTTATCAGAGCTCCTTTGGCGCTGATTGCAAGGTTTGCGCTGATGGCCTTTTGGCGCTCATTGCGAGCCTCTCCCTTGGTGTAGTTGTGCTCCTTTAAACAACTTTGGCGCTCCTTGTGAGGAGCGCGCTGAGCACCTTTAGCGTTTATTGTGATTGTTTTTTTTCTTTTCTGTCTATTTATTTTGTAATGTTAATTAATTAATTTTTAAAATTATAAATTAATATACTTAACCAATTTGTAATTAATATATGCAGGAAGCAATATGCTGAAGAGCTAACAATCTGTTTTGATGTTCCTGCAGCATCCAATGTAGATTTGTACTGTTGGCGAGCTGAGGTGTAAGTGTCAGCAATGTGTGCAGTGTGTAGTGTAAATAGGCTGTGTGAGCGAGGGGAAAACGTTTGTGTAGCTGTGTAGTTCTGCATTTTGTAATGGTAATGTTATTAGTTTGCAGTTTGTGTTGTAAAATGGCTGCGATTGTGTATGTGTTACGCAGGTGTGGAGCATTTAGCGGCCTTCCTAATAATGTATTTAGTAGCTCGTATGGTTCTGTTTAAAAGGTGTATGTGCCTGTCAGTGTTTTGTATGCTTAGGGGTCGTGTAGCCTCGTTTTTGTTTTTTTCGGTGGCCATTCTTTCTCTCGCTTAGGGAATTTTCGAGTGGCGAAAGTCTTTAAATTGTATTGAAATTGGTGTGTAATCTCATTCCCAGATGTCCTGGCTTTCCCCCTCTGCTGTTTGTGTATTTGTTTTTGTATTTTAGTTTGTATTTTGTGTGTTTTTCGTTGTGCGTGGTACAGTCGTTAAGTTCGTATTTTTTGTGGGTTGCATTTTTTTTTCTAAGTGGCTAATTCCTTTTGTAAGTGTTACTGGCCATAATTTTTTATAGATAATTTTTTCAAAGTGCTACGGGTCTCGCACTGTGAATTGTGTATTTGAGTTTTGTGTTGATGTGTAGTTCCGCGGGTTGTAAGTATGATGCGCAAGTCGTGCAGGGTCGTAGGGATGAGTGCCTACGATGCTCATCTCTACAAGCACAGTGAGAGCCTTCGGCACTCCCTGCCTAAGTCGTACAGGGTCGTAGGCATGAGCGCCCGCAGTTTTAATGTTGCGTTACCAACGGATTTTGGCATGGTCGCGCTGCTGTGAACTATATATGGGATCACAGATATTGTTGTGAGCATACAAGTTGTTGCTAACGCTTAGGGCTGCGGGCGAGAGCTGCGGGTGAGGGCCTCAGTTGCTGGCATGGAGCGCCGAAGGTGCTCCTTGCCAGCAACTGCGACCCTCGCAAAATTTACGTTCAAACGCAAACAACCACACAACAACCGCGACCACGCAAACAACACGACACACCAACTACGACCCTCTCAAACTTTACCTCGCAACGCAAACAACATACGAGACACGTTACCACACATTACGACCTTGCAACAATCGGACACAACTTGCGAACATTACAAAATTCAAAACACAATAAATACACACAGCACATACATAAAAAGCTTACCTACAGCAAGAGGGAGCATCCAGGACCTCAAAAAACCAACTTACACCTTCATTTAACTCAAAATTAAAGAGTTTAGACACTAAAAAATTCCCTAAGCGAGAGAAAAAATGGCCGCCGAACAAAACGAAAACGAGGCTACAAACGCAAACAACATACGAGACATGTTAGCACACATTACGACCTCGCAAAAATCGTCCGCAACCCGCCAACATGAAAAAATTTAAAACTCAATAAATACACACAACACATACATAAAAAAGCTTACCTACAGCAAGAGGAACCATCCAGGACCTCAAAAAAACAATTTACACCTTAATTTAACTCAAAATAAAAGAGTTTAGACACTAAAAAATTCTCTAAGCGAGAGAAAAAATGGCTGCCGAACAAAACGAAAACGAGGCTACAGCACTCTAAACACGCAAAACACCACAAGAAACTCGCAAAACACCACAAAGACCTGCGGATATTCCGCTAAGATGCATACCACACATTACCCGCCATTTTACGACAATGCAGAAGTACACGACTACGCTAACGGTTTGGTCTCGCGCACGCACACTATAACACTGCACACATTCAGCACGCTTACACAGCAGCTCCACACCACTAATGCTGCAGCAACATCAAAACAGATTGCCAGCTCTTCAACACAATGCTTCAAAATAGGTAAAGTTAAGTATATTCATTTATTAATGTATTATATATTTCAGTAGTACACACCAAACAGCATTAGCTACCTTTCAATTTCATTGCCGTCCTTTTTTGATGGGCAATTCGCTAGTAGATATATAACCATAACTTATCTACAAAAATCTCATATACCTCAAGAAAATTCTTTCAGCTTCAGTTTTGAAAAGATCATGCAAATGAAATATACAAAAATCTGCCATGATTCTGGCACTCAAGGACTAGAGCTGGACAAGCATGAGCTACAAGGAGATACTGAAAATGAATATATTTAATATGCTTCTGTCTCTTGCAGTCTATAGAAAGTGGGTGTTACTGACCAGATATTGTCATGAATGGCTGAATGACAAAGCTGACTGGATTTACAAAAGGATTCACATATTCTGATTAAAATAAAACCACTTCCCACAACTTTTTCAGACTGCCGGATATTGGAGATGTGCCTCCAAATAAAAAGTAAAATTAAAAGACTCCAGGCTCTTGTTTTTCCATGTAATAATGATATTTTGTGATGCAGTGCATTTAAAGGAGCACTATATTTTAGGGAAAACTGGACCCTTTTCATAAAAATGTATCAAGAAAACATGAGAAGGAATGTGGCAGGGTCACAAGACGTTTTTATAATGTGTTATAATATGGACTTGAGTTTTCTAAAACATTATCAAAACTTCCTGTTACACATTCCTTCCGATGTTTTACTGTTGTTTTTCTACTCCCTATATTACTCTGGTTTTCTCTAAACCTTGTGTAGAGACTTGTACACTTGACCAAACAGAATATTATTAATGATGTCTGTCACTTTGAATCTCTTCTCTTTATTACACTGCTTACAATTATTCAA
Source organism: Discoglossus pictus (assembly GCA_027410445.1). NCBI lineage: Eukaryota > Metazoa > Chordata > Amphibia > Anura > Alytidae > Discoglossus > Discoglossus pictus. The sequence continues at coordinate 170,836,167 of CM050167.1, read as the reverse complement.
AACGAGGAAATTACCCGTCAAAAATGACAGAATAAAATTGTAAGACTGGCAATGCAATGTAAGTTCTGCGTGGCTGGTGTTGCTGAGCATTGTCTTCACCCTTTTTCAGAATTTAATTTTTTTTTGGGCTGACATTTTTTCCATCGATTAGTCGATTTTCGAGCATCAAAAAATGCAAATTATGGCTCCAATTAATTTGCAACTTCACTTCCAGACTTCCTGGCTCTCTGACTGTGCTGTGTGTGAGTGTGTTATTATTTTGTTTGAATTATTTTGGTGTTTTTTCTGTGTTTTCGAGTTATGCGTTTGAACCAACTGCGTGCCTCGCGATCATTGCAGCCTAAGTGCCGCGTGCTTCAACTGCTCGCCTCGCAATAAGCACCTTCGGCGCTCATTGCGGCCTAAGTCCTGGGTGCCTCAATGCCTCGCTTTGCGAGTTTCGCAGTTGCGTCCCTCGCAAAAGCATTACCAACATTGCAAACGTCACCAACACTGACAACTATTTATGTGATTGCTCCTGACTTGGAAAAGAGTGGTGCTACTCTCTAAAGCTTGTCATTCTAATTAATAGGTTAGTTCAATAAAAAAAAAAAATATCTCTAAATACTGCAATACTGTGATTATCCATGTAGATTTCGGAACACTCTGTGGTTATATACACAGTGGGGAAAAAAATGTTTTGGTCCCCTGCTGATTTTGCATGTTTGTCCACTGACAAAGAAATCAGTCTATAATTTTAATGGTAGGTGTATTTTAACAGTGAGAGACAGAATAACAAAAAAACAAACAAGAAAAACGCATGTCAAAAAAGTTATAAATTGATTTGCAGGTCAGGGAGGGAAATATGTATTTGATCCCCCTATCAATCAGCAAGATTTCTGGCTCCCAGGTGTCTTTTATACAGGTAACGAGCTGAGATTAGGAGCACTCTTAAAGGGAGCGCTCCTAATCTCAGCTTGTTACCTGTATAAAAGAAAACTGTCCACAAAAGCAATCAATCAATCAGATTCCAAACTCTCCACCATGGCCAAGACCAAAGAGCTGTCCAAGGATGTCAGGGACAAAATTGTAGACCGACACAAGGCTGGAATGGGCTACAAGCAGCTTGGTGAGTAGGTGACAACTATTGGTGCGATTATTCGCAAATGGAAGAAACACAAGATAACCGCTAGTCTTCGTCAGTCTGATGCTCCATGCAAGATCTCACCTTGTGGAGTTTCAATGATCACGAGAACAGTGAGGAATCAGCCCAGAACTACACGGGAGGATCTTGTTAATGATCTCAAGGCAGCTTAAACCATAGTCACCAAGAAAACAATTGGTAACACACCACGCCACGAAGGACTGAAATCCCGCAGTGCCCGCAAGGTCCCCCTGCTCAAGAAAGCACATGTACAGGCCTGTCTGAAGTTTGCCAATGAACATCTGAATGATTCAGAGGAGAACTGGGTGAATGTGTTGTGGTCAGATGAGACCAAAATCGAGCTCTTTGGCATCAACTCAACTCGCTGTGTTTGGAGGAAGAATGCTGCCTATAAGCCCAAGAACACCATCCCCACCATCAAACATGGAGGGGGAAACATTATACTTTGGGGGTGTTTTTCTGCTAAGGGGACAGGACAAATGCACTGGATCAAAGGGACGATGGACTGGGCCATGCACCGTCAAAATCTTGGGTGAGAACCTCCTTCTCTTAGCGAAGGCATTGAAAATGGGTCGTGGATGGGTATTCCAGCATGACAATGACCCAAAACACACAGCCAAGGCAACAAAGGAGTGGCCCAAGAAGAAGCACATTAAGGTCCTGGAGTGGCCTAGCCAGTCTCCAGACCTTAATCCCATAACAAATCTGTGGAGGGAACTGAAGGTTCGAGTTGCCAAACATTAGCCTCGAAATCTTAAAGACTTGAAGCCTCATTCTATTATCGGCAGTAAAACGGCCGCAAGGCTGCGATTCCTTGCGGGGGTTCCGTTATCTTGCAATTCAATTATCTCCCCTTACGGCCGGCCGTATATCTTGCAACCGGCCGTAAGCTCAGAAATCTTTAAACGCAAAAATAAATTCAAGACGGCACTGTAAAGCTCTGTAAATGCTAGGGATCATATTGGGGGACATGAGGATTAATAGCAACCCCCTCTCAAGCTTGCACATCAGCCCAAATCCGAGTTTAAATTAACTGTTTATTTTCCGGCCGCAGCGTGGGCGGGTTTGAGGTGCTCCAAGCCCTCTGGACTTTTTACATGGATATGTGACATAAATTAAAAAATAATTTATTCACGGATTTGAGTGTAGGGGAATGTTGTGCTATATTTGCTAACACCTACAATCACTTTATAGTCTCCTCAGAGTGCAGGATGGCTTTATTTCGGCTTTATAATGTGCTTAATTGGTGCTAGCGGGACCTTTTTCCTGCAAGTAAGCTGCGGCTCGCTTTTAGCCTTGCAGAGAGGGTTCCCGGAGCAATAGAATAGCAACCGGGCTTTTCTTGCGGCCGAAACTCTTGCGGCCGTTTTAAATCAAAGGCTTTCCTCTGGCGCGAGCGGCCGCAAGGGATAGCAAGGCGCCGGCCGCAAGCCTGCCGGAATCCCCGGCCGGAGGGGAATAGAATAGCCGAATAGCTTGCGGCCGGTCCTTGCGGCCCCGCATCTACTACGGCCGATAATAGAATGAGGCCCTTGGAGAGGATCTACAAAGAGGAGTGGGACAAAATCACTCCTGAGATGTGTACAGACCTGGTGGCCAACTACACGAAACGTCTGACCTCTGTGATTGCCAACAAGGGTTTTGCCACCAAGTACTAAGTTGAAGAGGTCAAATACTTATTTCCCTCATTGACCTGCAAATCAATTTATAACTTTTTTGACTTGCGTTTTTTCTTGTTTTTTTTTGTTATTCTGTCTGTTAAACTACACATACCATTAAAATTATAGACACATGTACATACAGTGCCTTGCAAAAGTATTCACCTTGAGATTAAGTTTTTGCCCTAGATAGCTATAAACACTTGTCATGTAGTTTAGACATCTGGTGAGTTTTATCAGAGGGCTTCTAGAGCAACCAAGGTCGCAAGGCAGATGTGCTGACATCATACACATACACAAAGGTACAAAAGGGTGTGGTATGGGAGATGTATAAATATGTTGATTCTAGGATTCAATAAATGTTCAGTTCTAGTTTCACATATCCACAGTGTGAGACTATTTCTGTGTTTTTTATCCTGATTTGGGGAGTGGTCTTGCCTTAGTCCACTAGTAACCTGTATCCAGTATTCTCTGCTTGTACCTTTGGGCCTTGCCCTCTTCAGAAGCTATTTTTTGTGCCACAGAGAACAAGAACCAAACGATTCTACTGGGGTAGGTTTGAACTAGGTTTATATCAAGCCCCCTTGAAGAAGCATAAATTCACTATAAATTATTTTTGTCAGCATTAGTTCAATTCTTATTGATATAATACATGTTTAGACTGTATGTAAGCTTGTAAAAAAATATATATACTATATATTAGTGTGTGTAAGGTGCTTTGCATCGTTCGTAAAATTAATCTTAATTTGAAAATGAAGTTATAAAATATCTCACGGATGTGTTGAGCATATTGCTACCAAAAATATATGATTTTGCATTTATCTGTGACTCACATATATGCCGGGAACGGGAGTGACCTCAGTATTCATCTTTATCTTGCTGGGAAAAACACGTATCTCATACCTTATCAGACTCAACTATCTAATTTTATCAAAATTACTATATAAAAATATATACTTTCTAAAATACCTAATTTTTCAAATTCTAAAAATGAATGGCAGATCTTATTTCACATAAATACCCACTGAAAAACATTACTAATTAGTATTTCTTTAAATGTATGTATATAAATATATATATATATATATATATATATATACACTAGAGAATTGCCCGTCAAAAAATGACGGCAATGAAATTGTAAGGTAGCTAATGCTGTTTGGTATGTAATAATGAAATATATAATACATAAATAAATGAATATACTTTACCTATTTTGAAGCATTGTGTGGAAGAGCTGGCAATGTGTTTTGATGTTGCTGCAGCATTAGTGGTGTGGAGCTGCTGTGTAAGCGTGATGAATGTGTGCAGTGTAATACTGTGCGTGCGCGAGACCAAACCGTTAACGTAGTTGTGTAGTTCCGCATTGTTCTAAAATGGCGGGTAATGTGTGGTATGCGTCTGTAGCGGAATATCCGTAGGTGTTTTGTGGTGTTTTGCGTGTTTCTTGTGGTGTTTTGCGTGTTTAGAGTGCTGTAGCCTCGTTTTCGTTTTGTTCGGCGGCCATTTTTTCTCTCGCTTAGAGAATTTTTGAGTGTTTAAACTCTTTTATTTTGAGTTAAATTAAGGTGTAACTTCATTTTTTGAGGTCCTGGATGCTCTCTCTTGCTGTAGGTAAGCTTTTTATGTATGTGCTGTGTGTATGTATTGTGTTTTTCATTTTTTCCTGTCCGCGGGTTGTGCCGATTTTTGCGAGGTCGTAATGTGTGGTAACGTGTCTTGTATGTTGTTTGCGTTATGACGTGAAGTTTGCGAGGGTAAGCCCTCGCGAGCCCACAAGCATTAGCAACAACTCGTATGCTCACAACTATATATGTGATATATACATATATATATATATATATATATATATATACACAATTGATATCACATAAGTCCTTTTTCTATGATTTTCAGCATACTTACAAGACTCCATACAGAGGGGCTTTATTAAATGAAATTGTGTCCTGTGTGATATAATTGGTTGCCAGGGTGCTGTTTTTTTTTCACTATAATGATTATTTGTTTGTCTTTAAGCAAAACAATCTTTATTAAATACGTAAAGCTCTTGGACTTCACACACTCATTTAAAGAACCACTGCAGTCTTATTTAAAAAATGCTGTTTCAAAGAATAATACTTAAAGTGTTCTTAGAAAGTAAAAATAGACCCACTGTGACCCCCGCAGCCCTCTGCAGGCCCCCTCGTAACCCTCCTCGGCCCATTGTGGCCCCCTGTAACTACCCGGGCCCCCTGTGGCTGCTTTCGTCCCTCTGTGGTCCCCCTTGGCCCCCTGTAAACACTGCGTCGATCTGCGACTTCCTGTGCCCCCCCCCCCCCATTGTCAAGATTACTTAAAAAAAACAAGATAAATCTGGACTACAGTTCCCCTTTGAAAGACAACTGTAGTTTGGGAAAACTTCCCATGTTTGTGTCTTATATAACAAACTAACAACATTAATAGCTACATAAGCATTAAGCATAAAAGCATTTCACAGATAAAATACTTTATTTAGCTTCTATCGCAGGTATTGCATCTTGAACTGAAGTCTACTTGTAGCTTGAGGGGAAGGATATCCTACTAGAACTTCTTCTATTGAGTTATACTGTCAGTTGGCTATGTTTCAGTGGAACAAGCAGGTTTCATTGTGGTTTAGTTGAGTGAAGTGGAAATGTCCTGATACACTGTCTGGAAGTAGTTATTTAGAAATAGGAGCAGGCTCTTGGCTACAATAAGTTTGGGATGAGGGTGACTGGTCTACCAATAAGAGGATCCACACCTTGTTGAGTCTTGGTTCCTGTTAATATCACATTCACTAAATGCCCAAAAATCTCTGCACTACTGCCCACTTGGGGCCACTAGAAAGCCAAGGAAAGTGACAGAAAATGAACAAGATGGAAAAACAAAAAGCAGATAGAGAGGAAGGTGCAGCTTCAACATTGTGATTGCAGAAGAATGCAAAGCAGCAAGGGACACGTATGGGAAATGCCTGAGATGCCTGGGCTGGCAGTGGCATGCATCTATGTGTCTAGCATGGAGACTGGCACTTACCCACATCATACACATTTTTGTTAGCTTTGGATGAGGGTGGCATATCTGAGTATGGGGCGTCTGTATGGACAGGTGATGTCATTTCCACGTAGCTGCTCTCTGAGTGTTTGTAGGGCTGCACGTGGGGCTCTGTAATGGTGGCATAAGGGTTCTCACTGCTGTTCAGTGAGCAGGTGCTGGAACCGCACCCTGACTCTTTCAAACAATCTGCAAAAAGCAACAAACACAAGTCAAAGAAGTCAGGGGCATGTGGGGCTTTGCAGGTGACAAGGAAAAGAACGTGGGGTGTGGCAAGCCCAGAGGTATCCAGTAGGGGGCACACCAGGGGCAGCGATGCAGGAGAAGCCAGGGACAGGCTGGGTTCTGCTATAGACACGCACTAGAGAGCATTACAATGTGCTATCTTGCACTCCCCGGCAATGAAGCAGAGAATGCACTTGGGTAATGGAGTCTGAGGAACACAGCGAAGAGGGGAGGTCACATACTAATTACATAGAGTGATTACAGCCTGCACAGCAATACAAGTGGCCCTGGATTGCTGCACTTAAAGGGATGGGTCAGAATGTTTAGCGAAGAGAGTCATTACATGGAGGATGTAAAGTGGCTCATTAAAGTGTCATGAGATTAATGATAATAATACCCTAATTTACCACAGCCAGTCAGTTTCAAGGCACCCAGAAGACAACCGTGATTATGAAAAAAGTGAATGAGTGAGACTGATACACAAAGCAGCAACCACAGGATGGAGGGTGAAATACGGAAATGAGGATTTGAGCGAGCACAGGGAGCATGTATAGAGGAGCAGGGATCATCTGTCCTTCCCAAACAGACTAAGCACCAGAAGATCATCTTATCACCAAGTGCTACATTCATCTGAGGCCTACTAAAGCTGCAGGTCCTGACTTGTCCCAAATAACAGTCTAACTTTTCATAACTACCATACACCATATTACCTGTGGAGTGTAGAATCTTTCAGAACTGCTAAAACCTACATTCACTAAATGCAAAAATATATACTCCGTTGATTAAAAATGTAGAGCATTGGTTCCCAAATAGCTTTTATCATGGACCACTTAAAATGTTAACAGCGTCTTGGTGGATTATTTGATAACTGCTGAGGGTCTTCTGCCTGCTTCATGATAATTGTAATGCAATGTACACTACTAGAATATATGCTGTACATTTACAAAGTATATAATCAGGTCTCTAGGGTCTTCTGTACTGCTTTTTATACATTGTTATTCATTTCCTTAATTTTGTTTCATAATTTGATTCACCTGCATGAAGCTCTTGGACCACTGATGGTCCACTGATGTCCAGCCTATGCATCATTCCCTTGTTTCCCATATGGAGCTGTCATATGAGTAATAACTCAATGGCCACTAGTTGAGGCTTAAATTAATATAGTACCAAAATATAATACACATTTAAATGATTGAGTGGCCATGATATCAAATGATCTCATTAGTTTCAATTACCAAAGCCAGTAAAAAGACTAATTACAGACATGCTTTATTAAAAGTGTATTGTAGTCTGTATTTATTGACATCATACCTGACTGTTTGTACTCAATGACATCATACAAAGCTACTGCTAATGTTTTATGAGACTGTTTCTGCCAAAGTATGCTATTAGTGCTGTGAAATAAAAACTGGTATTAAAGAAAATTACACGAAGCATCAGGAAGAGTTATAGGGAAAGGTACAATGGGAGAGATTAAAGAATTATGGAGTGAAACGGATTAAAATGGAAGGCTGCACAGAGCGTTAGAAGCCGTTAAAGGACTACTGTAATTTAGAAACAACTTCATATTTGTGAAGTAAAAAAAAAACTAACAACATTAGCAGCTGTGTGATCCAAGAGCAAAAAAGGGTTTCTAGAGAAAATCTTTATTTTAGCAAATTCTGCTAATTTATGGAAGCTGCTGTAACAATAATCCTTCACCTTTAAAGGGGCACTGTCATGCTCATACAATGGGGGTATAACTTTTTTATTTGACGTGTTGTTAGCAATAAAATCAATATTTAAACAAAAAAAATCAGTGTAGCTTTTAAAACAAATTTGAAGTTCATTGTTTTGGATTTCAGCAGATATACATCTCTTCATCCCCATCAAGGAGGGAGTAGAAGGGGGGGGGGGATTTGCCCAGGTGGCAGTCCAGACAGAAGTTGTCCTCATAAAATTATTTATCTGTCTTCTTCCCTACAGTGGCTATTGCAGGCAAACCTATACCAGACAGAAAAAAACAGGACAGCCTACTGGGTAGATCCTTTTTCACGCCGTGACATATAACAGGGGGTGGAGAGAAGCAAATCTGCTGGAAGCTACAAGGATAAACTGAAATCTAATTTTAAAAAGCTGATTGTATTACTAATCAATTAATAAATAATAACATTAAATGTAATGTTTGACTATTTCCCTGGCCCTTTAATGCACAAGGGGACATCTGGTCTTGCAAGTTTATGTGCCAATGTCTGCTTCTGAGCATGTGCAGGGAGGCAAATAAGTATAATGCTAAAAGCATATCTGACTTATTTAGGGAAACATCAAATACCCCTCCGGTCCACTTTTGAATAGATAAAACAATATCTAAACACCCCCTAGGAGCCAAGCCAACAGAAAGTCTGAATTCAGGCAGAAACTCAAGACTTCAGCCTGCTGAAATTAAGATTTTCTCTGAAAATGCTTTTATGCTCATAGATTATATAATTGCTAATATTGTAAGTTTGTTACAAACTTTAAGAAGATGTGAACTTTTTCTCAATGAACCATGGCCTTTTAAAGTGAGAAGTATAACACAAATTTAATGCAAAGATCCTAAACTGCAAAGTCAAACGTAATACTATTATCGTGTGCATTATTAATAATGTTGATTTCAGGAATTGTGAAAGCATTCACCCACGTAACACCTTCATCATATCCTACCCTGCATACATAGGAGATATCACATTATTTAAGGAGCTTATTATCCACACGTCAATGCATGTTTTAGTTGTTTTTCAACCACTAAGCACATATATCTGCTATGGAAGCCAGCGTTCTCCATGTTCAGGCCATAGAGCTAACAAAGCAATGAGTATGTGCCAGTAAAGGACATATGCATTTAACACTATCACTCCTGCCATGCTGCAATCTTGTCCCCCTGTCCGTAGTTTCCTACCTTTGAAGCCATTCTCCATAATGTAAGTGTTCTGACGTCTCTCTGATCCACACGCATCTGTATGTGAAGAATATACAAGAAACAGTGTCAGTACAGCTGACTGATGGAGCCAGGGGGATGTCTCTGTAACCTAAGTTGCTTAAGGGGACATGGAAAGAATTGTTTTTCTTTATTGCAACAAAAAGAGGGTATTTGTTAATGTGCCACAGAATGTTTTATTTTTTTCAAATGAAGGTCTCAGAACACAAAAACATATTCAAAAGTGCCCTTAGGAAGTTTACCAGACAATGAATTCTAAAGACTAACGTTTGCTCTCTGCATTTCCATGAAGTTTAAACAGGTTTTACTTAATATATTTTTTTTCACACAAAAAAAACTACTTTTGTAATGTTTGAAAAATGCTCTGTTAAATGCATGAAAATAAAACAGTAGTGATCAATGTCCCTTTAAATGAGCATAAGCTAGGATGCTTGGAAGTGTGCCATTACTCTTATTCATGCTATATCTACTTATTGTCTTCTCCTGTAGGAGTTAATCAATCAAACACAGTTAGTAAAACCCAGTTAAGGAATTCAAAGGGACATGGACAGTGACCTGTTTTAGCATTAAAATAATCTACCTAGAAAGTGCTGTATAAATTATTAGTAATCATTGATATCTATTTGCATATTTGAACATAATTTTACTAAAGAGTACAGAAATATTCTTTTTTTGCTCACTGAAACGTACAAGTACTCCCTTCACATGTCTGCCCCCTGTAGCTCATGCTCACAGTGTTGCTATAATGCTGGATATACCGTATTTTTCGCCGTATAAGACGCACTTTTTCTTCCCCAAAACTGGGGGAGGAAAGTTGGTGCGTCTTATACGGCGAATATACCTTTTCAAACTGCCTCTGTCCTCCTGATCTCACCCCAGCGCTTCCTACCAGCATCGGCCGGTGCGTCCTAGTGACGTCACACACGCAACGCTGCAGTACAGGAGGAGTGCTGGTAGGAAGCGCTGGGGTGAGATCAAGATGGCAGAGATCAGAAGAAAGGTGAGGATCAGGGGGGTCAGGGAGGATCAGGACGGTCAGGAAGGATCAGGAGGGTCAGGGAGGGTCAAGGGCTCCCAAATGCTGCAGTATATGGATATGTATGTGTGTATGTGTATGTGTGCATGTATGTGTGTGTATATATGTATGTATGTGTATGTATATTTATGTGTGTATGTATATGTATGTATGTGTATCTATAAAGGTGAGGGTCAGGGAGGATCAGGACGGTCAGGGAGGATCAGGAGGGTCAGGAGGGTCATGGAGGGTCAAGAGCTCCCAAATGCTGCAGTATATGGATATGTATGTGTATGTGTGTGTGTGTATGTATGTGTGTGTGTATGTGTGTGTGTATGTTTGTGTGTGTGTGTGTATATATGTATGTATGTGTATGTATATTTATGTGTGTATGTATATGTATGTATGTGTATCTATATATATATATATATATATATATATATATATATATATATATATATATATATATATATATTTGTGTGTAATGTAGGTGTGTAAAGTGTATTTGTGTTTGACATAAGATTTTTTTTTTTTCTTGTTTTCCTCCTCTAAAAACTAGGTGCGTCTTATCTGCCGGTGCGTCTTATAGGGCGAAAAATACGGTACTAGCCAATCACAGACAATGCCTCGACACTTCCATTCAATATCAATCAATTGCAGTTATATATATTTATATGTGTCCCTGTACAAGTCAGTGTAGCAATATATTAACACATATCCCTTTTGCGAGCAAGTTGAAATAATGGGTAAGCATTTTTAACATACTGTATAAACTAAATCAGTTCAATTATCTATGCTTTTGTTGTTTTCTACAGTATTAACTACATAGTGTGTATGCCAAACAAAACTGCTTTGTTCTGTTTCTAGAGTTTGTTTTAGAGAATATATCAGATGGTCCCCCACATTAGGCCCTCAGGCACATCCCATGCGGCCCTCAGGATATTCTGTCCCTTTTCAAAAATATTGCTCTAAACTAGCACATAATAACCAGGAGAAGTATTTATGTGGACATTTGGGTATCTATAACTCTACTTCCAATGAATTTAAAGCAAATTTACCATTTTTCTTTTGGTACAACAAAAAGCTTTATAGCATTGCAAGGCCCTTCAAGTGATGTATCTTGCCCATCACTGGAATATAGCATTCTATAGTGAAACTATTCATCGGTACGGCCTGCAGTAAATTACATGAATAGTACACATGAGGATTCCAAATTGATTCCCTAAAACAAACCAGGCACTTCAGAACATCAGGAAACAAAACAGTGGGGAGAATGTTGTTGTTTAGACATTCAGTTGTGTCCAACTCTTTGTGACCTCCGCAGCACGCCAGGCATATCTGTCAGGCACTGTCCCTCTGAGCGCCATTAAGTTCATGTTAATGGCTTCAATGATCTCATCTATCAATCTCCACCTCTGTCGTGCCCTTCTTTTTGTGCCTCAAATCTTTCCCAGCATCAGAGTCTTCTCTAGGCAATCCTGTCTTCTCAGGATATGGGCAAAATATTTGAGTGTTAGCCTCATGATCAAACCTTCCATACCTTATCTGTATCTCTTTAAAGGGAATCTAAATGGAATTAGCAAAAGTATTACATATTAATGAACTAAATTAAAAAAAAGATATGTAGAAAACATTGTAAACTCATCATAAACTTGCCTATAATGATGTAAATAATGTATCTTTTCTTAAACAAATAAAATGTAATTATTCTTTAATTTACAGTGTTCTGTGTAACACATTTAAATTTGGATGCTTACGAAAATACATAATGCATGGCTGCACTGAAACAGAGTGCTGCCCTGGCATCTGAATTTTCCATAAGGGAAACCTGGTCAAAATAACTGAGCAGTCATGAGCCTTCTAGATCGGCTTGATTCTTAGAGGACATTAGTCCATAGAAAGGTCTGAGGCAAGAGGGTAATACTCACTGATTGGGACCCTGCTAGGCAGCTAGATGGTCTCTGCATTGACCTTCATACATCAAGACACTTAGCTACTGATCAATGGGAGAACTGATCTGAAAGAAGCACAAGCTGCAGTCTATACAACACATGTAAATGCTCCAGGAGAACGTCTCAAGGCAAACATTGATTTGTAAAGGTGCACTATACAATTAGACTTTGTGAGTCATTGACACGTCCTTCTTATTTCACAGTAAATGCAGCCTGGGACGCATCATAGAAAAATATAGCATTTAGAGTTGTGGTAAAGCAGACAGTGGTAACTAAATACAAGCACAGGAATTGAATAGCGTGCAGGTACATAAAAAAAGACATAGCAAATAATAATATAGGGCCCCATTCAATTGCGATTTGGCCAATTGAATGGGGCTCTATATAAGCACCGAACATATTTTTTTTACAGAATTCTTTAGTTAATAAACATCTATCCAAAAGCAAGGTCTTCACTAACTAAAAACTTCTGTAAAAAGTACATGTTATGTGCTTATTTAGCGCCCTATTCAATTGGCCAAATTGCAATTGAATGAGGGCCCTACTATCTTTAAAGGGACACAGAACATAATTCTTTGTTTCATGCATATAAAAGAACACATTTTTTCATGGAAAACAAAACTTTGCTAATGTTTAAACTATTAAGTAAAACCTGGTTAAACTTAATTGAAACTAACTGCACAGAGCATACATAGATCTGTAGATTTTGTTGGCAGACAAGAATGAATCATACATCTATATTGCGGTTCTTTGACTGGCAGGGCAAAGCTCACAGACCAGTTAAATATTTGAATCAGTTTTTTTCTGATTTTGAAAGAATCATTTGAAAAACAGAAAATACACAGTAATAGTTATGTATCAAATGATTCCCTTTCAGATGCAACAAAGAACAAAAGCTCAATGTGTCTTTAAATATGCACTGCTATATCCTACAATGTTGGAATACAACCGGTGGTTATAAAAATATCTTTATTTATGCACCATTGGTGTACAGTATTCCTTATGTTATACAGTGTATTTAAATCTAGAAATAAGACAATCACTAATATAATTAGTGTAAATGTGTAATGCTCCATAAGGAGTGTACACACTAATGTTTCTGTACGCTCTGTGTGAGCGGAATGCGCACGCGCTAAGTGCGCCGTGGCTTTGGGAGGAGGGGGGAGAAAAGACACAGGGGAGGGGGAAGGACACAGGGGAGGGAGGGCAAAGAGACACAGGGGATGGGGGCAAAGAGGCACAGCGGAGGGGGGTCGAAATATAGGGGGGAGTCACACGGGACAGGAGTGGGGAAGAGATATGGAAGAAAGATACAGGGGAAGGAGGACAGGGGCAGAGAAATGGGGGGAGATACACGGGAGGGGGGGGAGAGACAAGGGGGGGGAGAGATACAGGGGAGAGAGTGGGGGGAAGAGACACAGAGAAGGGGAGGGAGGAGAGACACAGGAGAGGGTTGGAGATTCACAGGGGAGGAAGATGGGGAGGAGAGAGACAGAGGGGGGAAAGGGGGAGGCAAGAGACACAGGGGAGGGAGAGGGGGAAAAATATTATCCTGTCATTTATGACGGGTAAACGACTAGTACATATATCATTTTAAATAAATACAAGTTTTAATTTATTAATCTATTTTACTAAATATATATCCTAATAAGCATAGATATATAGATCTGAGCATGTTTGGTCTTTTTAGTTTCACATTACACTGAAAACAATACAGTTAGGCCCTCAGCAGGTAGTTAGCTCTTATTTGAAATTAACACCCATTAGAAAGTGATATCAGACTACTCTTGGCAGGTAAAAATTGCAAACCTCAATATATATTTACTGTAAGCAAATGCATTTTTAAAAAAAATAACATTAAATGTATGAACGTATTTGTATTTACCTATAGAGTAAAATAATGCATTTAGTACCTCAACGGTATACCTTTAAAAGTCCACTGTGGTGAAATATAGTGATAATTGCCCATTTTGAAGAACTGTACAATAATACAGCCTCTAATATAGTATAATATTTATATGCAATATTGCTGCTGTGGAATCTGCCATTTTACATTTCAGTGATCCACTTCCTGAAGTGGGAGGAGATGGTTGCATCTGCATATACAATTACCAGCTCATTAGTTTATAAGGACCTGCCCTGTTGAGACAAGTTAGTTTCTGTAGAACAATATTTTGCACATTATTAAAGATTTGTTATACAAAGGTCCATATAGAAAAAAAAGGTATATTGCTATTTGTATATGTGTTTCAATCTCTCATAGAGACAAAGGCATCACTGATAGTCTAGAAGATAGTTCAGTCATCACTCCCATAAATTAATAGCATATTATGCTACATCCTGCTTTCAGATCCCAAAATAAAACAGATGGTTACACACACATTTAATGTGATCCACAAATGATTTCTAGATTATATATTTCATATACTCAGTAATGCCTCACATTTGCTCAGATACGTAACCTCCTACGTGATCCATACCTGACAGTGAGTAGTCCGTGCTGGTCATCCGCATGGCTGGGGTGTAGGACACATTGGGCATGTCATGGTCCTTATCTTTCTGCCTCTGTCTGTACCAAAGAAAGAGTCCTAGCAGTGTCATGATGATCAGTAGCAGGACAATGACACCAATGATGGCCCCCGCTGAGTGTCTCTCAGAGCCGTGTGCTGGACTGATCTTTGTATAAGGGTTCAGCTCCTCCATCATCAGGGCGGCTGGAGACAGAGGGACAGACAATAGAGTGCACCGACCAACACACACATATACTGACAATGCACAACAGCTCACAATATGGTGTGATCCGACTACTATCATGTCAAACACTCTACTTCTTTAATAGTTACTTCAGTTTAATTAACATGGGTATCATCATAGTAGTACTCCAGGAATATGGGGCTTGATTACATGGCTTCCATATAAAATCTTGCAAGTGAAATGTTCACATAAGCCCTAACATAGCTATAATATTCTTGAGTGGGAAATACATAGCTATATAAACAAAATGTTGTAATATTTACTGATATTCTTTACTGGGATTGCTATGGGATTACCTGTGACTCTGGTCACTGACTCACAACATCACACTTGTATCAGCTTAAGTAACGTGTAAGGACTCTTGTGAGTCTTGTAAACTATCCTTATGTGACCATCTCCTTTTTACGTGTCATCAAGTTCTTAAGTGTGGGAGCCATGTGATAGCTACTTAAATTCTCTTGTAAGATCTAGCTAATGGTCAGCCTTGTGGGAGATCCTATATGAGCAATGTAATCAAGCTCATGGTTCTGATTTCTGCCACACTCACTAACCTAAAGAAATGTAAATAGTCATGAAGTACACCAGCTCCTTGGTGATACTGTATACTGTGGCACTTTTTATATCCTTTTTGTAAAGAATATTTAAAATCACAGTTATAAGCATTCATCAGGGGAATGTAGGCACAACCCTGAAACAGGAGAGTTTGAAGGAAGTATCACATATTTTTCATTCATTTACAAAAAACTTACATGTTTAAATATTCTCTGTCTGGCCATATTTACTGAAAGACGGATTTCAGTGGCTTCAATGACAGAGGGCAATGCATCGCTTCTGTTGTTGTGATGTTAATATAAACTACTCTGCATTTTTTTCCAAAAGTAAACAAGGTTTTTATTCCGGGGGATTAAGTGGTGGATTTTTAGGCATCATATTATTATAATCATTATAGCATACAGCACCAGCATATACTGCAGTGCTGCACAAGCGATATCGGGACTCCAAATACCAGGTAGAGTAATGATTGACCTGCATAAACAGTGATATCAAAAAGAAAGTACACCCTCATAGGACTCTATAGATTGAAATGTTAGAACATCACCTAGTCCTCAACAAGTGCTAACAGGTAACTTCATCTGACAAATAACATACCAAAATTTTATTTTAACTTTGTTTTTCATTGATCAAACTAAAAAAAAAAAAATCCGCCAACATTCAGAAGTCTTATGGGAAAAAGAAATTGAACCTTGCAACGTCAGTTAAAGGGCCAGAAAAAGCTACCGATAAATGACTGTGAGTATCTAGTTCACCACTCGTTAGTTGAAGAAATGTGAGTTTATGAACTCAACCATAAAGGCAGTGGTCATTAAAATGGTTTTAAACCAAATATTACCTTTCTGAGGTACTAGATCTATCACCACCCCGTCACATGAGTCATACTGTTTCCCTTGAAGCCACTGCAATCATCTAGCAGCAGTTTAATTTTAAAAGAGTTGTTATTTATCTTCCCCATCCATGGGCTGTGTGCATGCGTGATCCTGTCCCACTTGATGTTATTAGTGATGTCAATGTTTTTCCTTGTTACCCGATATTCCAAAAACAATAAATAACTCCTAAACAGAAGCCAGAAAACTTAAATGGCTAATGGACAAACAATGTCAGTCAGGTGACGGGAGGTGGAGACAGACCCAGCACCTCTGGCATATTAATTACATTTCTAAATAGTTTTATTTTTTCAACAATAAGAAGTCAAGTATTCTACAGTAAGAAAGATCATTTACAAATAGAGAAAGTTAAAAATGGCTGCCAGGAGTGAATGGTCCAGTAATTGTCCCCAGGGTCAAACCACATGATGCACCCTATGCTCCTAGAAGCTGTGAATCTACAGGCCTCTGCCAATAGGATACATGTTAGAGTTTATAATTCTACAGTTAGGAGAAGACTGGACAAGAATGGCCTCCTTAGAAGTATAGTCAGGATAAAACCACTTTTCTCCCCAAAAAATATTGCTGCATGGCATAGGTATGCAAAACTGCAACTGAATGAACCACCTAACTTCTTGAATAACATCATGAGAAGAGAGGAGATACAAATGGAGTTGTCTGGCTGGAATGCACAATGACATGTTTGGTGAAAACCAAATACAACTTATCACAAGAATCTCATAGCAACCATCAAGCATGATGACAATGGATGATGATTTGCACCTACTATACAGCCACAGGACCTAGACCACCCACAATGATTGAATCTACAATTACATTTTCTCAATATAAGATTATTCCACAGGAAAATGTAAGACCATTTGTTCAACAGCTAAAGCTAAGCCAAAACCAGGGACAATGATCTAAAACACACCAGTTAATCTAGATGAATGGAGGAAAGCAGTAAGGGGTGTACTTTCTTTTCACATCACTGTATCAGCTTTCAATATAATGCACAGTTAGATAACTTAATCTGCCATTAACTCCTTGAGTACAGACAGCTCACCCTGATCACAGCGGATCCCCTTGAATCCAGGGTTACAGTAACAGGTTCCAGTCACATGGTCACAGGTTGCATTGTTCATACACTCGCAGAGCTGCCGGCAGCCATAACCGAATGTCCCCGGAGGGCACTCTGGGGGGTGAGAGAAAGCAATATGGAAGATTGTGAATAGTATCTCTGAGAGATAACACCTCATATACATACATGTCATAGCTGGCAATGGCCCATGGATGGGGAGCAGGGTTGATACTATCTCTTGAATGTACGGGTAAGACAAAAGGTGGCAAAAAATGCTCCTATAGGATAGTATAGGAAAGAGCTATAGAATCCCTAACAGTAGGAGGAGACTGTAGTGCCATTGGAGGGAGAACAAGTGAAAGCTAATAATGCCACTATAGGGAAAACACAACAGAGGGCAGATGGAGACTGGCATTGCCCACTTACTTTGCTCGCAGTTTTTTCCAGTAAATCCTGTCCTACATGTACACTGCCCTGTGATATGGTCACAATCTGCACCATTGTGGCAGTGGCATACATTGGCACAGTCCTTTCCATAGAAGGCTGTCGGGCACCCTGTGGAATCAGACAGGCAACATCACACCATTGCAGGCACTATAATACAACCAAATAGCAACACTATTCTACTGCAGTACCACTGCGTTTCATATCTGCAAATATTACCCACTACTTCTGGATAAATAATAATGTCTTTGGAGTAATGGTACCATTACTTATCTGAGATCCTTCAGCCCCTGAGATATCATTCTTCCTAGTTCCACACTAGTTCAGTCTGTGTCACTTGCAGTCTGTACTGAGCACTTGAGCTGGGGATCACATCTCACTCATTTGTCTCTCTGCTCTTCCAATACACACAACAT
Organism: Discoglossus pictus; assembly: GCA_027410445.1. Taxonomy (NCBI): domain Eukaryota; kingdom Metazoa; phylum Chordata; class Amphibia; order Anura; family Alytidae; genus Discoglossus; species Discoglossus pictus. The sequence goes on along the minus strand of CM050167.1, from coordinate 170,818,053 downwards.
ATTACTGTTAGTCTTTAGATCAATGCTGATTAAGTAGTTTGTAAATGCGGCAAAGAAAAGCCTTGTGTAAACTCTAATTACATGGTGGAGCTGTTCTTTTGGCTTGGAAACAACTGAAAGATTCTAATTAACACATGTCCCATTCCCTTGTACAAGTGTCCTTATGGCTATGTATTTATACATAGGGTTACTTGGAACAGGCCCAAGGAGGCTCACTTTAATGGAACACAGCACAGGTCCCAAATAAATGATTAACTAAAGATAATAATAAGCATTTAACAATACAGTAAATCAGTTTTGAAGTTTGTAATGTTTGCCTAACAAAACATGGACTGTTATGTAATTTTTAAGATGGTGATTGCCAATAATTACTAATTAGCCTCTGAATGGTGTGCTTGCCATTCAAGATTAAAAATGAGCATTTGCACACCTCATAGAATCAGATGGAGTTAGAGACATTCTTCTTCTCAGAGTCCAATAAATTATATCCCCAGCTGTTAATTGGCAGCTATTGACAACCATCACCCTGAGAAATTAGAAAGTAGCCTATGCTTGGTGAGTGGATTAGAAAGGCTAAATGACAAGTAACAGTTATAAACTTCAATGTGAATATACTGTGAGTAACTTACATTTTTAATAATATTCAATTGTTAATTATACTTGGTATTATATATAGTTTTAAATAATACCATGTCCCCTTAACCCACAATAAATCGATCATAATAAAACAGAATAAGAGAGAAATAAATGTAAAGAGGTTGAGACAGGCAACAAAGAGAAGTGAAAAGAAGACAATCAGGAGGAAAAGTAACTATAAGGTGAGTGAAAGAAGGTGCTAGGGAAGCATAAATAAATACATCACTGGCTGTGATAAAGTATCTCTGATTATATAGTCCTATTGAAAGCACTGGCATTATAATTTCTAATATAGGCGGTGATAGCTTACTCTTCACAGCTGTTGAAGCAGATAACCAAAAAAAAACAATGGCAGCCCCCACTGTAGCACACCTGTGCTTTCTAAAATGGTTTTGCCCATTATCAAGTGTGGTTTAAGAGATCTTAATCAAAGGATTGCACAGTGTTCTTTTTTTTTTACAGTTAAACCACATGCATGGATTAGTGTTTAATTGCAATTACATTTCGAAACTGCACCTATACATGCATTCATTACTAGGGGTGATGCTAAAGGGAAAGATATAAACAGGTAACACTGGGAAGGAGTGAAAGACAAGCAGAAAAGGCAAGATACAATGGGTTGAGAGAAAAAAAGCAGGTAAAGGAAAATAGAAGAGGAACGGAGAGAGCAGGGAAGGAAGCCACACATGAAAACAGAGAGCGGCTAGAGGAAAGGAATTAACTTCTTGACACCGCTCTCGTGTGGCTCACATCCCAAATCGCAACTTGAACATTTATTAACTCCTTCTCTTGTGTCTTCCCCTAATTACAACCACTCCAGAATATATCACTTTCTCAAGCAAGCCACAACAAAAATGTTACTCCACTTGTTCATCATATCCTGCCTTCATCACTGTGACTCACTTTTTGTAGGTCTCCACACCACCATCACTCTTCCCTCCAATCTATAATGAATGTCTCTGAAACTAATCCGAATCTCACTGTGATCCATGTCTCCAACTCATCTTTGTCAGTTACTCCCATGGATTCCCAAAACCTCTAGGTAAAGTTTTAAATTCTGACTTTAACATATAATAGTCCTTAACAATAGTGCACAACCTTACAATTCCGTACTTGTCTCCAAATACTCCCCCAACCTCTCACAAATGCACTGCATATGATCTGCAGTTTCCTTCTCTGCAGGGCTTTTCTTGAGCTGTGCATACTACATGTAACTTCTTCCTCTACCTCTACAGTATAAGAGTATAGATGTGCATGTAACCAGGACAGCCTAAGACACCATGTTGTCTTATACAGATATCACGCGTAACAGAAATTGCCACAACTCCACTATTTATATTAAAAACACATTATTAAAGCACAGCGGGTTCTAAAAAAAAAAAAAAAAAAGTATATTCTCTGGCATTCAAAGGGTTAACAGAGTGACTTGGCAGATTTTAAACTTTAGTCATGCTTGCCTGGCTCTGTAGAGAATGACACCACAGATGCCACAGTTTCAAACTTAGCCTAATTTCTAGAAGAAGTACTAAATTGCAAAAATGTTATGCTTCCCTGGAATAATTAGCCATTTTTCATACTTTGCCTAGGAGAAAGTGTTTTAGGCATATGATGCATTACCTGTGTATATAATGCCTGACATCATACACTACATTTATACACTCAGTAAAATCTAATCTCTCTCTCTTCTGAGCTGCCTTACTCGAGTCCCACTGTATATTACTCGAGTCCCACAGTATATTAGCTGCTTTTTTTTTCATGTGCGCTTCTCAAGAGCTCATAGAATCGCACAATAACTCAGTTTCCTTTTCACATGAATTTTATTGTGTGGAAATCAAAAAAGTAACAGCAAAGGGCATGTTTCTTTTTAGTTGAATACGGTAATGGCAAAAAGATGAGTGAGAGTCGGCAAGATCTCAGCCTTTTCTATGTCTCCAATTCCAAACTGCAAATACACAATATCCTGTACTGAAGCTCCTTGGATCATAAGCTCCTTTGAACATGCATTTTCCTACCCTTTCTGTCTGTCTGATACTACATCTTACACCTGAATTACTCTTTCTATAACATGACATGCTTCCCGTTGTGCAGCATTGCAGTATATGTTAGCACAATATTAATTAAAGATAATAATGGGTATGTATGGGGTGAGAGGAAAGGACCTTTTCACTTCTATGAATAAGCCCACACAATGTCTTTGTTAGCCAGTGTGTATTGGCTCAAACACCAGAAGATGGCAGTAAATCATACCAAGAGCTTACTGCTCCCTCTGATAGTACAGTCTAAATAACCACACCAGGCCCCATACCTCACATAGAGTCTCTGGGAGAATAGTGGTACTGTGCATGTACAACAGCACGTCTGTGCCAAAATCCAGTATACATAAACAAAAAGTTGTTTACCATTGTCTGTATACATTGCAAATCCATAAAAACAAATAACTGATCTGATAAGAGTGTAGTATTTAAGGTCATTCAAGGCAATAGCAGAGTCAGCTACAATGTTTTATACTTATAGGACATTTCATATATATATATATATATATATATATATATATATATATATATATATATATAAAAAAGAGTGAGGCATTTGTGGGCATATTTGTATGTCCCCGCTCAGCTTCCCAGAATGCAGTGTAATAACTGTTTTTCTCGGAATCTGAGCTGGAAGCAGATTTTTTAACTTATTTTAGACATTCAAATGTGAACACAGATGTACTATTTATTTACTATATATATATATATATATATATATATATATATATATATATATATATATATATATATATATATATATATATATATCACATGGATCAAGATTACCACCAAGGAGGAATTTGGCCCAAATTGTGTACTTTTGGAGTTTTACATGTCCCATGACAATTGCTACAATTATGTACATGACAAGCTTGATAAATTAACACCTGAAAAAAGTATTGTTACACTCTAAAAACAATGTCCAGGTAGGCATCTCCTTAGTATATTTCCTAATGTGTTGTAAGTGTTAAGAGATATTTTTGTAATTTCTGTATTGTAACCTCTCAATGTTCAGGATCACCTTGTTACTACCTGTAATTAGAGTATTAGGGTGCTGCACCAGAAGAGTTGTGAAGTTTTATGTAAAATGAAGCTACTCCCTCTAGTGGCTGGATTTAATACAGCTAAGATAACTTCAAAATGACACAGGATTGTGTCTCAGGGTCAGCACAATACACAGAGCCAGATCACAATGCTGTGGATAAGGATATTAGCAGCTGCACCTAAAATGACTATGTGTAGAAGTTCCCTTTACCTGCTGATAAATGCATACTGAGTAATAAGATCTTGACAAGAAAGTGATATCAGGAAGACAGAAGGACAGGCTCTTACTCTGCGTGCAGTACAGTCCTGTCCAGCCAGATGTGCATTTACATTCCCCATCGTAAGTGCTGCACTCAGCGCCATTGTGGCAGTTACAGGTATGGATGCAGTCCAGACCCCACAGACCTGGAGGACACTCTGCGAAAAAAACAAAAACAGGACTTTAACTGCAAGAAGGAAAACCTCCAAATATTCTATAATGCATGTAAGCCTGTCCTTAGCCATGTACAAAGGATGCTTTTGAAATGGTCAAAAACAGCTCTCATTTTGAGGTGAAGCCATTCCAGAAGGTGTAAATGATATCTTCATACTGCTCAATAATTTTGCAACTGTAATTTGATTTTGATAGAAGGAGATACTGACATTTTTAAAAAGTTGCCTTTGCTCAGGGCGAGAAAACACATTTTAGCTGCATTAAGTTTTCATGGGAAAAATGTAAAGTTTAAAACATTATTGTACACATGAGCGTAGTACTGGGATTACAAGATCCCAGTATTACAGTCAACGCTCTGAAATTATTTGGTTCGTCTGACAGTTTCCAGGTTCTACTTTTTATCTTAATTTTTAAGATAATCACTGGAATTTTATAAAAACAGCGACTATATTTTAAGAAGATTGGTAAACAAATAAATTCATGTGTGGTGTGTCCTTTGTGGTTATGTGCCGCTATCTTCAAATATCCGGCGGTTCACTGGAGCGTCTAAAACATATATCAAAAGACGAAGTATGGGGGAGAGATAGCGCACAAAAACCTAGTGCAGGTCACTTCATGTAGTATTGGACAATCTACGTAGACAGTTATTAAGACTCTGACCTTGAGGTACCTCAATAACAAATATCCCAAATGCTTATAATAAATGATCCTTCAGATATGTGTTTGTACTCCGCCGCATGGTTTTCTTTCATGATGATGTTGTATACGTTGTGTGTTTTTTTATATATATTATTTATATTACTTATAATATATATAATTTATAATAGCTTGTGTATATGTGCATGCTTCAACAATATTTAAAAAGCACTCTACTTAGAACAATATATATTAATTGTTAATAAAAATATATTTATTCCAAATACATTGAATACATATAAAAAACTAAAACACGTTTCACCACTCCTTCTGCAGCTTCCTCAGTTAGAATAAAAACCTTGTATTTCTCTTTGGGTTTTTTAGCTAATAAAACACCTATCTGAAAGATCATTTATTATAAGTGCTTGGGATATTGGTTATTGAAGTCCCTCAAGGTGAGAGTCTTAATGACTGTCTACATAGATTGTCCAATACTACATGAAGTGACCTGCACTAGGTTGTGTGCTCTATCTCTCCCCCATCCTCCTTCTTTTCATTATTTTACACATGCTGAAGTTCTGTGTCCTTTTAACACCATATTCTGTCAAAAAAGGGGCTTTCAGAACTTTTTGTAACAAAATAACATTAACAGCTAAGTAAACTATAAACATAAAAGCATTTTCAGAGAATTTTTTTTTTTTTTAGTAGACTTTTAGCCTCATTAAATTTCCCTAACGTGTAAACGTAGCTCGTAACGTATCTCGCAAGACTTACAGCTATTAAATTGGCCTCTTAAACTAGCCCGCCGATGACTTGCGGGGTAGGAGCGAGAAAACCATACAGGGCGTGAGAATTCGACTTGCAAGCCCGTAAATCCTTTGTTCTCTCAAGCCCGTAACCAATACGTTCCAATTGCGCTATTAAATTGCATCAAAACCCTGTCTTTCAACCCTGTAACTTGCAAATGGAGCCAAGAAGCCAACGAGTGCTAGAAAGAACCCACATATACACACACTACTGTACTTTTATTGTAAAGTATAATAAAGTGATGTTAGGTCTTAGAATTTAATAGCACAACATTCTCAAGCTTGCAAATCGCCCCAAAAATTATTTATTTAATGTTTAATTTCCGTGTTATATCGATCCTGGCAATCAATGTGTTAATACATATACTGGAACTCGCATGTAATAGAATATCATATTTATGGTTTTATCAATATTGCATTATATCTGGAATGTGGGTCCGATCGTAACTTGTAATTGAACCCTGTAAAGACTTTGGAAATACCACCTCCATTTTAGTGACGTAATTCTGACGATCTCTGTTTCCATTGGCTCCATCTAAACCCATAACTACGAGTTTGACTAATTGATCCCGTTCACGAACGCACATCCAATGAGCGAAAAATGGTTTACGGGTTTGCCTCTCAAGCCCATAACTCGCAGCATGTTCTAATTTAATAGCACCATAAATCCGCAAAATTTCAAGCTCACAGGCGTTGCAGGTTTCACGTTGCACATACGAGCTTCGAATTTAATGTGGCTTAAAGCTCTTGCATGGAAGCTACCATGACGTTAAGATGTTATTCTCCTGAGAGGAGAGTACAGAGTAGGGCAACCAAGGCTTCAAAGATTACAGCTTTCCACTGAACATGAGCAGGGACGATGGCAGATGTCAGATGATAAAGATTTATTTGAATCAACAAATCCCCCTTCTTTTCCCCTTCAGTCTGCTTCAGAATAAAAACTAACAGACCCCAGTCCCTCCATTCCAAGTCAGTAGAAGTATGTTAGATAGACAAGAAGTAAGCTAAAATAAAGCTTTTTACCTAAAAATGCATTTATCTACTTATGTTACATATTTCATAAACATAAAATATTTCCCAATCTACAGTAAAACAGTAAAAAATATTTAAAATCACAGCTAAACAGAAAAAATGCATGGGATTATTTTGTAATAAAGCAACAAAACCAGATGCTTTACAGGTGACCTCTGACAGGCGATGTCACTCACTGCAAGCTGTGTGTCAGGATTCATTACTGTGTATGTCCCAGGGTACAAACTAGGAATATCCACAACTGTAGCATCAATGAAAAGTGTCACTAAGAGAACATGATGACCTTACTACATGTTTTTACAGTGCATTGTTTTCTATAGATAACAATGGGTGTCGTTGTACATGTGTATTGATAGGTATTGGATGGCCGATTGATACTTACCATCAGAGCAGTCACTGCCAATCCAGCCCGGGTAGCACTGACATGACCCGTCTATGGGGTTGCAGGTGGCGTTGTTACTACAAGTGCAGATCTCAGTGCAGCTTCTCCCATACCTCCCACTGGGGCAAACTGCAAAGTGTTGGAAAACAGTCAGTGCTTGGGGAAGCTAAGATACCCTGGGACTGTGCCTTTACTTAGGAACAGGACAAAGCCTAGGGTATCTTTACTGAATAGGTAGCAGCATATGGGCCAAAGCCTAGGGAGTCAGATTTGATTAGGCAGCAGGTAATCTTCCAGTACTATGGATTGTCAGCATCTACATAAACAAATCTGTTCTTACAGTATCTGGAATCTTGAAGCAGCTACTTCACATTGTGTGTACAGCAGGCACTATACAACAGCTAGCCCTGAATGCTAATACTCGCTTTATCAGTGAAGCTGCATTGACACCAGTGACAGAGAGAAAGCAGAAGTAAAAGGAGCATTGAAAAACAGCACTGAAAAAAGAACAGAAGGACGGGTGATGAGTGGGGAGCATGAAATGTGGGGCTGGATGGAATAAACGGATATCTTTGACATCCTAGAAAAAGGAGTTGTGTGGGTTGTGAAAGAAGGACTAGGGGGCAAGCATAGAGACTGCGGAAAGGGATGTGGGATGGGGCAAAAGGAGGGCAGTAGATAAATATCAGAGAGGGACAGTTGAAAGTGATGCAGAAGGGATATTGAAAATAAGTAATGTAGTCTTATTGTCCTTAAGGCAGTGGATCCAAAACCAATCCACAAGAAACCCCCAGACAAGTTTTAGGGATACTATAACTCAAAGAAACATTGATTTGATAGCACATAAGAATCAAAAGGTCCATCTAGTCAGTCCATCCTATTTTTCTGAAAAGCTTGCGTTAATTATGCATATGGATACCCTTATACATATCATAAACATGCTTAATCCCTTCAAGGACCGCCGTGGCCAATTATTCCCATATGGTTTCCTGAAAAAACTAAACTTGATAATAGGCAAATTATGTTAGAGCAAAAACAATAACATTTATATGCAATTATTCTCTACTGCAGGCTTCAATTTTCTTTAATAAACCACTTTCTTGCAGCTAACATTTCAACAGGGCATATCCTTATACACTATGGAGCCTTGCATTAGATAATGATTACACTGGCAGTTATAGATGCCACACTGCCATTGTGTGAACAGAATCTTCCTGTTTATTCAAAGTCTTCTCCTCAACCAGTCTCCCTACTTCCATAGTAGTATAATTGCATATCAAATAATATATTATTAGTTTCTTTCTAGTAGCAGGAGTACCAAGAAAAATAAATAGGTACAATGACCAAGTGTGTCTCCATAAAATAATGGTAGACTGGAGAGATTTTAAAGTATCAGGTAAGTAACACTCAGTATTACTTAAACATTCTTCTTTCTTCTTTTTTTCATTTGTTATTTACTACAGGTGTCAAGCGCCATTTTTTGTTTTTTTCTTTGTTTATTTATATTATTAGTTTGCCTATTTTATGTGCAGTTTTTTTTTAAATTATGACCACAAAGTAGAACTTTTCTATTAACCTTTATGTAAAGTAATACTATTGCACATTAGTACAAAATCTTCCACTTTCTAACTTCAAGTCATATCCTCTTGTTCTTTCACTCCTCTCTGAGGAATAACAAGAGATCATTGTTTAAAGGTGGAAGGATGCAGCTGAGGCAATACGACGCTCCATATTCAGATGTGGAATAATAGCCTCATCTGTATTCAGTGTTACCTCTAAATCCTGGCCTGTCTGGGGTTCCCTGAGGAGACGTCTGGGAACACCTGCATTAAGGTGCTCAAACCCTTCGTCTACAATAAGCATTATTATTGCAAAATGTTGGACTTTCTGTTATTGAAATTGACATTAAACAAAATATACACAAAATCTACAGACTAATCTTGACATTAGATAATCTTTAATGTGTAATTGAGTTCTACTAGCAGGCACAGATGAACTATGTGCGCAAATCTTTTTTTCCTATTTGTTGAAAGCAACTAAAATGTCGGAAAACACTGCATACATTTTAAGGCATCTCCTATAATGTCACTTTAATGTGATTCACCTTGTATTCTGCAAGTCCTTATGGGAGAAATGTACAAAAATAGATGAAAAAAATGCAAATCCGAAAAAATGTACGAGACAGAAATGCCAGAAATCAATATGGAATCAGCAAAAATACGTAAATGGGGAAAGCGTATATACAGGGGTAGAAAAATCCCAGGATGGGCTGTAGTAACTTTAACCTCTGGCTCCTAAATTGTTTAAGAAGCATAATGTATCTCTATGAAGGATATATATATACCTATATATAGACAGACAGCCAGATAGATGGATAGATAGATAGACAGACATATGGGTGTATGCACATATACATACACACATAGACCACATACAGAACGAAGCAGCATCCACTGGCAATGTCCTTGTGCCACTCTTGGATGGTATTGGGGGATTGTGTGCTCACAATAATATTCTCTCTAAGCTGCTTTGCACAGATGCTGAATACCACAGCTTGTTGATGTCTATGGGGAGTGATATTTGTACTGTTTGGTGTTTTCTCTGCATTATGATGGGGGAAGGGGGGTTATTATCAGAAAACAGAATCCCACAAGAAACATCAGAAAAATGCCATTGTGATAAAACCTTATCTGTACACAGAGCGGCCAATCGCACAGACACCGTAATCCGCAAGCCGTGTGACAGGGACATCAGCGCCCCACGCACACAGTTTTCTGAATCCTCACATTAAGAAGAGACACCTTGACACCCCACCCCCCCCCTCCCTGCTCCAATCAATCTGATAAGCACACCCCCATACTGTAAGACCTTCTGCTAGTTTGATTTTGTCTTCCAAAAAAACATGGATCTCGGTAATGAGGCAGTGTCTGGGAACTGTGATAAAGCTCAATTTCTATATCGTCTCAATCACTCCGTGTTCCTCTGCATTCCGATACCAGCGCAGCAGACAGAGCCACACAGGAGAGGAAGCAGCCAGCTGATATGGCGCATTAGCCAACTTGTATCCCTCCCGGCTAACAAATGATTCACTCTACGTTCGCTCAGCTACACGATCCTTTCATCATATGCTGAGTATCCTAAACTAATAAAAGGCCTTGACCGCTGTAACAGAACATCTCACAAGAGACTGTGCCATGTATCTAGAACTCTTTTAGTAAAATTAAATGTTATTATTTAGACCCTGCAGTTATTAATATTTCATTTATGTCCGTCAAATTTGTGCATGACAATAACATTTTCACTTTTGAGGGGCTTAGAAAAATAGACTAATATTTTATACAACAATTGTTAAAATGGGCAAGTCCTTTTTTTAAAAAAAAAACTAAAAACACAACTACAATTGATATTTTTTTTTTTCAGTTTTCCAATGAGCACATTTTGTAGGAAGTGTATATTTACTTACTTGGCTTTTTATGATACTATTGTAATATTTATTTATTAAATGCCAGTATTTTATACAGCCTGCATTTATTGTTACTTTATTAAAGCATTTTGCTTATTATCTAGTGTAGGTCTTCAGGAGTTTAAATATGGGATTACCCTGGTCCTTTAAGATAAGGCATTCAAGAGCATGACATGCAAACTGCCATATCCCACACCGTATCTTAACTAAGCAATAACAGCTTGGATAGTATTATGATAAGATCTAAAGTGATGTAGATATTTAGCTGAATCTTTAGGCTAAATTATGTTACCTTGATTACAGAGTGGTCCAAAAAATCCTGGGAGACAGTCACAGTGTCCAGTGGCATGGTGACACGGTCCGTTGCAGTGGACACAAGGGGGACAGGTCTGGCTGCAGCGATGTCCATAGAATCCGGGAGAGCAAACTGAGAAGATACAAAGAGGGAGCAATGAGCGACAAGTAGAAATGGGCAGACACCTTTGGTTACAATGCCATTTTCAACTATTGTTCCCTCAACTACGGGCCAAGCCCCTCATTCTCATCCAAATCACAAACTTCCCCAGACTTTCTCCAATACAAGTTTATTCTGTGCTCCTACTTTTCTGCCCCAAATCTCGCCAAACAACCCTACTTTTCATCCTTAATATCTACTTTGTCCTCCAATTCAAATTGTCAGTTCTCTACATTCAACACTCTCATCACCCACCAACTTCCATCCCCTTCCTGTGTCACAGCAGAAGACTTGGCCAGCCAGGGTGAAAAAGCCCATCCACAATCCAACATCTACAATCGGCTCCTTTGACCCAGTAACTAAGGACTAAGTCTCTGGTCTTCTATGAACCTCTCACCTTACAACTTGCCCACTTGATCCTATTAAATCACAGCTAATCCCTTCCCTCTCTCCCACACTTATCTCAGATATCCAATCTCTTCAACCTCTTAAATCATGTACCACAATTCCTTTCCGCCAACTCCATTCTTAACCTCCTTCAGTTTGGCATCCGGCCCCAAAACTCCACAGAGACAGCTCTCACAATAGTAGCTAATGACCTTCTCATCATTAAAGGGCCAGTTAATTCAGCACAACTTGGAGCACACCACTGTAATGTACTCCTGAAAATATGTTGAAATACTTCAAACAGAGGGTTAAACCTACCCACATCCATCTGTGCAGGTAAATGACTGATAGAAACTCCCAAATATGTTATTTGTGGGTTATCTGATGGCTAATTACATTCCTGAAAGAGACTAAAACCATCATTCTTTCTGTTCATGGAGCATGGAACGGCAGTTTAATAAAAAAAAAAACACGCTAACATAGAATCTTGTGCTCTTTCACACAATGAAGAGCACTTATGGTGAGGTAAATGGCCCTTTATGTCAAAGAGTATTTTCTCTATCCTAATTCTTATGGATCTTTCTACTGCTTTCGATACAATTGATCATCCTATTCTTATCCAAATTCTCCACTCCCTTGGCATCCTTTAGGTACTCCAGGAGTCAGATGCAGCAACAAAAAAGAAATGCCAGAAAAGGAGACAATAAATGCTTGCTAAGATGCAATCCCATTGAGCACCCAAAGGTTCAGTCCTAGGTCCCTCTACCCTTCTCTCTCTATACACCCTCCTTTATAAACTTATTTAAATCTTTTCAATTTCAGTGTCTATATGCCGATGACTCTCAAATCTATAACTAAGCACCAATCCGATCCCCCTCTTTTCTGACACATGTTGCTAAATGCATTTCAAACATATCCTCCTGGATGTCCACCCATCAACTCAAAAACAACATTTCAAAACTAACTTCCTAATCTTCCTCTCTTCTAATACAGCTCACATTTTTTAAATACTGCATATGGTGACAAAGCCATTGTCACTCATTTCTCAGACCTGTTGTATTGAGGTTCTATTGAAATCTACCCTCTCTTTCGCTATTCTCATACAATCAATGTCCAAATCACATTGTCTTCACCTAATAAACATCTTCAAAATATGACACAACCTTACATAAGACAATTACAATTCATTCAATCCCTCATCATACTGCAACTTGACTCCTCATCGCCCATCTAGTCGCTCCGTCAGACTATGTTCTGGTCTCAAAATCATCAAAAACTCACTAGAAATGCATCTTTTTAAATAAGCTTATCACCTGTAGCCTTCACATGCACACTTCAAATACCATACAAAATTGCTCACACACACACTATAGTATAACACACAGCCACCTCCACTTGTAGCAGCCTATTGACTTGATCACAGTGATATGACCGTGAGTGACAGAATCTGGCACAGAGAGGTCACAATGATATGGCAGTGTGTGATGGAGTGGCACAAAAGGGGTACAGTGATGTGGCAATGTGTGATAGGCCAACACAGAGAGGGCACAGTGATGCTCCATGTATGATGCGCTGGCACAGAGAGGACATGGCAATATGGCACTGTGTGTAAATGTGACATAGAGAGTGCACAGTGATATGGCTGTGTGTGACAGTGACTGACTTAAAGCGGGCACAGTATTGTGACAATGTGTCATGGACTGAAAGAAAGAGGGAACAGTTCATCCTTATTTTGAAACTGAAATTCCAGCTGCTTCTTCAGTTCCTGAAGTCCACAAGTGGACATCTTCATGTACCAGCCCCCATCCACTGATCATTTAAAGCTAAATTATGCCTCCAAGAAACTGACAGCTAGAACACGTGGCCCTTTTCCTATTAAGGCCAAAATCAACTATGTGGCCTACAGGTTGTAGGCCAGTGTTCCATGTGTCCCCACCCAAACAAGCTACCAAGAATCTCTTCCCTGAGAGACAAAAGCCAGCTCCTCCTCACATTTCAGTTGATGACACAGATTTTTATATTGTTGCCCATATAATGGATTCTAGGAGGAAGGGCCCACAGATGCAACACTTGATTACATGACAATTCCTGTGATGCTGCCTCCAATACCCACACATATGGTTTCATCTGAATTCACAGGAGAAGTCTCTTGAAGCCTGGTCCTCTGGGCATTCTGAAGCTTTCCTGTTACACACTCAGGGTCTAGCCATTCCTTAGGTCTTACCTCCAGTTCCTTTGAACTGCGTTTTGGGGTGTACCTGTGCCATGTCTTAGTTCATGGAACAATTCTCGATCATACACCTGCATCTGTTTCACGGCACTCTTGTACTTTGATGCTATACATTACTGGCAGACACACTGAACTAGACATCATTATTGAAAAGCACATATATACTTAGGGTATACACTCAGTTGTTTTGTCCTGTGCAACTTCTCAGCAATACTTCCCTCTTGTTCCTGCTTTACTTACTGGTTTCCCATGTGGCTTTGGCCCTTGTATTTCTGCCTTCTGGCACCCTGACCTTCTGGCTTGCTTTTGAACACCTCTTTCTACTTCTGCCTTCTTCAATACTTGGACTTGTAAAACAGCTCTACTGCTCCTTACCCTTTATTACTTTTGTTATAAGATTCTATCCTGCTTCAGATCACCACCAATTTGTGGTCTGATAATCACTATGCATATTATGTTGGCCTGTATATTCCATTATTCTAGTAGTATGTTGCACCATGCTCTTGTTATCATGTTGCTCAGTATCTTACTACTATACATTCTCATGTTATACATGATTGCATTTATCTTATCTTGGGGAGTAGGCAACTAACTCAGTGCATGACAGGTAGACACTTAAGATTGTTTTCTCTTTTCAGACAGAAAACTACTGCATTAAACCATGCCTCCTGCACTAGAGCCTTGAGAGATGAGCCTAACATCATAAGACCAGCAGCTGTGTCTGACTGGGTACAGCTGGAGATCTTGGGTTGCCAATTTAGCAAAAACTTTAGCTTCCAAGGACAATTTTATCTCTAGTTTACAGTATCACAAGACACATCATGACACAAGCTTTCCAGTCATCTTTAATGCTACATTGTGACCTGAACCTCTAGTCCTACTTCAGGAAGCTTGTGTTTGGGCAAATAACTCGGCTTAATAAGAAATCTGGTAATGGGTCAATGCTGGCAGCAAATCAGTTCAGGTGAGAACTTCTCAGGTCCAAATCAGAATTCATCTGGAGAAGAGTGATGATGTTTAAAGATTCAGATCAGTTTGGCTCCATTTATTAAGTGTATCACTTTTAGGGCTCAACAAATGCCAGGAGGCAGGTAGTCATGCCACGCAATGCATGAGTGACTGAGCCAGTGCAGTGTTGGTGTTACATTCCCCGGGTTCAGCACCGCACCCTCCAGCGGAACGTACCTGTGTGTACGTGAGGAGTGAAAGCTGCTGCTGCTAGAACAGCCCTCACTGACAAATCTACTTAGCAGAGCATCCTATGTGCAGCTCATTTAGGCCTCTTTATATGTAGCTCTGAAGCAACCAGAAACTACATTTATCTGGCATCTACCAATCCCCATGGGTGCCGCATAACTAAGGGTCTACTGTATTTATTTATAATGTGACATTTCTTCTTTAATAGCAACAAGCCCTGTTCTGTTCAAGTAATTATGCATGCTAGTTAATTAATTAGTATACTCTTTAGTGTGACGCTGCAATTCTGTCATACAGAATGCAAATCGTCTGTGAAATATCAAGGTATTTCATCAATTTAGCATATAGGGCTTCCTTACTTCTCTGGCACAGGGTCCCTCGATATCCTGGTGCACATTCACAGCTCCCATCCTCGGGGGAGCAGGAGCCCCCGTTCTCGCAATGGCAGGTCATGGAGCAATTTGGTCCCCATCGCCCCTGTACACAAACGTTGTCACAGTGAATACCTGCAGACAGAAAAAGATCACAGGATTCAGCAAATATATAGCAACAAGAGTCAAGACAAGGTAATAGAATAAAAAAGTAAAAAAAACAGAGACAAGGGTGAAAGAACAGAGAAGGAACAGAGAAAGAACAGAGAAAGAACCGAGAAACTGGAGCAGGAATGGAAAAAAGGACAGTAACATTAAGATAGAGTGGGGAAACTGGAGTAATATTGAAAGCACAAGATAAGAGTGGACAGTATGGAGTAACATTAGAAACATGAGGCAAGAGTGGTAAAACTGGAGAAACATTGGAAACATGAGGCAAGAGTGGTAAAACTGGAGAAACATTGAAAACATAAGGCAAGAGAGAAAAAACTGGTAACATAGGACAAGTGTGGATATACTGGAACAACATTGGACAGATCCGGCAAGAGAGAAAAAAATGGTAACATAAGACAAGTGTTGAAAAATTGAAGTAGCATTTGAAGTGAGAAGTATGGAGAAACTGGATAACACTTGAAGCATAAAACAAGTGTAGAGAAACTACAGAAACATAAAAATAAGCACAAATGGAAACAGAGGCTAGAGCAGAGAAACAGGAGAAAAAAACTGAAAGTAAAAACATGGCAAGAAACGGGCACAGGAATGGAAATGGGCAAGAGAATGGAAATGGGCAAGACAACACAATGCAGAATTAAAAACACAGGAGACAGAACAGTTGGACTAACAGATACAGATGACAAAAATGACCCAGCTGAGGAGAAACAGACTCAGGCAAGTATATCAATTTGGGAAAGAGCAAATAACCAGGTGAGAATAGTGAAGTAAGGACAGAAATAAAGATACAAGCAAGGACAGACATGGTGCCAACTACAGGAAATTGACACAGTGATAAAACCAAAATAGACTTAATGGATCCTCAAATTGTAAGAAATTCCTGAAAACTAATAGGCAATAAATGTTATACATGAACAGGAGACAGTGGAATCAGAGTCTATGTGCGTATCTACAATCAAACCCTAGTTTGTTTCCTTTCTTTTCCATTGATTACAGCAGCTTCTACACGCATCACTTCACTTACACATCTTAGCTAAGTAAAATGGATTTGGATCAACAATACCCACTGTCTTTTTTTTTTTTTAAAGGGGAGCAACACAATTCTTATGGATCCCTAATTACTGTCACCATGGGATTATTCTGCTAAACTCACACTGCTGCTAAGCGCTCTATGTAAATATGTATCTATACATAGCTCCATATGTTTTGCAAAATATTTTTGGCTGGAGATGGCTAATTTGCAGAATCGGTGGAGCCAGCAAATGGAGCACAGTTTAGATATTAAAAGGATGTTAATAGGGCAGAGGACGGTAAAATGGTTCCCCCTCAATTTACCTGCCTCCCCCTCCCTTCATCACGCTCTCCCCCCAATGTGCTGCAGCATTTCCTGGCTTTATCTCACAGGCCCACGCTCCTCTGCATAATGGGATAAACACAGGGGGAGAGACCTCAGGCAGAGAGTGGATTAACGTGTTACTCAGGAGATGCTTCCCCCCCACCACATCTGAGCAGAACAGGTACCGCATTGTAATTACTGAGGCTTCAATCTGCTCAGGAGCTGAAAGTTTAAGGATTACTGCGAGTGAGTGAAAATCATTATACAGACTGTGTGAGTTGCTTCCCTCACTTGTATTTTTTTGCTGATTTTGTGTGAAAAGTCTGAGTTAATGCAGAAATATTGCAAAGGCAGGACATTGATGGGAGACGCTCTTTAATTTCTAACAGCTTTCACACTAGGGAGAAATAGTTCTATAGATACAGCCCCAGAGAGAAGACAACTAGTGGTTGAGATGAGGGATTGTCCTTGAGTATAAAAAGTATAGTTGATTAACGGAAAGACCTTACAGAGGTGCTAGTGACTGATAGCAATGGAGTTTACAGCTACTGGGAATCCTATACGTGAAGCAAAAATGGTGATTTAAAGAAAAGCTGCCAATATGAAAAAGTTTTTCCTTTATTAGGATGATGTTTAGATGCTAATTTATAAATATAAAGACATGCATTTTGCACATTTTGGGTTAGCATAAAAAATGACAGCTTTGTGGTGTGCAGTAAGGGGACAATATTGCCCACAATCCTGTATGAGTTGTCACTTACTATAAACGCAAGCTACATAATTAACATATGAAATGGGATACAATCGCATCCAGATGAAGAAGCGTCAGGCACAAAGAGTTAACATTTCAAACAGGCAGGCGACTGATGGAGAGATCTTACAATTTAACGGATACATTCCCAGTTGAGTTGTGTTGGTCTGTTTGTCACCTTTATATTCTGAAATGTAATTACTACTGCTCAGGGCGACGAAAACCTTAAATTAAACTTTATGCACAGTTTAAAGGATACAGACATAGGAGATATTGATGATGGATTAGAACTGCTGTCATAGTAAGAGGCCTGGAAATGCTTTCAAACTTTTCCTTTAGTTGGCGGGACTGAGATTTCAAAGTTCTCTGGCCCCGGCGAGTATTTCTGAGCATACACGGAAGAGAAACTCCTTATCAGCTCTGGACAAATTAAGTCTTATGAAAAAATGAAAGCGAGCGTTCTAGAGACTTATCTCTCGTCCCAGAGAGCGAGAGACGAAACTAACGTCCAATCACGAAGGGGGATAATCCGAGGGTAGCCTTAATCCTACAGTGCCTTGCTGCCTTATCTGGGCCCCGGACAATTTTGCATATTGTTAGAATGTATTCTGTCTGTGACTTTGTGCGAGTTACGTTATCTCTCTATGAGCAGACAGCAAAACATTAGATTGCAAGCTCTTGAGAGACTTTCAATGTCTGCACAGTACAGAGTGTAAAGTGAACACTAAAAGGTAAATCATAGTGTTTTATTGGGTGATGGCACTTTTAGCAGACCAGTGTATTACTTGGAATTGTGGAATAATATACTATCAACTGTACATAACAATATATTTATCATTATCATATTGTACACATGCATATACAGATAGATAGATAGATAGATAGATAGATAGATAGATAGATAGATACAGTAGATAGACATATAGATAGATAGATAGATAGATAGATAGATAGATAGATAGATAGATAGATAAGTAGATAGATAGATTTGCATGGGAAGTTTCAACTGAAAAGAAGTTGCTCTTATGAAATCGAGCTCTTATAGAGCACAAATATATTTGTAGAAGTTATAGCACTGGCATTTTATTGCCACACCATTTCTGAATGTTAGGTGATATGACATGCTGAAGAGCAAAGAAAAATGTATCTAAATACCAAAGTGCAGTAGTTTGACTGGCTAAATTGACTCTTGAACCAATACGTTTAGTGTTTTATATGTTAGAGACAGAAGCCAAACTTCTAATTGTGGCTTTCAATCTCCACAAATGTGGAGCAGTAACTGGCTAACATAATCTTCTCTTGCGCTTTGAAACAAACAAAAAAATAAACCTTAACTTTAGAGATGGAACTTGTCTTTTAAATAAAGGTACTTGGCTTGCTGCCGCTTTTCCCTTATCAGGTTCATCCATCTCTAATCCACGAGGGCCTGATCCAAACTAGATTATCAGAATATTACAATAAATCAATGAATGAGCCACTTGTTGATAAATTGGTAATCTAACAACATATCCCAAAAATCTGATTTAATTCTCTAATTCTCTATATGCCTAATATAATAATTATGCACAGTTGGTTGTACATTAATCCATTCATTGCAAATTAACAGGTAGTTCTGTGACAAAATGACATATTTCATTCATTTAATATCTCAGAACTCTAATTGTAATTATGTGCAATTGTGGGATATTTTAATTTCTCATAACAGAGGATGTCTAAAAATAAAAGAATTGTATAACTACATACTCCATACAGTGGATAAAAAAAGTATACACACCGCTGTTAAAATGTCAGTTTCTGTGCTGTAAAAAAATGAGACAAAGATAAATCATTTCAGAACTTTTTCCACCTTTAATGTGACCTATAAACTGTACAACTCAATTGAAAAACAAACTAAAATCTTTTAGGTAGAGGGAAGAAAAAATATAAAAATAAAATAATATGGTTGCATAAGTATGCACACCCTTAAACTAATACTTTGTTGAAGCACCTTTTGATTTTATTACAGCACTCAGTCTTTTTGGGTATGAGTCTATCAGCATGGCACATTTTGACTTGGCAAGATTTGCCCATTCTTCTTTGCAAAAACACTCCAAATCTGTCAGATTGCGAGGGCATCTCCTGTTCACAGCCCTCTTCAGATAACCCCACAGATTTTCAATCAGATTCAGGTCTGGGCTTTGGCTGGGCCACTCCAGAACTTGAATCTACTTCTGGTGAAGCCATTCTTTGTTTATTTGGATGTATGCTTTGGGTCGTTGTCATGCTGAAAGATGAAGTTCCTCTTCATGTTCAGCTTTCTAGCAGAAGCCTGAAGGTTTTGTGCCAATATTGACTGGTATTTGGAACTGTTCATAATTCCCTCTATCTTAACTAAGGCCCCAGTTCCAGCTAAAGAAAAAAAGCCCCAACGCATGATGCTGCCACCACCATGCTTCACTGTGGGTATGGTGTTCTTTTGGTGATGTGCAGTGTTGTTTTTTGCGCCAAACATATCTTTTGGAATTATTGGCAAAAAGTTCAACCTTGGTTTCAGCAGACCATAACACATTTTCCCACATGTTTTTGGGAGATTTCAGATGTGTTTTTGCAAAATGTAGCCTGGCTTGGATATTTTTCTTCATAAGAAAAGGCTTTCATCTTGCCACTCTACCCCATAGCCCAGACATATGAAGAATACGGGAGATTGTTGTCACATGTACCACACAGCCAGTACTTGCCAGATATTCCTGCAGCTCCTTTAATGCTGCTGTAGGCCTCTTGGTAGCCTCCCAGACCAGTTTTCTTCTCGTCTTTTCATCAATTTTGGAGGGAGCTCCAGTTCTTGGTAATGTCACTGTTGTGCCATATTTTCTCCACTTGATGATGACTGTCTTCACTGTGTTCCATGGTATATCTAATGCCTTGGAAATTCTTTTGTACCCTTCTCCTGACTGATACCTTTTAACAATGAGATCCCTCTGATGCTTTGGAAGCTTTCTGTGGACCATGGCTTTTGCTGTGGGATGCGACTAAGAACATTTCAGGAAAGACCAACTAGAGCAGCTGAACTTTATTTGGGGTTAATCAGAGGCACTTTACATGATGGCAGGTGTATGCTGACTCCTATTTAACACGATTTGGAATGTGATTGCTTAATTCTGAACACAGCTACATCCCCAGTTATAAGAGGGTGTGCAGACTTATGCAACCACATTATTTTAGTTTTATATTTTTTCTTCCCTCTACCTAAAAGATTTTAGTTTGTTTTTCAATTGAGTTGTACAGTTTATAGGTCACATTAAAGGTGGAAAAAGTTCTGAAATTATTTATCTTTGTCTCATTTTTTTACAGCACAGAAACCTGACATTTTAACAGGGGTGTGTAGACTTTTTATATCCACTGTAGATAAAGTCATATTTTACAGTGTATTTTATAATTTACAGATATTTTATATAGCAACATTACAAGTTTCACTGGCATAATATGCATACATGTCTCTTTAATATATATTAGGGAATGTCCTGTAATGAGATTCTTGTGTAACTTGTTTGTACTGTAGTTTATAGATGTACTGTAGTTTATAGATGTGTGTGTGTGTGTGTGTGTGTGTATAACTCCACCTTAAAGAATATAGTTGTATAAAATGTTTTTTTTTTTAATTTAAGAGTGAAATTTGCATGTCCCTATCCAGTTTCCCAGAGTGCAGTTCAATAAGTGTATTTCTGATATATCTGGTAAACTTAAGCAGGAAATACCTTTAACCTACTTTCAGACATTCAAACCGGAACCCAAATGTACTAATCTATTTTCTGGCCAATCTGCAGCAGCCTGTGCCTGTAAGTGCCAATGTGCATCCTGTGCATGTAAGAACCAATCTGCAACCTTTACCAGTAAATGCCAATCTGCATCCTGTGCCTGTAAGAGCCAATCTGCATCCTGTGCCAGTAAGGGACAGTGTTCATCCTATATTTGCCTGTAAGAGTCAAAGTGCATCCTGTCTCCGCCTGTAAGAGCTATATATATATATATATATATATATATATATATATATATATATATATATATATATAATGTGCGTGTCTGTGTGCAAGTCAATGAATTATGTATTATATTAGTCTGCAGGCTACTAGTACTATCATTGGTAATACCATCTATCTGTGTGACCCTGGGCATTGAGTTGACCTGTATTTTTTATGTCAATATATAATAATATTTCCTGAACCATAGTAATGTCATTGTAAAAATGTCTTGAGCAAACATCTTTCTGTATGACCCAGGGCACGTCCCCATCTCCTCATGACTCAGACACAATAAGACTGCAAGCCTTGAGGCTAAGGTCAGAGTACCTGTGAAATCCTACATACAACTGCATTGAATAGCTATTAATATTGCATGTATTTCCCCACTAATTTCTGCCTTTATAGATAGCACTTGGCTGCTGCAAGGCCACAGGAGGAAAAGACAGATTGGAAGAGAGATTATTAAGACATTTATAGAAGCAGAGACACAGAGAGGTAGACAGACAGGTCTATAGAACGCACAGACATACACCTGGTATAATTAGCTGCTATCTCTGGTCCCCAGGGACTCCCACTGACAGCTTCATTGTATAAAACCTTCCAAGACTTTCCACTGAAGCAGCCCTGGTTCATCAGCACAGTAAAGAAGGCAGTTGTGCCTTTAAGCTCTCAGGCCCAGGCCCTGTGGGAGCCAGGATTATCTGTGTTCCTGCATTAATGTAGCCGGAGGGCAGGCAGGGGACAGCTTTAGGTTTGAGTGACAGCATTGATGTGACCAAACTCTTACATCCCAGCCGCTCGGCTCAGAGGAACCTTATCGACACCTGGCGCAGTGTCACCTCGTCCCTCTGTCACTCTGCTTGGACGATGGCGAGAGTGACAGTGTATTTATAGAGCAAGCAATCCTGCTCCATATCAGCTCATCAGTACAGCCCAGTGTAGCAGAACTACAATTTAGATATACACATCCGGAGCATAATACTTCAATAGGAATGTAGGATCAAACTGTACTTCCATTAATGTTACAGATGTACAGGACACATGTTCAAGTCTAGGAGTGAAAACATCTTACTGAATTTTTATTTTATTATTATTATTGCATGAGTGAATAAGCCCGTAGAAATAGATTTTTTGGCTTAAAATAGAAGTAAAATAGTATTCTCATTTGTTTATTTGGATTTTGTACTTCAAGTATTTCCAAATGAGATCCTCTCAAATTTCTGTACAAAGATCAATATGTCATAATAATCTCTCTCTTGTATAACACAAGTCTTTAAGTATAACACATTCACACCAGTTTAGCACACTTGCCCTGGAACTGCACACTTTTTTCTGCGTTGTTCAGTCATTTTTGTGACCTCATGGACCGTAACACACCAGGCACATCTTTATGTTCGTGGTCATGCTGATCCACTTGGTTTTAATGGCAGAGATACTGGAGTGGTTTGCCAGTTCCTTCTCCAGTGAATCATCATCTGCGTACTGACCAGATCCAACCCTGCATGGCTTCAGGGTGGCATGACCTCTTGGTTCCCTGACTAGAATCAAACTCAGGTTGCAGCAGTGAAAGCACCGAATCCTAACCACCACCAAACTTGATACACATACTTGATCCAGTATAATTAGGTTAATCTAACACAGCACATTTGATCCATTATAGTACATATTATCGGAGATATCATACTTGATTGGTATAATTCACTTGATCTAACAGAACTCACGCATTGCAGCATAGCAAACTTGTATAATACGCTTAATAGCCTATAATCTATATTATTCATGCATTGTTCTAGCTAGGCCCTACACAGCATTAAAATATTTAATTGCCAAATAATATAGAACTGAATAATGAGCATATCTACATCTAAGATCTTTGCCAGATGACTTACCTCTTTAGAAAAATAAACTCTTCATTAAGACAAAAATGCATATAACAGTAAGAAATTAGTAGCTGTATTAATTTACCAAGTCAAGGAATATTGTGCAAATATTAGACTTCAATAGTTCTTAATACAGATGATAAATAATACACTATTTACACATTCATGTTTAAACAGTTTGAATTATTTATCAGTATTATAATACACTAGCGACTTGCCCGTCAACATGACGGCATGATATAGTGTTATACATTGTGTTTTCTGTCTGTTTTTGTTCTATCTATTGTTTGTCTCTTTCTCCCCTCTCCCTCCCCTGTGACTCTTTCCCCCTTTCTCCCTCCCCTGTGTCTCTTTGCTCCCCTCCCCCTCCCCAGTGTCTCTTTCCCCCCTCTCTCACCCCTGTGTCTCTTCCCCCCATTCCCTCCCATGTCTCTTTTCCCCCCTCTCCCCCATTTCTCATCCCTGTGTCTCTTTCCCCCTCTCCTTCTCCTGTGTCTCTTTCCCCCTCCCTCACCTGTGTCTCTTTCCCCCCTCCCTCCTCTGTCTCTTTCCTCCCCTCTTCCTCTCCTGTGTCTCTTTGCCCACTCTCCCTCCCCTGTGTCTCTTTGCCCCACTTTCCCTCCCTTGTGTCTCTTCCCCCCTCTCACCCCTGTGTCTCTCCCCCCTCTCACCCATGTCTCTTTCCCTCTCCCTCTCCTGTGTCTCTTTCCCCCTCTCCCTCCCCTGTGTCTCTTTCCCCCCTCTCCCTCCCCTGTGTCTCTTTCCCCCCTCTCTCACCCCTGTGTCTCTTTCCCCCCACTCCCTCCCGTGTCTCTTTTCACCCCTCTCCCCCATTTGTCACCCCTGCGTCCATCTCCTCCCTCTACCTCCTTGTGTCTCTTCCCTCCCTCTCCCTCCCCTGTATGTCTTTCCCCCTCTCCCGCCCTGTGTCTCTTTCCCCCTTGCCCTCCCCGTGTCTCTTTCCCCCCTCCTCTTCCCGGTGTCTCTTTCCCTGCCGCCTCCCTCCCCTGTGTCTCTTCCCGCCACTCCCTCCCCTGTGTCTCTTTGCCCCACTCTCCCTCCCCTGTGTCTCTTTACCACCATATCACCCGTGTCTCTTCCCCCACTCCCTCCTGTGTCTCTTTCTCTCCCTCTCCCCCATTTCTCACCCCTGTGTCTCTTTCCCCCTCCCCTGTGTCTCTTTTCTCCCTCTCCCTCCCTTGTGTCTCTTTGCCCCTCTCTCCCTCCCCTGTGTCTATTTCCCTGCCTTTCTCACCCCTGTGTCTCTCCCACCCACTCCCTCCCATGTCTTTTTCCTCCCTCTCCCCCATTTCTCACCCCTGTGTCTCTTTCCCCCCATCCCTCCCCTGTGTCTCTTCCCCCTCCCCTGTATGTCTTTCCCCCCTCTCCTCTCCCCTGTGTCTCTTTCCCCGCCCTCTCTCATGTCTCTTCCCCTCACTCCCTCCCCTGTGTCTCTTTTCCCCCCTCTCCTCCATTTCTCACCCCTGTGTCTCTTCCCTCCCTCTCCCTCCTCTGTGTCTCTTCCCCCTCCCTGTATGTAATTCCCCCTCTCCCTCCAGTATCTCTTCCCCCCTCTCCCTCCTGTGTCTCTTTCCCCCCATCCCTCCCCTGTGTCTCTTCCCCCTCCCCTGTATGTCTTTCCCCCCTCTCCTCTCCCCTGTGTCTCTTTCCCCGCCCTCTCTCATGTCTCTTCCCCTCACTCCCTCCCCTGTGTCTCTTTTCCCCCCTCTCCTCCATTTCTCACCCCTGTGTCTCTTCCCTCCCTCCTCTGTGTCTCTTCCCCCTCCCTGTATGTAATTCCCACTCTCCCTCCCGTATCTCTTCCCCCCTCTCCCTCCTGTGTCTCTTTGCCCCCTCTCTCTTTCCTGTGTCTCTTCCCTCCCTCCTCTGTGTCTCTTCCCCCTCCCTGTATGTAATTCCCACTCTCCCTCCCGTATCTCTTCCCCCCTCTCCCTCCTGTGTCTCTTTGCCCCCTCTCTCTTTCCTGTGTCTCTTCCTGCCACTCCCTCCCATGTGTCTCTTTGCCCCGCTCTCTCTCCCTGTGTCTCTTTCCCCACTCTCGCACCCCTGTGTTGCTTTCCCCCCACTCCCTCCATTGTCTCTTTTTCCCCCTCTCCCCCATTTCTCACCCCTGTGTCTCTTTCTGCCCTCTCCCTCCCCTGTGTCTCTTTCCCCCCTCTCCCTCTCCTGTGTCTCTTCCCCCTCCACTCCCTCCCCGTGTCTATTTGCTATGCTTTCCCTCCTCTGTGTCTCTTCCCCCCCTCTCACCCCTGCGTCTCTCCCCCCTCTCTTCCCTGTGCTCCTTTTGTTATTTATGGGTGTAAAAACATTTGTGGGCTTGGGGCAATTGATAAATTTCCCCATGCCCTGCAAATAGCTTCCGAGTTACGGCCTTGAAAAAAAAACTTACGGCTTTAACAATTTTTTCAAGGCAAATTAGCTTGCAACCTCACTTACGGGCTCCCTGCGCCCAATGTGGCCCCCGCCTGTCCCCCTGGGCCTATTGCGGGCCTCGCAATGAGCACCATCGGAGCTCAATATTGCGGGCCGCTCATTGCAGGCCTCAGCAAACCCGCAAAATGCGTTCATTGCTCATGCACAAGCCCGTAACTTTGTGAGCGTTACCGACAAACTAGCAATTACGACAACTATACATATGATTGTGGGTGACATCTGGCATTTTCATTCTTTCCTATGCATGCTCAGTATAAGCCTGTTGCAAATAAACTTGGAAACCCTATTTGTCCTGTTTTGTACCTGCCCTTTCGTGCTTAGAAAATGAATTGTTTTATGTCATGGTAGCTTCAATGTACCTGCAAAGTCTGTCAAAAAAGGAAGCTTACCTGTATTTTAATGAGACAATAAGTGACCCCTCCTTAAGCTTCTGAATAAATAATAAAAATTATCAAAAGAAACCCCTTAGGCCCCCAGTCCAACAGGAACTGAGGAGGACCCAAACATGAATACCTCAGGTAAAACGAAAGTCTACCTAAATTAAAGGAAAAACACACTTGTTTGTCAAGTATGTACTAAGTTAATGATATTAACAGATGTGTAAACCATGGACATAAAAATGTTTTGAAGACTCTGTTTATGAGTACAGGAATCTATTATTTTTGTTACATCACATCCTGAAAGCTGGTTGATGGGGGTGTGGGTTTGTAATTATCAGTGAAGGGAGGGGTGTGTGGATGAAACAGGCAGAATACCAGAGCCATTATTTGGGTAAGATTAAAATCAACACCACACTCATTTCCTCTCATTGGCCCAGAAGCAGGCTGTGAAGTCCAAGAGGGCCCACTGGGGACTATGGACTGTGTGGGCCCTGAGGGGAACTTGGTAACTGAACTCAAGGACTATGTTGTTTTATCATGGACTGTTTTGTTAGGATAGTGATAACCTGTGTACTGTTAGGCCTCAGGCTCTGATCTGGTACCCTGTATCCCCAAAGAGCATGGCATGTGAGTATTCAGGCCCAATAAGAATTATTTATATAATGTTTAGCATTCAGGTTGTGTTTAGGACATGACACAGTTATGCAAAGCCCCTTAAAAAGAAAAAAATGTAATGCTATAATGTTTACAATTTGTGATCTGATTTAGTAGGATGGTTTGGAGCATTGTATAAAGTTTAAAGAATGTTTTTGCACCCAGAAGTAGGCCCTAGGACATAATATTATAAGTCACTTCACAGGTTACAGGACAAATATATTTTATTGCCTCCTGGAATATTTGTTTGGTCAGAGAGAGCACTGGGGGTGAGATACGTCGGTTCATACATTAAGGAGAAGTTTTGGGTGCTGATGTAAAATTGGGGAAATAATTTGATGTGCGTGTCCTGTTGATCACATTGCATGATATTCACTGTATGATGCTGATAAAGGTCCACAATTGTTTATATGATTAGTTAAACATTATGATGTTAGCAATTCCACTCCCCACCTCCCACGTTGGCATGTAGGATAGATACTAGACCCTGTAGGTTAATGTCAAGAGTGCATGAACAGAGATATAGAGTGTTGATAAGAAATATGGAATCACAACAAGGGACCTTTCCAGACCCCTCTCTAACCTATTTGCAACCGAAACATACCAGCTCAATTGTATCTCAGAGAGGGGAGGAAGGCTTGTGGGTGGAATCTTTTGTGCTGTTTTAAAATATCTGTGTAAGGAGAATAAATTCAATCAGTCTGTCTCTGCACTAAGCAAAGGGTGCATGTGTATTTCTTGTATGATGTGAAAACCTAATTAAGGGATCTTATTTTCCTGCTTCTCCATGAATGATGTTCTGATCTGAAATGGTATTCTGGGCACTGAGATGAATATAAAGTTACAATATGTAAGCTAAAGTAGGAAAGTCTTTGTTGTGCATGTGGCCCCTCATTTCTGGGTTGTGACACAGGCACCTTACAACATTCACTGCATCCATTGTTCTCCACAAATGTAAGCACACTCTCACACCAATGTATCTTGGTTCCAACCAAGGTCCTGAAGAGGCATCAACATTTATTTTTTCTAACACAAAAATAGCTATATGACTTTTTCTCTACTTAATAATGCTCTTAGTCAGACTCAATAGTGTTCAAACATATTTGTTTCTTCATTGTGCAGTGGTCCTTTAAGATTATCTCTAAATATGCTTTTATGTTTGGTGCTTACACAGCAGCTATGTTACGTACTTCACAAACATATTTTGCCCAAAATAGAGTAGTCTGTAGTCAGTATTAATACAACAGTAGAGCCTTAAAAAAGTGATATAATGATAGAGTTAAATAATATAGGATCTTCCCTCAGAATACAAACAAGGCACGGAAAATAGAAGCGTTACAAGGTGGGCACAAGCAGGGTCCAGCCCCCACCTACACAAACACACACTTTAGTTAGAGGGATTGGATGCACCCACACAGGGCTTTATACCAGATACAGGTGCAGTGTAGGTATCTGCTGGTCCTCCCTTCCATTACTGGAGTACTAGGTAATCTCAGCGCACACATGCCTCCTGCCTCTGGCTCCCACACCAATCAGCTCTGAGCAGCCGGAGAGCTGTGTGTTTGTTAGACTGATAATATCTATTTAATTTACTGCACAACGCTGCTCAGCCCCTGGCTGCGTGCTCTGCGCTGATTGTATGAAGGCAAATACACAGCCACGTGCAGGACAGAAAAAGTGCTGTGGAGTTGTCTGCAGTGCGTCTCCTCAGCTAGTCAGAGACCTGCACCCCACATAATGATCATTACATATCTGGGGATGAACAAGGGTGGTATGGAATTGAAAAACATAGACCATAGCTACATTCCACAGTACTCTTAAAACTATTTTGCAACCTTATTAAAAGGTTCACTAGTCCCAGTATGCACATTTGAAGAAACAGATTTGGCAAAACATTTTTAGAAAGCAAAAATAAAGTATTTTATCTATAATACGCAGTTATGCTTACTAGAGAAGCCTTTACATTTTTTGTTAACCTAGGGTTTTACCCTGGTGTTAGTCTATGGATGCAGGTATGGTTGAAATAGGAAACATATCTCCATCTAAGGTACCCTACCAGGCGACAAAATAAAAAACAATGGCTGCCTCTAGTAAAGCACAGCTGAATATAAATAGTAAATAAGGTAGTTATTTCATTTTTTTACTTTCTATAATTTTTTGCCTATTATCAAATATTGTGATACAAAAGAACATATGGCAAAACATGGACTTCAGTGTTTTTTTCTTGCTCATTATTTGGTATTTAAATCTGCTGTTGTGAACCAATTCATATATCCAAGATATATTCAGAACTTGTTGAGCAGACATTAATATTTCACCACTTCCTAGTATACAGATTTTTTAAAATGCAGATACTCTCTATTATAGCACCACACATTTTCACATAAAAGCCAATACATTTCAGGACCACTATCAATTTCTTTCAGTCAACAAAGATCGTACATTTGTGAGTTTTCAATCTTGCAAGGTGCTATGCACACTAGATTCTAAGCTCAAAGACAGGGTCCTCCATTCTTTGCAATGTACTTAACCCATGTATATCACAACGGAATATGTTGGCGCACTACAAATAAACAATAATAATTAATAAACCGCTTAAATAAAGGGCAAAAATATCTGTGCTTGGTAAAGAGACTCCTATATATGTTTAAATATCACCCCTAATTGTAAACCCCCAGACTGAATAGTCTCTAGTCCTCTCCATTCCCTGAGTGATGTTTTGGGAGTGCACCGGAGCCACCCAAAGGGAGTTGCCACATAATTAAACACTCTCAGAAACAAACATTAGTAGCATGAAGCAGTGTAACCTGAGCTGCTAGCCATGTATACACACACACTTTCTAGTCTGATTCTACTGCCACACTACAGCTGTTGTATGCCAAATTACATGGTACTTTAAGAGGCTCCACTCAACACCCAATAATTCATTCAGGGGGTGAATACAGCCAGAGCTTATGCAGTCTAGTAATTAACTGTTTAAATATGTAACAAAACTTTAAAAATATATATTTTTTTCTTATCAAGCCCTGTTTAACTATGCTTTATAGAGTCCTTTATAAGAGCACCAAAGTGATCCTTTAAAGAAGGAATCTGTAAATGTGCTTTGTTTTGTGTCCTAGTGCTGTATAAATGCCTTTGGATGTATAATTGATCTGGGGTGTTGAATGTCTCTATCTGTGATAGAAGTTTAGAAGGTACTATTGTATCTGTAGAAGCAGATGAGTTGGTTCTCCCATGAGTTCAGTGCATGTACCTGTCCATCCTGCAAGGCAATGGCAGTGACCACTGATTGGGTCACATCCCTCTGCATGGCTGCAGTCACACTGTTCTGAGCAGTCCAGACCATACGTCCCATCCTGGAAGAGACAATCATGTTGTTATACATTCTGTGTGAGTATTGCAGAGCCCGAAATCTTCATTTCTGCATGCTTTCTTATAGGAAGAGTACCGCAAAAATATTTCTGTTTTGTATAATCCCTTATTTTCAAAATGCTTTGAATTAATACGCTGGACAATGGGAAAATGTTCCCAGAAATAACAAAAACATACTGAGACTTTTGTTAAACCAAAGATTACATGCAAATACCTAACCAGGGCAAGTTTTTTTTTGTGCTAAACTGATTAGTCACCTAGGTTGGATACATTTCCCACTCTTTTGCTGAAAGCGCTGCTACAAAGGCGTGCAATTTACAATTCAACCAACATTTCCAATGAGAAATCAGGTAAACTGCCACACCAGTAAAAATTACTGTATTAATTAATTAGTTAAGGAATAAAAGGCTGTTTTATTTTATTTTCTCAAACATTTTCACCTTTATCTTGACTAGTTCTTCAAAAGAGTATGCTGTAAATATGGGATTTAATGTGGTCCTTAACGGCCTTATTTAATTACGATTTGGCCAATTGAATAGGGCTCTATATAAGCACACAGCATATTTTATTTATAGAAGTTTTTAGTTAGTGAAGACCTTGCTTTTGGATAGAAGTTCATAGCTTATCCTATTCAATTGGCCGAATCGCAATTTAATAAGGATGTTAATATCAATGTGCGACCAGTGTTTGCCTGTGTTTTTCTCATTTAATGCAGGAACTACTCCCGCCTAGGCAGCTGGATAGAATACTTCATTTATTTCAGCTTGTTATCTACATTCTAAACTTCCCAAGTCCTGTTCTCCTCTGGTGTTGCTTTACTGGTACAGAAACAATAGAATACTGCCCCCCCCCCCCCCCCCCCCTGCTGAAGTTTACACGTGTCCCCAATTGACGCTCAATGATTTATTTGCACGGCACGTTAATCTATTAAAGCCAGTCTGTAAAAGCAGGTACAACCTGTGAAGCACCACAATCATTGCAGCTTTGTTCCCTTGCTGGGATCTGACCTAAATAGTAGCCTGAGGTGGATACTCAGTGGATACATTCACTGGCTGTTTTGCAAGTTAGATTTATGTACCAGGAGGGATTGTATCAACTTGCAAGATGTGCCACGGGAGGGGTGACACAGAATTATCTACCTGTCCTTACCGGGCATGGCTGGTCACAGACATCCCCCATCCAGCCTGGGGCACACGAGCAGCTCCCATCCACTGGGTTACAAGATGCCTCATTCAGACAGTGACAGCTTTCATTGCAGCTCAGTCCCCAAGTACCACTGGAGCAAGGGATGGAGCAGTCTGTTCCCTGCCAACCTGAAATATTAGAGACCGGAGAGACACTTCAACCACCAAACCACTGATCATATCACTGTAATGGCCACTGGTTACATATATATTATAGAATATTACATTCTATAGATAACCCATCAGTTACTTGAAGTCTGGGGAACCATTATAGTCAATATATTCATCTTTTTCAACAGAAAGAAGTTAGGAGCAGCAACACTAACTGCCACAATGTGTCTCTAGGGACTCCCTGTCACCACAGATCTTTGCATTTGAATCCCTGAGAGATCTGTGGATCTGATCCCCCATTGATGCTGCCGCTCTGGGCCCATGCATCAAGGTGAAGTCAAGATTGCTGTGACGCACTGCACCATTCTCTATTTGATGTTGAGTGAAATGTAAGACTTTGTTTTCTAGGAGATTTAATCCCCCTCGCTCCTGAGGGGGTGTGTGGTACAGTTTCACTTCACAGTAAGGAGATTCATTGCTTATCTGTGTGATGAAAGGAGTGCTTAAAGAACCATTCTACCGGT
Organism: Discoglossus pictus; assembly: GCA_027410445.1. NCBI lineage: Eukaryota > Metazoa > Chordata > Amphibia > Anura > Alytidae > Discoglossus > Discoglossus pictus. The sequence goes on along the minus strand of CM050167.1, from coordinate 170,786,131 downwards.
CATAAGCAGGTTCTGTGGATTTAGTAAATAATTAGCAATAACAACAGTATTTAAAGAAAAATAAGTTTTACGGAGATTTCAAAATGTACACAATTAAGTCTTCAAGCACCAGCAGAACTGCTTCTATCGGGTGTCTAGAGTGTACAGGAGGGACTGCCCAGGAGGCTGTCCTATATTTTTGTTCTGACCAGTGTAGCTTTTCCTAGAGCTGCCTCTTTATATTCCCCAGAAGGCTGTCCTGATAAAGGTATTTATCTGCAGTGAGGTAGATAAAGGCTAACATCCTGGGTAGAACCTCACCCACACTCCGAATGCCTGATATGGAGTGGACAGAAACCTACCAGCTAAAATATTAAACACTAAAGTTCAAAAATAAGTTTTAAATTCAATTTGTTAATAAGCCATTATTAAATAAACAAAGGAATCCTGTTGTATGTACACTACAGTAGTCCTTTATATTGAGTTGAACCATGAATATATACCAGATGTTCTGGGGAGTAGTTTTGGGAAGGGCTGTCATACCTTCTCTGCACATACAGGACCCATCCACCGGAGAGCAGGCAGCACTGTTCTTGCAGTTACACAGTGACAAGCAGTCAGCACCAAATGTTCCTGGTGCACACGGAGCAGAACAGTCATGTCCCTGTGAAGACAGCAGAACACCATTTATATAGTACGTATATACACACAATGTAAGGGATATGACGGATAATATCTTTTATTAAAGTCCAAGTAGGAATTTTTGTAAATTGAAGTTATTAATACAAGCTATTTAGTAATAAAATAACTACATTTACTATGGTGCCTTGCAAAAGTATTCTATTCACCCCCTTGAATTTTTACCTATTTTGTTACATTACAGCCTTAAATTCAATGTTTTGTTAATCTGAATTTTATGTAAAGGATCAGAACACAATAGTCTCAGTTGATGAAGTGAAATGAGAAAAATATATACATAAAACTACTTTTATAAGAAAACAGAAAATTGTCATGTGCGTACGTATTCAACCCCTTTGTTATGAAGCCCATAAAAAGGTCTGGTGCAACCAATTACCTTCAGAAGTCTCATAATTAGTAAAATGATGTCCACCTGTGTGCAATCTAAGTGTCACATGATCTGTCATTACATATACACAACTTTTTTTAAAGGCCCCAGAGGCTGCAACACCTAAGCAAGAGTCACCACTAACCAAACACTGCCATGAAGACCAAGGAACTCTCCAAACAAGTAAGGGACAATGTTGTTGAGAAGTACCAGTCAGGGTTAGGTTATACAAAATTATCCAAATCTTTGATGATCCCCAGGAGCACCATCAAATCTATCATAACCATATGGAAAGAACATAGCACAACAGCAAACCTGCCAAGAGATGGCCACCCACCAAGACTCACTGGGCAAGGAGGGCATTAATCAGAAAGGCAGCACAGAGACCTAAGGTAACCCTGGAGGAGCTGCTGAGTTCCACAGCAGAGACTGGAGTATCTGTACATAGGACGACAATAAGCCGTACACTACATAGAGTTGGGATTTATGGCAGAGTGACCAGAAGAAGACCATTATTTTCAGCAAAAAACAAAACCGCACGTTTTGAGTTTGCGAAAAGTTATGTGGGAAACTCCCCAAATATATGGAGGAAGGTGCTCTGGTCTGATGAGACTAAAATTGAGCTTTTCGGCCATCAAAGAAAACGCTATGTCTGGCGCAAACTCAACACATCACATCACCCACAGATCACCATCCCCACAGTGAAACATGGTGGTGGCAGCATCATGCTGTGGGGATGTTTTTCAGCAGCCGGTACATGGAAAGTGGTCAGAGTTGAGGGAAAGATGGATGGTGCTAAATACAGGGATATTCTTGAGCAAAACCGGTAGCACTCTGTGCGTGATTTGAGGCTAGGACGGAGGTTCACCTTCCAGCAGGACAATGACCCCAAACACACTGCTAAAGCAACACTTGAGTGGTTTAAGGGGAAACATGTAAATGTGTTGGAATGGCCTAGTCAAAGCCCAGACCTCAATCCAATAGAAAATCTGTGGTCAGACTTAAAGATTGTGTTCACAAGCGCAGACCATCCAACTTGAAGGAGCTGGAGCAGTTTTGCAAGGAGGAATGGGCAAAAATCCCAATGGTAAGATGTGGGAGCTCATGGAGACTTATCCAAAGCAACTTGGAGCTGTGATTGCCACAAAAGGTGGCTCTACAAAGTATTGACTTTAGGGGGTGAATAGTTATGCACATTGACTTTTTCTGTTATTTTGTCCTATTTGTTGTTCGCTTCACAATAATATAAAAAAAAAAACATCTTCAAAGTTGTGTGCATGTTCTGTAACTTAAATGATGCAAATCCTCAAACAATCCATGTTAATTCTAGGTTGTGAGGCAACAAAACACGACAAATGCCAAGGGGGGTGAATACTTTTGCAAGGCACTGTACATGTTGACTCCACTCAGCTCAAGAGGTCCTCCCATCAAGATGTTAGCGCATCACTGGATTTAATGGCTTTCTTTTGCATTTGGCTTCTGAAGTATAAATAGAGTCTGGCTATTCACAGATTGACACAAAAAGAAGCCATTAATACAGGGCTTAAAACAATTAGCACAATCTTCATATTATTACCTTGTATTATTAACTATTATATACAGAGCTGGACAGCACCATTACTGTCTGAAAATCCACCTCTATCTCTTTGTTTATTTGAAACTAACTCAATTAGCTCTGTTATACAGAAAAATAGGAGTGTTGCAATGCAGCTTATTGGTTTAATCAGAATCTTTAGGCAATGTTTTTTTGTTTTATATGAATGCTTTAATAGGGTTAATTAATTTTATCCTTCTCAAAGGAATTATTATATAAAATGTACACTTCACTTACTTGTAAGAAGCCCTCAGAGTAACAGATTATTGGAGCCTACCCTTTTCTTCCTGTTTTCCCTCATGGGAGCTGCCATTTTGCACATTCACAAGTGTCTAATGCTGCTCCCACGCCCAGTATTTCACGGTCTGTATGCTAGCCACAAGAGACACTGTTTTGTGAAGCCCTTCCCTGTGGGCATAGTTTTAGGTAAAAGCTGTGCAAAATATCAAGTTTCATAAGGAAGTACAGGGAAAAAAAGTGGAAGATTCCAGAAGTTAAGAATCTGTTACTGAGGTAGCTTCTTAGAAGTTATTGAAGTGTAAATTTGATATCATAATTAACATTGAGGAGGATAAAATTAATTATTTCAGTTATATCATTTATATAAAACATTTACTAAAGAATCCACTTAAATTTCCAGGACGTTATCCCATTTCACAAGTCAGGTAAATAAACATTTACAGAAAACCATGTAACCAGTAATTGAGCTGCCTAGCAATACCATCAGAAGACTGTAATGTCAGCATGTTCACGGGGTTCATTTTAGCCAGGTTGGTTACACAGACAACTAAAATTAAACAGTCCAGCAGATGGGTTGTATACAATATTGTTAAAATATAATATTAAATGAAAAATATTATATTTTTACATGTTTTAATTACGGTAGCTTGAATTCAGTAATAGATTTAATAATGATAAAATACAATTTAAAGGACCACTGTAACCCTAGATTAAAAATATAACCAATTGAAGAATTACACTTAAAATAGGCTAAATGTTATTTATAATACAAAATAAATACAGCCTTTAATTGAATATCCTTTACATGCAATTATGATACTATGCAATCTACCAGTTTTGTTTCTGTTGATCAGCTTCCTGAGGCGGGATTAGACTTTGAATGCAGAGGAAATTTCTATATGCACAATGGGAATGAGGCATCTAAAGCTGCAAGTGTTTTCAATATGAATGAAGGAAAACTTATTACAGGGACACACCCTTGATAAAATAACAAGACACAGGCCTCTATTACATGAACTATACTACATTTTTATGTGTGAAAATCATACATGTAGCTAATGAACCCACCAAGGAGTAACCCTTTGCGAGTGATCATTGCCTGTAGTTTTATTTATGTTCTATGAGCAGTTTTACCAAAAGTGGTGTTACATTGCGAGCACTCGCTATGGACCCTAAAAATGTTGTACGTTACCAAGAACATGATAAAGCTTGAGAAGCTGTAGAGAGTGTTGCCATTTTTTTAACCTTCCTTCCCTGCAATGGATCATGATCCCCTTTGTCTGTCTTATCATACTGCTTAAATAAAGCTTGTGGGCCACCTGTGGCACCCTCTACACCTGCTGGGAGCATCTGCCACCATTCCCCCATCCCCTGGTGCTTTAGGTTGAGAGGCCCCTTAATTAAACTTACCTACCTAGGCCCACCCTATCCTAGGTAGGTATGGTAGGATTGGAATGGACCATCAACCCCTCATCTATCATATCTACCCTAACTGCTCCCCCCATATTCCCTATCCCCTGCAAGGTCTGTACTGACCCGTAAGGGCTCTATCACTATCCACCGTGGGGGTCAATATAGACCCCATGTTCCATAATCATGATACCCCTTTGAAACCCATAGTTCCTAACAACAACCGCCAAACATAATCTAAAACTGAAAAAAACATACATTAAAAGTCCACTTGATTCAGCACAATTTGGACCACATCCTAAAAGCATGTTGAAATGCTTTTTGAATTTCCTAAATTCATGCATTTTTCACAGAGAAATCAAATAAAATCTGTGTTTATATGTGTGAAAGACTGCATACGGGCTGCTCCATTATTTCAACCAATCATGTTGCAGGGGTTTGTCCCCAATCAAATAAGTGGTAGAGTTTTTGCCAGGCTGTATATATATTTTGAAGGGAACTAACCTGCTAATTAGTTTATTTTTACTTACCAGCAGAAAATTAAGGTTTCTACATTCTTTGGAATTTGAGCAATGCAGAGCACCTAATGGGGAGGGGTGGGGCCTGGGTTATTGCTCTGTGCAGTGATTTCAAGAAACCAAAATTGAACCCTTACCGCATCTATCTGGTCAGGCATGGAATACTGGTACTGACTTAAAACAGGATGCTATGGGTTAATTGTTATGTGAAGTGTAACCTAAGTCCAGGGGAAAGCTGTGCTATCAATCATAGCCTTTCCCCATAAAGCCTCACACAATGTGCAATCGTGCATGGAATCATCATTGTGCTAATTACACTTGTAACAGCCAGTGGTCAGGATGGACTGTATAAAAACAGAGATTTAAAACTTAAGACATTTTAGCTGTTATTAGTGTAATAAAAAATATAGATAATTTTAACATACAATCTTGAGCTGGTTCATACCATGAAGAGCACTTACTGTGAGTTCAGTGGTCCTTTAGATGCATACCTTATACTTTCTTAAATACAGTGTGTGTGTATGTATGTATGTATGTATGTATGTATGTATGTATGTATGTATGTATGTATATATATATATATATATATATATATATATATATATATATATATATACACACAATTAAGTTTTCTATATATGTGTGTGACAATCTTATTAGGATATAGCAAGGAAAAAGTATGAGCAGTAAATATGGGGGCATCAATTTAAAATGGCCTAAGGCAGCACAAAATATAAATGCGCCCATCGTTCCATTAGTGTATATTAGTATTTGCTGCTGCACAGACAATAATGAGCAATTCAAGAATGATTTACTTTCAAACTAGTCATATACCATATTAGCCATATTTGTAGAAGGATACTGTGTTAACCTCAAATAAACAGAGCAAATAAACCTGGCTACACATTGAACTAGATGGTTTTCTATACATTAATTAATTCCTGAGATATTGTTTGTGTGGCTCATTTGTGTGAATGTGCAACACCACCACCAAGACAAACCACAAACAAGCAGACTGTGTTACCAATTCGCACATCAAAGCAGTCTCTATCGAGGAGCTGCTAATTTGCATAATAATACAGCACAAACAATGCTGAATATCTGAGAAATTTACTAGTTTAATGTATAGTCAGTTTTTCCCTCTTAAAGAGAATAACATGAAAAAAGCAAGAAATCTTGATTTTCAGATAAGAATGTCCTTTTAACAAGACTTTGCATTTAATAACAACAAGCCATTGTTGGCATATCCCATGCATTACATTTAATACAAACGGCATTTTAACAGCTCACTGTCACATATGGTATCTCATCTCTAGTTATCATGGCTAGAAGGCGTATTTCTACTGCAAACATTCACTTTTAACACTTGAGATTGCCCCAAATCACTTTCCTGATCTAAATAATTAACCCATTACTCCCTCTTTTAATTAGCATATTAATATCTGAAACAACAAATTACTAACTGTATATAATTTACATGCAATCCATTCAATCTGAATCTATATCTATATCTGGACACTTATTTATGTACTCAAATACTAGCTGTATTTGTCTATGCAGTATATGAACTGTGTATGTCATTGTGATCTGATGATACTATTCCCTAGTGCGTGCTGTTAATTTTCTGAATTACATGTGTCCAGGAAATGATAAGTACTTGACATTTATTTTGATAAATGCATTAGAAATGACTTCCCTCTACACTGGAACTCATTTATGACAAAGCTCAAGTCAGTTAACAAAGAGTGTTACCCACGTTATATAAACTATATTATATTTTTATAAAAAAATACAATATCATTGTTATGTCTTCCCATCATTTACACACAAAGAAAGCATATATGCTCATATTCACTGTATTTCATAGAGGACAGCAGTAATTTATACATTCACCATATGTTTGTAATAAACTAACATTAGAAGCTATGTAAACCAGGAGAATAAATCTGCTTGTGTTTAGGGTCTTCCATACCAGATCTCTAGAACACTGTTTGCAGGCCCATAGCCTGAGAAGAAAGGAGAATCTACTGTGAGCCGCACTTCCATTTAACCCTACTTTTAATTTCCACAATACTTTTGAAGCCTTTCAATAAACCTGAAAAGAGATGATATCTACATCCCAAGTGACATAGCTTGGTAGGAAAAAGCAAATCCCTCTACACTAAAACAAAAATTGAATATAATTGAATATAGTAGTTACAAACTATAGACTTAGACCCTCATTAAATTACAAACTTGCAGCAGTAACAGGGAGATTAAATCGAACAAGGCCAATTTTAGAGAATGCAGGCTTGACAGATCAAAGGCTTAGCTGGGTCAGAGTTACGACTTGGACAACCGTAGGGATTTTAAGCCTATAACCCGCAGATTGATTGTGGGTAGCCAAGAGAGGCCAATTTAATAGCAGTAACTTTTGCGGTCTACATTACGGGCTACAGTAACTACAATTTGGACAATTTAATAGGGGCCTTAATTTCTGAGTTTCTAAAACACGTTGGTAATTTTCTAGAAAAGTTTTTCAAAAAAGCCTACTATAAATATGACATTTCAATGAGCTTTTTCCAACGCATTTATTAACCACTGATTTAAGTAAATCAAATAAAACGTATTTGAAAATTAAGCAATACTGAAACACAGAGGGCATCTTGTACCACCCGTGGCACAAAAAATAAAGTTCTACAAGTGGCAGTGAGCTTCAAGGGTATCATAAAAACTAGCAGTACGTTATATTACTCCGTTTCGTTACACAGCCATAGGAATAATAAAATATAGTTTGCTGTATCTAGGGTTTTTATATCCCTATAATGTAAATGCTATAAAATGTTTATGTGAAGGATGGTTATGAATAGTAACTGCATTAAATACATCTCTTTTATACTTTAGCCACATACCAGAGCCTGGTGACAGTTTCATTGCAAAGAGTACGGCCAATTGTTTGGGACATTAACAAACACATATTACCACCCTTAAGAAGGCGATAAATATTAGACATTGACAAAACCATAAATAAGATACATCAGACCTAAAGGGACCACTGTAGTTCAAGCAAAAGGTGCATTTTTTTGAAGTACATAACAAACTAACAATATTACAGCCATGGACATGAAAACATTTTGGGGAAAATCTGAACTTTTGAAAACTCTGTTTATGAACAGAAGAATCCATTTTTTTAAACTTATTGAACTGAATTTAGTTTTTGGTTTCAAGGAACACTCCTTGAAAACTATAATGGCATACTAAAAAAGATCCACATATATTTATAACTCTAGCATAAATTACCAATTTCTTGGCTTGGTCGCATAGTCTCAATAACAATGAATGTCCTTCCGAGACTGCTTTACTTATTTCAAACCCGTCCTATACCAATCCCTACGAAAGACATGAAATACTGCAAAACAAAATAGGTCATTTCAAAGAATCAGAAAAATGAACTGCAAAAAAAAAAACAATGTATACCCCTAAAATTCAAGGGGGATTGGGACTCCCCAATATACTCCTTTATTATAAAGCTGATCAGCTTGCCCATGTACAGGCCTGGCATTTACCAACCTTGTTTTAGCCAACTTGCTATTGTTCCACATTTCCAAAATCACCTCAATCCTAAATAGAGATGCACTGTACAACAACAATTCAGACCTTATCTACCTGGGACTCTTCTAGACTAAAATATAAGCCAACACTGATTCACTCACCTTTAACTCCCATCTTATTAAATAAGGAATGTCCCACTGGTCTTGATTTTCTACACTTTAGAGGAATCAAGTTGGCCTAAATCTCAAGTGTAAAATATAGCTTACAGTGCCTTGGAAAAGTATTCACTCCCCTTGATATTTTACCTATTTTGTTACAGCCTTAGGTTCAATGTTTTGTTAATCGGAATTTTATGTGATGGATCAGAACACAATAGTCTAAGTTGGTGAAGTGAAATGAGAAAAAAATATACATACATTTCTTTTTAGAAAAAGAAAACAGAAAATTGGCTTGTGCGTATGTATTCACCCCCTTTGTTATGAAGACCATACAAAGCTCTGGTGCAACCAATTACCTTCAGAAGTCACATAATTAGTGAAATTATTTCCACCTGTGTGCAATCTAAGTGTCACATGATCTGTCATTACATATACACACATTCTTTGAAAGGCCCCAGAGGCTGCAACACCTAAGCAAGAGGCACCACTAACCAAACACTGCCATGAAGACCAAGGAACTCTCCAAACAAGTAAGGGACAGTGTTGTTGAGAAGTAAAAGTCAGGGTTAGGTTATAAAAAAATATCCAAATCGTTGATGATCCCCAGGAGCACTAACTAATCTATCATAACCAAATGGAAAGAACATGGCACAACATCATACCTGCCAAGAGACGGGCGCCCACCAAAACTCACAGATCGGGCAATGAGGGCATTAATCAGAGAAGCAGCACAGAGACCTAAGGTAACCCTGGAGGAGCTGCATAGTTCCACAGCAGAGACTGGAGTGTCTGTACATAGGACGACAATAAGCCGTACGCTCCATAGAGTTGGGCTTTATGGCAGAGTGGCCAGAAGAAAGCCATTACTTTCAGCAAAACACAAAATGGCACATTTTGAGTTTGCGAAATGTTATGTGGGAAACTCCCAAAATGTATGGAGGAAGGTGCTCTGGTCTGATGAGACTAAAATTGAGCTTTTCGGCCATCAAAGAAAACGCTATGTCTGGCGCAAACACAACACATCACATCACCCACAGATCACCATCCCCATAGTAAAACATGGTGGTGGCAGCATCATGCTGTGGGGATGTTTTTCAGCAGCCGGGACTGGGAAACTGGTGAGAGTTGAGGGAAAGATGGATGTTGCTAAATACAGGGATATTCTTGAGCAAAACCTGCGTGTCATTTGTGGCTAGGACAGAGGTTTACCTTACAGCAGGACAATGACCCCAAACACACTGCTAAAGCAACACTTGAGTGGTTTAAGGGGAAACATGTAAATGTGTTGGAATGGCCTAGTCAAAGCCCAGACTTCAATCCAATAGAAAATCTGTGGTCAGACTTAAAGATTGGTGTTCACAAGCGCAAACCATCCAACTTAAAGGAGTTGGAGCAGTTTTGCAAGGAGGAATGGGCAACAATCCCAGTGGTAAGATGTGGCAAGCTCATAGAGACTTATCTAAAGCGACTTGAAGCTGTGATTGCCGCAAAAGGTGCCTCTACAAAGTATTGACTTTAGGCGGGTGAATAGTTATGCACAATGACTTTTTCTATTTTGTCCTATTGTTGTTTGCGTCACAATAAAAACATAAAAAAATATTTAAAGTTGTGGGCATGTTCTGTAAATTAAATGATGCAAATCCTCAAACAATCCATGTTAATTCCAGGTTGTGAGGCAACAAAACACGAAAAATGCCAAGGGGGGTGAATACTTTTGCAAGGCACTGTATATACAGGCAATTTTTTAACATGACTTCAATGTGTATTTTATAAATATAACTTATTATATACTGTACCACTCTAGTGTTAATAATTGGTTATTGCAATTGTATGTTTGTATCAAGACATTATACCTTCTGTCTTTTTGGTATTATTCTCACAAATATATATTCATATACATATATTTTATATATGTGTATGACTGTAATTAGTACAAACCAATTCTGCTGTGTGTGTGAAAAGACAACAGGTGTGGGTAGCCTCAATCAAAATAACTCAGAGAATCACAAAATGTCTTATTAACAGTAAAAACAGCAAGCCTTAGGGAGGTGTATAAATTACATGTGTATATTTTTAGACAGCTGACAACTAGTGGAACTCAGTCTAAATCCAACTTATTACCATGTATGACATATAGAGAGGGTGGGACATAGGCCACGATATGATATAAAAAGCCAAGAATCTATGGAAGAGACAGTACAGGTTGAGAGAGCCTCCATGAAGCAGTCCAGAGATGAAGAGTGCCAGGAGAAGGCCAGTTGAGCCCAACTGAGCAATCCTGACCAGAGAGAGAGCCTGATGGAGAGTGAACTTCAAAAGTTGACCATAGGGGGTAGTATACTGTATATTTATATTACATAATGTAGAATCCATGTAAGTATTATATTTGTAAATATCGTCTTAATACTTCTTGTCTGTTATCTGTTTTGTCTAAATCCATTCTGTAAGCGTATTTTGATTTATGTAAAATATATCTTTTAATTATACCTTATTGGTATGTTTGTTTATTGACCTGTCCAAAAGAATTTATAATTTATGGAAATTATATATTAATTTCTTACACAAGATACAAAGATCTTTATTTAGACAATGCTATGATTCATTTTCATACAAAATAGGACTCACCTTAAACCTCATGATTTCTTTAGATAAAGGCAAATTAGAAGCTTTGCAGTTCAAATTAATATAAAGACTCACCCCACTAAATACTTTTCAAAAACTATGACCCTCATTCAATTGAGCCTTTCGGAAGATCCGGGCTTGGAAATAGAGCCAGCAACTTAATTTGCTATTCAATTGGCGTATTTTTGAGGGCTCCGGGCTCTGATTTATTGCGATCCAAGCCCGTAGGACTTCAAATAAAAAATGGACTTTGGATTTTAAAGTCATACGGGCTTGAACCACGAGATTGGACCCAGATTCCATTGGCTGATTCTTACCGCGAGTTACGGCCTTGCGTCAGCAATCATGTACAAGCCTGCAAATGCTACTTTCAACAGCATGGTTTGCGATTTGCGCTATCGGGTCGGGACTTGCGAGCCCGGCCAATTGAATAGCACAAGTTGCGCTGCTGTGGGCTCACAGACATACGTCTTATTTCGATCGAGTTGCGGCCTTAGAATTGAATGAGGCTCTATGTCTTTTAACCGATGCTTCAAAAGGAAATCAGCTTTACAATCAGCAGAAAACACTTACCCTCTCCCATATATAGATCAAAGGGAAAAAGAGTTAGGAGAATGTCTGGCAAAATATATGTAAAAAACATAGTTCGATCTTCATGTATTCCAACTTTAAAGAGCAATCATACTGTATAAGACACTCCTTAGTCGGTATTTTATGCCATTCAAATGATATAAGATGAGACAGGTCTCTAGCTATCTATGCTGGAAGGGTTGTGGCTTAGAAGGAACTTACCTACATATGTAGTGGTCCTGGACAAAAAGTAAAACATTTTGGGTTTTGGTTAACTACTTAATACACAAGAAAGAAAAACGCATTAGCCATATATATCTGTCTAGCCACTAGAAAATCTCTAGTCGAATAATGGAAAACTCTACCAATTCCAATTCTAAGCATTGTCACTGTCAAAATTTGGGAAAACACTGAGACCAACAGCATCCTTGACACTTTGGTGAATGTTGTTACTTAGTTCACACAGCAGTGCAGTTTTTTTTCTATAGTGGACCTTTAAGAGCACATGGAACTCTGATCAAACAGAAATGTCACAGATATTCAGAAAATTACAGACTCCTAGCTCACACCGGCTTTGTACTCATATTTGTTCTACCAATGTTGTCTGCTTCATTGGATAATACTTACGTAAATTCTATATAATGGGAGTGTAGTAATAGAACATGCTGCATTTGTATGCAAATGAGTGGCTACCAAGTACTAATTAGCTGCTTTGATGTGCTAGATAGGATTACAGTCTGCTTAGATTAGCATGCAGTCAGATCCCCCCACCATTCTTATTGGAGCCGCAGATTATAACATAGAGCTGCACATTAGCATAATGGAGCAGAACAATCAATGCTGGTTTTCTCAGGAATGATTACTGTAGAGAAAAACAGCTAGTACAATGAATAGATAGTTTTGAATGTTCTTTAAGATGAAATCAATTTCATGTTGGGTGACAGTGTCATTTTATATTTCCTCTTAAAGGCCAGTAGGACTAGCAATTGAAAGGACAGCAAACGTTATAGTTGTGGAAATACATAATAAAACAAAATCTACTAGGCTCTGGAGACATTGCTTGTGTCGTGTGCACTTCCAGCTTGGACTGGGGCTAGCTCTTCTATCTAGTTTTATTATCAAGTGCTAATTCTTAGTGCCAATCTTTCAGTAGAATTGAATATTTATATATTTGTTCTTAACAGGATTATACATTCCAGCCACATTATTATGACCATAATATGCAGAATAATTGCCGTGTGCAGTATGGACAGCAGCTAGATGGCGTGGTATTGAGTCAATAAGATGCTTGGTCGTTGGGAAGGCTATCTGAAGCCATGCAGACTTCAGTGCATGAACAGTGCGTGGTGGAGGATCCATACGGTGAACATGGTGATCGAGGTGGTCCCACAAATACTTGATGGGGTTCAAATCCTGGGTATTTGGAGACCAGTGAAGTTTTCGGAAGTCTTCGTCATGCTCCTCCAAACACTCCTGGACAATTCCGGCCATATGACATTTTCACAATGTCCTGCTGGAAGATCCGGTCCGCTCCAGGGAAGACATTCAACATGTACGGGTGTACTTTATCTGCAAGGACGATAGAGAGTGCCTTCCAGAGGTATGAGTGGACCCTGACAATGCCAAGAAAACATTCCCCAGACCAGAGTGTTTGTTCTCTGAGGTTTTACTCCTGACATGACAATGTCCGTCCAGTCAAAGGAACAGAGAGCGTGACTCATCAGAGAAGACAACCCTTTGCCAATCAGAAGTGTTCCAATTTTCAGTACTGTCATGCAAATTGAAGCCGTTTCAGACGATGAACCCACTCATAGGCGGATTTTATGTACTGTCATTTTGGACACATTTCTGGTAGCCCCTTGGTTCGTTTGGACAGTAGGCTGGCCCTCACACAACTTTGCAGCCGACGTTCACCTTTAACATTGACGGAACGTGGTGCTTCGCAGTTTCCATGCCGTTTATTCACAATGCTGCTGTTTGTCCAGTCACGCTACACTTTAACCACAGCCATTTCATAAAATGCAGTGTTTCAGAAATGCTGCCACCCTTGGCCCAAAAGTCAATGATCATCCTCTTTTAAAAGACTGATAAATTCCATGTTTTGCCCATAACAGTAATGTTTGCAGAATACCTACATGCTACCTTATATATACAACAGTTCAACATTAAAGACTGTATTTATGGTTTTAACTTTTTTTTTTAGTTAGGTTGCCTGTTATAACATACTAAAATATGACACTTCAGTTGTCCATTTAGGTATAATGTTTTAAGTAAGGGATTCCTACCTGATTGAGTGGTGGATCTAATTAGAAAGTCATATAGTCAAAAATGCATTACTGCATTACTGTCTGGTAAATATTTTTTAGCATGTGGTTTTCTAAGAAGTGTGGTGACCTTAACCCTTCTCTTGTCACAAGATACCTAAATACAGGACATTTGAAAAGATTTTGCATTGCTGACAAAAAAATGGTTAAACCTCTGCACACACTGACAGTTGATGAGAGGTGGGATTATTCCACATGTGGAGGACGCTCTGCATTCTGTGCTTCCCAATTAGACAGCAGCAGCGGGGCGTGAGCTTGGAGCGCGCCCCAATTATTCATGCAGACGCAGTAATTAACATTTTGAACCTGATTAGGAGGGTGACCTGAAGGTGCTGCAGAGACACTACCGCCTCCTGTGAGCAAAATACCACGGACCAAAATAATCTCTCAGATGGGTATAGATCATCAACTTTAAGCGGGTGTAGAAATGAGATGTGAAATCCTTGCACACCAACTGGGGCTTAGATTGCCAGCTCTTCAGGAGAGGGGCTTTAATAGTTTTGCTTATACTGCAGATAGTTAATGCAACCAATATTAATACACACAAAATAACCAGGCGATTAGACTGTAACACAGACTGCCCTCTGACAACAATTTGTCATCATGCAGCTTCAAGGCAGCCATTAAAAAGCAGGCCTTTGTAGTGGGAGTTGCTGTCCTTATGGCTTTATACTTTTAATCTCTATGAGATCCAGCTTTGAAACCCAAATTGAAAAAAAATGGGAACAAATATTCAAGATACATAGCATGCAGGTCCAGATTCTTCAGCTGTAGATTAGTTTCAAATATTAACCAGGGAGAAGACATGAAGGCTGTAATGTGAAGAAATGATGAAGGGGTGTATTAAAGGACTGAGAAAAAGAGAAGAAAGAGCAAAAGACAGATATGAAAAGGGTAAGGAGAGAGATAAGGTAAATGACATGAGGGTGAAAGAAGTGAATGTGAATTTAGCAGAGAGGGAGGATAAAGGAACGAGGGAGACAGAGACATAAATGTATGTGAAATTGTAGTTCAACATTTAATGTATGTTTTTTAAAGAACTAGACTTGATAATGGGCAAAATGTTTTAGGAAGTAAACAATAACTAGGAATTCATTTCTAAAACATTGTTTTGTTTGAGCTGCATGTTTGAAGGGTGTACGACTAATTAAATGTCCATTACTCCTACTGAAATCATTGGCACTAAGGATTGTCACATTTCAATTGAAGCAGTTGAATGCTTCTCTGGATTCAAAGCTACTTCCCAACTGTTGAAGCAAATAAGTTGAAACATAAGGGATGGCTCCCAGTATAGAATAATTGCATATAATAGTAAATAAAAACTTGTTTTGATATTTCTTTTGCTTATAAACATTATTTTGCCCGTTATCGAGTTTAGTTCTTCAATCAAGTATAATATAAAGAGAAGAGCTTAGTGGTTCTGGGAAGAGTTGGCGACAGAAAATGGTGAGGAGAGCAGAAATGGAATAAACAGAAAAGAAGTGAAGAGAGACTGAAGATGGAATTATTTTGTATGCAGCCATTTGATTTCTAACAGCCCTAGGCCTAAGGTATTCTGTCCTTTTGAAACTTGGATAAGATTGCAGATTGGGGCTGGGACTAATGAGTGTGTCATGAGCAAGTGGTGAAGAGGTTAAAAACTTGCTACATTTAGGCAGTTAATAGATTATACTGTCCTTTGTCTGTTTTCTGTGAATAAGGAATGTAAAATGATATCAGGGGGCGCCTAGTACTCTAGATAGCCAGGCATATTGGAATAAATCCTCAGTATTATTTGGGCTGTCCGACAACTAAGACTTGCTGCATTCTGTTAGCGATGAAAGTGATGTCAGAAATGGAGGAAAATGTTATATACTGGTGGCTTTAAACGTTTTTACATAGGAGCAGCTTTTTGTCTTGGTTTGGTACCTCCTCATACCCCTGGATATTTATCTTTCCCATACACTGCTACTATACTTTGTAAGGTTTATTCTTGGTTAATATTTTTTACTAACACTTGTTTATATTATATATACTTGTGTGTCTAGTTTTAATAGTTTTTTATATACTATGGAAAACTTTTTCAGATTAAAAATTTTTAAATCAATTCTGTGTGCTCTTTTTGTTACCGGACAGGCTATTTTATAATGTGTAAGGACTTACATTTTTCCTTGTGATGAAAATGTAGGACTTTCGAGTTCTGGATAACCTGAGCCTCTCATACACGTTATATTATAAGCTGCCTTGGTAGTGGAAGTATTATGTTATAGATTTTGTGGCGTAGGTGAACAGTAATGACTTTTTACAATCATTGTAGGGGACAGATAGCTTACGTATGCTGTTTTGTGGTTAACCCTTTCACCCACACACCTACCTTAGGCTAACACCTATACTGTCTCTGTAACACAGGGATTAACCAGTTTTAATATTGTAATAGTTCTGGAAGCCTGGAAGAAGAAGTCATAATTTCAGTAACAATAATATATATACTCCACCACAGTATATTTGTCAGCTGTATACACTGTACATTACCTATGCCAACTTCCTAAAGATCGTTGGCCATAAAGTTATTCTGTACCTTGTACTGGAAAGATATAATCCACATATATATATCACCATATTAATTAGCAGAGCTATATAATTGCACTGGACTATAATTAATACTGTGAGGCCTAGCAATGTCGTCTTGAGCCCAGCAGGTGTAATGTTATCATCATATCCTGTCCCTGACAGAGCTGGATTTATTGAGCTAGGACACAGGGCAGAGGCTAAAGACATTAATGTCCCCCATCAGAAGCCCATTTTTACAAGCCTTCCTGGGCTATGCCGCAGCTCCCAGAGGCTCCATCTCTGGGCTGTACATGAATAACCTGTTATTTTTCATTAACTGCCAAGAACACTCCTGCAGTCAGTGAGGTGCGGGCGGTTTATTACGCCGCGTGCTTTAACGACTCTGTATGAAAGACGGAGGCCAATCCTACCCGCTGAACTGTGAAGTTACCACCTGTTCCATTGTGCACAATGTACCACAGATCAGACTTATTATTACAAAGCTACATGTGTGCTCAGCACTGTACACAGGACAATTTAGAAGATGGATGCCTATGTACACGTAATTAATTCACAGTCAACAAAAATAATTTTTTGACAACTAGAGCACAAATAATTTTCCAATGACATAAATAGACACTATTTATATACTTTGGAAAATCTAGAAACAAAGAGAAACTACTATTAAAACATGAAAGATAAAACAGACTTCTATTAGCCACCTATTATAAGAATTTGTATTTATTTTATACGACCTCCCTTGGAGGTAGTCCAAAAATTAAAATAAATCAGTTAGCTGTCATTTTTTTGTAATACACTTTTTTGAAAAAGTAAATTTGATAATGGGCAAAAGATTCCGCATATTGCCTATTACATGCAATTTTCCTTTTATAGGGTGCAACCATTGTTGTTTCTATTGATGTACTTCTGCACATGGGATGAGATTTTGAATGCAAAGTAAGCGTTTAGTTACTGCAATGGATATGTGGCAATTGAAAATATCATTAGCTTCCTAGAACACAACCCCATTGAAAAAGTAAGAAAAAACAGTGGTGGTTCACTGGAAATAATAATTGCATATAAAAGTTAACATAATAAGGTATTATACATTATCAAGTTTATCAAACAATATATTGCAAATATGGGACATTAGTAGATTATTTGAGTATTAATGAGACTTTAAGCTCTTTGGGGACAAGTTACCTTCCTGGCTGATACCTTGTGCTGCTGTAAGATCCATGCAATCTGGATCTTTACAGAGTGAACAATGGACAAAATGTAATACCAAATGAATATAGGTTATAATCAAAATACACAGCAACTGTTGTTTAAAAGGTTAATTTGGAGAGGCTGTGTGGAGTAGTCTCCCCCCTCTATGAGGTGGCCTGGAGATCTCCTGACTACTTCCTCTCCTCTCTATCTAATGATGTCTTGCATATAAGCTCCTGGTTCTCCCAAAAGCCTTGCTAATTACTCCCCTAGGAGATCATTACCAGGGCTGGACTGGAAATGCAGCATGAACAGAGAGGCTTGTTAGCCAAATGCGCTGTGTTTTGGCCACTCTCCTGCAATAAAGAAACTATTGGAGAAGTTGCTGCAGGCCTCGGCATGGAGCCAGGGTCACTTATCACATTACACATATGGTAAACACTCCATTAATGTGGCCCAAGACCTTCTCTGGGTGATAGTGAGAGGAACTTACATTACAAACCAACAATACCCTGGTGTGCTCATACAATGCAATGAAGGGTCTATAATGCACCTTATACTCCATCTTATGTGCGTATATAATGATCCATTCCAGTAGCCTGACAGCAGCCTCTCACTGATAAGACACAAAACAGTGTAAGAGCTGTCCGTGAGTGGGTGTTCTGGCTCTACACTTCTAACCTCTGCACAGCACATTAACAGATGTATGAATACAGTTATTTCCAGAAGAGCCTTATTTTTATCTAAATGGCTCATTCATAATACACATCAAGATGGTGTTTTCTGCTCAGTGCTCTGTGACTTTGTATTGACTAATAGACTTTCTCGTAAACACATAAATTGGAAGTGTGCATCAGCTACAGCGAAAGCCACCGATACTTGAAAAACAATACATAACACTGAACAGGAAATCATAAACTTGGTAAAACAAGTAGACATTAGACCAGATGTACCCAAGCTATAGTCTGTGGATTGGCAATATGCTGCTGAGAAACAGTCTGTGATTGACAAGTACATCTAGTACTATACAAACATTGTATGCATGAACTACAGAGGGCGGACCTTTGCAGGGACCATTTAGAATGTTTCAATGCGTAAAAATAGAGCTTTCAAGCTTCTTGTTTATAAAATGATATTAAAATATGCAAATAAGCACTTGGGCAATTTATTTTAATATTAAAAACTGGGAACCCTCCATGTGCCTTTAAATGATTTGTACAGAAGCATGCAGGAACTAGGTAAAGGGATGATCAGACTTTAGTAAAAATGGCAAAACAATGTTAGAGGTGCTCAATCTGAGAAGGAACAATATCTAAAAAGGTGTGTTCTATAGGCCTGAGCTGCTTCTTTATGTTCACTTGTGCCCTTCACAGGGAAGAAATATCTTAAAGCACATCAGTCAGGTTTTATTCAAAACAGCAATCCTGTCCCGAAGTACCAGGCATCTCTATCCTGAACAGAAGAAACAGCAAACCCATAAAGTATATTTCAGCCTCTCTTTGGCCTCTTTAGGGAGGTGTAGCTGCACTCCAGAAGGCACAGTGAACAATAAGTCCATGTCTGGAGCCTCCTATGTCCCATAAGGAGACAAATAGACAAAATGAGAGCTAGTTTTGTTTTTGTTCTTCATCCTAAAACATGGAAGAACAAGAGGTCATGATTTCAAGTAGGAGAGTAGAAGATTTAGGGAGTAATATTTGGAATTTATTTCTACTCTCCTTTCTATGCACCAGTCCAACCAAAGGGTTAAACATTAGGCAGATAGCATGAGCAGGGTAGATAGGCCCTTTGGAGGCTTTATCTGCCACAAAAGTATTACTTCTATGTAAGATCTACAATTGTCTCACTACAGTGTTGACAATACCTCACAGTTGCATTCAATTATTTAGCAAAATATATGTCTGCATCCACTTTCCTCCCATACCTGCACTAATAGCTCCACATGCCTTGTCGATTCTGTTTTACATAGTTACATAGTAATTGAGGTTGAACAAATACTTTTCAAATTCAACCTATTTAGATCTCCTCTGATTTGCAATATGCAGATTAATTGTATGTTTTTCTTACATAGAGATTTAAATGTTTGTATCCAAGCTGTCACTCGTAGTGCATCATCACTAAGGGACCTATTGTGGGATATAACAGTCATTAATTAAGTGGTCCTAAAAATCCTCAGCAATTATTAAGTGGTACATAGGAAAATCATTGCATTGGATGACATTGATAACATGGAACATTAAAACTCCTCTGGAAAGAAATAATTGCATGAAGCATTTTAATACTTTTTGGATAACTGCTATTCCTTTAAAGGCACACAATGAAAAGCTACATTAATATGCTCAATGTATATGTCTTTATTGATTTCTCAAACCAAGCGTTTTTTTTAAATATTCTAAGAAGCAGCTTAATATGAACATTTCAGATAAAAAAAGAAATATCCATGGAACATAACAACCTTGAAATATGGCAATAAGGAATTTAATGGAGTGAAACCCAATGGCTTGTGACTTGCTGCTCTTATTCTGCACTTCTCACTACAGTGTGGACCTTTTAATCAATCTAGTGCCACCTTGCTACAAAAAATACTATAAATACATCTGTAAGAGGAGTAAGTAAAAGCACAGAAATTGGTCAATATATGAAAGTGCCAAAGAACCTCTAAGCACGAACAAAATCCTCTATCGCTATTGTTTCCTATTGCGCCTTTAAAGCATCACTGTATTCGCCATACAATTGAGTTTAATTTGTTTATTTAGATACTGACTAGCAATAAAAGCAGAATTTGAAAAAAAGAAGCAAAAATAAAAAACATACATATTAAACGGACACTGTAGATACCAGCCTCTCTCCACTCCCAATTAGATGCTCTATGCAAGTCTACATCCGGAGGTATGCAAGAAAACCTTCTCACAACTGGGGGAGCTTTTTTTTGTTTGCTCAATTTAAGGAGCTATCAAAATCACAACCACACCATAATATGTAGACCACGCATCAGTTTTTTTTTGTTTTTTTTTTACAGCAACTCTGATGCTGCTACAGTCCCCACAAAAGCACTGCTGCAAACCATGGTGCTATGAGCTCTGTAGTCTGTGCAGCAGTGCTGACAAAGTTAAAACACCTCCCATCCCACCATACATATATATAAACCCCTTCCCATGGCATGGAAGGGGTTAAAAATATAAGTGATCAGCAGGAGGATTCCCTCCTCCCACATGAAGAAGGGATTTCCTACACCCAGGGGTGAGAAGGGTATCACCAGGGAATCCCTTCCCCTAGTGTGAGAAGGGAATCCTCCTGCTGATCAGTTATATGCTGATCATCTTCCATGTCCCTTTAAGTCTTCCCCAAAACAGTATCTTAAATCAATGTCCTGTTGAAATATGCATGTGTGACCCCGATAAACACTTTGTGGGGAGACATTAGAGATTTAGGGCTTTGTACGCAGATAATCAATTTTCCTAGAGAAAATAAGAACACCATATGTAATGTTAAAAAAGGATTTTTAAATGAATATTCTGTTTATTTCTTTGGAGATTAGTTAGAGCTATTTCTGTTCACCATAATTGTGCTGTTAGAAACCTCCTGTATCCTATTATTAGACTGCACTTTATAGGAATACAGTTTAATTATAAAGCTACAATTAAGCACAAAGGTATCTGTGCCAAACCTGTATTTATTCCAGTTAACAACAATTTATATGGGACACTGAGTGATTGAGAGAGAGTGAATTGCGAGTCCCCTGGTAAATATCTGAAAAGCACACATTAAGCAGCACCCAGTAAAAAAGGATTGAGCAATTTTATGTGCTGATTTATTTTTGTGCTCTCGGTGGGATTGCCCTGTAACAATGCCAGGCTCTCCCAGGATCCGGCGTCCAGCTATAACACCCGCTTCCATATTACAAGCAGTCAGACAAGTTAGTAAATGTCTGATGGAGATTTATGGGAACGTGTACACAATAATGTATTGCAGAAAAGAAAAGTACACATACAAATATGATTCCGATTGGATATTAACATTTTTAAGTGGAAGTGTTATATAATTATTATTGGAAATTGGGTACTTAAGAATAAATTAGATGAAAAAGTCAACTAACTCTCATAATGACTTTATCTCATGTGATTAATTATCTCTCACACTGGGGGTGATAAAACACAAGAGCATGCCCAGTTGGTAAAGATCTCAATAATGATGACACTTAATTGTCTATGTGACTATTATCAGTTATCCATCTGGGTACGATCTTGTAGCTTATCAGTGCCATTGAGAGAGACAATAAATCATGTACTATAAAGTCCTCAGTAGAATGGTATTACTTTTTAATTTAGTTTATGCTTCAAATATCTATCTATCTATCTATCTATCTATCTATCTATCTATCTATCTATCTATCTATCTATGTATATATAACAAACTTACAACATTAAAAAGGTACATGGAGAGGTTTCTGGATTTGACTAGTAATATAATTAATATACCTATGTATCTACTTTACTTTTGTATACTTTATTTTCTTAAGAAGTGCTGTTTTTTTCTGCCTAAAATCTTACAAACAGTTCCTAACTGGATTCTCCCCTCTGCAGCTCATTAAGACACTGTACTTCTAAGTACAGGGATTCCACTGTTTCATAGTAACCGTTCAGCAGCAACATTTTTTCAACATGCTACTTGAGAGAGGTCACTGACTGGCTAATTTAAAACACTACACTTCACAGTTTATGAATTCATAAGCTGCATGAGCTACAGAGGTCAGACCCAAAGAGGTAAAAGAATGCAGAAAAAACTGCTTTTAAGCAAATATTAATAAAATAAAGTTCATAAAATTAAAGAGATGTATAAGTATATTATATTCCTAGTGAAATACAGAAATGTTCATTGTTTCAGCTGTGTAAGCCATGGGCATACAGAATTTTTGGGAAAATTTGTTATAAGCACAGGAATTTATTTTTGTTTGTTACATCACTTCCTTTGAGCTGTATCGTGCGGGTGCGTGTTTTGGATATCAGTGAAGACAGGAACGGGAACGAAGGGAACAGATAAATGGATAAGAAATTGACACCACACACCTTTCCTCTCAATGGAACAGAAGCAGACCCCCTGCATCATTCACTTCAACAACAGCTCTCCAGAAATAAAAACACACCTCTTACACACAACTTCCACTAATATATCATGGATCCCTCTGGGTCCTGCAGAGCTATCAACATTTTTTTTTTCTATTTAAGGACTTTGGGCCTCATTCTATTAAGGGCCGTAAAATGGCTGCAAAACTGCAATTCCTTGCGGCCAGCTTACGGCACTGCGTAGCGCTACAGCTACGCTGCTTTTCAAATGGACGTCGCCGCAAGGAGGTTCCCCTTACAGCCGGTCACAAACTATGCAATCGGCCACAAGCATTTCCCTTGCGCCCGAAAATCGTGTTTCAAGCCCAGCAAAGTCGGAAAACTGTAAATGCAAATATAAATTCAAGACAGCACTGTAAAGCACTGTAAATGATAGGCAACATAATGGGGGACATGAGGATTAATAACAACACCCTCTCAAGCTTGTACATCGCCCAAATCCAATATTTAATTTCAGGTTTATTTTCCGTCCCAAGTCCTGCGGGCTTCAATGACCTCAAAGCCAGTAAATCGTTGTTAAAACCCATACAGAGGTTGAAGGCCGCAAACTCAAACTATTGTAGAAGCAAATATATATTCAATCCAGCACGGTAAAGCACTGTAAATGATGGGGAACACAATGAGGATTAATAGCAAAACATTCTCAAGCTTGCACATCGCCAAATTATAATCTTTGATTTTAGGTTTAAAGTCCCACGGGCTTCAATGACCTCCAAGCCCATAGCTCGTTATTCAAGCCCATACAAGCTTGGAGGGTGAATAAGTCCTTGCATGACAGATAGAACACGAAGATTGAACATGAAATTACATTTCTTTATTTGCAGATTTGAGAGTAGGGGAATGTTGTGCTATTAATTCTTAGAACAAACATCACTTTCACTTTTAATAAAAGTACAGGATGGCTTTTCTATTTGCTTAATTAGTGCTCCGATTTGTAAGTAAGCCCTTTGCGACACCTCCGTGGCCCAAGTAACCTGTGGGTCTATTTTACCCATGTACGGACTTGACGGAGGCTAATCTCGCCGCTGTTGCGGGTCTGATATGCTCCAAGCCCGTGGGACACGGAAATTGAACATGAATTACAAAAAAAAATGATTTGCAGATTTGAGTGTAGGGGATAGTTGTGCTATTAATTCTAACACCTACAATCATCAAAGTACAGGATGGCTTTTTTATGTGCTTAATTGGTGCTTCGATTTGTAAGTAAGAGCCTTGCAGGACCTTTTTGGTGTAAGTAAGCGGGATCTAGGTTTTAGCGAATTACAGCCTTGACGGAAGGGTTTGCATAGCATTTGAATAGCAACTCTTGCGGCCGCGTAACATCAAAGGCTTTCCCTGCGGCGGGGGTGGCCGCAAGGGATAACAGGGCGCCAGCCGCAAGCTGGCCGGAGCCCTCGAACACAAGGGAATAGAATAGGGTAGTAGCTTACGGCCACGCATCTCCCACGGGCCTTAATAGAATGAGGCCCTAAATGTATGACTTTTTTTTTTTTTGTGTGCAGATGTCGTTTAAAGGTGATGAGTGTCTAGAGCAGTGGTTTCCAAACCTTTCCTTGGATACCACCAACAGGCCATGTTTTGTGAATATCCTCATTTAAGCATACTTGTTTTTTATCAAAACGTCTGTACCTTTAAATAACATACCAGCACTTAGGTAGGGGAAATCACACACATTCTGTTGGTGATCTTTGCAGCCAGGTTTGGGAACTCCTGGTTTAGAGCACTGACTTTCAACCATATTTCTCAAGCCATCCTCAAGCCAGAATTAGAGAATATCACACACTGAGCACCACTTGCCTGAATAATCAGCATCATCATCTCACTAAGACCCAAGAGGCCAAAATATGTGATTGGGGTATGACTTTCCAGTGTCATGGAACAGAAACCTGTCTATAGTTTTGGTGCTGGGCTGCCCTTTTGCAATTTGTAATGTTAAAACCTGTTCTTTAAAAATATATGCTAGACCACTGGTTCTAAAACCTCTCCTTAAAAACAAACAGACAGACCATGATTTAGATTTAGAACTTTGTGAACCCATATGAGTATTCAACACTGTTCAGTCTCTGCTCACCTTACTTGTATTCACAAAGTGTTAAACCTATATCTGTCTGGCGGTCGCGAAGGATAGGTTTCAGAATTATTGGGCTAAATTATGAACCGTTATCCAAATTCTTCCATACAACAGCAACTCATGTTCAGAGAAAAGTGCAGAACTTTCTTTTCAATGTAATCTCACACTTGCTAGAACCAAAATCACTCTGATGAGTCCTATATATGGGTGAAACAGCTGGCTGTGTCATGGTTTCTGGTATTGTAGCCACATTTAAGTCTAAAAAGACCAAATGTTAAGTGGGCTAGAGACCCAAACATTGCACTTTTTGAGCCTCATTTGCATGTCACCCCCCAGAATCCTCAGTATTACTGTTAACTGAATAATTCTGTGTGGAAATCATTGCCCTGATATGCTTTGGTAATGCAGATATACTAAGAATGGGCATTTAGTTTCATATTCCATATACATTGGAAAGTATTTCAGTCATTCTACCTACAGTAACATACTTCATGACTGATGAAGTGGTAACACGAAGGAATGTGGCCTGCCCAACTTGCATGAGAATAAGATAGTACCTAGGAGTGGCAACACCTCACTTGTGTGAAAGTCCTAGGTTTCATGAATATTGCCCTAAATCTGCATTATAATGATTACATTCCACAGACAGACATATTTCTGACTACAAACAACCATGTTTTTTTCGCTCTGAGCATGATTGAGATGCAGTGCAGGGTTACAGCAGTGAAGTTGTTAAACCTGCTGCAAATACATTACTAAAAAAAGGAACTGTATAGATAGAATGAAAATGAGAGATAAGCTAGCACCATCCCTCTTTACTGGTCTGAAATCACCCAGTCTGCCCCTACGCAGGTAGATCTAATGAAGATATACACCTAAATATACACAGCCAGCTGGTGTGAGGGAGTTCAGACACCCAGCAGCTAAACACTGCTCATGTGCTCAAAACCCTGCTGCAGAACTGAGCCCAGGTGGGGACACATCGTGGAGAGGCCATAAATCATGGACTGACAGAATGAAGGGGCTGAGTGGCTGTCCCATTATACTGCAATTCCACAACTTGGGAGGCAGGTAATGATATTATGTGTAGGACTGAATAGAGTAATCGCAACCACCCACTGGTACCCTGGCTTTGATTTACAGAAATATTATAACATATATATATCCATGTATAATATATGTAAATCGTGTTTTCTCCTGTGCTGATGAGAATTGCCTGATATTTTAGGGTGGGATCCTTCTTTGTGAGGGTATCAGATTGATCCACTACATTATATTTGTCCTCTTTGTATGTGTGAACTAAAAGAGCTTGCTTTGTGAGGTGACCAAAAGTCCACATGACAAGCCACAGACATTACTGATCTTAGAAGCTGGCTAATATTTACCTTATCCTGTGCAAGGGGGAACGGAAACGCAAATCTACCTGTACATATTCAACAGGTGGAAGTCTATGGATCTTTGCCTTGGGTAGTTACTTATCTCACTATAAGGTGACCTTTGAAGATACACCCTGCCTACACATCCCACTGGTCAGCTGCTACTGTCATTCCCTTCTAGGCTCCATTCATAAAGACTGTACCAGAACTACTGATGCGTGGCCTTTTATATAGAGGGTAAATATAAACTAATATTATATATCTGCCTATGTGACTTATTTAATGAAATGTAACAACAAACTGCTAACCATGTTTGGTTTAGCACAGTGTTTGATGCCTTGCTTGCAATTAATTTATGATGCAATACAAAGCTATGTTATATATGTTTGATATAACATGACATAAAAGTACATGCTAACTAAATACAGAATACCTGGACCATACTGTCATGTAGATTATAATACTTGAGACAGACAGCTCAGAGCCTTGTCTCATCACTCTGCACTGTTGTTCCATGATGCTTTGTTCTGCATGTTATTACTGTACAGATTGGCCACCATCTGACCCAAGTACTCAGGTCCCAGAGTGTCCTATCTGCTAGTCGGAGAGATTCAAAGTAATGCCATCAGTCTTAGTGTCTCTGGCTGACCCCCAGTGACAGGAGAAAGGGCACCTATTCATTGGTGACGATTGGAGGGGTTGTCAAGCAGCCTTTGCACAAGTCTAATTAGGAAGCGCTCCAATGCAATGAGGATCCAGAGTCTCAGCTAAGCTCTGGCCAGTGGAGGGGGGCAGTGAGTGACAGGTCACTGGGATTAGCGGGCAGCTGCTACACGCGACCTATCGGAAATAAATCAAAGAGATAAAAGCCTCATTAACGAGGCGCAGGGACATTGATTAGGGTCGGTTAAAGGCCACAGACATACTGACGGGAATCAGATGAAGCAGTTCATTTATGGGGAGGTGAAGCAGCAAGCCCTGGGACAGGATTATGGAACAGCAGAGAGGCAAGAATATAAAACAGCATGGAGAGGGGAGAGGGTACAGAGCAGTATGAATCAGCAGGGAGGAAGGTAGTACAGCACTGAGTGTGAGACAGAAGAGAGGCAAAGAACTCAGTACATAAAATGACAGAGACAGGGAGCAGAGTATGTAGCTGCAGAAAGGCAGTGAGCAGAGTTTAGAACAGGAAAGAGTCGGGAGGTGGAGTGTGGAACAGTAGAAAGACAAGGAGCCAAGGAAGTGGAGGCAATAAAATATGGCACACCAAAGTGGCAGGTGACTGAGTACAGAACGGGATAGAGACATGGACAGAGTATGGATGAGCAGAAAGACAGTTTAGATAGAGTCTGAAACCACAGGAAGGCTCTGAACAGGATAAGGAAGATCAGAGAGATAGTCTGTATGGAATGGCAAGGAAACGGGGAGCAGATCACTGAACAAGAGAAAGGCAAAATAGTATAGTACATCAGGGAAAAGGAAATGGAGCACAGAGAGGCAGAAGAAAGAGCACAGAACAGTAAGTAACTGGCTAGGGATCATCACAACATAACAGTTGTGGCAAGTGTATGAAACAGCAGTGAGAGGCAGAGTATGGGACAACAATAGGATAGAACAGAAAACACCATGGAGGGAATGAAACAGCAAAGTACATTATAGATCAGAGACCAACACAACAGAGAGAGCAACAGGGTATGGAAAAGCAGAGAGAGGTAGGGAACAGAGCATAGCATTGCAAAGGGTGGCACGGAAAAGCAGAGAGGTAAGCAGCAGAGAGCAGAACTGGAGAGTAAAGCAAAATATCAGAGAGCAGTGCGTAACAGGAAAAGAGCAAAAAACAGTAAAGTAGCAAATAACAGATAACTGAACAGAGCAGTGCAAGGAACAATAAAGTGTCAGCACAGAGAGACAGATTGTCAGCTATAGGGGATCGTTACAGCAGAATTGGCACAGGAGTCTGATATCAGATACATACCAAGACATACTGAATAGAACACAATAAATCAGTCATTGAAGTAACAGATGGATTTATAATCTCCTGCCTTGTACAGGTATCTCCGTCTGTACAGAGAGGTTTGTGCTATAAGTGCAGTGACTTTACACCCAGCAGGAGCTCTGCAAGAGACTCTACAATTGCAACTAATATACTACGGTCTATGGAATGTAACTGTGAGAGGCAATATACATAATACATAACATGTAATACCAAGAAATCTACACTCACCATAACTTCAAACTGTGTCCCTCAATGGCAATGAATATATAAACACACATATATACATATATATATATCGGGAACTCAATGTATGTATGCCATTATAAATAAACGATCAGCGCAATTTAACAAAACCTTTATTCTTGTTATTGCTAATTTTAGTAACTGCATACTGTTAGATTGTGCAGCAATGAAGCACTTGATAGTGTCTATTCTCTATCAAAATGTTTGCGACTCACACAAAGCTGCTGGTGTCTGAAAACCACAAAATGTGATGTGAACCATCACGATACAGATGCAGTTGTGTGAACCAAGCAGGTGAGTATTTTGGGCACAGGGGTTCCCAAACTTTCTTTAAATATCATTTGGATGTTGTGAAGGGTCTTGAGAAAAATCGTAAGAATTCTCACCTACAATTAGAATAAGTTGTACTATCTTGGGTCATCACATATGTATTTATAATTAACAATATTTAGTATTTATTCACTGCTACATATCTTTATAAGCATTTGTGTTTATTTTGTTTAGTTTCATCATTTAAAAAAAATCCTAGTTGTTGAGGGTCATGAGCAACTGGTGGGGCACAGACCATAGTCTGAGAGCCTCTGCATCATCCCTATACAAATGGGAAACTATGCGCATAAAATGTACAATTTTCAGATTCTTGCACAATGCAGATATACGGTAAGACATTGCTTCATAACAAATGTTTCTCACTCACAGAATACTGATTCTATACTAAATATGAATCTACCCGCATGTCAGAGATGTTCCTCACTCCCACTATACATTACAGATATGCAGCTAATCTTAACATTACAGATGTTTCCCATCCTCATGATTACAGATGTGCCTCACTTCCCTGTTACAGATATTACTCACCCTCCTAATTACAGATGTCCCTCACTTTCCTATTACAGATATCCCTTGTCTTCCTTATTACAGATGTGCCACACTTCCCCTACTACAGATGTTCCTTGCCATCCTTTTTACAGATAAGCCTCACTCTCTTATTACAGACGTTCTTCACCCTCATGTGCTAGTATCCAAAATATAGATGTCTAATCCTACATTACAGAAATTATGCAGCCCCTTATTACAGATGTTATGTCTTTAATACAAATGTTAATCAATCCCTACTACACAGTACAGATGTGCCCCTCTCCTCCATTACAGATGTGTCTAGTCTCCACGTTACAGATGTTCCTCCTCACATTACAGATGTTATTTACCGACAGATGTGCCTCCGTTCTCCATTACATGTTAGAGTTGTGTTTCAGTCCCAATTACAGATGTCTATTGTTTTTATTACAGATGTTCCTCTGCCATGCCCAGGATACCATGCCTGTAGCACAGATAATTGCAGAATGAGCAGCAGGTTGCCTATGAGTTCTTAGCGGTATGAACAGAGGTGAGTCTCTGGCCTGGCAGATGGCGTGAGGAGGGGGGAGGATAGTACAGCGCGTCCCCGCTCCTGAGACACTCGCAGCGAGGTGGCATTTGAACTCTGTGGGCCGATCTGGAGGATTTTTCTGCAGTTGCAGCATTTTCTGAGCCAGCAGCTGAGCTTAGCAAATAAACATGAATGTCCTGCACTTGGACTTGCTAAGATATAGAAGGAGGGGGCTGTCGATTTACAAGAACTAATGAGCCCGCAGTCCCGGGGGTGTATGAACCTATAGCTCATTTACTGTTTAACAACACAAGTCACTCTATAACAAACTTCCAAACACAAGAACTGATAGTCTAGAGGGTCAACTGAATGTGCAGGGCAATATAAACGCCAAAGAGGCTTGTATCTGAATATCCCCAATGTCATAGACAGTACCATTACCTCTCAGAATGGTAAAACTCTCTGTTATCATAGGACAGCTTTCAGAATCATTGCAGCGTTAGAAAGAGAGGCATAGCATGGGGGAGAGAAATATGGAGGAAAGACGGGGGAATGGGAGAAGAAATCAATTGGGCCAATTGATAAAGAGAAGAGTTAGCATGAGAATAGACAGAAGTGAGGCAATGTGGAAATCAGGGAGAGGGAAGAAGAAAATGGATAAAGCACAGAGAAAGAGTGAAAGATTAAAGGGAATGGGAAGAAATGAGTACATTGGAGAAAGAAAGGAAAATATAATGGGTGAATGGAAGAGAAGGTCAAAGATGTGATAGTGGGAATATAGGAGAGACAGGACAAAGAAAATATAATGTAAAAATAGAAAAGAAAGGGAAAAGAGAGGGTAGAAGACAATGTGGAAATGGGTGAGAAAGATAATAGGGAAATGGGAGAAGATGGGAAAGATAATGGGGAAATGGGGGAGACAGAGCTAAAGATAATAGAGAAATGTGGGAGAAAAAGTAAGGCAAATATAATGGAAAAATGGGACAGAGAGCGATAGTTAATGTGGAAATGTGAGAGGAAATAATAGGGAATAGGGAAGAGAGGGAAGAAAATAGGGAAATGGGCAGAGAGTGATGATAATGAGGAAATGGGACAGAGACAGTTGATATAATAGAGAAATAGAGGAGAGAAGAAGGCAATGTAATGAGGAAATGTGAAGAAAGGTGGGAAAATAATGGAGACATGTGGAAGACAAAGAAAGGTAATAATAATGGAGAAATGGAGGAGACAGGGAGATGTAAATATAATGTAGGAATTGGAGAGATAGAGAGAGGCAAACATAATAGAGAGATGAGGCAAGAGCTAGTTAAATATGATGAAGAAATGGGGGAGAGAAATAAGGGAGACAGAGTGAGGCAAATATAATGTAGAAATGAGGAGAGAGGGAAAGATAATTTGGAAATGGGAGGGGAGAGACAAAGTTAATAGAGATATGGGGGAAAGAGAAAAGATAATGGGGAAATGGGAGGGGGTAATGGAGATAATGGGGAAATGGGAGGGG
Organism: Discoglossus pictus; assembly: GCA_027410445.1. NCBI lineage: Eukaryota > Metazoa > Chordata > Amphibia > Anura > Alytidae > Discoglossus > Discoglossus pictus. The sequence continues at coordinate 170,754,702 of CM050167.1, read as the reverse complement.
AGAGAGTGAATATAATGAGAACATGGGGAGGGAATATAATAGGAAATGAGAGAGAGAGGTGTACATAATGGGGAGCTTAGATTTGTGAGATGGAAGATAATAAGGAAATAGGATATAGGGGGAAGACAATGTTAAATGGGAGGAGAGAGGGTGTATACAACAGAGAAATGAAAAGAGAGAGGTGATGTAATGGTAGGAGAGAGGACGTGAGAGAGAGGAGAAAAGGGAGAAAGCAAATTAAGATAATGGAAGCAAGAGATAATAGGCAAATAGGGAAGAAATGGATTGATAATGGGAAAATGAGAGCAGTGGGGAGAACATAATGGAGAAATGGAGGAGAGGGAAAATATAATGAAAGAATGAGGGAAGATAATGGAGTAATAAGTGTGAGAGGGAATAATGGGAATATAGGAGGAGTGGGGAATCACAATAGGGAAATGGCAGAAATAAAGAAAATAGGAAATAGGGACAGAGAGACTGGGTAATGGATATCCAGGGAAATCTAATTTGAGTATGAGGGAGAGAAATAGAAAAATAATGGGAAATGGGAGAGAAAGAAAAAAATGAAGACAGTGTAACATAGTTGGGAGGAGAAAACTAGGGAAATTGGAAAGGTAGAGGTAAAGCTAAAGGGAAATAGGTTAGCGGGGTGAAAGAGTGGAAAATATAAACAGAGATATGGAGGAAGTGATAGATGAAGAGCAAAACGGAGAAAGAAAATGAAAAGAGATGAGACGAAAGAGTAAAAAGGGTAGGCATGGTAGAACGAGACCATTTTTCCTGCCACCTCTCGGTTTCCTGATTCATTAGGCACCTGCCTTGTTGACATTTTTGGGTCCAGTCTGAGACCTCCAAATGTGATCAGTGAACTTGTTTCTACTGATATCACAATATATGTAATATATACAAACATCTCACAAACAAGACCCTGAATCCCGCTCTGTTGGGAGATTCTTGCCAAACATCCCACCTCTGTGGCACTTAATTAGATATTTCCGGTCCCTATTGCTAATTTAAATCCTCTCCAGGAGATCTACAGATTACAGAGTCTTGAAGTCAGAGCAGGTTAATTATCAAACGCCTTATCTCCTGTATGCAACCTGCAGGAAAAGGGAATGCAGGGAGAATATGGATAGAAAACACCCCATGGAAATCAAGCATGTTTTCAGAGAAATCTTACAGGCTTAAACATAAATCTCCTGAAAATCTGGTTCATAAACACAATGAAGTCACTACTATTTTAGAAAAAATAAACTAGAAATTTAAATTATACTATTCTAAGAAATGCACCATTGTTTGGTCATACTCCATATCTCACTGCAACTGTTAGTAACTACTCTTTTTTTTTTTTTTTTGCATCATCCAGTCATTATAAGCCGCACCCGCATATAAGCCGCACCTGTAAAATGCAAGGGGAAAAAACTGAAAAAAGATAGTACTCACATACAGGGAGTGCAGAATTATTAGGCAAGTTGTATTTTTGAGGATTAATTTTATTATTGAACAACAACCATGTTCTCAATGAACCCAAAAAACTCATTAATATCAAAGCTGAATATTTTTGGAAGTAGTTTTTAGTTTTAGCTATTTTAGGGGGATATCTGTGTGTGCAGGTGACTATTACTGTGCATAATTATTAGGCAACTTAACAAAAAACAAATATATACCCATTTCAATTATTTATTTTTACCAGTGAAACCAATATAGCATCTCAACATTCACAAATATACATTTCTGACATTCAAAAAAAAAAAAAAAAAAAATCAGTGACCAATATAGCCACCTTTCTTTGCAAGGACACTCAAAAGCCTGCCATTCATGGATTCTGTCAGTGTTTTGATCTGTTCACCATCAACATTGCGTGCAGCAGCAACCACAGCCTCCCAGACACTGTTCAGAGAGGTGTACTGTTTTCCCTCCTTGTAAATCTCACATTTGATGATGGACCACAGGTTCTCAATGTGGTTCAGATCAGGTGAACAAGCAGGCCATGTCATTAGATTTTCTTCTTTTATACCCTTTCTTGCCAGCCACGCTGTGGAGTACTTGGATGCGTGTGATGGAGCATTGTCCTGCATGAAAATCATGTTTTTCTTGAAGGATGCAGACTTCTTCCTGTACCACTGCTTGAAAAAGGTGTCTTCCAGGAACTGGCAGTAGGACTGGGAGTTGAGCTTGACTCCATCCTCAACCCGAAAAGGCCCCACAAGCTCATCTTTGATGATACCAGCCCAAACCAGTACTCCACCTCCACCTTGCTGGCGTCTGAGTCGGACTGGAGCTCTCTGCCCTTTACCAATCCAGCCACGGGCCCATCCATCTGGCCCATCAAGACTCACTCTCATTTCATCAGTCCATAAAACCTTAGAAAAATCAGTCTTGAGATATTTCTTGGCCCAGTCTTGACGTTTCAGCTTGTGTTTCTTGTTCAGTGGTGGTCGTCTTTCAGCCTTTCTTACCTTGGCCATGTCTCTGAGTATTGCACACCTTGTGCTTTTGGGCACTCCAGTGATGTTGCAGCTCTGAAATATGGCCAAACTGGTGGCAAGTGGCATTGTGGCAGCTGCACGCTTGACTTTTCTCAGTTCATGGGCAGTTATTTTGCGCCTTGGTTTTTCCACACGCTTCTTGCGACCCTGTTGACTATTTTGAATGAAACGATTGATTGTTCGATGATCACGCTTCAGAAGCTTTGCAATTTTAAGAGTGCTGCATCCCTCTGCAAGATATCTCACTATTTTTGACTTTTCTGAGCCTGTCAAGTCCTTCTTTTGACCCATTTTGCCAAAGGAAAGGAAGTTGCCTAATAATTATGCACACCTGATATAGGGTGTTGATGTCATTAGACCACACCCCTTCTCATTACAGAGATGCACATCACCTAATATGCTTAATTGGTAGTAGGCTTTCGAGCCTATACAGCTTGGAGTAAGACAACATGCATAAAGAGGATGATGTGGTCAAAATACTCATTTGCCTAATAATTCTGCACTCCCTGTATAAGCCGCACCCTTAAAATTGGAGAGAAAAAGACAAAAGTCAGAGAGAAAAAGACAAAAGTCAAGTAGATTTAGGGAATAAATAGTGATTTTATTTTAACATATACTGTACCATATACGGTATCCAGTATTAGGAAAACATTATACTGTAACTCTTTAGGCAGGTTGCCAATATTATGGTAACATCAACAGAAAGTTCAGGAAACATGAAACGTAAGGTAACAAGGAAACTTGTTACTATTCACAGTCATCACTGGTGTCACTTCTGATTTTGTCACCAGTATTCGCTTCATCACTGTCACTGTTATCCTCATTCTCCTCCCATAGCAAGTTGTCCTCGCTACCATCCAATGCATTGGACACGCAGCATTTTTTGAACCCCCTGATGATGGAGTTAGTAGAAATACAAGGCCATGAATTTATAATCCATTGGCACAGGAGTGTCACTGACGGCTTCTTAATCTTGCCAGATGGTGTAAGAGCATGATCCCCTTCCCGAAGCCAATCTGAATACTGCTTGAGTAGGTTGTCTTTGAATGGCTTGTTGACAATGACATCAAGCACTTGTAGCTTTGAAGTCATGCCACGAGGTATAACAACAAGGTCTGTCTTCTGTGCAGCAACTTTAGTCTTCACTTCAGGAGTGAGATGACCCTTGAAAGCATCCAAGACCAGCATGGCTCTCTTAGTGAGCAGTGCTCCAGGTCTGCAGTTCCAAACTACAGACAACCATTCGACCATCAGTTCAGTTGTCATCCAGCCTTTTTCCTGGCAACGAATCACTAGGCCATCAGGAATGCTTTCTTTGGGCAAAGTTTTTCGCTTCAGAATAACATAGGGGGGGTAACTTTCCTTCGTCAGCAATGACAGCTAACATCACCGTTATTCTGAGCTTTTCATTACCAGTTGTTCTTAAAATGACACTTTTTGCCCCTTTCTGGCTTACTGTTGTATTGCTTGGCATGTCAAAAAATACTGGGGTCTCGTCAGCATTGCCCATCTGGTCTAATGGGTATGAGTGACGCTGCCGCAATTGGATGACATACCTCTGGAAACTAGTCAGTTTCTCCTCAAAATCTGCCGGCAGTTTCTGTGCCAATGAAGTGCTTCGCCGAAGAGCGAGACCCTTTCTCTGCATAAAATGTCGCACCAACCAATACTTGCACGAAATTCCCTCTTTTTGATTTTTAAGGTCTTTGCAAGTTCTAAGGCTTTCAGCTGGATTACTTCACGAGAAATTGGCATCCCATATTTTCTCATATCTTGAATGTAGGAATAAACCCCAGCTTCAAGTTCTGGATATTTGCCTTGTTTTGGTCCCCTGAAAGATTTTCTGGTGGAAACTGAATTTTTCAATTTCTCCTCTGAGTCAACCCAACGTCGCACATTGGATTCATCCAAGCCATATTTTTTTCCAGTCTCTCTGTTGCTTGTTGTCTTTGCATAATTAACAACTGCAATTTTGAAACTTGCATCATAACTACGCCTCACTCCTAGGCTTGTCGATGCTTTTCTCTCCAAGTGATCAGCCATTGGAAGAAACAGGCTTTTTAACATGTACTGTAACTTCTTTTGCAGGTTACAGGCCTTACAGGATGCTAGAATCACTAAAACCGGAAATTGGTATTCAATTGCTACAATTTAGTCACATGCGCGCAAATCGGCACCCTTACCGCGCAAATCGGCATTGATTTTGCGATCCCGAATATAAGCCGCACACGCGTAACTCAAATCTCGCAAATCGGCTGTCATTTTTTCACGGTCGCGATTATAAGCCGCATTCTTAACTCACAAGCTCAAAAATCGGAAAAAAGGTGTGGCTTATATTCGGACCAATACGGTATTTGTGACCATACGAACCATAACACACCAGGCACATCTTTATGTCCATGGTCATGCTGATCCATGTGGTATTCATGATGATCTATTTGGTATTCATGACAGAGATACTGGAGTGGGTTGCCAGTTCCTTCCAAGGTGGGCCACAGCATACATCTCCAGGTATTCATAAGTGGTCTCCATCCAAATACTGACCAGGCCTAATCCTGCATGGCTTCAGGGTGGTGTGACCTCTTGGTTCCCTGACTGGAATCGAACCCAGGCCATAGTGGTGAAAGCACCAAGTCCTAACCGCTGGTCCTAACCGCTGGACCACCAGGGAACCTAATAACTACACATACAAACAATAGTATTTCTTATGTTATTCTATGGAGCCTACCCACTAAGGAATGAGGATATCACTCCAATCCGAAAAATGAAAATGCACTCATCTTGGTCATTTTTACCTCATAAAGCAACAGGAAAATGACATATAAAGATAATCTAGGCAAGATACATTGCTACTGCAGGATGGGAAAGGATGTGAATAGTTACAATGGCAAGTTTCCTCCTTTTTAAATAGAGCATGTTAAAGCATAGCAAAGCACATCGCTAACCCTACAATGCTTAGTGAATCTCTCCCATTATGCAGTGAAGGTGATCACTGACTAAGGGCCTCGTTCAAATGTGATTTGGCCAATTGAATAGGGCTCTATATAAGCACACAGCATATTTTGTTTACAGAAGTTTTTACTTAGTGAACTTCTATCCAAAAGCAAGGTCTTCACTAAATAAAAACGTCTGTAAAAAAATATGCTATGTGCCTTTATAGGGCCCTATTCAATTGGCCAAATCACATTTGAATGAGGCCCTAACATAGCCAACAATCTAAACTATCATGTAATGTTGATAGACAAGTTTACCCATTCAAACATATTATGTCCATGAGGATGCCATTTTAGAAAAAGGGATACAAGGACTAGAGTTGATTTGAAGTTGGAAGATTCAGGTATTTTATAGAGTGGTAGATACATGGAACGGCTTTCCTGCAGAAACAGTAGGTACAAACACAGTAAAGAAATGGAAAGCTATAATGAAGTTTCTCTGTTTTTTTCTAATCTAACATATCTCCTTCTGGATCACTACCTTGTGATAAAGGGGCTTGTGTATCTCAATGAAGCTGTGAGCTACACCATTTAGGGTCACCAAAGATGGGTAGGTCATACCACAGAGGTCAGACAAAATCGCAGTCCACTGCAGAAGGAACTGTTAACCGATTTCAGTTTTTTTGCCATGAAAACCTTATGTATTAGCACAACCAGACACATGATGTGGCATGTTGCGGTTTATGGAGTCACGGAGAGTCAGACATGTCTGAATGACTAAACAACAACAATCTAAGACATGCTGTTTATATCAGAAACAGACACATTACATTGAGTCATTCTATACACATAAAGGTTTTTTTTTTTTTTTTTTTTTTTTAAGTGTCCACACCCCAAGAGGTGTCTGGCACCTGGTACCTACCAATAGAAATACTGCATTCAGGTATGTTTTTTAACCCTTTATTAACCTTTAAGCCAGCAGCAGCACAATGCAGAGATCCACAGCAGCAATGTTTGAGCTCCTCCTTGCTTCTTTGTTGAGGGAAAAAAGACTACACATCCTATGATGCTTTGTTGTACAGACTGACTTCCCAGACATTGATACAATGTTATAGCTGCCTGTCATTGGCCACAAGGAATTATGAATTATATGCTAACTAGCGACTTGCCCTTCAAAAATGATGGGGCAATAAAATTTGAAACCATGGCAATGCTGTTTGTGACACAATGTAAAGCTTTTGCTACTCTGAGGAGCCTCATTTTCATTTTTTTCGCCCGCCAACCTCCCTCCCCGACATACTGGCTGTCCTCCCATGCTGTGTGTGAGGTTCTTTTTGTGATTTTTGCGTGTTTCAGCCGTTAATTTCGTCTTTTTCCCACCTTGTATTTTTTTTTTTCTAAGTTCAGCGTCTCGCAATTTTTTTTGTCTAAGTCGTGCGTTCCTCAACTGTTTGCATCCTTAGGCAATTCCGCGTTTCTTAACTGTTTGAAGGCTAAATCCCGCATTTTTCAATGCATTTCGTCTAAGTGCTGCGTCTTTCAATGCTTCAACTGTTAGCTACACGAGGCTCGCAGGCTGCAAGTTTTAATGCCTCAATGACTCGCCTCGCTATGCGAGGCTCGCAGGCAATGATCGCCTTTGGCGCTCATCGCCTAAGTTGTGCACAACAGTGCAAAGCGTGACGATGCCTTGCAGTTTGACAATTATAATATGTGATTTAGTTAAGGTTTTCAATGGGCATTTCTCTCAAAAAAAATATTTTTTCATGCAAAAAACGTTTTCATACACTATTGATTCTCCTCTATCAGATGCATTCATAATCCAGGAAACTTAGATATGCCTTTAAGCATGGCTTTGATAAGTATATGCAATCCTGAAGCTTGCTTAAAGGGACATTGAAAGATTTTTTTGCTTTGTTGTATCGGAAAGAGAGTATGTGATAATGTGCCAAAGTGTGTTTTCTTTTTTCAAATATATTTTCAGACACAAAAACTTATTTAGAAGTTTAACTGCTCTTGGGGGCTTGCCCTCTGCTAGTAAATGAGATTTGCTGACTAAATTATGGTCTCTGCATTTCCTGTTTGTTTCAATAAAGTTTAAATCGTTTTTACGTAATATTTTTTATGCAAAAAACAACTAATTGTAATGTTTAAAACATGCTCATGCTCCATTTCTCTTTACAGAGCAAGTTCAGCCTAAACTTTTATATTAAATAGCACACCTAGGGAACTTGCCTAGTTTGCCTAGTTTGCCAATCACTGCTTCATGTTTGAGAAGAGCAGGAGCCACCACGAGAAGCTCTGCTTCTTTCACGGACTAAGAGCTTTGATCTCTGCGATCTGATTGGTTCAAAAGAGCCAAATAATAAACAGCTGTAGCTGTAAACAGGGGTGGATCTAACACCAGGGCCTAGTGCTACAGCGCTGACAAAAACATTTTTTTTTTTATCTACAAACTCCCCTGGGGTGCACCCCATCCCAGCACCTCATGGCTCCGTCCCAGCACCATCTCCAGTAGTTTTATCCCCCCCACCCATCTTCTAGCGGGGGCCGGTAATCTTGAATGACGTCACAAGCACATGAAGTCATTCAGGATTACCTGCCCCGGAGACAAGACACGATGGCTAAGAAGGCTTATAATACAGGAGCTGATGAGGCGGGGGTATGGCCGGATTAACCATTAGGCCAACTAGGCAGCCGCCTGGGGGGGGGGGGGGGGGCTCCGTTACAGCAGCTAACAGACAGGCTACTAGGGGGTAACCACCTAGAACAAGAGAGTTACAACAGGAAAAGGTACTTTAATTCATAGAAAAGGCAGAAATGGGACCGTGCATACCTTGCATACTCACTCACAGGGGCTCCTCCACTTCACTGCCTAGGGGCTCCAAAAAGGTAGATCTGGCACTGGGTTGGTGGGGGGGGGGGGGGGGGGGGATAGGGGCCAGGACGAGCCAGGGGGGCACCCCAGAGTAAGGGGGGACTTAAACACAAAAGAAAAATTGTGTGTGTGGGGGGGGGGGGGGGGGGGGCTATAGACTATGACATTCACACTAAAGTTTCTATGTTCTTCAGCAGCTCGCATCATATAGACCATGTAGAAATAAAAGTGACGTACTAAAGCTTTTATCCAAGTGTTTGAATGTGTACACGTTTTTAGATATATAGAATGGGCAGACTAGATGGGGCTATTGGCTCTTATCTGCCATATAAATAAGTCCTTTACAGGGCTCCCTGTAGTTGTTCTTACCGTGTACCCAGGAGCACAGAGACACCTCCCGGTCATGCTGTCACAGTCTGCCCCATTGTGACAGTAGCACAACTGCTCGCAGCCCTCTCCATAGAAGCCAGGCCTGCAGGACTCCTCGCAGTACAGGCCACTCCAGCCAGCCCTGCAGGTACACTCCCCAGACAGAGGGTGGCAGCTGAGGGAGAACAGAGAGAGAGAGGCGAGTCAGCTCTGAGCCGTGGGGTGCGAGGGAGAACTAATTAAAACAATATATCGTGGTGTCAGCGGCCAGCCATGCTGGGACCCTGCTCCCTGCAACTCATTCATCTGCAGTAACCTTGCTCCTGCGGGAGCAAATCTATTATTTAAATGTGTGCAGAACAAAAAAGAGAAGAGAGAGATTATTTCAGAGCTCAGCAACACTGACAGCACTAAAACCATAAAACAGGAGACACTAACTGACAATATGGCTGCTACTTTCACATGTACTAAATGATACAGTACAGGAGAGAAGGGTGCATGCGTTAGGAAGACATGAGGACAAGAAGTGTATTCACTAAAGCAGTATATCATTAAATGTCAAAGGGATCTAAGAAAAGCAGGAGCCAGAATTATACAGCAAACTAATATGTTCTTAACGTATTCACAAGGTAAGTAAACAGTGTAAGTGCTGTAAAAGCTAACACTGCATCATTCAAAACCAATGATAAAGCAGTGACATCAAATATAAACATTTTACAACGTCTCCACTTGATTTTGACTATTCTATATGATGGTGTAGAGCAGTAACCATGAGTTCAGAGTATATTTAATCCACACCATGGGCCTCATTCAATTGTGATTTGGTCAACTGAATAGGGCTCTATATAAGCACAGAGCATATGTTTTTTACATAATTTTTAGTTAGTGAAGACCTTGCTTTTGGATAGAAGTTCACTAACTAAAAACTTATGTAAAAAAAAATGTTCTGTGCTTATATAGAGCCCTATTCAATTGGCCAAATCGTGAATGAGGCCCCCATGTCAGTTCTCCTGTAAAGTGAAGATGCCAACTGGAAGAGATAATGAAGAAAAACACCCCGGGATATGACCTGTGATTAGCTAAGAAGCCAACCTGGAATTCTCACGTTGAAGGGCAACTGAGCGGGGATGGAGCAATGCTTTGTGGTGGAGCATTTGTTAATTTTTCCATAAACTGGATTAGTTATTAATATTAGAGAAAGTAATAATATAAAGTTAATTTAATGGAATTTTAAATAATACATATTTAGGGCAGATCTAGCATTGGTTAGGGCAGATTCAATGGGCCAAGCACTTAAGACGAAACATTTTCAAATGTATGTTTTTTTTATTGTAGAGTGGTCCTTTAAACATCAGATTTTCCTAAAAAAAAATGTATTTCCATGACTACTAATATTGTTAGTTTGGTACATATTTGACAAAGCAGTGGTCTACAGTGTGTTATTGTATCCTACAGACTGCCCTCCCAGCCTTTATTCATCAATTCAGTAAGCGACACACTTTTTAGTTGTCCAGCAGCAATATCAATATAGGATGTGCAGAGACCTTGCCCTTCATGGATACATACCTACGGGTGTTGGTCAGGTTACAGGGGCAGTTCTTGTTGCACTTGAGGCCATACAACCCCTCGGGACAGATGCGCTCCTCACACAGGATGCCCTTGAAGCCTGGCTCACACAGACAGGCGCCGTTGATGTGGTAACACTTAGCCCCATTCTGACAGTCGCATCGCTCTGCACACTGTAACCCGTATGTACCCACAGGGCACTCCTCCTGGCATCTGCAGGGCACAGAGATAGCAAAATTAAAAGGAAGGAAGACACACTGTGCCAAACTTCAGTGCCATCTACAGGTATAAAGAAGAAACAATGTAGACAGTGCTGGTGCCAACCTCTTATGAACCCTGATAGTATCAACCTCATCCTGGCAATGCATTAACCCACCTTTCATCAGAGCTAGAAGTGCCAATCGCTCATTCATTATGCCAATGTTAATCAGCCAAATGTCAGTTACAACCTCTAATTCATGGTATGTAGGTATAATAATGACAATGAGTTTGGCACACCAATGCCCAGGGTACAGTAAGTGCAAAAAAAAACTAACTTGTTTTATAGCAAAGCAAACTCTACTGAAAATTACATTATTAGGGCACAGATAACAAGTTTGTTTTGTACGTTATCTTTGTTCTAATGATAGATTATTTATTTCAGCTTCCAAATAAAATTCAATTACCCAAGCTTCGGGATACAGCATGTGTTTCTCTCTCTGTACAGTTTGAGCTATTGACAAGGTCCATGTATGCGGAGGATCAGACGCTGAATGCCCGCTCCTCCTGTGTGCAGCGTGCCTCGCACACCAGCCTGGCTCATTCTGTCTGCACAGGGAGTGTGACCGGTACAACTCACACCTGCTGGGATCTGGCACAGATACACAGAGCCGCCTGAATCTGACACTGAACTGCTCGGGGACAGGGGGGGGTGAAGAGCACACTGCTAGGGGAGTTATATTTAACCCTTAGCTCAATAACAAAGCCCCAAGGACTGTCACAGACAAGTCATCTGTTTGTCTCATTTTCTTAGATTGATTCAAATGGTCACTTGGGGACTTTACTCTATGTTAAGTGTTTATTTTCTTCTGTATCCAGCCTCTGCTCAGTGTGGGACCGCGATCCCCCCTAATGTTCCCTCGTATGGAGGGGTTAAGAGATGCTGACCCCATATGGATGCTAGGTACTAATACTAATCCCTAATTATGGTGACTATGGCTACAGCATACCTACTTTTTAACTAATTATGCTTAGTGCCGTGTTAACCCGCAATACATTACCTATAAAGGGAACTGACCTTTACTTTATTCTGAAGCCACAGTGTTTAAAGCTTGTTAATCACTTCTCCTTATACTAAGAAATTCTGGTTTTGGCACCAGCAAAGTACACACAGCTATTGCAGCACAAGCTAGGTATACCACCCTTACCCCATAAGGATGGTTAATGGATCTTGTCTGTAAGTAGGCTGCCACTGCCAAAAAAACAGACTAGATGGTACAATTTGCACCCAGTTAATACTAAAAACAGAACTCTGAAGATTGGAGAGAAGTCACCCAGAGTTCTTCCACACTTAATAAAGAAATTAACATTTTACATTTACCCATAATACAGATTCTCCCCTCAATAAATTACTCTTAAAGGGTATATAACATCAATATATTGCTAACAGAATAGATTGGGCCCCATTCAATTGTGATTCGGCCAATTGAATAGGGCTCTATAGAAGCACAGAGCATATTATTTTTACAGAAGTTTTTAGTCAGTGAACTTCTATCCAAAAGCAAGGTCTTCACTAATTAAAAACTTCTGTAAAAAAAATATGCTCTGTGCTTCTATAGAGCCCTATTCAATTGACTAAATCGCAATTGAATGAGGCCCTAAGTCTTCAGTAATATCACCAGGGATCTTCAGAAAAGGTTGCCACCGGTTATGGCACAGAATCTCTCTGTGCCTTTGGCTTATGCATGACTTTTGCATCTGGCTAATGAGAAGAATTTAAAGCTGCATGAGTTAAAGATTTATTTTGACAAGTGTGGTAAATCACATATTATAATTGTCTAACTACGAGACGTCGTCACGCTCCGTTGCGCAGTGCGTACGACTTTGCGATGAGCGCCGCAGGCACTCATCGCCCGGCGAGCCTTGCGTAGCGAGGCGTTAAACTGCTCTGTTGCGTAGTGCGTACGACTTAGCGATGAGCGCCACAGGCGCTCATCGCCCGGCGAGGCGAGCCGTTACTTCGTAGCACTTTGGCAATGAGCGCCGCAGGCGCTCATTGCAGGCGAGCCTCGCATAGCGAGGCGAGCCGTAACTTCGTAGCACTTACAAAAAAAATACGAGCTGAAAAAAATTACGACATAAGCGGCGGAAACAAAACACTAAAAAAACACTAAATACACACTAAAAAATAAAATAAAGGTCACTTACAGCATGGGGAAGCAGGCAGGACGTCTGGAAGTGAGTTGGAACTCCAATTTACAGCGATTTTGCCGAGTTACAAAGATCGAAAATCGGCTAAGCGAGAAAAAAATGGCTGCCGAAAAAAATGAAAACGAGGCTATACTACTACGAACTGCGTAAAACACAGCCATAGACGTAGGTGTTAGAAAAAATACGAGATAAAGGATGCGGATTAACCGCACAATGAATAAAAAGACAGTAGCGAGTACTTTTTACGATCAGAAATTACAGATTTACGCATTAACACAGATTTAACGACTTTGTCTTGCGCAACATCGGATTTCCCGCCTAAACCAACGCATTTGATTAAATATAAGTTGCAAATTACAAAAATATTAATAAAAAAAAAAAAAAAATTGTATTTATTTGAAGAAAAAAAAAAAGGGACAAATGTAGTGTCATGTTGTGTGGCAAACAAATTTAATGTTAAACCGTAGTACTTTAGCGGGCTTAGCGATGAGCGCCGCAGGCGATCATCGCCTGGCGAGCCTCGCACAGCGAGGCGAGCCGTTAAACCCTAGTACTTTGGCAATGAGCGACGCAGAAAAAATGACGGGCGAACAAAACGAAAACCAGGCTACAGCACTATAACCACGCAAAACACGTACCGATAATCTGCGAAGACGCATAAAACACATTATCCGCCATTTTAGGATAATGCGGAACTACACAACTACGCTAACGGTTTGGTCTCGCGCACGCACACCATAACACTGCACACATTCAGCACGCTTACACAGCAGCTCCACAGCACTAATGCTGCAGCAACATCAACTCAGATTGCCAGCTCTTCAACACAATGCATAAAAATATGTAAATTCATTTATTAATTTAAATTCTATATTTCAGTAGTACACAAAAAACAACATTAGCTACCTTACAATTCCATATGTATATTAATAACTAAACAACTTTTAAAACATACACATCTGATTGCCGTCATTTTTTGACGGGCAATACGCTAGTAGTATATATCTATAATGTGTGTTGGTATTAATGGGTTTGGTTTTGGCTACCTAATTTTGTATGTGTGTGTGTGTGTGTTTGCGTTGCTCAGCCGTGTCCAACTCTCTGTGACCTCATGGACCACATTGCACCATGCTGATCCACTTAGTATTCATGGCAGTGGGTTGCCAGTTCCTTCTCCAGTGGGCCACAGCATACAGCTTCTGGTATTCCTAGGCGGTCTTCCATCCATGTACTGACCAGGCCCAACCCTGCTTGGCTTCAGGGTGGTGTGACCTCTTGGTTCCCTGACTGGAATCAAACCCATGTCGCAGAGGTGAAAGCACTGAATCCTAACCACTGGACCACCAGGGAACCGCATCATTTTGTGTCTGTGTGTGTATATGTATGTAAGTATATATACTTGTATAGGAGCTTAAATGCTTATATAGGAATGCTCAGTATGTCCCCAGCACATAAGTAGTTAAAAGGTTCATCAGCTACAAAGAAAAAGCAACTGGAAATTAAATATTGACGACTCATGTCCTTTACATAATTAGCTCTCCCCCTCCCCCAACAAACAAGCGCTTTCTGCTAAGTTGTTTAGTTAGAGATCAAACCGCTCAGCCTGCTAATGAATTTTATACAAACACCCTATTAATGAACACAAGGGATAATCACAGGAGGACGAAGCTTGGCTCTCACACGCCAGGATCTGCCTCATCCCTCACTCGGCAATCACACTGCATTCTACTGCAGGCTGCGCGGACTGCTCACATTGATAACCGGAGTTAACTCACCAGCAGCACTACCAGGGGGCTTTAATAGTTAATGATGTGCTGCTCATTAAATAAATCCCAACAGCTTGGAGCCTTTCCTGACGCAGCATTTATTCCCACTTTCAAGGGCCACTACAGTCCCATTTTTATAGTATGATCTTCTGAAGATTGTGAATTGACAAAGGGAAATAAGATTTTAGGGTCTTTCCTGTTATAAGTACTTGGCAGTTGCAGCAAGGCAATGCCAAATTTGTAAACAGTTTGTAAGCACTGCTGAGATTGTACACAATTTCCAAGCTTAAATCATTACCCATACCCTAATCCTTACCCTAACCCTAAAGTTATGACTTCAGCAGCAAAATCTTGGCAGCGACATCTAGCGGATGCTCACCGCCACTGCTGCAGCCTGTGCTGGCAGTGTGCTGGAGTACTCATAACAAGAAAGGACCAGATTTTAGAATATATATATATTTAAGGGTTAACAATAGATATCATAATTAGGAGCCAGGAATATATAATAGGAGGCAGATAGGTTGTCTCTATGAACCTTGAAGTAAACCCTTCACAAAGATACATTATACCTTGTAAAAATATGTATTATAGCCTTTATTTATTTAATTAATTAATTAATTAATTAACTATTATGCAATTTTCATGTTAGGAGCCAGACATAATGTTTTTGTTAGCTTGAATTGGACATTGAATGCAGATAAGATTTATATTTAGTTCTATTTAAAGGCTTTGCACAGCAAAGCCAAGTGTCTACAAGAAATAATGGAAACTAAGGGCCTCATTCAATTGCGATTTGGCCAATTGAATATGTCTCTATATAAAAACATAGCATATTCTTTTTACAGAAGTTTTTAGTTAGTAAAGACCTTGCTTTTGGATAGAAGTTCACTAAGGGCCTCATTCAATTGCAATTTGGCCAATTGAATAGGGCTCTAAATAAGCACATAGCATACTTTTTTTAAAGAAGTTATTAGTTAGTAAAGATGTTGCTTTTGGATAGAAGTTCACTAACTAAAAACTTCTTAAAAAAAATATGCTATGTGCTTATTTAGAGCCATATTCAATTGTCCAAAATAGCAATTGAATGAGGGCCTAACTAAATACTTCTGTAAAAAAAAAAAATGCTCTGTGCTAATATATAGCCTTTTTAAATTGGCCAAATTGCAATTTAATGAGGTCCTATATCAGCATGTTTGGCCTATTGGCAAAGCAGATAATCACAGAATAGTACATTAAAAACTACCTTATTTTATTTTACGGAAAAGCTGCGCAATTCAGTGTTACTTTTCTTACAGAGACCAACTTAAAAAAAAAAAATCCTAACAAATAGAAAAGTTGATTATACTGATCTTCACAACTTAAAAGTTATGAAAGCTGCACCATTACAGTGGCCTTTTGACATGTCCTGTTATCTGCCGCCAGCAGTGGACGCCAGCGGCCACTACCTGGCATGATGACAACTTACCAAGACTTTCTTTCATTTGTTCATAGGGTTTCGGTTAAATCTCGATGAACAACCATAGCACCACCTAGAGGATGCTGGCTGCCACTGCTGGCAGGCATATAACAGGAAAGATTACCAGTAACTGTCAGTTGATGTGTAAACTCAGTAACTTTTTGTTAAGGATTTAATAGGGGTGTAGTGGTATATTCTAAACATTATGACATATGAATATGATCTGAAATATATACACATAAGGACATGTCCGCTATTAGTCAGTATTATGATAAAGAATTTAGCTAATTTAAAAACTACAAATAATATGTTTTATTAACACCATATACTTGTGCATGCTATTTGTCAGAATCCATTTAATCAGATGCTTAAAAATTTGCAGTACATTCTTATTTTAGACATATTTCAGCTGGTTAAAAAGATAAATATTTAACTCGCAAGTATGTGATGTCTGTGTGATGATTTATGGTGTGAATATGCCCCCACAGACTATGTGAAGCTCCTCGGTGGCTGAGGCCAGCAGATCAGATCCCCCTGTGTACTGCCCCTGTGTACTGTACTTAGAGTTATGGCTATAATAAGCAGGGCGTTCTGTACTGCTCGCTGTGGCAGCAGATTAAGCATCCTTCCACAAGTTATGTTATTTTCTAACTGCTCTCACAATATGCAGGAAAATATACAGCCTGGGGTGTTACTACTGACATACACCGTCTAATGTATTTACTGGGTTATTCCAGGGCAGAGATGCAGAAACTGGTCTATGAATTACTAGTAATCCCTGAACTGAAGCTACGGCTGGTCATAGAGCAAGTGATTGGGAGCAGGAGGAGGCATGCAATATAATGCTCTATATATAGTTGTAATAAGCATGACTGACAGCTACTGATACAGCCCCATCATCAGTGGGATAGGAATTGTATGGTCCCAGAAATAGAGTTACAAGGAGCTAGTGTTGTAAATGGTGTTGGATATTAGAGTAACAATGGGTTAGAGATGGAGACAAGAGTTAAACAGTGTCAAGTTGACAGAAGAAGTAATCAAGGAAGATGGGTCTTGCAATGAGTCAAAACTAGTGATCAGAGTCAAAAGGAGTCAGAGATAGAGATGAGAGTAACAAGGAGTCATGGTTAGAGACGGAGACAAGGGTTAAAAGACATCAATGTCAAACTGTCATAACTAGTCTGCAAAGAAATCAATTCACAAGCAGTCTGATCTCTAACACATGCTCCTTGTGAGTCTGATCTCTAGCTCGGACTCCTTTTGACTCTGATCTCTAACAAAACACTTGCTTCCTGTGACTCTGATCTCTTGCTCCTTGTGATTCCCATCTCTAGTCCTGGCTCCTTGTGACTCTGATTTCTAGTTTTGACTCCTTGCAAGATCCATCTCTAACACGTGTTTCTTGTGATTTCCATTTCTAGCGCAGAGTCCTTGTGACTCTGATCTCTAACACACGCTCCTTGTGATTCTGATCTCTAGCTCTGAGTCACAAGGACTCTGAGCGAGAGATGGGAATCACAAGAAACAAGTGTTAGAGATCAGAGATTCAAAAGTAGTCTGAGTTAGAGATGGTAGTCACAAGGAGCCAGAACTAGAGATGGGAATGACAAGGAGCAAGAGATCAGAGTCACATGGAGCATGTTTTAGAGATCAGAGTCACAGGAAGTAATAAACTAGAGATGGGAGTAACAAGGGAGTAATTGCTAGAGTTGAAAGTCACCAGGAGTTACAAATAGAAATGGGAGTCACAAGGACTCAGAGATGGATATGGGAATTAGAAGATGTCATCATCAAATTGACAAATGGGTTTCACAAGTCAGAGCTATAGATCAGTGTCATGAAGAAGATGTTTTCGAGATCAGAGTTACAATGAATCAGAACTAGAGATGAGAGTCACAAGGAGTCAGTGCTATAGATGGGAATCACAAGTTGTCTGGAGATGAGCGTCTGTGAGTGAGATGAGGTTCACAAGGAGTCCGGTGTAGATATGGAAGTCACAAGGAATCACAGATGGTAATGGAAGTTAAAAGGTGTCAATCTCGAAATGGCCATCAGAAAAAGTCAGCAAAGGAGATGGAGTTCACAAGGAATCAGAGATAGATATGGGAATCACAATAGCATATATCAGACATCAGATTCACAAAGAGTCATAACTAGAGATCAAAATAAAAAAGATTCAGAGCTAAAGATGGGAGTCATAAGGAGGAGGTGTTAGAGATGGGAGAAAAAAAGACATAAAAGCTAGGGAAGGGAGTCATGTGGAGTAAGTGTTAGAGATTATATACACAATGAGCAAGTGTTTGATCTCTCTTTCTGACTCCTTGCGACTCTCATCGACAGCTCGGACTCCTTGCGACTCTCATCGACAGCTCGGACTCCTTGTGACTCTCAGCTCCTACTGCTTACTGCAGTCACAAGGAGTCAGAGCTAGAGATGGGTGTCACAAGGAGTTATAATAACTCAAATATAGATCAACTTCAGAAGAAATAAGTGATAGCAATCAATATGTTACTTACAAGTAGAGAGGGGTAGATTGTCAGCTCATGTATTCAGATGAGTATCAGCAATAAAGAAGAAAGTCACACAGATGCAAGTCTCAAGATCAATGCTAAAGTTACAACACTTCAGTGTAAGACATGGACAACGCTGTGACTCAGAGGTGGATTGGATTCACAATGATTTGAAAATAGACCCTAAGTCAGAGAATATTAATATGTCATGTGTTATCAGCACTACAACCAGACCTCACAATGTGCCATGACAGGATGCAGATATTAGAGATGGGTCACAGGACGTAAGCATTGGAGATAGGATAGGAATGAGTCCTGGATATGAGAGTTAGTACTGGACATTGAAATCAAACAAAGTCAGTTGAGTTCATGGGAGCCAAAAGGATTTGAACAAGAGTTCAAGTGCTGTAGAGCATAACATCACCACTAGGTGGCTATAGTGAAGTGCAGTTTTACCTTTCCCCGGTGTACCCCGCTGCACACTGACACCTTCCAGATGCAGGATCACACTGCCCACCATTGTGACACTGGCACTCCTGGCTGCAGTTCCCCCCAAATCTGCCAGAGGGGCATGGCTGGGCACAGACAGAACCCTGCAGAGAGGAATGAGAGAAAGGGTGAGGACTTTGGCTAGGAAGGTGAAGCTCACAGGGTTCATTGCAGTGTGATGCTGTGATTCACTGGGTATTTTAGGTGTACAGTGTGATGCATGAATTATCTGCGTGTGGTAAATGTTCTGTGTACAGGATATACTGTACATGATTAATGCTACGCACAGGATTACTCACCATCCAACCCGCCGGACAGGAACATTCTCCAGTCACATGGTGACACACTCCCCCGCTTTGGCAGGGGCAGCGCAGCTCACATAGTGCCCCGTGACTTCCAGGTGGGCATAGCTCCTCACAGCTGCAATGGGTAAAAAACAAATAGCTTGTTAAATTTCACAAGTAACATGAACATTTTCTCTACCATCTGCGAATCAAAAAAAAAATATTTACGCATCTAGCTCACTTTCTTGTTGTGCCTGTTTGTAGGGGTGTAAACTCCTGTTTGTCACACTGTCTCACACCCAATATTGGTGTCAAATAGATAATCCTGGTACAGTACAGCACACATTATTTCCTCTAATAAGGGGTAAGCAATATCAATATAAAAAATGTGACAATAAAATGTTTCATGATATAGCATTGATATATTTCTGGCATCGAATGCCCAGTGCCCACATCATTTAGATGGCAAGTGCCGCTGGGTACTTACAAAGCACCGGTATATCCAGGGGCACAGTGGCACTCCCCAGTCCTGTGGTTACATGTTGCACCATTTTGGCACTGACACCTCAAATGGCAGGCTTTGCCATAAGTGCCAGGTTCGCACCAATCTTCACAGCGCCATCCCTTGTATCCCTCTGAGCAGACGCACGCACCAGTGATAGGGTTACACAGAGCCTCATTCTGACACTGGCAACGGTTACTGCAGTGGGGACCCCAGTGCTCACTGTCACAGCCTGAAACAAAAAAACAACTCAAATTTACTGCTGCAATACACCACACATTAGCGGTTCAATACAAATACACAACTTGTGTGTAGTGGCTCCATTCACCCTCAAGCATACAGCACAACTACACAGATAAAAACACTACATACACACAATTTACCCTGAAGTTTACAGCACAACAGTACTGATACTATACAACACTGTTACAATCTGCTTCAAGGGGGCTTTATATGAACCTAGTTCAAACCTACCCCAGCAGAATCATGTAGTTCCTGTTCTCTGTGGCACAAAAGATGGCTGCTGAAGAGGGCAAGGCCCAAAGGTACAGGCAGAGAATACTGCATACAGGTTACTAGTGGACTAAGGCAAGACCACTCCCCAAGTCAGGATACAAAACACAGAAATAGTCTTTTGAACCTTTATTGAATGATGGAATCAACATATTTATACATCTCGCATACCACACCTTTGTGTATGTGTGTGATATCAGCACATCTGTCTTGCAACCCTGGTTGTTATAGAAGCACTTGAGATCAATAAAAAAAAAAAAAAAAAAAAAATCACAAAAAGCACGGGGGACAGCCAGGACGTCTGGGAGTGAGGTTGCACGAGAATTTAAGCCGAATTTGCAGAGTTTTGGCTCTTGAAAATCAGCTAAGCAAGAAAAAAAATGAAACCGAGGCTACACAACCCCGAACCACGCAAAACACCACCAGCCGCGTACAACTTTTTACCCAGGAACGTACAAGGTACAAAATACACTATTAGAAAGGACGGAACATGCTTGCGAGCCGCAAAACACATACACAAATGACGCCACTTTATAACACTAACTTGCAACTAATAACATTACGAATCTAAAAGGGCGCTTTACACAACTAAACCAACTGTTTGCCCTCGCGCACGCAGCATATTTCTACTGCACAATTGGCACATTGCTGACACTTTTTCCTCAGGGCAACAACAGTCCAAATGTACATTGTATGCTGCAAGAAAATAAAAAAACATTGTTAGCTCTTCAGGCTACTGATTGCTGGACAAATTAATTAGAAATAGGTAAAGTATATTAATTAAGTAACTAATTAATTGATTATTATTTAAAAAATATAGAAATATGTATCGTCTTTGTGATGAGCGCCGAAGGTGCTCAGAGTAGAAAAAGCTTGACATTGTGTGGCAAACAGCATTGCCATGACATTTTATTGCTACATTATTTTTGACGGGCAAGTCGCTAGTAACATATAATACTAGTATACATGAAAACCATGTACAGGCAACATATAACCACACACAATAATACATAATCACAATGCAACAATGTCATGCCCCCTTGGCCATGTCCATAATTACTGGTAATATTAGTCAATAAACAAAGTAATCATGACAAACGCAAACACAGAACTCAACTGTGCTGACACAATACACCATCAAGCAAACACCACATACCGCACAACTCCACTTCAATGATATAATGTACCACAAATGACTGTTCTGAAATAATATACCAAAATACATAACTCACCTGTACTGATGCAATGTGCCAAAGCTTACACAACTCAACTGACCAACTGACCAACAATACAAATTCACTTGTACTAACACAATACACCTGTACTACCATAATATAACACAAAGTACACACCTCAAATGTATTGACACAATATACCACAAATCTGTACTGACAGAATATACTGCAAAACTAGTTGCATAGTACACTGTACTAACAAAAACACACACAACTGTACTGATAATGTACCCCACATCTGTACTTTCTTAATATTTCTTTAAGCATTGCACTTATTGTACTTATTTTAAAAAAAACTGCACTGACACTTTATACCACATAGCATTTGATACAGCGGGATTATCACAAAATATCACAATGACTACAGATACTGACACAACTTATTAACAAACCATACTCATGCAATATAAGACATATTACTCATATTACTTCCACTATGCACAATAGAAATGAGACATTGAAGAACACAGTCGACAGCAGGCTTAAGAAATATATAACAATCCACACAGCAGACACACAACAGATCTGTTCTGACTCAACATACATTGCAAATCACAATGTGCATGACTACTGATACAATACACAAAAAATATGCAGTGAAAAATGTCTTTCTCGCAATACAATAGTTTGCATGTGCCTGTTCTTGTAAACTGTTTATTTATTGAAGTAGAGAATACATCAGAGAATAAATGGAGAATAGAGCAAGTACACAAGCTGTGTCACCCACTGATTCTTATTCTTCTTACAAACAATAGTCTCAATCAGTAAATAAGGGGCGCAGGAGGTTTTAGATAGGGAGAGGTGGTGCTCAGTACAGCTCTACATGTTCCTCTCTCAGCACTGATCTGACAGTCACAGACAGACCTTCAATATCAGCCCAGCCACTTGCCCAGAGTACAGTGAGAGCTGCCGCGCTGTGTTCTGCTCCTGTGAAATGATAATAAATCGCAGGCAGGTGACACCAGGCTCAGGGAATTTACTTAAGTGCCTCCTCAGAAAGAAACCCCCAGCCATTTGTAACACAAAAAGTCAGGTAAGAAATGGAAATTTATATCTAATGTGTTCAATCCATCACAGCCAGAGACTGCAAGACATCGAGGGCAGCACAGAGCTGTGGAGACGTACAGTGCAGAGTAAAGTGCACCTGTATTGGCAAAGAAAAATGTGGACATGTCCTGTACAGCGCAAAGTGCACTTGTAAGGTGCAGAGCAGAACAATGTGTATGTATATATATATATATATATATATATATATATATATATATATATACACAGCACAGAGTGCATTTGTATGATGCAAAGTCAGCGGTAGGTAGCTGTATGATGAACAGTAAAGTGCATCGGCTCTATGCAGAACAACATGGATATGTACTATACAGAGCAAAGTATAACTGGTTGGAGCACCGGCAACTTATTTATGAGCTGTGGATCTGTATTGTGCCAAATATGGTATATCTGTATGTTCCAGAGCAATGTGGATATGTACTATGGAGAAAAATATGTATCTCAATAGTGTAATGCAGTGTTTCTCAACAGCTGGTCTTAGGACCGACGCCCCACACTGTGGAGAGGCTGACATTTTAAACATGCCAGTATCAGTCACAGTAGAGATGGATTACTATATAACATTTAGGAATGTATCTGTAGTTAAAATGTTCTCTGTACATAAAGTCCTTGTTCAAAATGTTCTGAATCTCAAACGCATTCTCCACGAGTACTGGAACATAAGATCCAAACTTTCAGAGCCACTACTGTAGAGTAATAATTATGTCTTTGGGTAGAGCACAGTTCATATTTGTAATGGGAGGGAAAAAAGTTCTACCTCATTGTATACCACAAATACATAACAGAATATTAAAGAACCCCTTATGACCGCTGCCTCTGATTAATTCTGATTGTGGCTCTGTCTCTGACTCATTCTACTCTTACGCGGTCTCTTACTAATTCCGACTCTGACCGCTGCCTCAGACTCATTCTGACTCTGACCGCTGCCTCGGACTCATTCTGACTCTGACCGCTGCCTCGGACTCATTCCGACTCTGACCGCTGCCTCGGACTCATTCCGACTCTGACCGCTGCCTCGGACTCATTCCGACTCTGACCGCTGCCTCGGACTCGTTTCGCCTCTGACTCATTCCAACTGACTCATTCCAACTGACTCGCTTCGACTGACTTGTTTCGACTGACTCGTTTCGACTGACTCATTCTGACTCTGACAATGTCTCGGACTCATTCCGACTTTGACCACTGCCTCTTACTAATTCCGACTTTGGCAGCTTCCTCTGACTAATTCTGACTGACATGCAGCCCTATTAAATTTGAAGCCCGTAGCAGCATCGGCACACCCGCAAAGGCTGCAGGCTTGAAATTCGGCTGCGATGCCGAGCTATTAAATTAGACCATGCCGCGAGTTAAGGGCTTAAGACGCAAACCCATGAAAGCATTCTTGCGATTGTTGGATGTGCGGTCGTGAAAATGATCAATTAGTCAAACCGTAGTTACGTGTTTAGACGGAACCAATGGCAAATGAGATCAGCATCATTACATTACTGAAAAATGGAGGTTAGATTTCAAAGCCTTACGGGTTTCAATTACGAGTTTCGACCGTCCCGCATTCCAGAAATTACGCAATATTAATAAATCAGTAAATATGGTATTCTAGTCCATGCGAGTTCCATTATATGTATTAACACATTGATTGCTGGAATCGATATAACACGGAAATTATACATTAGAAAATTATTTCATATTGCAGATTTGCGATCTTGAGAATGTGGTGCTATTCATTTTAATACCTAACATCACATTACCTTTAATTATAAGTACAGTAGTGTGTGTATATTTGCATTTACAGTGCTACGGATAGGACTTTAACCCCCTTGTAGGTCCTCTCTAGTACCCGTTGGCTTTTTGGCTCCATTTGCGGGTTACGGGGTAGATCGCTAGTGAACTTGTTGCAATTTAATAGCGATTTTCTAACCTAACGGGCTTGACAGAACAAAGGACTTGCGGCCGCGGAGTGTAATTTTTGACATCCCATAGGGTTTTTTCATTTTTTCGCCCGTTGGAGGGTTGCTTTACGGGGACAGTTTAATAGCCGCAAGTCTTACGGGCTACGGTTTTACACGTTGAGGGAATTTAATAGGGCTGCATGTCTCTGATTAATTCCGACTTTGGCTGCTGCCTCGGAGTCATTCCGACACTGACGCTGTCTCTGACTCATTCCGACTCTTACTATTGTTAAAGGAGTGGAATAAAACTGCAATGAACTTGCACATTTTGTGGGAAAGCTATAAATGCTAAAGCTTTTTATAAACAGTAATGAATTGAATGAGAATCGTTAATCAAATAAATATTCTGTTTCTATGGAGAAAACTGAGGTTATCAGTTTATTATGTCTATAAACGTAAAGCTGTATAAATAAAAGATCTTCATAAAACTGCTAAGAGAATTTCAACTAAATGTTCAACTAAACAGATAAAGAGTAGAGTTCAATTAACCTTTAGTGAGATAATATACAGTTTTGTAAATATAACCAGTTAATCTATTCAGGCTGATTTATACAGAGACTTTACATAAGTACTGTATAAAATATGCTGAAAAAATTCCCATGATAATGTGTAAATATTTTTAGAAGCCTTTAATTTAATAATGTTTTGTGCAATTATGCAGCAGTGGCAGCTACCATTTTTGCTTCTGCTGATGTGTTTCTAAATTTGGGAGGAGATCTTGAATGTACAAGACCTTTTAGCTGCCTCAGTGGAAATGTGGCAAGACTTTTTGACAGTGCTTGGAAGAGAAATAATGCAAATATCATTAGCTTAAAAACACACCGTTATGAACAACTCGAAGAATAAACTGCAATAAGCCGATGGCTGATAACAATAAAGAATACATTTATATAATGGTTAATAAAGGTGAGGCTGTATTTATATTTTATTTACTAAGAGGCACTGAAGCGTCATAGTTATAGTATGCCGGTATAATGAAACAAACTACAGTAGTCCTTTAAGGATAGATCTAGGGCAAACTTCTCTCAAAAGATTAGCCTCAACCAGTCCCTTGGACACCACAACCCTCTTTTGATGCAACTGAATAGCACAGATATGCAACAAGGCTGAAACTCTCATACAAAAATGAATATAGCTATTTTTTTAACTCAAATGAAACTTTTCAATCTAATACAATATTCTAAGTATATAGATAAGAACGGAGAGAAATGGCTCCTCACATCCAGCAGGATCCCAGTGTCACGATACATAGTACAGACTTTATGTCACAACAGCAGCAGCCCATACCCACTTTGAGACAGCAGCGTAGGTCACAGACACAAACTGTCAGGAGAGTAAGACATCACTCTGTCCCACTGTCTGCGATGACTTTTTTGGCATGTATGTGACAATTGATTTCCTATTTCTAATTAATAATTCTAATTATGATGCGCTAAATATACCCGACAGCTGGGAGCGGATTAATCAGAGGTTATTGATCAGTTGCAGAGTTTGTGATGTTATTGATTTGCTGTTCGGCGCTGGAGACAGC
This sequence comes from Discoglossus pictus, assembly GCA_027410445.1. NCBI lineage: Eukaryota > Metazoa > Chordata > Amphibia > Anura > Alytidae > Discoglossus > Discoglossus pictus. Next base: position 170,728,761 of record CM050167.1, on the reverse strand, counting down.
AGAGCAGCAGCCATTGAACCCAAGCGGCTCAGTCTGTGCCAGCCCTGGCAGTCGCAGGCAACGTTCTGTGCCACTCTCAGCCCTGCCAAATAATCCCCATCACAGTAGCACTGGGAAAACCTGCAGAGTATCACACGCAAGGGCTGCTTGCAAAGCAATATCACTACCTGCAGAGAGAGACAATGCATCAAGCTCTGGCAGGTGTACGGTTAACACCGAGCTCCGTGGGTTGATTCGCCATTCTCAGATATTATAGCAACATTGTCCAATTACCAGCTAAATGATTGCTTTATCAGAGGGAGTAGCAGCCATCTTTTTACTGCTCCATAACAATACTTATAATGGTGTGTTACATGGAGCTGCAAATGTATACGCAGCACGAAAAGAAATTACTGCCATGCTGTATTACTACATTGGTAGGTAATGTCACACCTGGCTTGCCAAACACAGGTCAAGGTTTCAGGATTCCTTGCTGTGCACAAGTGAGACAATCAAAATATCTGTGTACAGTATGGAAATCCTGAAATGCTGACCCAGGGCAGATATTACCATATTATACTACCACTGCTGTAGTATCTGTGTGGATTACCAATCATCAAGGTTTATTCAGTGTATGGAAATAAAAAGAACGTACAGGCATGTGTATTCTTATATTGATGAGTACATTTACAGGCACCTTCTTGATAACTATCTAGTTGTGGTGAAGGTGCTTGTGTACTTCACTGAAGCTGTGAGCTATACCATATAGGATCACCCAAGATGGGCAGGTCATAGCAGAGGTCAGACAAAATGTGGTCCACTGGAGAAGGAACTGGCAACCCACTTCGGTATCTTTGCCAAGAAAGCCTTATGGATGAGCATAACTAGAAAAAAAAAAGATTTGCCTGGCTGTTGTCCATCGGGTCAAGAAGAGTCAAACACAATTGAAGGACTGAACAACAACATTTGCAGAAGTTCAAATATGATTGTAACCGCTGTAGCATCTGCCTTTTAATTCTACACGTCCTCTGTATGCTATGTGATTTAAACTGCTGAAGAACACAGAAAAACAAACATAACCATCACAGCTCTACTTTGATTGGCTCTTGATCTCTTGACTGAATCAGAGCTCAGAGTTCCAAGTGTCAGTGACAGAAATGGAACTGAAATGGAACACTATTTTCTCCTAATGGCAGCTCCCGTCTAATCATTCATGGAGCAGTAACTTTAAAGCTCTGTAATTTCCTTATATTTTTACACAGACAATTAATCTTCTCTAGGTAGGCTCTTTAACGGAAGAGAAACTTATGTTTAGCAGAACTTGTCCATTAAGGGAGGCTAATAACTTATACCCTCTGGCTTAACTTTGAAGCTGATGTCGCTTTCTATTTGACAATGTATTGAACACTGGTTACGTCACACTGGTCTCCACACAAATGTCAGTCAACTCTGCCAGTAAATTACATTTAAGGAGGAATTTCGCATTATTTCATTCAAACCATGAGCTTCTTTGGAATGTGTATGGCTTTAGTAGATTTGATGGTTCAAGCTGCCTTTGAAAATATTCATTTCTGTTTTCATATGCATTATTTAGCAGATGTGGCTCTGAGACCTTGTTGGTTTGTTAGGTTCCCTACAACAAGAGCTGCCTCTCTCCTGTCCCTGATATGAACATCTGCAGAGCACAGAGTGCCCAGATCCTCGTATCATTGTGAATGACACTTAATAACACCCGACTATTAAAGCCGCGATGCAGATCCCCAGTATCTGGAGCCAAAAAAACCGGCCGATGCAATCTCGCCACTTTGCTCCTGTTTTTAATAACTAAGGAAATTACAAAGCGATTTGTCAGGTGACAATACACCTAACTGTACTTAGATAGTAAAGTTACTTTCAAACAAATTCACAGATCTTACAGTGAGCTTGGAAAATTCCCAGTTCTGTACATAAGGCGTATGTCCATTACAAGGCTTAGTTAAAGACATATGTAATTTTCATGAATTATGAATGCATCTGATAGAGGATAATCAGTATTATATGAAACATTTTTCTTGTGTGAAAAAATCCCAAAATAAACATTAATAAACTAACCCTAGAGTTTTCAAACTCAGTTTTCTGTGAATTTATGTTGAGAAGGAATGCCCCTTGTAAACCTTTCGCTAAATTAGCAGAAAATTAATTTAGTCTAATCACAGGCAGCTACAGCATGGTTTCAATGTCTGGTAGAGTGCAGCAAAGCATTATGGGATGTGTAGTCTTGTTTTACACTACAAGGAAGCAAGGAGGAGATCAGACATTGCTATATAGATCTCCGCACTGTGGTTTGAAGATTAGCGTAGGGTTAAAAAACATAGCCAAATCCAGTGTTTCTATTGGTAGGTAACAGGTGCCTATGTAGGCATGTAGGCACCTCTGGGGGTGTGGAAACCAATAAAAAAAATAAACATGTATGTGTATAGAGTTACTCAGGGTGTTTCTGATATAAGCAACATGCGTTAGTTTAGGAAAAGGTAAAAACAGGGAGACTTCCATATAACTTTAATGTTGGTTTTATGCTAATGGATTTGAGAGGAGGGTATTAAATACAAGTAACATAGCTGGCAAGACTAGACATATAGAATACCCTGCCTGCTACTTAAAGGAACACTGTAGTTCTATATTCTCAGAACTAGGACTGATATTGGAACATGTTTTTTAGAAATGGGTAATATTTACTAAGTCACGATATCAATTTTCCAGATAGGAAATAGACATTGCGGCCTTACATGATATACACTGCAGCCTGTTTGATGTCCCAATGAGTCCAACCCTTCAAGCAAGAAAGCACCTGAAAGTCACTATCAGTATAACCAACTTTTCAAAAATGTTGTGCTTAACATGTATGTTTTACCCTGAAAATTGTTTGTTTTACCCAATCTTTGGAGTTCAATTATTTTTTTCAAACTGTGGCAGGCTGTGCAACATATATTCTGTCAGTAAAGCTGTGCAGTAAATAGGCAGCGATAGGGAAATAAATTGCCAGCTTTACCTACTGTTTCAATCAGATGGTTGGAGCTTCAGCCTGAAGAAGCATTTTTTAGCATCCATTTTTCATAAAATATTAACTTTTTTGAATCACAATGCAATTACAAAAGGTGTTTATACTGATCATTATTACATACAAGCTGGACCACTACACTGGCCATTTAAGTTTTAGAGGTGTATATCATTTTAAAGTCCAGAGCTGCATATAATAGCTATACATTATAGGATGTATTTTCTTTTTTAGCTTTCCATATATTGGCTTTTATTAGTTCTCATCGTTCAAAAGAGCATATATCCTGTAACCTATTCTCTACCACAGAACACATCTGACGGTGATGAGTTTCCACCTCTGGCAACCCCCTCCCTCTCAGTGCCTTGGCAGTGTGAGGGTTAAACTCCTGCAGAATTTTGCCTGGGATGTTCTTGGCTCGCAATCCTCCTGTTCCTGCAGCTTCTGGTTCCAAGGTTTGTGCCCAGAGATACTGCTAATTAATTATGTATAACCGGTTGGCCAGATCTAATGAGTTAGCAGCAGCGTCCACCGTATCTGTGGGAATGAGAGAGGGACGCCGCGTGTTGTGAGTGAGCCACAGACGCACAACAAGACATTAACAACATGCAAATAAATGCGATAAATAACATTGTTTAAAAGGGCCATATCAGAGGTCTATGGTAGGATAGTAAAGTACCAAGAAACTAGGAACACTTGTAACTGGTTGTTATTAGAAAAGTATATTTAATAAAAGAACAGCTTTTTAATGTACTATATTTTGGCTGTCAATCAGCTCAAGTGATCCACCCACCATAATGATGTTATTATCAGTACCCCCTTCTGGAGTGCTATGTTGTCCCGGTGAAGGGGCTTGTGTAGCTCAGTGAAGCTGTGAGCTAAACCATGTAGGATCACCCAGGATGGGCAGGTCATGACAGAGAGGTCAGAAAAATTGCATTCCACTGGAAAAGGAACTGGCAACCCACTCCAGGGTCATTGCCATGAAAACCGTATGGATTAGCACACCCAGACACAAGATGTGACTGGCGTTCTGTGGTCCATGGGATAACGGAGAGTCGTACATGACTGAACAACAACAACAAATTACCCCATTACTGAATTAGTGCTTTTGCTTAAGGCTTCTGTGGTAGGACAGTAGAGTAAAAAGAAACTAGGAATATTTGTTACTGGTAGTTATTAAAAAAGTACTGCATTTTTCTGTGTATAAGATGACATTTTTTGACAAAATTTTGAGGTTTAAATTAGGGGGGTCGTCTTATACACGGAAAACAGCTGAGGGACCTTGCGCTAGATGTCGCTGTCACTGACTGTATGTTGATCCTCTGCAGGGCGCTCTCTCCCCTCTGTCCCTCCTCTGCTCTCCCTGTTCTCTCCAGCCCTTGCTCGCTGCTCAGATCGGCCTCCTCAGAGGACACCCTGACCTCCGGCCACTGTTGTCCTAGCTCCCCGGCCAGCCCCCACAGAGCCTCCTCTAAGCGGGACACAAGCAGGAGCAGCCTGGAGCCCGTAGCCACCCTGCTACCTAACTCCAGAGCCAGGCTGCACCCCCAGGAGTGTATGGTAAGAACTGGGGAATGTGGTGGGAGAGGCGGGCTCCTCAGACTGGCTTGATTGGATACTTTTTTTAATGTTGGGGTCAAAAACATAGGGGTCATCTTATACATGGGGCTGTCATAGACTGAAAAATACGGTATATTTAATAATAGAAAAGCTTTTAATATACTATATTTTGGCTGACAATCAGCTCAAGTGATCCATACACCATGGGTGTGGGAACTGGGGGGGACGAGGGGGACAAATCCCCCCCAGATTTTTCAATGTGTGTGTTTATGTGTAGAGAGGCAGTTGTGTGGTATGTTTATACTATATGCTTTATCCCCCACAGATTTTCTTTCACTCCTACACCCATGCCACCCACCATAATGATGTTATTATCAGTACCCGTTTCTGGATCACTACGTTGTCGTGGTGAAGGGGCTTGTGTACCTCAGTGTAGCTGTGAGCTAAACCATGTAGGATCACCCAGGATGGGCAGGTCATGGCAGAGAGGTCAGACAAATCATGGTCCACTGGAGAAGGAACTGGCCATGAAAACCTTATGGATTAGCACACCCAAAGACAAGATTTGACTGTCATTCTGTGGTCCATGGGATCACGGAGAGTTGTACACGACTGAACAACAACAACAAATGATCCCATTACTGAATTAGTGCTTTTGCTTATAGCTTCTGTGGTATCAATAGATCCCACACTGTTGCCTTATAAGTCATAAGCAAAAGAAAGGCCATTAAAACCATGTACTTAGGTAATTAGGTACTGGAGGCAGAATCTCTTGAGCTGAGGGACAACTAAAATTTAGGCATCCTATTACTAAATTACATTTTCATAGTTTTATTGGTTCTGGATTGTTGTACCATAATTTTAATTTATGCTGTAACCCTTTAATTGCTTTTGTGCTGTTCTCAGGGATCAAATAGTCTCCTTGCACATTTTCACATGGACACCTGTAACATCAAATGTGTGAGCAAACCCAGGGATCCTGCACCTACAGTACTTACACCAGTATTTATGAATACACTGCTGGCCCATTGCTTACATTACAGTGGTCAGTTTGTTTCAATATGCTCATGTGAATAACTCAACTTGATAATTACAAAATGCTTTTAGAAAACAAAATAAATAACTACAACCGTATATTTTTAACTTTTATATGCAATTATTCCATTTCCTTCTCTGTATCCTTGTAACCTAATTAACTTTCCATTAGTCCTGTTGAAAGCACTACAATTTTAGCAAATACGCACATTCCCATTATGCAAACAGAATATTCCTATGCATTCAAAGTCTCCCCTCACCCCAGGAAAGTTGATCAGAAAAAACTAAAATTATAGATTTCACTGCAGAATAATTACTTCATGTAGAAATTGATAAATTAGAGACTAGTTGTAATTTTTCAGAAAAGAGTATTTTAGATATAGAACTACTAGACTGATCTTGTTCTTATGTTGAGAGGAAAGCGACCATTGACGTGCGAGTCTGCCTCATCAATACCTGCTCTGCACTAATGAATGAAACCATTGTCAAAATGAGCCAGACTAACCCCATTAAGTGAGCAATACTGCTCCACTCCAATAACACTAATGAATAACATTTACCCCGCTAATGAGTAAGACTGCCCTCTACTAATGATGGCCACCACTAATTAATGAGATTGCTTCTTACCACCAAATGAGACCCCTCAAATAAGTGAGACTGCTCTGCACTAATGAATGGGACAGCCCTCATGAGAGACAGGCTCATTAAAGCACTGTAAAGATTTTTTTTTTTTTTGCAGATATCTAAAGATAATATTTGAAAATAGAATGATCACTGATTTTAATGAAGAAAAAATTGCAATACTTTGATAACTTACGTTACAGTTGTCTTACTCTATCTCATGGCTCCCCTGCTTTCTCCTCCTGCAGCAATTCTATAATTGTTATCTTTAACTGCATGGTTTGCTATTCAACCAATCAAGCAATCAGAAAAAACATGCTGGGATGCTACATTTGTTCATCATCAAGAAAAACGGTGTCACCTGTGATTGACTGTACAAATAATGTGGTTATGGAGACTAAAAGCAGTTGCTAGGGTAAAAGAAGGGATGGGAAAATGCGAGACAACTGAAAAGTAAGCAAGCATTTTACGCCAATATATACCACAATCTTAATATTATCTTTAGATCAATGTAAAGATCGCTACCTTATTGTTGTGAAAGGGCTTGTTTACTTCAATGAAGCTGTGAGCTATACCATGTAGGATCACCCAGAATGGGCAGGTCATAGCAGAGAGGCCAAACACATTGTGATCCACTGAAGAAGGAACTGATAACCCACTCCAGTATCTTTGCCATGAAAAAACTTATGGATTAGCCCAATCAGACACAAGATGTGCCTGGCGTGTTGCAGTCCATATGGTAACTGAGAGTCAGTCACAACTGAATAACTAAACAAACAAAAAGAAAAAAAAAGGCCTCCCCAATTCCCCTTTAATACATAGGTTTGTCACAAAGCTGTTAATAAAGTGTCCATTTAGTCCAGGTTAAGAGACCTGCAAAGGATTTGATTAAACTGACACTAAGGATACAAGCAAATATATTGACACTAATACATATAAAAAAAAAAAAAAACTCTGATAGGATGCAGAAATTGCAATTTTCAAGAAATAAAAAAAGTACATTACAAAGTAGTTTATCGTACTGTACAGCATACTGTAAGATGTTTTAGTAATATAACTGTCTTGGAGTAACAGTACCCCTTTGTTGCAGTGAGAATGCTTTGCTTTTCAAATCATTGAGATCACCCTAAACGTTACCATCTCCAAATGAGCAAGACTGCACCCAGTAACAATGAGCCTACCCACATTATTGGTTGAGAGTTCCCACTAATGAATTAACACGGTAGAGACTTAAGGAATTCATGGTTGAATTTTTGGAAAGGTCACAAAGGATCATCTGTTTGATGTCTCTTGCTGTGTCCTCCTGCCAACGTGAGGGAAATCCAAGTCTCTGAGGGCTCACAGGAAGCAGGACCAGCGGATTGACTTCAATAATAACAGATTATAATCACATCCATCTGATATGAAGCGTTATTTATACCACCGGCTTCTGGAATAAATTCTGCAGGTTCCGTGGCAGCCACCAGAGAGATCGTTAGGCTAAAAAGGAAGATGAAACGTGGCGGCTGAGTTCTGAAGACCCAGCTTTTAACATTTAAAAGGCTCCTCGGCAAAGAGACGGAGGAAAAATTTAAATCTGTGTCAGAGGCAAAGACAGTTTTAGAACTCAAAAGAAGCATTAGGCAGAGAGGATGGCAGGTGACAATCAACGTGACAGTGACAAAGTGTCCGGTCCACCCCTCGGACCCGCTAATAAGAGAGCAATTACTGGGAAAGAATTTGTAACAGGATGGCTACTAACAGGTCTCTGAATCTCCTTTTGGCCAGAACTTTTGTCAGCTTTCTGGAACTCTCTGACACCGCCTTGGACACTAAGAAAAAAGACATTTAGCCAGTTTTTAGACTTAGGCGCTAAAACTGCTAGGTCTATATTCACTAAGGTGATAGAATGAAACCTCTGCAAATCTCATGCCATTCTATAAGGTCTTTTTTTCAAGTAGAATAATAAAATGAGTGAATAGATTGTAAAGAATATTGAAGTGAGACGCTCGCAACTCATTAAACATAGTACTTCCCATTTATTGCAAGTGCTGCTTCAGACTTGATAAAGGGAGGTCAAAGCTCTTGAAAGCTTGTCACTCTAGATTAAATGTTTTTCTAATATAAATATATATATATATATATATATATATATATATATATATATATAATATATATATATATATATATATATGTACACAGTGGTACCTGGGTTCAAGTCCTTAATCCGTCCTCCAGCAAGTGGTTCTCCAAGCCTGGAGGGAGAGGTGGAGCATTGTCCATTATCAACAGGGCCATCAAAAGCGATTCTTTCTACTCCAAATATTTCTTAACAGTGGGGCCGGACACTTTGTTCATTTATTTGATGACCCTCCACATGACACTTAACTTGCACAGCGACTTGCGCACTTCCTGCACTTCTGCAACTTTATTGTTCTTCTGCATCCCGGACATGTCTCATTCCAATTTTTCCCTATGGAACACGACTTAAACCAATTGGACTTTAACTCAAACTGAGGTACCACTATATATATATATATATATATATATATATATAAAAATATATGTATATATATATATATATATATATATATATATAAATATATATGTGTGTATATATATAAATACATATATATATATATATATATATATATATATATATATATATATATATATATATATATAATGTGTGTGTGTAAACTCCTTTCAACTCTTTTTACCTTTTTAAGAGATAATACATATATATATATTATTATAACACAAATGTGGCTGGAGAAGTTTATACCAGACAGTGTTTTCGGTCTTAGCGGTGTGGTGGTGTTTGCCTTGCAACATATGGTAAACAGTTTGTGCTACACACACCCACATCATACAAATATGAATACTGTGCTAACTTCCTGCAAGTCACACTGCCCGTACTGGAAATCTGACCTTCTGCACTCAATTAATGCAAATATTGCCTCCTATACTCACTTCCCGCACATAACGACTTCTGAACTCACTTTTTGCCAACCAGACCTTCTGCACTCAACCCAAAAAATCTGGCCACCTGCTTTCACTTTATGGAATTCAGGCATCCCTCCAGAAAATTTGGCCTCCTGCATCTATCTCCTGATATTCTGGTCTCCTGCATTTACTTTTTTTCCTAACGTAGGTTCCTACACTAATTTCTTTCCTTCCAATTAGTACTGCATTTGCTTCCTTCCAATTTAGATTATTTCACTCGCTTCATTCCTTACAATTTTATTCCTCCACCCGCAATTTGGGTTCTTCCACTCACTTCCTTCCAAATTCCATTCTTTCACTTGCTTCCTTCCTTCAAATTAGAAGGAAGGAAGTGAGTGAAAATCCAAATTAGAGTGAAGGACGCAAGTGAAAGAATGCAAATTGGAAGGGCGTGAATAAAATAATGCAAATTAGAAAGAAGGGAGTGAAATCCAAATTAGCATTCTTTCACTTGCATCCTTCCTTCTAATTTTGGATTTTCACTCCCTTCCTTCTAATTTGGTTAATATCACTCTCTTTGTTCTTCCTAATTTGGATTCTTTCACTCACTTCCTTCCTTCTAAGTTGGATCATTTCACTTGCTTCCTTTTTTCATTAAAATTCAGATTCTTTCACCCACTTCATTCTAATTTGGATTTTTTCACTTGCTTCCTTCCTTCTAATTTGGATTTTCACTTCCTTCTTACTAATTTGGATAATTTCACCTGCTTCCTTCCAATTTGCATTCTTTCAATTGCTTCCTTCCTTCTAATTTGGATAATTTCACTTGCTTCCTTCCAATTTGCATTCTTTCACTTGCTTCCTTTCTTCTAATTTGGATCATTTCACTTGCTTCTTTCCGATTTGCATTCTTTCACTTGCTTCCTTCCTTCTAATTTGGATCATTTCACTTGCTTCCTTCCAATTTTCATTCTTTCACTTGCTTGCTTCCTTCTAATTTGGATCATTTCACTTGCTTCCTTCCAATTTGCATTCTTTCACTTTCTTCCTTTCTTCTAATTTGGATTATTTCACCTGCTTACTTCTGATTTGCATTCTTTCACTTGCTTCCTACCTTCTAATTTGGATAATTTCACCTGCTTCCTTCCAATTTGCATTCTTTCACTTGCTTCCTTCCTTCTAATTTAAATCATTTCACTTGCTTTCTTCCGATTTGCATTCTTTCCCTTGCTTCCTTTCTTCTAATTTGGATCATTTCACTTGCTTCCTTCCAATTTGCATTCTTTCACTTGCTTCCTTTTTTCTAATTTGGTTCATTTCAATTGCTTCCTTCCGATTTGCAATCTTTCACTTGCTTCCTTTCTTCTAATTTGGATCATTTCACTTGCTTCCTTCCGATTTGCATTCTTTCACTTGCTTCCTTCCTTCTAATTTGGATCATTTCACTTGCTTCCTTCCAATTTTCATTCTTTCACTTGCTTGCTTCCTTCTAATTTGGATCATTTCACTTGCTTCCTTCCAATTTGCATTCTTTCACTTTCTTCCTTTCTTCTAATTTGGATTATTTCACCTGCTTACTTCTGATTTGCATTCTTTCACTTGCTTCCTACCTTCTAATTTGGATAATTTCACCTGCTTCCTTCCAATTTGCATTCTTTCACTTGCTTCCTTCCTTCTAATTTAAATCATTTCACTTGCTTTCTTCCGATTTGCATTCTTTCCCTTGCTTCCTTTCTTCTAATTTGGATCATTTCACTTGCTTCCTTCCAATTTGCATTCTTTCACTTGCTTCCTTTTTTCTAATTTGGTTCATTTCAATTGCTTCCTTCCGATTTGCAATCTTTCACTTGCTTCCTTTCTTCTAATTTGGATCATTTCACTTGCTTCCTTCCGATTTGCATTCTTTTACTTGCTTCCTTCCAATTTGCATTATTTCACTTGCTTCCTTCCTTCTAATTTGGATAATTTCACTTGCTTCCTTCCAATTTGCATTATTTTACTTGCTTGCTTCCCTCTAATGTGGATATTCACTCACTTTCTTCCTTCTAATTTGTATTCCTTCACTTACTTCCTTCCTGCCAATCTGGGTTCCTATATACACATCCTGCACTTTTTTCTTATTCGAGCTCTTATACTCATCCTATGCTAATTTGGGATCTTTTTCTGGTAATCCTGTACTCAGTTCCAACTGCAAAGGCTTGTAGCAATATCTGGTATTCTTAATTAAAATGAACACCTGAATTTTCAAGTTAAACACATATTTTCTCTGAAAACACTGTTGCACTTTAACCCAAAACTGTCACTGCTGCAGATTAAAAGGGAACAAAATCGTTAGAGCTGGGAAGAGTCTGAATCTTGACAGAATTTAGGAGATAATTTTAAGTCTTTTTGGTAATGTCATCTAAAATGCTAATTTCATACAGTGCATAATATATTATAGTCAGATTTCTATTAAAGCAATAAAGAGTGATGCTAAAAAGAAAGGGCTCTTCTGGGACAGAAACATCAGCTTTTTATGAGCTGTTTGATGACAGCACTTAGTGCAGCTATTTATATATAATAGGAAACCAGACAGGCAAAGAGAGAGAGAGAGAGAGAGAGAGAGAGAGAGATAGGACAGGCAGAGTGGGAGAGGTAGAATGAGTAAGGGTAAACAAAAGGTAGAGTTGGTGAAAGTGTGAGAGGGGGAGTCAGAAGAAAAGAGGAAGACTGGGGGAATGGAAATAAAGAGGAAGAGTCGTCGGTATGAGAGTTGGACTGAGAGTGGAAGCAATGGGCATGTAGAGTGGGAGAGAATAAGGATGAAGCTACAAATATAGATGGGATATAAAACAGAGTAAGAAAGGGAAGAGTCTCCTGAGTCTAAATGTATTACAGAACAAGTTATTAAAGTAATAGTGTATGACAGTTTAATTTTTACTGCTGACCAGACAAAAAGATCTGGTGACATTATCTCATAGTGACAGTACTACGCTTAAATACCCCTGTAGCTTGTGTTCCTAAACAGGGTCTGGACACTTGGGAGAGGCCCACTGAGTGCAGGACGTATGCAGTGCGATCTGTGCATAGACAGTGAAGATCCTGCAACCCAGGGACGCACACTATCTGTATATTAGGCATAACAAAGAGGCTTTTTTTGTTATTCATTGGTAGAAGGATTTCACAAGGTGCAATCCATCAAATACCCAAAGTCCTATCCCAGGTCCTGCGTCACTCACAGGGACAGAACAAGGTTAGGGACTTTCTAAAAATACCCCGGACTCTGCTGTTTGTGTATGCGAGGAGTGTGCAACCAGGGTGCACCCCCCCTGCAGACTCACTGCCGAAGATGGATTAACTGTCTCTACAAATTGACTTGCTGCAGCCTCCTGACTCTTTCTGAGTCCTGTCACTGTCACAGAGAGCATGGGAAGAATGGGAAGGTGTGCTGAGCAAGGAGAGGGGCAGTGCAGGGAGTGCGAGAGGGGACAGTGCAGGGAGTGCGAGAGGGGACAGTGCATGGAGTGTGAGAGGGGACAGTGCATGGAGTGTCAGAGGGGAGCAGTGCAGGGAGTGTGACAGGGGAGCAGTGCAGGGAGTGTGAGAGGGGAGCAGTGCAGGGAGTGTGACAGTGGAGCAGTGCAGGGAGTGTGAGAGGGGAGCAGTGCAGGGAGTGTGAGAGGGGAGCAGTGCAGGGAGTGTGAGAGGGGACAGTGCAGGGAGTTTGAGAGGTGAGCAGTGCAGGGAGTGTGAGAGGGGAGCAGTGTAGGGAGTTTGAGAGGGGACAGTGCAGGGAGTGTGAGAGGGGAGCAGTGTAGGGAGTTTGAGAGGGGACAGTGCAGGGAGTGTGAGAGGGGAGCAGTGTAGGGAGTTTGAGAGGGGACAGTGCAGGGAGTTTGAGATGGGACAGTGCAGGGAGTGTGAGAGGGGACAGTGCATGGAGTGCGAGAGGGGACAGTGCATGGAGTGTGAGAGGGGACAGTGCATGGAGTGTCAGAGGGGAGCAGTGCAGGGAGTGTGACAGGGGAGCAGTGCAGGGAGTGTGACAGGGGAGCAGTGCAGGGAGTGTGACAGTGGAGCAGTGCAGGGAGTGTGAGAGGGGAGCAGTGCAGGGAGTGTGAGAGGGGAGCAGTGCAGGGAGTGTGAGAGGGGACAGTGCAGGGAGTTTGAGAGGTGAGCAGTGCAGGGAGTGTGAGAGGGGAGCAGTGTAGGGAGTTTGAGAGGGGACAGTGCAGGGAGTGTGAGAGGGGAGCAGTGTAGGGAGTTTGAGAGGGGACAGTGCAGGGAGTTTGAGATGGGACAGTGCAGGGAGTGTGAGAGGGGAGCAGTGTAGGGAGTTTGAGAGGGGACAGTGCAGGGAGTGTGAGAGGGGAGCAGTGTAGGGAGTTTGAGAGGGGACAGTGCAGGGAGTTTGAGATGGGACAGTGCAGGGAGTGTGAGAGGGGAGCAGTGTAGGGAGTTTGAGAGGGGACAGTGCAGGGAGTGTGAGAGGGGAGCAGTGTAGGGAGTTTGAGAGGGGACAGTGCACGGAGTGTGAGAGGGGACAGTGCAGGGAGTTTGAGATGGGAGCAGTGTAGGGAGTTTGAGAGGGGACAGTGCAGGGAGTGTGAGAAGGGACAGTGCAGGGAGTTTGAGATGGGACAGTGCAGGGAGTGTGAGAGGGGACAGTGCAGGGAGTTTGAGATGGGACAGTGCAGGGAGTTTGAGAGGGGAGCAGTGTAGGGAGTTTGAGAGGGGACAGTGCACGGAGTGTGAGAGGGGACAGTGCAGGGAGTTTGAGATGGGAGCAGTGTAGGGAGTTTGAGAGGGGACAGTGCAGGGAGTGTGAGAAGGGACAGTGCAGGGAGTTTGAGAGGGGAGCAGTGCAGGGAGGTTGAGAGGGGACAATGCAGGGAGTTTGAGAGGTGAGCAGTGCAGGGAGTGTGAGAGGGGAGCAGTGTAGGGAGTTTGAGAGGGGACAGTGCAGGGAGTTTGAGATGGGACAGTGCAGGGAGTGTGAGAGGGGAGCAGTGTAGGGAGTTTGAGAGGGGACAGTGCAGGGAGTGTGAGAGGGGAGCAGTGTAGGGAGTTTGAGAGGGGACAGTGCACGGAGTGTGAGAGGGGACAGTGCAGGGAGTTTGAGATGGGAGCAGTGTAGGGAGTTTGAGAGGGGACAGTGCAGGGAGTGTGAGAAGGGACAGTGCAGGGAGTTTGAGATGGGACAGTGCAGGGAGTGTGAGAGGGGACAGTGCAGGGAGTTTGAGATGGGACAGTGCAGGGAGTTTGAGAGGGGAGCAGTGTAGGGAGTTTGAGAGGGGACAGTGCACGGAGTGTGAGAGGGGACAGTGCAGGGAGTTTGAGATGGGAGCAGTGTAGGGAGTTTGAGAGGGGACAGTGCAGGGAGTGTGAGAAGGGACAGTGCAGGGAGTTTGAGAGGGGAGCAGTGCAGGGAGGTTGAGAGGGGACAATGCAGGGAGTTTGAGAGGTGAGCAGTGCAGGGAGTGTGAGAGGGGAGCAGTGTAGGGAGTTTGAGAGGGGACAGTGCAGGGAGTTTGAGAGGGGACAGTGCAGGGAGTGTGAGAGGGGAGCAGTGTAGGGAGTTTGAGAGGGGACAGTGCAGGGAGTGTGAGAGGGGAGCAGTGTAGGGAGTTTGAGAGGGGACAGTGCAGGGAGTTTGAGATGGGACAGTGCAGGGAGTGTGAGAGGGGAGCAGTGTAGGGAGTTTGAGAGGGGACAGTGCAGGGAGTGTGAGAGGGGAGCAGTGTAGGGAGTTTGAGAGGGGACAGTGCACGGAGTGTGAGAGGGGACAGTGCAGGGAGTTTGAGAGGGGAGCAGTGTAGGGAGTTTGAGAGGGGACAGTGCACGGAGTGTGAGAGGGGACAGTGCAGGGAGTTTGAGATGGGACAGTGCAGGGAGTGTGAGAGGGGACAGTGCAGGGAGTTTGAGATGGGACAGTGCAGGGAGTTTGAGAGGGGAGCAGTGTAGGGAGTTTGAGAGGGGACAGTGCACGGAGTGTGAGAGGGGACAGTGCAGGGAGTTTGAGATGGGAGCAGTGTAGGGAGTTTGAGAGGGGACAGTGCAGGGAGTGTGAGAAGGGACAGTGCAGGGAGTTTGAGAGGGGAGCAGTGCAGGGAGGTTGAGAGGGGACAATGCATGGAGTTTGAGAGGTGAGCAGTGCAGGGAGTGTGAGAGGGGAGCAGTGTAGGGAGTTTGAGAGGGGACAGTGCAGGGAGTGTGAGAGGGGAGCAGTGTAGGGAGTTTGAGAGGGGACAGTGCAGGGAGTGTGAGAGGGGACAGTGCAGGGAGTCTGAAAGGGGACAGTGCAGGAAGTTTGGGAGGGGACAGTGTAGGGAGTTTGAGAGGGGACAGTGCAGGGACTTTGAGAGGGGACAGTGCAGGGAGTTTGAGAGGGGAGCAGTGCAGGGAGTTTGAGAGGGGAGCAGTGCAGGGAGTTTGAGAGGGGAGCAGTGCAGGGAGTGTGAGAGGGGAGCAGTGCAGGGAGTTTGAGAGGGAGCAGTGCAGGGAGTTTGAGAGGGGACAGTTCATGGAGTATGTGACAGAAGGGGGGACAGTGCATTAAGTGTGAGAGAAGGGGAATTGCAGGGAGTGTGGAGGGGGTTATGCAGAGAGTGTGCAAGGGGACAGTGAATGGAGTATGTGACAGAAGGAGGGACAGTGCATTAAGTGTGAGAGAAGGGGAAGTGCAGGGTGTGTGGAGGGGATAGATGCAGAGAGTGTGCAAGGGGACAGTGCGTGGAGTATGTGACTGAAGGGGGGGACAGTGTATTGAGTGTGAGAAGGGGGGACAGTGCAGAGTGGGTGAAAGGCAGTTGAGGGAGTGTATGAAGTGACAATGCAAGCAGTGTAAGAAGAGGCAGTGCAGGGTCTGTGCGGGGAGTTTAAATGGTGACATTGCATTGAGTGTGGGGGGGAGCAGTTAAAGGAGAGTACGTGGGGAGAGTGTAGGGAGTGTACACGAAGAGAGAGCAGGGAGTGTATGTAGAGATAGTGCAAGGAGTGTGGAAGGGGGATGCGGAGAGTGTGAGAGGGAGGTAGTGTAGGGAGTATGTGATATGGGACAGTGCAGGAAATGTGACAGGGACAGAAAAAGAGAGAGGCAGTGAATGTCGTGTAAGAAGGAGCAGTGCATGGCATGTAAGAGGAAGCAGTGCATGGCATGTAAGAGGAAGCAGTGCATGGCGAGTAAGAGGAAGCAGTGCATGGCATGTAAGAGGAAGCAGTGCATGGCATATAAGAGGAAGCAGTGCATGGCATGTAAGAGGGAGCAGTGCATGGCATGTAAGAGGAAGCAGTGCATGGCATGTAAGAAGCAGTGCATGGCATGTAAGAGGGCAGTGCATGGCATGTAAGAGGAAGCAGTGCATGACATGTAAGAGGGAGCAGTGCATGGCATGTAAGAGGGAGCAGTGCATGGCATGTAAGAGGAAGCAGTGCATGGCATGTGAGATGGAGCAGTGCATGGCATGTAAGTGGAAGCAGTGCATGGCATGTAAGAAGCAGTGCATGGCATGTAAGAGGGCAGTGCATGGCATGTAAGAGGAAGCAGTGCATGACATGTAAGAGGGAGCAGTGCATGGCATGTAAGAGGAAGCAGTGCATGGCATGTAAGAGGAAGCAGTACATGGCGAGTAAGAGGGAGCAGTGCATGACATGTAAGAGGAAGCAGTGCATGGCATGTGAGATGGAGCAGTGCATGGCATGTAAGAGGAAGCAGTGCATTGCATGTAAGAGGGCAGTGCATGGCATGTAAGAGGGCAGTGCATGGCATGTAAGAGGTAGAAGTGCATGGCGAGTAAGAGGTAGAAGTGCATGACAAGTAAGAGGGAGCAGTGCATGGCAAATAAGAGAGGCAGTGAGATGGAGCAGTGGCATGTGTGTGTGAGTGTGTGTGTGTGTGGGGGGGGGCTGTGATATAGGGAATAGTGCAAGGAGAGTGTAAAACAAAAGCACTGTGAGGCCCATTTAAGAGCTGTAGGGACACACATGAGGGAGTGTGTTAGTGTAGGCAGTTTAGGAAGAAGCAGTGCAAGGAATATCTAAGAGGGGACAGCAGAGGGTGTGAGAAAGGGCAGTGTAATTAGTTTGTGAGATGCTCTATGGCAAGAAGTGTGTAACAGAAAAGTGTAGACATAATTTGCTAAGATGGAGCAGCAAGTGTGAGTTGCAGATGATATATAAGCAAAACCAGTTATGGCAGTGTGTAAGGGTCTGGAACGTTCAGAGAGTGACAGAAAGAGCACAAAGTGTGTCAGAGACATGGTAGTGCAAAGAGAACTTACTGAGAGGTTAGAGTGCAGGACGTCTATGACAAAAGAGACAAGCAGTGCAGTAATACCATGCAGACAGGACAGAAGAACATAAGAGACAGAAAGAACTGTTGAAACGTCTCAGCAAAAAAGGGGAGAAAAAAGAAAGCCAAAAAAGATACATCTTCTTATACAAAAAGATTAGGGATTACAGGTCACCTATTTATAACAGACAGGCACAGGGGGCCATATGTACAAAAGGGTCAAATATTGGAGAAAACATAAAAGTATTTTAATACATAGGCCCCAAAGGGCAACATCGAGAAACTGGGACAGCTTTTCCAATTCTGTGTTAAGATGCGACAGGTCCAAGAGTTCTACACAATCAGGACCAAGGACAAGTACCTCTAGCCTGCTACTTAAATACACAGACATAGGAGCATATATCTCACAGTCCTAACCTGTAGGCATCAAGATAAATAGTTCTCTTAATGTCCCCTAATACACAGACATCAGGGACACTCACATTCTTTTACCATCATGTTTTAGTACAAAGGTGTCTGCATCTGTGTTGGTCACAGTTCTTTAATAGCTTGCCATTCCATGTATTAAACCAATATATCACTCTGCAGTGAACATATAGCCTGGGTGTCTGATATCATCGTTCATTAAAAGGCATCCCATTATATACTATAACTTGCGTATGCTTTCTATACAGCGGCACCTTGCCTCCCCAGACAGGCAGGGGTTAAACTGTGCGAGTCCTGTGCGAGTTGTAGTAAAATGAGCTGTCAGATGAGAGGACAAATGGGACCAGACAGTAAATGCATCAGTTTGCCGGAGCCGTCTCCTCGCTGGGCGCAGAACACAAACTGCTGAGCGGCTCTTTTCACAGAACACAAACTGCTGCTAAGAATCAACAGGAGGATTTAGTCACTGCACCCCACACATTAACATCTTCACTGCCACACAGCTAAAATACAGGACTGTCATATCTTGGGGGGCTAATATGCATGTGGGATAGGAGAGCGGTCAAGTCCAGCCTAGTAAATATCTGTATAGAAGTTAGAGAGACACGATAATCTGAGAAACTGCTATAATGTTATTTCTCCCATTAAATTCAGTAAGGAGGGAAAGAGGGACCTGTGATAAATTGCTCACAGGTACAATAATAAATGCCAGTAACATATATATATGTGGTGGTCAAAAGAGAGATAGAAGCCCGGCACCGTACAATAGTACAGTAAATAAAAAGTACATCTGTGTTCACATTTGAATGTCTAAAGCAAGTTAAAAAACCTACCTACTCATAAGGTCCACAACACAAGCTGAGATCCCGCTCCATGCTGATGATAGCCAGTAAGCGTGAAACAGCTGTACATGGATTGGATTCTCAGCTTGTGTAAAATCCAACCTTGGCTTTGCATTAAAGCTGTGTAATACAGCATGTGTAAGCTTAAAGGAAGCCATGTTTGAAAATGGCTAAGAATTAAAGAGCAAGGCATTTTTGGGCACATTTGCATGTCACAGCTCAGCTTCCCAGAATGCAGTGTAATAACTTTTTCTCGGAATTCTGAGATGGAAGCAAGTTTTTTTAACTTGTTTTGGACATTCAAATGTGAACACAGATGTACTATTTATTTACGATAGATAGATAGATAGATAGATAGATAGATAGATAGATAGAATATGATATTCAGCATTAGAGATACATTAGAGCAGGGGTGGACAACTTTCCTTGAGGGCCACACACAAGCCTGGATTTGAAGATATCCTTTCTGTGCACAGGTAAGTGAACCAGGACAACTGGAGAAGCTATTGGGGGATATTTTCAAATCTAGGCTTGTGTACGGCCCTCCAAGACCGAACTTGTGCTCTCCTACATTAGAGCATTCTCACTAGTCAAGTGAGGTCTCCAAACTCCTGTGTTGTTCTAGAAAGCCCATCCTCTGAGAAACTTATGTACTTTGAAGACGATCTACGAAATAACACAGAAATTCTAGAAATCTGCACTCAATGAATATAGCCCATAAGGAAGAAAGAAGGGCAAAAATAGAGGAGTGTTAGATGTATACAGAGTGAATATTACAATAAGGACAGGAATGATAAAGTGATAGAGAGTATCAAGGGTCCAGACTAGAAATGTCACTCCTTGCTTTAGCAGCTCACTGTTTAAGTAACATTTCCACTGATAAGTAACCCTGATAAGACACAGGTTTAGCCCAGCTCTTAGTTAGAGTAAGACCTGTGTGTGGGGGCCACTTGTGATGCAACAGGGTTATAGAGGGTAATGCCCTGTTACAGTATCTATAGCTATAAATTCTGGGCGAAGAAAGATGTGTGCTGGGTAGATACAATTCTATCCATATAGATAAGGCATATATTTGAAAATTATCTCAGCCCAACAAGCTTAATTCTAGCGTTGTAAGTGTCTATTATATCACCAAGTGATAAGGGTGCATAAGATATAACAAGTAACAAAAGAGAGCTCTTGCTTGAACAAATCAGTGTGATAATGATCATGCACGGACACAATAAATACCACTCTGAGGCCTAACACTGAATACTAATATTCAAATTCTCTTAATAATATACTAGCTGTTTCCTGCAGAAAAGCTTCTGTAAATCTCTCATCACCTTCATGTCCCCCACCCAGTGGCCTATATTCACTATATTCAAAGTGAGAGCTTTCTCTTACTAGTGAGGTAATACTCTCCAGTTACTGTATTATTTTATGCAGCATGTTCCCTAAATGTGACGCCATCTCTCCAACTCCGGGAAACAAATGAACATAAGAACTGGAGAGGTCCCACATGAGAAAGATCTTGCCTTAGTAAATATTGACCAATAAACTCCATCCTTCTGCCACCTCAGAACCCCTCTTAGCATTACACAATGTCCAACACTGCAGAGTATCTCAAATATCAGAATAGCAGGAGATAGAGATATGCACAGCTTCTAGCAGAAACTTGTTCAAGGATGAAGTCTACGCAGTTTGATAAGTCGCCATATTTATAGCAAATCATAAACAGGAAGTTATACTGGTGATTATTGCACATGTCTGTTGCATAAACAAGCCTTAGGCTCCATGACAGGGAGTTGTCCACAGTGGGATAAGTCACTCTCTGATTTGATGTTACCTAAAAGGACACTGACTTCCCATATTTACAGTATATTCCTTTTGGTGAATACAAAATGGTTTTAGAAAGTAATAAACAACCTTTAATATATTAATTAGTATATGCTATTATACTGGGCAGCAGTTGCTTTGTTTGAGCTCCTTATTTGGACTGAGAGGTCTTACACATTGGGCCCTATTCAATTGAGAAAATTGTAGTTTCGGGAGCACGTAATGAAGCCCGTTAATTAATTTGTTATTCGCAAACGATTTGCGGGTCAAGGGCTGAAAAGACCTGTGATTGTAACATTGAAAGGCTTGAAAGGCTTAGATGGGTCGGAGTTACGATTATAACAAGCGCAAACCGCTATTCAATTGCTATAATTCCTCAAGCCTGCAAATGTTTTCAAGCTGTAAATGGCAAATGTAGAAGACAATCCTACAAATACCAGATAGGACTTGCAAGGGGGTTAAACACCTGATCGTAGCACTGTAAATGCAAATAAAAACTCAATAATGCACTTTAAAAGACTGGGAAAGAGATTAGAATTAATTGCACAACAGCCTCAAGCTCACAAATCTGCAATCAAAAATTATTTTTTTACATTTTATTTCCGTGTTATATCAATCTTGGAAATCAGGGAGTTAATAAATCAGGCCACCCACATGGACTAGAACAATATCATCATTCATTCCTTTTTATTATTTTGTACATTGCCGGATTGCGAGTCAGATCGCATATTGCACTTCTAAATGCTAATTGATTGATGTTTATCCTCCATGTTTTACTGACTTCATGATGACGGTCTCATTTACTATTGCCTGTTTCTAAATTGGTATTTACGGCCATGCTTAATTGATCATGATCACGCTCTGAAATGCTACATACGATTACATGGTTTATGGTTTAGGCTTTCGGACAGGTAGCTGCGGGCTTGTTCCATTGAATCACTCTGTAACTGTTGCAAATTTCAAGCCAGCAGACTTACGGCCGGTATGAAGGCAACTGCAGGCTTGAAATTGAATAAGGCCAATTGTTATGGTTTCCATTTGCACAGGAACTAAGGATTTTCGCATTTCAACTAAACTGTCTAAAATAGAGATCTCCCAAATTGTAACAGCAGATGGTCAAAAACAAACATGGTGGCTCTTGTTACTGTATAGTTAATATATTAAGGGCTGCATTTTTTATTTTCTAAAAACATTTTACCAATTATCAACTGTAGTTTTTCAAAAGAACATACTGGTCCTTTTAAGTTTAGTTTTTACAGGGTCCTCATGACAGCTCCTGCTGGATATTGATATATTTTCTGTTTTGTACATGCAGTCTGCAGACTGAATAGTAGAGAAATGTTCTTATATTAATATTCAAAGACACAGTTGTTTGAAGTATATAAAGGGAGAAGATGGGCGGCAAATTAATTAATGTTTTTGAATAATATTTACAACTTAATAGACAGAAAAAAATACATTTTTGATTAAAAAATGGAGTAGAAAAAAATAAATATGAACTGTCCTTGTGATGATAATATTGAGAGGTATTCCTCGTGTACACCATGAACATTTAAACACAAGGCTCCCTGACTGACTCAGATCTCTGTCTCCCCATGTCCTTACTCAGCTGTCATCTATCCACGAGACATATACAGATCTCAGAGTCAGAAGCTTGAGAGGCAAGGAAACAGGTTCTCACTGTGACTGATAGTGTTGATAATAATAATAATTACAACTCATTAGTCCTTGATGCCTCAGTGACAGTGACGAGACAAAACTCTGACAAGGAGTCACAGAGTTGATTACATCTTGATTGTGAAGCAGGAACAATTGAAGCCCTCCCTGTGCACAGACACTGCTTGGGTCCCTTCCAACTGTAATTATCTAACAATCATCACAAATGAATGGGATTCTCATTAATTACAAGAGTCATCTCATGCAGAGAGATGCCATGCTTCGGTAATCCACCTGGGATGTAGGGTGAATTCCTGACTAGAGATGATCAGGACAGGCCCAGGCAGTGCTGCGTTTCTGCATCTAATATGGGCTGACCTACAGACCGCACATTATTGCAACAGACTCAGACAGTGCTCAGCATCTAATATGGAACGTCATACAGACAGTACGTTATCACAACAGGATCAAATATGTGGATGAACTCCTGAACATATATTATCATGATAGGTTCAGATAGGGCTCAGTGTCTAATGTGGTGTGACCTACAGAGCACACATTATCAAGACCGGTTCAGACAGTGCTCAGCATCTTATGTAGGGTGACCTTCTGAATGTATATAATCAGGACAAGTTCAGCCAGTGCTCAGCATCTCATGTAGGGTGACCTCCTGAGTGTATACATTCAGGACAAGTTCAGCCAGTGCTCAGCATCTCATGTAGGGTGACCTCCTGAATGTATACATTCAGGACAAGTTCAGCCAGTGCTCAGCATCTCATGTAGGGTGACCTCCTGAATGTATACATTCAGGACAAGTTCAGCCAGTGCTCAGCATCTCATGTAGAGTGACCTCCTGTATGTATATATTCAGGACAAGTTCAGACACTGCTCAGCATCTCATGTAGAGTGACCTCCTGTATGTATATAATCAGGACAAGTTCAGCCAGTGCTCAGCATCTCATGTAGGGTGACCTCCTGAGTGTATACATTCAGGACAAGTTCAGCCAGTGCTCAGCATCTCATGTAGGGTGACCTCCTGTATGTATATATTCAGGACAAGTTCAGACAGTGCTCAGCATCTCATGTAGGGTGACCTCCTGTATGTATACATTCAGGACAAGTTCAGACAGTGCTCAGCATCTCATGTAGGGTGACCTCCTGTATGTATATATTCAGGACAAGTTCAGACACTGCTCAGCATCTCATGTAGAGTGACCTCCTGTATGGATACATTCAGGACAAGTTCATACAGTGCTCAGCATCTCATGTAGGGTGACCTCCTGACTGTATATATTCAGGACAAGTTCAGCCAGTGCTCAGCATCTCATGTAGGGTGACCTCCTGTATGTATACATTCAGGACAAGTTCAGCCAGTGCTCAGCATCTCATGTAGAGTGACCTCCTGTATGTATATATTCAGGACAAGTTCAGACACTGCTCAGCATCTCATGTAGAGTGACCTCCTGTATGGATACATTCAGGACAAGTTCATACAGTGCTCAGCATCTCATGTAGGGTGACCTCCTGACTGTATATATTCAGGACAAGTTCAGCAAGTGCTCAGCATCTCATGTAGGGTGACCTCCTGTATGTATACATTCAGGACAAGTTCAGACAGTGCTCAGCATCTCATGTAGGGTGACCTCCTGTATGTATATATTCAGGACAAGTTCAGACAGTGCTCAGCATCTCATGAAGGGTGACCTCCTGTATGTATATAATCGGGACAAGTTCAGCCAGTGCTCAGCATCTCATGTAGGGTGACCTCCTGAGTGTATACATTCAGGACAAGTTCAGCCAGTGCTCAGCATCTCATGTAGGGTGACCTCCTGAATGTATACATTCAGGACAAGTTCAGCCAGTGCTCAGCATCTCATGTAGGGTGACCTCCTGTATGTATATATTCAGGACAAGTTCAGACACTGCTCAGCATCTCATGTAGAGTGACCTCCTGTATGGATACATTCAGGACAAGTTCATACAGTGCTCAGCATCTCATGTAGGGTGACCTCCTGACTGTATATATTCAGGACAAGTTCAGCAAGTGCTCAGCATCTCATGTAGGGTGACCTCCTGTATGGATACATTCAGGACAAGTTCATACAGTGCTCAGCATCTCATGTAGGGTGACCTCCTGACTGTATATATTCAGGACAAGTTCAGCAAGTGCTCAGCATCTCATGTAGGGTGACCTCCTGTATGTATACATTCAGGACAAGTTCAGACAGTGCTCAGCATCTCATGTAGGGTGACCTCCTGTATGTATATATTCAGGACAAGTTCATACAGTGCTCAGCATCTCATGAAGGGTGACCTCCTGTATGTATATAATCGGGACAAGTTCAGACACTGCTCAGCATCTCATGTAGAGTGACCTCCTGTATGGATACATTCAGGACAAGTTCATACAGTGCTCAGCATCTCATGTAGGGTGACCTCCTGACTGTATATATTCAGGACAAGTTCAGCAAGTGCTCAGCATCTCATGTAGGGTGACCTCCTGTATGTATACATTCAGGACAAGTTCAGACAGTGCTCAGCATCTCATGTAGGGTGACCTCCTGTATGTATATATTCAGGACAAGTTCATACAGTGCTCAGCATCTCATGAAGGGTGACCTCCTGTATGTATATAATCGGGACAAGTTCAGCCAGTGCTCAGCATCTCATGTAGGGTGACCTCCTGTATGTATATAATCGGGACAAGTTCAGCCAGTGCTCAGCATCTCATGTAGGGTGACCTCCTGAATGTATACATGCAGGACAAGTTCAGCCAGTGCTCAGCATCTCATGTAGGGTGACCTCCTGTATGTATATAATCGGGACAAGTTCAGCCAGTGCTCAGCATCTCATGTAGAGTGACCTCGTGTATGTATATAATCAGGACAAGTTCAGACAGTGCTCAGCATCTCATGTAGGGTGACCTCCTGTATGTATATAATCGGGACAAGTTCAGCCAGTGCTCAGCATCTCATGTAGAGTGACCTCGTGTATGTATACATTCAGGACAAGTTCAGACAGTGCTCAGCATCTCATGTAGGGTGACCTCCTGTATGTATATATTCAGGACAAGTTCAGCCAGTGCTCAGCATCTCATGTAGGGTGACCTCCTGTATGTATATATTCAGGACAAGTTCAGCCAGTGCTCAGCATCTCATGTAGAGTGACCTCCTGTATGTATATATTCAGGACAAGTTCAGCCAGTGCTCAGCATCTCATGTAGGGTGACCTCCTGTATGTATATATTCAGGACAAGTTCAGCCAGTGCTCAGCATCTCATGTAGAGTGACCTCCTGTATGTATATAATCAGGACAAGTTCAGCCAGTGCTCAGCATCTCATGTAGAGTGACCTCCTGTATGTATATATTCAGGACAAGTTCAGCCAGTGCTCAGCATCTCATGTAGGGTGACCTCCTGTATGTATACATTCAGGACAAGTTCAGCCAGTGCTCAGCATCTCATGTAGAGTGACATCCTGTATGTATATATTCAGGACAAGTTCAGCCAGTGCTCAGCATCTCATGTAGGGTGACCTCCTATATGTATATATTCAGGACAAGTTCAGCCAGTGCTCAGCATCTCATGTAAGGTGACCTCCTCAGTGTATATAATAAGGACAGGTTCAGACAGTGCTCAGCATCTCATGTAGGGTGACCTCCTGAGTGTATATAATAAGGACAGGTTCAGATAGGGCTCAGCCTCTAATGTTGCATGGCCTCCTGAATAGATATCATCAAAACAGGAAGCATTTTATCTAATGAAGGTGACATTATTGGAAAACCTGGACAGGTTCACACAATGCATGGCTTCTTTCTATTGGAAGCTGACATTCTGACTTCTAAATGATCACATCAGGTTCAGACAGTGAAAAGTTTCTAATGTGGCCCGCAAAAATACAGAGGTAGGCCCAGACAGCGTTGGTAAATTTAAAGTAAATATCTTACAGCAAACAAGCTTCATCATACATACTGCTGTATTTACTACTGCAGGTGGAAAGCTTCTAAATAAAACTCTAAATAAGCAGTTCTTAACAGGTTTTTGCTGTCTGGCTCTGATTTTTTTATATAATTACAACAATTTAGGATTGTGGGGGATGAGGGGTTAAAATGTGAAAAATATATATTTTAAAGGGACAGCATTAAATATTTTAAAGGGACATGTAAAGGATCAAACAAAACAAAACTCTGGACTTCTACCTGTTCTCTCCTCACCCACCCATCTTTCCACTGTTCGCTACAAATAGACATCCCTATCACCCAGATCTCAGGATGTGATGAAACAAACACAAAATGGATTCCTGTATTCATAAACAGTCTTCATAAATCTAGATTTGTCCATGGTGTACACAGCTGCTCATATTGTTAGTATGGTACATACTTGACGAACAAATGTTTTTTTTTAATCTGCAGTGGCCCTTTAAGTTACAAATAGCTATCAAGCACTTGATATATCAGGTTTTAAACTTCACAAATATTTAAAAAATCACATACTTTTAAAACTGAAAATGCAGTTTACAACAGGACTGATTTCCTACTAATTAATGTGAGTGTCTCAGGGGAATGTGTTGACTGAGATATGCAAAAGCAGTTTGTACAGTAAATTTCTTTAAATCTTGCAACACAAATTTTTTATGCAAAGAAAAAAAACACTTGTAATGTTGCAAAGCCAGTACTTTTAATGTACGATATATATTCTGTGCATATTTCTAAAATGTTACATTCTTTAATAACAAGCTCCAAGGAATACCATATGAATTTTACCCTAAATAGCTCTGTTTGTGCCTGGGACCGGAGTTGCAATGTGTTTGATATGAGATGAGCAGGGAGTTTGCAGCGAGCTCCTTGGCCCTGCTCCAGAGATCACACATAATGGCACACACATCATGCAGGTGGGAAGTTGATAACTCAATCATCTGCTGGAAGCAGTAAGTCTGCGCCGCTGACACAGGTCACTCTTCATTTAAATGACAGCTCTTGTCCTTCTGCTGCCAAGCAGGCATCTTGTTGGAAACAGACCAGGGGTGTATTTAGGTTTCACACTGCCCAAGGCCATTCAGATCTGTGAACCCCCACAAACCACTATGTATGTGTGTTTATGTATGTAAATATATATGGTCAGAAAGTGTCTAGTACACTTACAGACTGAGATATATATGCATATGCTGCCCCTGAAAATGTACTGAACTAGGCCTGGCCTTTGTGGGTCAAGGTAGAAACATACCCTTTAAATAGCCTGTGCTTTCCATTTATCCTCCTTAGCACCAGAGGGTTATACTGTACTTCCCACTTACTCTTCTATCCTCCTTGGTCCAACTTGTTCTTAATATGGGGGTCAAAGTGTCCTGCACCCATCTAACTGTGGGCAAACATTCTTAAGAATCATACTGTTTCACAATAGAAATAATCTACAGTACTAACTCCTCCAATAATAAAAATGGGTATTAAGTTGTACTCTCTCTTTATTGTGATAAACTGACCAATGCAAGGCACATATAGCACTGAGCTGATCCCTGAGCAGGCTAGGTATTATTCTATGCTGCCCTATTACCCTTCTTCACTCAGTAATTTAAGGTATATATTCTACTGTAGTGCTGCCCCTTTCACTAATGCATTGTAGGTAATAAAAGATAGATATTCCAGTGTATTTGCTGCTTTCCCTGCTTCATCCCACTTCCTCAAGTGCTATGCTCTAGATGTTCCACTACCTTATGATACACCCACATACCTAGGGAGGTATTTTAATCTTTTATATCCCCCTAAACCCTATATCACCCATTTTAGCTACTCTTAATTGATGCCCTGTAAGTCTGCCAAATTTAGATCACTTTTTTTATTTTATGACAAAAATCTTTAACGTGAATGTATTCAATCACCAAACACCGTGCTACTTCTTTTTCCGTATTACAATAGGGGAAGTTATAAAAAAGACCACTTCACAAGGGAGCGGCAAAAGAAAAGGATAAACTACTCACCACAGTGCTCTGAATCTTTATAAAAGACAATAGTTTCAATACAACCCAGATTTGAGGGGCCACATGCACCTCAATTTTCAACTTCTAGGTCATGCCTTTTGTGTTCAATCTCAACAATTCAATTCAGATCAGAACATCATTCTCAATGGGGCAGGCATAATCAGATCCCTTTTGTTAGGATGGCTCAGAAAGAAATTCACATGCACCTTTTCCTTAATGAGACAACCTCAGACATACCATTGCTTAGTATCTCAGAGTCAGGCTGAGTCTGTCCCTTGAACAGTGGCTGGCTTCCTGACATTTGATATCAGCTGGAGCCCCATGCTAGGTCTACAATTCATATCTGGGACACAGTCCTTTTTCTCCTTCAAGGGCTGGTGTGTATAGCTGCTCCCATCCAGACTGTTTGCTTGGCCTGGGTTCTGCCAACAGTCCTCTCCACCCCCTGCTAGAGCAGCACTTCTCAGTCAGTGCTCTATAAACAGCTGTATGATTCCAGGGCCTCTTGGTGGCTAGATGTGTTTTCTTCATCCCCTCACCCATTGGCAGGGCTCCTTTCCCCCCTGAAACAGTTCATCAGATCATCAAACTGCTCCTCCAAAGCAATTTCCTCCCAAACCAGTCTCGCCAGCCATTTTGATAGCTCACCTCCCTGCTGGAGTCCCAGGAATGCCATCCACTGATCCATAAGAGCTGCCAGGTCCTCCTCTCTACTCCATCATCATTGTGATCTGACTCATTTTCTCAAATTGCCTGTAGGTCTCTGCATCTCCTCCAAGCCGCTGAAAGTACTTGATTTCGATCTTGGATAAGTTTCCATATGCCATCCTGGCTGCTGGTTACTGCTGCTGAGATCCTCATCTTCTGTCATCGACCCAGAGTTGAGGGGCCATGTGCACCTCACTTCTCAATCTCACAGCTCTGCCTCAGGACCATTATTCATGGAGAAGCAGGAAAGTCAAACCCCTTTTCTTAGGATGTTAGCAACCCAGTGTGCCAGACATCCAAATAGCAGGGTTGCTTGTGCGTTTAAGGGAGCCCCAAAATCAGTCATGACAAAGGCAACTGAACTGTAACGCTACTCCATGTTACTAAAGAAATGCCCACACCATAAAGTTCAGAAGATGTGCATTGAACCTGTAACACAGTAAGCCCACGGCCATAAGGAGTTAAGGGGAGAGGGGGTCTGACCAGGCTGGGATTAGGAGCCCACATAGTTATATATATATATATATATATATATATATATATATATATATATATATATATATATATATATATAAATATTAATGGCTTTTACAATTAGGGTTGGTATTAGTTATGGCTGGAGTTATTAGGCAAGGTAGTTAACTTATATATAGGGGGGGGGGGCTGTCTCTCCCTGTCATTTGAGCTGGGTCCTTATTTATCCTGCCGTTTACTGTCAATCCTCACTTATATATATATATATATATATATATATATATATATATATATATATATATACACACATACAGTGCCTTGCAAAAGTATTCACACCGTTGGCATATTTCAGAACATGCCCACAACTTTGAAGATGTTTTTTTTATTTTTTTATTGTGAAGCAAACAACAAATAATTCAATGTGCATAACTATTCACACCCTAAAATCAATACTTTGTAGAGCCACCTTTTGTGGCAAACACAGCTCCAAGTCGCTTTGGATAAGTCTCTATAAGCTTGCCACATCTTACCACTGGGATTTTTGCCCATTCCTCCTTGAAAAACTGCTCCATCTCCTTCAAGTTGGATGGTTTGCGCTTGTAAACAGCAATCTTTAAGACTGACCACAGATTTTCTATTGGATTGAGGGCTGGACTTTGACTAGACAATTCCAACACATTTACATGTTTCCCCTTAAACCACTCAAGTGTTGCTTTAGCAGTGTGTTTGGGGTCATTGTCCGGCTGGAAGGTGAACCTCCATCCTAGCCTCAAATCACGCACAGAGTGGTGCAGGATTTGCTCAAGAATATCCCTGTATTTAGCACCATCCATCTTTCCCTCAACTCTGACCAGTTTACCAGTCCCGGCTGCTGAAAAACATCTCCACAGCATGATGCTGCCACCACCATGTTTCACTGTGGGGATGGTGTTCTTTGGGGGATGTGATGTGTTGGGTTTGCGCCAACATAGAGTTTTCTTTGATGGCCGAAAAGTTCAATTTTAGTCTCATCAGACCAGAGCACCTTCCTCCATACATTTTGGGAGTCTCCCACATGCCTTTTCGCAAACTCAAAATGTATGCCATTTTGTTTTATGCTGAAAGTAATGGCTTTCTTCTGGCCACTCTGCCATAAAGTCCAACTCTATTGGGTGTACGGCTTATTGTCATCCTATGTACAGATACTCCAGTCTCTGCTGTGGAACTCTGCAGCTCCTCCAGGGTTACCTTAGGTCTCTGTGCTGCCTCTATGATTAATGCCCTCCTTGTCCGGTCCGTGAGTTTTGGTGGGCGGCCGTCTCTTGACAGGTTTGCTGTTGTGCCATGTTCTTTCAATTTGGTTATGATAGATTTGATGGTGCTCCTGTGGATCATCAAAGATTTGGATATATTTTTATAACCTAACCCTGACTTGTACTTCTCAACAACATTGTCTGTTACATGTTTGGAGAGTTCCTTGGTCTTTATG
This sequence comes from Discoglossus pictus, assembly GCA_027410445.1. Classification (NCBI taxonomy): domain Eukaryota; kingdom Metazoa; phylum Chordata; class Amphibia; order Anura; family Alytidae; genus Discoglossus; species Discoglossus pictus. Next base: position 170,697,971 of record CM050167.1, on the reverse strand, counting down.
GCAGTGTTTGGTTAGTGGTGCCTCTTGCTTAGGTGTTGCAGCCTCTGGGGCCTTTCAAAAAAGTGTGTATATGTAATGACAGATCATGTGACACTTAGATTGCACACAGGTGGACATAATGATGTGCCTTCTGAAAGTAATTGATTCCACCAGAGCTTTTTATGGGCTTCAGAATATAGGGGGTAAATACATATGCCAATTTTCTGTTTTCTATTTCTAAAAAATATTTTTGTCATTTCACTTCACCAACTTAGACTATTGTGATCCACCACATAAAATTCAGATTAACAAAACATTGAACTTAAGGCTGTAATGTAACAAAATAAGTAAAAAGTCAAGGGGGGTGAATACATTTGCACGGCACTGTATATTTATTATACATACTTTTGATTCTGGAGAATGGTGAAAAAGACATATTTGTATTGGAGAAAGTAAGATTGATTGGTCTTTGATTATTTATTTTTTTTAAATTTAAACCAATACTCTTCCATAATGTTTAAAACGTGTTATTTTAAATGCATGAGGGAATATCTGGGTGTGACATACCTTAACACAGTCCATACTCTCCCAGAACACAGGACCTTACTCCAGCTACTTAAATGCAGCAGGGATGTTCGCAGTTATTAAGGAGTTACCATTCACTTGGCCCCTATTAATCCTCAGGAAGATCAAAGGTTACCCAATTTGGAAGTATTATGGGTCAGACAGTTACCCTGAATGTGGCTTTGTCCTGGTGTGACAATGGCAGCTTTCAGCCACATCCTGAACTCATCACGCATGGCCCTGTTATGTCCAGAGGGATTTAACCCCTTGGACTATAGATAGCAATGCCCCTAACATCATGCTCTTTCTGAAAGAGTTAAGAGGCAGAGCATAAAAGCTTGCTTTCATTGACCGCTAAATATAACCAAAAAAAAAAAAATACAACACCACATCAGCCAAGTCTGCTCCCTGATAAATAATACATTATACACTGATCCACTTCAAAGGCGAGAGGAGGTCACTCATTACTGCGTGGGTAGGTGCAGAACACGTCTGAGACGCAGCTGGCAGAATATAGATGAGGGAGCACCAAAGTTCAGAAAATCCTCATAACAACCAGATACTAAACTTCGAAAAACATACATTTACTGCTATACATATACAAATCCAACAAGATTGTGGTCTAGGTACACAGGAAATCAAGGGTGGAAAAAAAGATTTCAACACTCTCCAACCTTCCATACTTTGTTTCTTGCCTATCTTCTCTCTAGTTCTCTCAATCTTTTTATTCCCTTTTTCTCCAATCCCCTCACATTTTTTATTCTTTCACATTTCATTTTCATTGTTTACACTTCCCACTCATATTTTCTGAATGTTCTTTTCCCTCACTGCACTCTGCCACTGACCCCTTTTTCTCAGCCTGGGTGTTGGCCCATTGAGCTCATTAAAGGTCAGACAGCTTGGCTCCATCCACTGGATTATGTACGTAAACACCTCCATTGTATTTAAAATCCGCTCTGGCCCATTTTAGCAAATAAAGTTAATCCCATCTTATATGTGCTAGAGACGGCAGGATGTGTATTGGAGATTAAGCCTATTACTCTCAGGAAACTACTGTTAGACACCATGTGGAGTGTATCTCTTGTGATTGTCTGCCACCCCCTCTAATTTTTACATTGTGTACACCCCCTCTGTATCTATCACCTATAAATACTGCTGTCATTTAAAAAATAAATCAGTTCACTCTGAGGCATATAGAAATAGTATGTTCTCTTATTTTGTTCCTGGTGGCTGCAATACTGATCCTATCTCCGCTCTGCAAGTAACGTATCCTGATCACTACCACAGGAAGGTTACTGGAACTCCTGGGAGCGCTGATTCCTGATGGAGAGACTCTGACTGATACAGAAGCCAGATATCAGGGTGCTGGTGCCGAGATTTCAGAGAACCCAACTGTCCTTGTGGGTAGATAACCTGTAGTCTATAGCAGGTGGCTCTGGGCTTGTATAGCCCCTACTCTCGGAATTGTCACACACTCTTTCTCTCCCTCTCTCACTCTTATTTGTCCTTTCTTTCAATCCAAGAGTGTCACTGTGTGACATATGTGGCATCAAACCGAGACCTTTTTGTGAATATCCATATTGCATTTTCTAACACACAGACCAAAGGCGCCAATATTCTATTAGTCTCTGTGGAAACACAGTGCTGGCTCTTGGACCACTGTATCTATACAAACACTATATAAACATGTGAAAACAACCAACAAGAAGCCGCTGGTCATGCTGGGTTTTCATTAGAGGATGCAATATGGAAATTCACAGGCTGCCGCCCGCCAATCTCACACAGTGGCACACTCTGAGGGATAGAATGAAGGTGAGAGGTCAACATGGCAGCCCATTAGAGGCAAGCGGAATGAATTAAAATAATAGTAATAATTTATAACAACGTTATTTAATTGGACTAATAGAGCTTGCATTCTGCTAAACTGACTAAATGTACTATTGAAGTGTTCCTTTAAATCCAGCCCTGTATGTAGTTATAGCACAGGCTTAATATCCTCTCCATGCAACTAAATCTCTATATCCTCATCATAACTAACACTGATAATTCTCTTTAATTATAATGGCGATTACCCTCCTCCAAGCCCACTAATGACAGTATGTATTCTATAGGAATATTTAACTCCCACTACTGTTCTGCCCATCTAAAATCAATCCATAGGTATATATTGTTTTTGAAGCAAAATAAATACTTGTTATTCAATTATTGAAGGTAATAAAAATAGATTGAGTCATTTGTACCAAAGTGCTGGGCAACTTGTGAGGTGTAAGATAACAAAGGAATGGAGAGGTTTTTCAAGACTGTACTTTATACAAAGTGAATCAGAAAACACTGAGAATCAAATTGAGATTAAAATCCTGCAAATGTATATCAAAAGTATATACACTGAAAATAGCCAAATATTAAATAACAGCTACAACTGAATATGAAAATATGAATTTATTTGCAAATTCTGCTTCATTCAGCATCACAATTATTTAACGAATGCAAGAGTATAAGAGCAAATCTCAAAACAGTGTTCAGATTATTTCTCCCTCCCACCATAACTCCATAAGCATATATCTCCCATAATTTAATTACTCAATCACGCCAACATCCCAAGCTTGCTGCCTCAGGGTTATATATTTTCTTGATTTCTCACATTCAGTCAATAAAGCATCTCCACAATTCACTATTCTTACAAGACACAAATAAAAGTTGAAATCTATATGTAATGCTTCGACTATTTGCCACATGACTAGTCTCATTTCAGTACATTTTATACAATACTGCCGTAATCACTGGGTCCAACAACTACTCATAACAACATAGTAACATTGTAAATGAAAGTGAAAAAACAAGCTCAACCTTTTTAGTTCTCCTTCAGTTATGTGAATTGATCCAGAGGAAGGGAAACACACCCAATTAAGACTTGCCATGAGTTTCATTAGGGAGAGCAAAAATCATTCTTGGCTGCAAAAATTCTGATTATTCTCTGGGTCAATGCCATATCTATTCAATATTAGCTGCTATTTCCTAAAATGCTTAGATATCTGAGAGGAATGTGAGGAACTGTAGATTTAGATAAGATCTATAAACAGTTATTTGAAAAATTCATTTTCGGTATGTCATTGGTGTAATTTCGATCATAGACTAATGAAATAGATGGTATACAGTATTCGCCATGTATGGTCTATGCATGTGACCATGGAAGGTCTAGATTAATTAATCATAGGCTGTCTAGACTAGTGACCATGGATGGCTTAGTCTAGATAAGTGACACTGTATGGTCTAGACTAGTTAACTGGAATGGTGAAGACTAGTAACCAAGAGATCTAGACTAGAGATACTAGATGGTCTAGATCAGTAGTTCTCAACTTTTTTTTGGTCTGAGGACTGGTTTGTTACTTTCCAGTGATCATTGGGGACCAGTCGTGAGATCCAGAAAATGCTTAACTGGGTGATAGTTTGGGATTTACTGAATTTTCACCTAGATTTGAAAAGATCTGAATTTAGTACAGTTTAACTGCTTATAAGTTCATCTATAATTATCTATAAATGTGACCAATGGGGATAGTATTTATAAAGTGCTAGGCTCTCCTTATCCCTGAGGACCAGCAGATAAGCATTGGTCTTTGGACCTACTGTTGAGAACGATTAGTCTAGACTAGTGACATGGGATGTTTCGAGTCTATGTATTGTGACTAAAGTTTAGTATGACACATCAGTTAAAGAAGCCTGACCTTCAGCTATTTCAAGTTCATGATGTTATATGAAATATAGGTTTGTCCTTTGAAAAGAGGACACTTTTAAGTCAAAATTGTGGGGCAAACCAGCTGCATCATATGTATTAATTAAAATGATAGATATGTCAATAAGCTATCTCTTTGATACATATAGTACAATAGTTTTGGACTAGAGTTGCTCCGCTTATCTTTGCTCATATGCTCCATTGTCTTTTGATAACTGCGTAACAAATGCCCTTGACAGCCTGATTAAATTCACTCAACATTCCACCAATGATGTCATTGATTTCTTGATTTGACTATCTATAGTACTAGACAGGACTGCCTATAGCAAAGGTATTGACAAGGACAATGTATACCAAGCAATACTCTTCACCATGTCCTTATCCAAAATACAAATAAAAACTGCTCTACAAAAAATTCCACAGAATGAACTAAGGCATGAATGTGGACCACAGCTTTGAATAGTCAGATCCCTCGTCAGATATCATCTATATTGCTATATTACAGGGGCAGGGAGTCTTTCAGAAGTAGTGTGCTAAATCTTCTTTAATTTATTCCAATTTAAGGTATTGAGTGCTGGTAAAATGTTAACGTAAAAATATATTTTCCTATAAGTGTTTACACTATTGCTAAATGTAAAGTAAATATAAGCATATAAATTATATAGAACGAATTAAAATCTAAATATCCTTTTGAAGGATCACTGCCCTTGCTTTTTCTTACATATTTGGATACTTTAGGCTGCACAGGTATCTGGAATGCCGCCCATCTAATCAAATAACCCACATTACAGCCCCAAATCACTAACATTATTTTTCTTATAACGCCCACGTCATCATATTAACTTTATCCCATGCACCACTTCTTCTAATATTCAAAATACATATTATGAGTTTCAGCATGACCCCCATTTTTTGTCCATCACGTCAATTGATCTCGTCACACTGTCATTTTTCTCCCAATTATATACACGTTATTAAATAATACTAAATACAACACCATTTCAATGTGACAGTGGTTAAACAGTTTCTGAAGTATGTAACAATTTAACATTAGCAGCTACAGTGAGGGAAAAAAGTATGTGATCCCCAGCTGATTTTGAACGTTTGTCCACTGACAAAGAAATAATTAGTCTATAATTTTAATGGTAGGTGTATTTTAACAGTGAGACACAAAATAACAAATAAATCCCCCCAAGAAAAACACATGTCAAAAAAGTTATAAATTGATTTGCAGGTCAGTGAGGGAAATAATTATTTGATCCTCTATCAATCAGCAAGAAGTCTGGCTGCCTGGTGTCTCTCAGCTTGTTACCTGAATAACAGACACCTGTCCACAGAAGCAATCAATCAATCAGATTCAAAACTCTCCACCATGGCCAAGACCAAAGAGCTGTCCAGTGATGGGCTACAAGACCATCACCAAGCAGCTTGGTGAGAAGGTGACAACAGTTGGTGCGAATTTTCTCAAATGGAAGAAACACAAAATAACTACCAGTCTCCCTTGGTCTGATGCTCCATGCAAGATCTCACCTTGTGGAGTTTCAATGATCATGAGAACGGTGAAGAATCAGCCCAGAACTACACAGGAGGATCTTGTTGATGATCTCAAGTCAGCTGGGACCATAGTCACCAAGAAAACAATTGGTAACATGAAGCACTGAAATCCTGCAGCGCCCGCAAGGTTCCCCTGCTCAAAAAAGCACATGTGCAGGCCTGTCTGATGTTTGCCAATGAACATCTGAATGATTCAGAGGAGAACTGGGTGAAAGTGTTGTGGTCAGATGAGACCAAAATCTAGCTCTTTGGCATCAACTCAACTCGCCGTGTTCGTAAAAGGAGGAATGCTGCCTATGACCCCAAGAACACCATCCCCACCGTCAAACATGGAGGTGGAAACATTATGCTTTGGGAGTGTTTTTCTGCTAAGGGCACAGGACAACTGCACTGCATCAAATGGACGATGGACAGGGCCATGTACCGTCAAATTTTGGGTGAAAACCCCCTTCCCTCAGCCAGGGCTTTGTAAATGGGTTGTGGATGGGTATTCCAGCATGACAATGACCCAAAACACACAGCCAAGGCAACAAAGGAGTGGCTCAAGAAGAAGCACATTAAGGTCCTGGAGTGGCCTAGCCAGTCTCCAGTCCTTAATCCCATAGAAAATCTGTGGAGGGAGCTGAAGGTTTAAGTTGTGAAACATCAGCCTCAAACCTTAATGACTTGTAGAGGATCTACAAAGAGGAGTGGGACAAAATCACGCCTGAGATGTGTGCAAACCTGGTGGCCAACTACAAGAAACGTCTGACCTCTGTGATTGCCAACAAGGGTTTTGCCACCAAGTACTAAGTCGAAGGAGTCAAATACTTATTTCCCTTATTGACCTGCAAATCAATTTATAACTTTTTTGACATGCGTTTTTCTTGGTTTTTTTTTGTTATTCTGTCTCTCACTGTTAAAATACACCTACCATTAAAATGATAGACTGATAATTTCTTTGTCAGTGGACAAACATTCACAATCAGCAGGGGATCAAAAAATGTTTTCCCTTACTGTAAGGCATGAGCATAATAGCATTTTTAATGGAAAATTTTAAATTTCCCATACACTGCTTGCGTCATGTGCGCTTCTATACTCGACTGTTAGTTGACCTGCAGCTTGAAAGGGAGGGCTATCCTACAAGTACTAACTCTTCTATTTAGTCTTTGTTTCAAGTAGCTTGCTTGCCACCTTTAAAGGAAAATTTTATGTAATGGTTAATTTTTTTAGCTCATATCAAGAGATGTTCCTAATAACAGCATACTATAAATATAATACTTAACCGGTTGTTCAAATCTCAGTTTCTGTAGAATATTTTTTCATTTTGTTGATTTGCCATTTATTAATTTTATTCTGTCTTATAATACTGAATTTCCACATCTGTAATTAGAGTTGCAGGTTCCCTAGAGAATCTCACTGTCTCCCACACTGCAGTTGTCTTTTTACTTTGCTGTCCATGATATCATGACTGTTTCTAAGTTTTGCTTTGGGGCATTCCTCTCTAGGGTCTTGGTGTTGAATTTTGTTTTAGATAATAAACTATAATTTGTATTGTTAAGTTATAAGGATCTCAATTCTTCCATTGTTCTCCTCTCCCAACCAGAATGGAAAACAATATGAGATGAGGGGCACTGTGTGTGATTAGTACATGATAAATACTGCATTTCAATTTATTGTTAAAAGTTTACAGTGCCTTGCAAAAGTATTCACCCCCTTGACTTTTTACCTATTTTGTTACATTACAGCCTTAAGTTCAATGTTTTGTTAATCTGAATTTTAAGTGATGGATCAGTCTAAGTTGGTGAAGTGAAATGAGAACAATATATACATAAAACTATTTTTTAGAAATAGAAAGCAGAAAATTGTCATGTGCGTATGTATTCACCCCCTTTGTTATGAAGCCCATAAAAAGCTCTGGTGCAACCAATTACCTTCAGAAGTCACATAATTAGTGAAATTATGTCCACCTGTGTGCAATCTAAGTGTCACATGATCTGTCATTACATATACACACCTTTTTTTAAAGGCCACAGAGGCTGCAACACCTAAGAAAGAGGCACCACTAACCAAACACTGCCATGAAGACCAAGTAACTCTCCAAACAAGTAAGGGACAATGTTGTTGAGAAGTACAAGTCAGGGATAGGTTATAAAAAAAATGCCAAAATCTTTGATGATCCCCAGGAGCACCATCAAATCTATCATAACCAAATGGAAAGAACATAGCACAACAGAAAAGCTGCCAAGAGACGGCCGCCCACCAAAACTCACAGACTGGGCAAGGAGGACATTAATCAGAGAGGCAGCACAGAGACCTAAGGTAACCCTGGAGGAGCTGCAGAGTTCCACAGCAGAGGCTGGAGTATCTGTACATAGGACGACAATAAGCCATAGAGTTGGGCTTTATGGCAGAGTGGCCAGAAGAAAGCCATTACTTTCAGCAAAAAACAAAATTACACATTTGCTAAAAGGCATGTGGGAGACTCCCAAAATGTATGAAGGAAGGTGCTCTGGTCTGATGAGACTAAAATTGAACTTTTCGGCCATCAAAGAAAACGCTATGTCTGGCGCAAACACAACACATCACATCACCCACAGATCACCATCCCCACAGTGAAACATGGTGGTGGCAGCATCATGCTGTGGGATGTTTTTCGGCAGCCAGGACTGGGAAACTGGTCAGAGTTGAAGGAAAGATGGATGGTTCTAAATGCAGGGATTTTGGTGAGCAAAACCTGTACCACTCTGTGCATGATTTGAGGCTAGGACGGAGGTTCACCTTCCAGCAGGATAATGACCCCAAACACACTGCTAAAGCAACACTGGAGTGGTTTATGGGATACATGTGAATGTGTTGGAATGGCCTAGTCAAAGCCCAGACCTCAATCCAATAGAAAATCTGTGGTCAGACTTAAAGATTGCTGTTCACAAGCACAAACCATACAACTTGAAGGAGCTGGAGCAGTTTTGCAAGGAGGAATGGGCAAAAATCCCAGTGGTAAGATGTGGCAAGCTCATAGAGACTTATCCAAAGTGACTTGGAGCTGTTATTACCGCAAAAGGTGGCTCTACAAAGTATTGACTTTAGGGGGTGAATAGTTATGCACTTTGACTTTTTCTGTTATTTTGTCCTATTTGTTGTTTGCTTCACAATAAATAAAAAAAAGCATCTTCAAAGTTGTGGGCATGTTCTGTAAATTAAATGATGCAAATCCTCAAACAATCCATGTTAACTCCAGGTTGTGAGGCAACAAAACACGAAAATGCCAAGGGGGTGAATAGATTTGCAAGGCACTGTATAAAAATAGGTAATTTTTATTGCCACTGTTTTTAAATCACAATGAAAATTGTAACAATTGATTCAACTCAAGAGTATATACTATATATGTACAATTGTTTACTACTTTATTTTCACTTCTAAATCTTTAAATAGACTACATAGCATTTAAATGTAACCCTCAAATTAACACAAATGATATACCCCAGCTACATACCAAAGTGGATTAGGGTTCTCCATGTACTTAAAAGGCCACAACGGAAGTAGCAAATATGGTATCATTTAAAACTATATAATAGCAATCACGTTATCAGATGAATGATAATAAAATTGCATTTTCCTTCACTAAATTTGCATTCAAGTTGCATTTTTAACCCGTCAATCAGCTTTTCTGATCCACCCACCACACACAATATGTTTTCTCTTTCTTATGGGTGATTATTGCCAGTATTCACTATATTCACTATATATGTTTTCCAGATTAGAGCATAGGAAATTGACAAGTATGAGCATGTGCACAACCAATAATTTAGTCTAGTTACTTCTATGGTGTGCACACACACTCATTATTTTCAATTTCATCTGGATTTAAACTGAAAACAATACAGTCATGAAAAGCAATATAAGGTATGAAGAGAAAACTGCCAGCATTAACATAACAAAATACAACATACAGAAATGTATGTAGTTAACAAGTGCACAGTTATACATGTACATTATTTAGTACTATAGCAACAGTGTCATATCTCTATAAGAGAAAAAATAGATCCAAGGCTCACTCAAGAACCCGGAGGCAGACACCACTCACTCCCACACAACTCCTCCATTCCTTCAACTATACATCCCACTTTGTGACTTTACTCCCACTCATCACTTCCAACAGGTAGCACCACATCCACTCAACTCCACTTTAACCTTCTACTTAAAGGACCAATGCAGTTCAAGAAAAATGACACTTGTTTGTATGTACAAAACTAACAATATTAGCAGCTGTGTAAACCATGGGCATAAAAAAAAAATTTTTCTAAATTTTTTGAAGTCTTTGTTTATGAGTACAGGAATCCATTGTGTGTTTTACATCCCATCCAGCTGGATAATGAGAGGGTGTGTTTGTAGTTATCAGTGGAGCGAGGGGCTGGGAAGGAGAGAACAGGCAGAAGGCAAAAGTCTTTATTTGATGAGACCACCCCCAACCCCCTCACAGGTCCAGAAAGGATGCCACCATAGCTCCCCAGAAATATAAATGCCATTCTCACATTCAACTTCCATAATGTATCAGGGAACCCTCCAGGGTCTTACAGAAGCATAAAACAATTCTAACTAAAAACTCGATGTTTTACATTTTCCTCCTTAATTGTGCTTATAGTCAGATTCAAAGTATTTCAAAGATAATTGTTGTTGTTGTTGTTGTGAATGACATATTAACTGTGGCAGTTATTACAAAGATAAAATGTACACATATTAATACATATACTGTAATTATAGTTGGTTGTTATTTAAAATCTGCATGGCAATCTTAGATAATTGAGCTAAAAGTTAGGAGTTTTAAGCATACATTAAATGAAAATGTCCTCCTCTCCTAATAACTTTATCTGATTAACTTGGGAGTTATAAACCACAAGAGATGCCCAGTTGGTAAACATAAGAATAGTGTTAACGATTAAAAGTCCCTGTGACAATTATGATTTAGCCAACTGGAAATGTTCTTCATGTTAAATAATGGCCTTAAAGAAGTAGACTTTCAGAGAAGGAAGATCTTTTCATGTAACTTAATAATAACTAACTGTTATCAGTTTATTTATAGGTGTGCTTTCCATTTCTACAATAACTGGGATTTTGGCTGTGTCACTTTAACTAAAGGGGAAGTTAATTTTTGTCACCAACACTCAGAATGCTGAGCTGATTGGATCAAAGGTTCAAGAGCAGGTTCAAGAGCTACTCAATCTGCAAATTAATTTTACGTTATGACAGTTAAATGTTTGTGTTCTTCAGCAGCTCACATCACATAATAGAAAGAGGATTTGTAGCAATAAATACAAATATATTTCAACTGCAGCAGGTGAACTCATTCAAATGAGAGAAACGTATGTTTAGGTGAAATGTTTAATTCCCTTTCAATTTACAATTAACTGAGGTCCCTGACCCAAGAAATATGATTTTATGTTATATAGGAACAATAATGTAATTTATATATCCAGTAGTGGATATGTAACATGCGTATTGTACAACTTCCTGCCTGGAATATGCTCGGACAGGTTGGCATGGGCCCATCCAGAGGTGACAGGACATGTGTCTGTGTAATGGGACAGTACAATCCTATGGAGTGCAGGCTGTGTATAAATATAGATATTATCTTTGTCAGTCTGGCTCCCCGTACAATTTAACAGATTTATACCTCCAAGCAGACATGTTTGTCTTCCGTTTTTTTATCCTCCCATAAGTGATGCCTTTCTGCTGCTATAACTCTTATTTACTGGACGGGTCGGCCGCTGGCCATCACAGGGAAATAGATTCTGAGAATTTATTTCACCCCAAGCTTCAGGGAGAGAAGCCGGGAGCAGGAAGCGATTTATTGGAGCTTTGCGTACATTTGTCATTTTAACACACTGTGCCGCCATGTCAGATGGCTGTCATCAGCATGAGGGGACAGAACAACTTAGCACGAGGGAACAGACCAACTCAGCGCGAGAAGACAGACTTCCCCGGCACGAAGAGGACAGATCTCTCCGGCACCAGACAAGACAGACTTCTCCAGGATGAAGGGGGTAGACCAGTAGCTTTCAATCTTTTTGAACTGGGAATGGGTTGGTTACCTTCCAATGCTCATGAGGACTGGCTTATAGACAAGGGCATATATAACAGGGTGACACTACACATGGCACACTAAATGTTCCTTTAGTTTTGCATAGATTTGATAGGAGTGCATTTTAACTGCATATACAGTGCATTGTTACTGCAAATACGTTCATCAATAATCTATAACTGTGCCTGGTTGTGGCATGTTTAATGTGTTAGGCTCAACTTATCCCTCTCTGTCCCTGAGGACTAACAGATAAGGTCCCAGCATCAATCCTAGGAACAGCTGTTTAGAACCCTTGGGACAGACCTCCTCAGCATGAAAGGACACACCGACTCAGTACATGGAGATAGAACACCCCGCATAAGAGGACAGGCATTGCCAGTAAGGAGAGACAGATCTTCCAAGCATGAGAGGAACATCTTTTGATAGTGGCCAGATGCAACTGTGATTGATCAAGCTGGTGAGCTACTGGAAGTACAAGGGCAGATATCAAGCCAAAAATCTCTTTCCTGAGGCTTAGACTTGTTAAGATGTCGTCTTACTAGTACAATCCAATAAAAAAAAAAAAGATTTAATCCGTCCATACATATAGCCAACCCAGATGTGTATAAGTGTCTATGCCCAATATTGTATCTTCTCGCAAAAAGTCTCGGCTGTGATACTAAGAGCTCTGTCTATAGTTCATTGTTTAATCCGGAATCTGATGGATTTGAAAGCTCATAAGAAATTAACAAATCCACCACCTCAATGACAGAGCTATCAGCCTTATTAAATTGTGATTCGGTAAAATTTAAAGGGCTCTATATTAGCACAGAGCATATTTTTTTTACAGAAGTTTTTAGTTAGTAAACTTCTATCCAAAAGCAAGGTTTTCACTAACTAAAAACTTCTGTAAATAAAATATGCTGTGTGCTTATATAGAGCCCTTTTAAATTTACTGAATCACAATTTAATAAGGCTGCATATGTTTATCCACCTAGCAGCAAGGTTGCCTCCCCAGTACTAAGAAAATAGTTTGGGAGAGTAAGATGGAGCAACAGGAGGATTTAAAGGTTGTATGTGTGTATGGAACAAAATGAGATGTTATAGTGCATTTATACAGAGGAAAATTATGAGTAATGGGGAATGCTTATATGAGACAAAGGGTGAAAGGTCATATGAAACAATAGAAGTTATGGGACAGTTTATATGGAGCAAAGGAAGGCTTTCTAGAGAGAGGTTATAAGATGCAATAGATGTAATAGGGATATATTACATGGAGAAATAGATATGACAGGGAAAGGTTATAATATGGTGCAATAGGAGAGATAGATAAAATTTGACTTCTGACTCCTATTTCCCTGAAGTATATCATTTCCCTGAAGTATATCTCAATGAAAGGACTCCCATCCTGAATTAAACCATTTTTTTCTGGATAACAGAAAATCTACCTGGCTTTTAAGCACTATATATTTTTGTTCATCTTGATGTGGATGATATGGATATGTTACATGGAATAAGGAGTAGGACTTTCCACGCTGTACAAATCAGATGAAAATGATCATTTATACTCAGTTTACCGAATGACAGCAGCTAAGGACAAGTTTAGTTTTCTTGACATCTATCTATAAAAGAGTTATTTTTTTAGAACATTATTCTCATTTGATTAAAAAAAATTAATGGGGGTAAAAAAATGTGGCTAATGAGCGAAGAAAAACGAAAGGCCAAAGGGCAAACCAAACAAAATAAGTCCCTGGTTATAGAGGAAGAACAGCGATACAGGATGTGGAAACTCAAAGAAAGCATCCACAAGCCACAAGACATAGGTATTATTGAAAATTAAATACACTTCCTTATCAGTTTCTCCAAACCCAAGGAAACACAAAGGAGATACTTTGGAGAGTTTGTAGCATCCAGTCCTAGGCTCCATAAACCTCAACGATGAAAGAAAGATGCAAATTCTACTTGATGAAAATAGCAAGATGGCAAAAAAGCTGCAGAATATCTATCAGCATGTCACAATATGAAACATCCCAATGGACAGGTACACAGCAGGATGGGGCACAGAATGAACTTTAACTTTGCTTGCAATTTAGCTTTGGCAATTCTTGTTCTGCCAAAAAAGCAATAAAGGGAGAGGAACAGAGGGAAAAGAAAGAGAAAGAGAGAGGGGAGAGAGAGAGAGACAGCGAGAATACCAAAGAGAGAAGAGGAGAGCAAAAGGAGAAAAGAGAGGAGAGAGAGCAAAGAGAGATTGAGGAGAGATTAAGCATTTTGTAGGAATCTGAAAAGAAAAAGACAAGAAACTGACACCAGGGAGGCCGTGGGCTGTTTTTCAGCATCCCAGAGAGGAACACAGTGCAAATATAACCTCATAACCCTGCCCCAGAGACTCCAAACTTGAAATGGCTGTGTGTTTAAGGAACCAGCTGGGAGTTTACAAAGCAAGTACAAAGTGCGGATGGAAGAAAGCAGATCATCAAAGGGTCGTTACAAGCCTCTAAATACATCTATTACCAAATACTGCCAGAAACGAGTGCTGAGGATAGGTGCAGTGTGTCATTATACAGTGCAACATATGTATTATCGTCTTATCAAGAAATATAGATTTATTGGAAGATAAGAACCGAAAACACCACATCTAGTCTGTCCATTCTATCTTCCTAAAAAGTTTGTCATAAATAAGCCTCAAGATAATCTTATGCTTATCCCAGGCATTATTAAATTCCTTAACTGTGTCTTCCCACTAGAAGGCTGTTCCAGTTACCTACTTCCCTTTCTGTAAGGTAGCACTTTCCCTAAATCTTCCAACATCAAACCATCTTGTTCTTGCATTCCACGTTTTCTGGAAGATACTTCCCTCCTGAACTTTATTAAATCCTTTAATATATTTGAAGGTTTATGTTGTGTCATCCCTCTCCTTTCTGTCCTCTAAGCAAATTGCTTTTTTATCTGTTGACCACTTCTGAATTCCAGAACATTTTAACAGTGTAATACTGAATTTCCATCTATGTTTTGCACCTCCATAATCCGTCTATAACTACAATGAATTGTATAAGTATGTTTAAAGTGTTAGACACTTCTCGTTCCTCTTTGCTTCTGAGTGCAGGGAGATAAGGTCTCAGGGAAAGGCACTGGTCTCAGGACCAACTGTTGAGAACAACTGCTCTGATCCATGCATGTTAAGGTTTCCTTATCAATGAGATACTCATTCTCTTCAAACATGTTCTATGTCAATGTGAAAATACTCAGCACCATTATACAGTGCAACATGTTCTTCATTAGGAGATACAGATGTATAAAGATACTCAATATCATTACACAACTCAAGCTGTTCATTATCAAACGATACATATATTAAACATAATTATAAACCTCAGCATGTTTATTATGAGCAGCTGGAGAAGTCCACAGCTCCTGGCAACAGAGTGTGACTAATTACACGGGCATGGTCTACTAACATTGTATTTTTGGCTTCTCATTTTTTTAAATGTATTTAGTATGTTCTCACTCTCCTAAATATGCTTCCTGACACTGAGTGCTATGTAGTATAGTCAACCTCTGTTCAGCATTATTGTAATGTAAATTAATAATTTAAAAACCTCAGTGCCATTATACAGTAAAGCATGTTCATAATCAAAGTATAGACATACTCAGCTTCATTATAAAGTATAATATATCATGTTCATTATCAGGTGTACAGCCATGTATAGAAATACTCAATCTCATTATATAGAAAGGAATGCACATTATGATGGGGCCAGAGGTATAGGGACATTATCATGGAGCTCTTGACAAGTGTATGCATCTTAATAGGCAATGAAACAGGATTTTAAGGTGTAAATACATACTCAGGCTCATTAAATAGTGTGTTGATACAATAAAAAGGGCCAGCATCATATTACATTGTGTCATGTTCATTATCAGTGTATAGATACTCCATATCAGTGGTGGAGCTACTGCTGGTGTAAAGCACCAGGGCTCACAACATGGTAGGGGACCTCTGCTACTACTACCAGTAGCTTGTAGTAAATGGGACTTTTTAATTACTAGTGTAGAAAGGCAGGTCATTATTTTTATAGATCTCATTACCCTAGAGGCGATATAACTGGCTACATATATTTTTGTCTTTTTTTTTTTATTCAACCCTACAGACACCTATCTTGAACAGAGAAGTTGCACGGGAGGGACCAAACTATTTTGCACTGGGGCCCTCCATTCACTAGCTCCTCTGCTCATTAAAAAGTGCACACCTTCTTATAAGTGTATAGATCCTTAGAATTATTATATAGTACATTGTGTTCATTACCAGTGTATAGATACTCAGCATCATTATACAATCCAGTAAGACTCAGATATTATGCAGCTATTCAGGGCACTGTACTCTTTATTATTGAATGGATATTCTGCACCATCATACAGTGCAGCATATGCATAGTCAAGGGATAATAATCAGCATTATTATACAGTGCAGCATGTTCATTATGAAGGTACAGGATATACAAGTCAATATTCTTGTTCAGTCGTTTTCTACCCCCCTGTGATCCTATGAACCGTATCATGCCAGGCACATTTTTTGTCTGATTGTGCTCATCCATAAGGTTTTCATGGCAAATATACTTAAGTAGGTTGCCAGTTCCTTCTCCAGTGGACCAAGATTTGTCTGACCTCTCTGCTATGACCTGCCCATCTTGGGTGACCCTACATGGTATAGCTCACAGTTTCATTTTCTGAGAAATGAATAGATACTCATCACTGTTATACAGTGCAGCATATTCAACATCAAGTGGATGGGATATGAGTACATAATGTTCATAATGTTCTCTATCAAGTGGCCTAGATAAAGCTGGATAAACCGTATCATTTCAGTATCCAGTGGCAGTAAATATGAGTAGATACTCTGTACCATTACATAGTGCAGCATGTTTACTATCAAGGTGCTGTTGATATAAGTATACTCAGCTTCATTATCCTGCATGTTTACTTACTACACTGTGGTATGGCCAGTCTGCTGTATTATGCACATTCATTATTAGGACAATAAGAGCAGTCAAGAGAACGGTTGCAGTGAGAGGAATATTCTGTAATGGACACATTTTAATAGTGTGTCACATCGAAATGAAAAGAGCAGTCACATCGTGAGGATCCTCCTTCCTCGTGAGGCAAAATATATTCTGATTAATGCTGCTAATTAGAAGGAAACAAACAAGGCAGGAACTCGGGCAGCGGCTTTTTGCTCGCAAGATGAGAAATGAAATTATTCAGAATTGTACAGGGACAGATAATGACACAGGAGGGGGTGTGAGTGGGGACCTGGCGTCAGGGAGAAACACTGCTCCGTCTGCCCAAAATACCCTCCTTAAAGGGACATGAGCTACTGGCTGGTGCTGCTTATCAGATGGAATACTGAGCGTTACATCACATTAAATTCCACTGACAAGACGTCTTCCCAATTGTTTATTTTCCAAGCCAAGCTAGTGAAGACAAACACTTTCTTCTCCGGCTTTTTCTGTGTTACTTTCTTTTTAGTTTTACAAATGTCCCATCAATTATTTTTTTCATGGAATAAAACTGAACAATCTAATTAACTTTTGCAGTAGTTAAAATGAGAGATATATGGAGAGGCTTTATATTACAAAATGATGAGCTATAATGAGAGGTTATAGGAGGGACTATAGGCAGAGTGTATGGAAGTAAGGAGCTAGAAGGAGGTTATACAGAGCAATACAAGGAGGTATATCAAGTCATTATAGGAATAAATAAGAGGAGTTATACCGAGAGGTTATATGTAACAAGAGCAGTTATAGAGTGAGATTTTGTGCTGTTGAAAGCTTTTGGGCAATGAACAACTTGGAACCAAACTTTGCAACAGAACTCTTGTCAGCACATAGCAACCAGACCTATAACATCAGGGGATCATATCAATGCACATCATCTAATAAGGTTTATATAATACAATGCACTGTATGTGAAAGAGGTTGTTATTTTGGAGAAACCAGCTAAAAACTGATTTTAAGGGCGAGTCTATTTAGACATTCTATTAAAAAGCACTATGAATGTAACCCAGTTGGGCACCATTTTAACCAGTATGACCACTCCATCCAAAACCTGAAAATCAAAATACTCAAAGGGAATTTCATAAACATCCAGGAGATGAAAACATTTACAATTAAGATGAAAACATTCTTTAACACTAAAGATACAGGATTTAGCATAGACTTGGGTATTCTGGCACATTACTAAAATGTATTATTGTGCCACAATCTCTCGCGTGTCTTGTTCCACTACAGCAGCCTTTCACTCTTAGTGAAATGGTATCACTGTATATAACAATACTCTGATTATGCATGCAAATATATATATATGTATATGTGTAGGTTTTCCATAGTAAATTATTTTGATTCCCCCTATATATATATATATATATATATATATATATTTCTTCCATGATATTAGATATAGTTTCTTCTCTCATTGCATCACTGTTCAAACTGTTCCATTAAATGGCAGTCCTGTTTCAGACTTGATAACTGGAGGTCAAACCTCTGAAAGCTTATCACTCTAAATCAAATGTTTGACCCCCCACAAAAAAAACATCACTATATACATATATATATATATATATATATATATATATATATATATATATATATAAAAGAAAGAGAGCGAGAGAGGGAGAGACATCTATTAAGTTTACATAGAGACAGAGGTCCATAAAAGGGATTTAAATAACCCTTTTATTTAAAGATATGGAGTATTCATGGAGGATAAATAATACATTTAATGAAGCAGTACATGCCTGGAAAAAAGAGAGAGTTGACCTCTTGGCCACCAGAAGCTTTTTATCTGTGCCCATTATTCTAGAATATCGCTGATGTAATGTGGCCCATGAGGGCTCTCTACTGACTGGTGGTCCATGAACATAACTTTTAATGCACATTCTCAAACTGACTAGCAACCCTCAACCCATAAAATTAAACCTATTCACAATCACCTCAAAAAATATATAATAAAACCATTCTATAACAAGACATATTCTACAACAAGCACAATTTTTTAAAGAAAAACACATTTTAAATAAAAAAAAACACATTTAAAAGTAGTTAGCAACTCTTATTATACTCATTATTATTATACTAGTGACTTGCCCGTCAAAAAATGACGGCAATAAAATTGTAAGGCAGGTAATGTTGTAAATTTTGTTGGTGTTTTAAGATCCTTCGGCACTCATTGCGAGCCTCGCATTGAGCGCCTTTGGCGCTCATCGCAGGACTCGCAATGAGCGCCTTTGGCGCTCATCGCAGGACTCGCAATGAGCACCTTTGACGCTCATTGCGAAGCTCTTGGTTGTTGGTGTGCTATGAGCAGCGTTGGTGTTTTTTTTTGGTATGGCAATGAATAATTAATAAAATAAGAAATGAATATACTTTACCTATTGTTAAGTAATATATGCAGGAAGCATTGTGTTGAAGAGCTGGCAATCTGTTTTCATGTTGCTGCATCATTCGTGCTGTGGAGCTGCTGTGTAAGTGTCATGAATGTGTGCAGTGTAATAGTGTACGTGTGCGAGGCAAATCCGTTAGGGTAGCTGTGTACTTCCGGATTGTATAAGTTAGTGTTCTAAAATGGCGTCTAATGTGTGGTATGTGGCTGTGGCTAATTTAGTGCCCTTCGTTTCGGATGTCGTCTGACTTTTTCAGAAAATCCGTAGGTGTTTGGTGGTGTTTTGCATGTCTAGGGGCCTTTGGCCTCGTTTTGGTTTTGTTCGGCGGCCATTTTTTCTCTCGCTTAGGTGATTTTCGGGTGTCTAAACTCTGAAATTTTGAGTTAAATCGCGGTGTAACTTCACTTGCAGAGGTCCTGGGTGCACCCCCTTGCTGTGGGTAACCTTTTTATGTGTTTGTTGTGTGTATTTATTGTGTTTGTAATGTTTTTGGGGTTTTGCGGGTTGCGTCCTTGTTTTCGGATCTCGTACGTCTTTAGGGAAATCCGTAGGTGTTTGGTGGTGTTTTGCGTCTTTAGACTGCTGTAGCCTCGTTTTCGTTTCTTTCGGCGGCCATTTTTTCTGTCGCTTAGGGGATTTTTGAGTGTCTAAACTCTTTTATTTGCAGTAAAATTGAGGTGTAACTTCAGTTTTCGAGGTCCTAGGTGCCCCCCCTTGCTGTAGGTAAGCTTTTTATGTATTTGTTGTGTGTATTTATTGTGTTTTTCATGTTTTCATGTGCGCGGGTTTTGGCGGATTTTTGCGAGGTCGTAATGGGTCGTAACGTGTCTCCTATTTTGCTTTTGTAACTACGTAAATGTCGTGCTCCATGCCAGCAACTGCGGCCCTCGCTTTGTGAGGACAGCAGGCTTGCTGCGCAAGCCCGTAAGCGTTAGCAACGGCTCGCATGCTCACAACTATATATGTGATTCATAACAATAACATTATTATACTCTTTCACTCTTGGAGGGGCCAGTCATGCATTGGAAGGGATAGCCTCTAAACCAGACTATTTAAAATAACACAGCAAAGGCCCCATTTACAGAAGAAATAAAATGTACACATAAAGTAAATTAAAATAGTTTCTTCTGAAAAAATCAAGTGTATGTGTTGGATAACTGAGCTTGAACGTTGAGTACTTTAAGCATAAATTGCGTAAAAATTGAATGACTTAATCCCATGTGACTAATTACCTCTCACAATAGAGCATGCCCAGGCAGATAAATAGTAATGCTCAAAGAGATTTTTAATTGTGAAAGTCTTATTATTGTAATCTATTCAAACTGGGCATGCACCTGTAGCTTATCACCCTCATCATGAGAGATAATTAGTCATATGAGATTAAATCATTATAAGAGTGGGAGGACCATTTTATTTAATTTATGCATAAAGTACCCAACTTACAATTATCTAACATTTCAATTCAAATGTAGTAATAACAGCCAATTGTAATTATATGTATTTATATGTGTACTCCAATAGGAGGGACTTTTGCTGTTACTTTAAAAGTGCACTTTGAAATTATTACCTGCATAACATGGAGAAAATGCAAGAAAATAGTAGAAATGTGCACTGAGAAAATATATCCACATAAGAGAAAACAATCCTTATTAGTCCTTGAAAACTGTGTGCACAGTGGGATTATTTCTGTCAAGACTGTGATCCAGGGAATACACTAAAACAGTAAGAGCAGTTTATAGAAACTCAACAGATTTCACTCCAAGCCCTCGACAAAACAAAACAAAAAAAGTACAGTCTCACAGCTTTCCCCCCAGGAATTCTCTCTGTGAGTGTTTGAACTAGAACCTGATTGTGATGCAAACGAGCTCTCGGCAGGAATCTGCTTCAGAGAGGGGACAGCAGGGGGCTACGGGCATCAGGTGTGTGCCAGGGAAACCATGTAGGCATGAGACCATCCTGCCAGCCTGGGCACTGTTAGTGTGACCTTGTCTGCATCCTCACATCCCCTAAAAATAGGACAACCCACAGCCCCCCATCCCGCTGAGGATGCAACTGGTAGCAAATTAGACAGTAACAAGGAGAGAGAGGCGATGGGGCCACTGTGCATGAGATTCTCTGTGCTCAATTCTAGAGACCACATCTGCAGGAGGGCAGAAATAATCTGTGCAGAGGAAGGCTCATAAAAAGACAAATGGATGTTATCAAAAAATCTATTAGGAAAAGGCCTTAATGGAGACTTACGACTGGAACCTTCACATCGATAATTAGTGGGACATAGAAAGTCCGTTTAACAATCGCCTATAATGAAGAGGAAATGTGGACACCTTTTTTTTATAACACAGCTTTAATAAAGTAATTTGATTATGTTATCCAGTTAACTTCCAAATATGGTTGTTTCATAAACCGGTGTTTGCTTATTCAAGATTTCACATGCCCTATTAAACAAAACATTGCAATATCTTGTCACCTTTGTATCCCTCTCTAATTCTCACACTTTCTCTCCCTCCTCCCTCTCTTCCTCACTCCCTTTCTGGTTCTGCTCTACCTTTCTCATCTTTCAGTTCCCTTTCTTTCTCACCTCTCATGCATCCTATATCCTCTTGGTCTTTCCATTTTCTCTTCCTTCCCAAGTCTGTCATCCCTTTTTCTCTCCCCCCCCCCCTCCCTCCCCTTCTTACTTCCTCATCTCTCCTCTCTCCCAACATATACATAAAAAAATCAGGACAAAAACTATAAAGGAATTCCAGCACACCTGGGATACTAAAAGGATATCCTGAGGATTTTGGCAGATAAGACAGGCAGCTTATGGTTTTTACTCTGTATTTTCTGCATTATGATATTACGATATGATAGACATAACATCTCCATTGACTAGAATGGACACTGACTGCAGATTCATGGAGAGCAAGCTTTAACCCACCCATAGATGGACATATTGCTTCTTGTAACCAGTAACTTGAAAGCTAGCACTGATAAATAAATGTTTGAATGTAAGTATACACTAGGAAGGGAGCAACATCATTAAATCATGTTCATAAAGTATTTATTCAATTTACGCAATTATATGGGGTTCTTTAACAAAAATGTCAGCAGCCTCCCATAATTAAAGACCCAAGAGCAAGAAATCATGAAGGGCAGTACAAAAGAAGACTTCAATCTAATAATGGACACCACTACAAAGTGCCCAATGCAGTCACTCTCTTGCGCCATTACAGAGAAGAGTTAAACCCTATAGTATATCAGACTGAACCTGCCCACTAAAACAGCTCAGTCCAAAAAAGTAAGAAAACTCTTTTTTTCCCCAAGAGGCATCCAGCAAACTGTAGATATAAGTTTCAGACACAACTGGCCTTCAGTGTGATCTATATCTCTATGAGGAGAAACATACACTTATTCTAGATTGTAAGCTCTTCAGAGTAAGTATCTCTATAATTGCTCTGTGAACAAGCTAAATTCAAATTTATGGATTGCTGGTGGTGGTCGCCAGTCTTGTATCCTCTGCTCTATAGCTTGTAGACATCTGCTTTATCCAAAAGCGTATTACTGCAAATATGGGGCATTCAAAAAAAAAGTCCTATTCTAGCTGGGTCAAAACAAATGCAGGGAAATACTAGTTTATTAAATTGTGTTCGATTCATAGTATAACCTCACGGAAAAGGTGGTAAAAATGAATACAGCAAAATATTTTTTTAAATATTTTTGGTGAGTCTGTGATTTCAGATAAAATTGCCATGTGACATATGCAATATTATCTGCTATTTTACACTTGGTAATAAAAATGCAGACTGGGTAAGTGAAATATTTGTTTTAAATTCATATTCTGATGCCAGCGTGTGTGGCTCAGACCTGAAGGGGTTACTGACAAATCAGTGAATTGAGCTGTCACTCCGGGGACACTCCAAAATGAGAACATTTAGGGTGTCATTTATTAGAGTTAAACAGGAACGTATTTCATTTAGTAATTGGCTCCTCGCCCTACGCCATCCTTCCTTTCTCTATTTTTTTTTCTTTGCAGATGAAAACTCATAAATGAAATATGTTGGCCGGGTGCCCAGCAAGGAAATATAAAGGAATGAATAATGTTTCTATCTCAATCACAGTCATTGCTTTTAATATTCCTAATTACTTGAAAAAGCTGCGTATTCAGTACAGGAGAAGTCTTTTCTTCTTCTGTCGTCTTTTTTTTTTTACTCAGTGATACAAACTGGCTAAGAGCATCCCAGCTTGTTGGGTCTTTGTGGGGTTGAACACAGCAGTCTTAATTTACTGTTAGTTTGTGAAGAAAGAGCACACCTACTAAATGGTGCTAAGGTGTAAGGGCCATTTCTATTATCAGTGCTAAAGCTTTTGCACTTTAACACCACTTATTACAACTGTTCCTAATGTATTAAATGTATATAGAAGAGCCTTAGAAATTGATATAGAACATTTTATGATTTTCTTCCTTTTTATGCAGTTAATGGTTAGATTATTATTTAAACGCATTATTTTGTCTTTCTATATTTTATTTGATTTCTTTTTTTTATAATGAGAATTAAAACACACTCTAATGTTTGCTCCAACAATTTTCCTTCTGTCCTTCTTAGTTACATCAGTGACTAAATATTGTGCATTCTAAAGTTTAGATAATTTCTCAGCTCTTTGCCCACCAGAAAATAAGTGTTGATGGTCTTTGGACTTCTAAGCCGAGATAGCTACACATGTCTTTTTAACAGACCACCGAGCAATAAAAAAGTATATATGTTTCAAAATGTTGTGCTTGACTAAAAACTTAATTGAGCCAGGAAAGAGTCATTAAACCTGTTTTTAATGAAAAAAGACAACATTTTAAATCCTGATCTGCTGTATCCTGGAGGCATCCATGATACATTGGTGGAAGTTGTGTGTGCGCGGGGGGCATTTAACTTTCTAGAGAGTTGTGGTTCCATCTATTCATGCACATTTTCTGCTTCAGGGTCTGTAGGGAGGAAGGGGTGTGTTGTCAACGTCATTGATAAAATCTAACTGACTTCTCTCTTTTCCCTCTCCTCAACCCCTCTCTCCACTGAAACACACCCCCATGATCCAGCTTTTAAAAAGTGATGTAAGAAACAGAAAATGGATTCTTTAAAAATGTAGATTTGCCATAAAATTTTAAAATCTGTGCATTCTGATTGGTTATACTTTTAACCATTCAGATATGGGGCAGAAGTCGTTCAAATACTTGTTTCAGCAATAAGAAACCACAAAAATATTTTATAATGCAAGAGCGCTGTCAAAAAAACCTTAGTCGCACTGGAGCTCCATAGAGGAGGAGATTCGTTAGGTGATTTTTTTTATTTTTATAGAGAGATAGGATTTTTATGAGGAGGCCTATTTCCACAGGCCGAAGATTAGGAATAAGGGCTTCAATCAAGCAAGAAGAGGAGGGATTGTTCAATCAATTTGAAAATGCCCTATTATGCAGGGCAACGAGTGAGAAGCAGGGCTTCAAAGATAGTCGTTGTAGAGTCGTCAAGGTGGAGGGTAAGCATAATTTTCCCCTATAAGTGTAATTTTTTTTCCGGTCACTTTATTTTATTTTTTCATTTTTTATTTTTAGATTATTTTAATTTTTTTTTCATTTTATCTAATTTTGTACCGCTTTTGGAGGTCCATATGAACACCCATTTGGGGATAGAGTCAGTGCTGGTCCCACTATGGTAGACTTTAGGGTGCCATGGGGATCCCTAAGGACCCCCGTGGTAGACAATTAGGTTTAGGTTCCATGTGGGTACAGTATACCATGGGGACCCCAGTAGTATAGGGGTTCATTTAAGATACCATGGGGATCTGTAAGGACCTTTGTGGTATAGGGGTTAATGTTAGATGCCATGGGATTACCCCCGTGGTAGGCAGTTAGGTTTAGGTTCCATGTGGGTACAGTATACCATGGGGACCCCAGTAGTATAGGGGTTCATTTAAGATACCATGGGGATCTGTAAGGACATTTGTGGTAGAGGGGTTAATGTTAGGTGCCATGGGATTACCAGGGGGATCCACAGGTACCCACATGGTAAATGGTTAGTTAGGTGCCATTGATGTCCATATAGACCCCCATGGTTAAGGTTAGAGGCCTACATAAGGGGTTAATGGAGCCTCCACCACATGAGGGGAAGGGGGCGTGATGGCCCCTGGTTATTGAAGGGGGAATTCATGGGGATACCCAAGCTTATAGCAAGTATTGAGGAGAAACCAGCGGATACCCAGCTCATAGGTGATAGTGTGTTATAGGAGGAGCGGTCAAAAACATTCTGCATATTGTATATAATCCCTTTCCCTACTATGGGAAGGGGTTTATATAGATAGACTGATAGGGATATGGGAGGATGCTAGTGTAGTGTGTTCACATTCGTAGGTACCATTCCTTAGTGTTGCTATGGAGTACTGAGATTCAGACTTGTTGTCTCCTGCGATGTTAGACAAGTTAGAGCTAGAGACCAATGGCAAAACTCTTTTTGTGTGAGTCAGTAACATTTTATAAGATTTTTTTTTTGTGAGAGCAGTAGAATAGCTTTGGAAATGAGCTTTTCCAAACTCCTGTACCTGCGAGACAGCCTTACAGGAGTACTTATGGGAACCATTGGGCACGAGACCATAGTATGGGCTGTAAATTGCGACCTGAGATAATCTTCAATAAATATATTTGTTTAATACTAGGTTTCAAAATATATTTTTCTTGATCCTCTTACTCAACAATGCTATGTTTAACAGAATAGGAGGTAACCTGGCAGAATTAGGTGTATGAACGGACAAGCACATGCCTTATAATGTCTGCACAGCAGTTTCTATACAAGTGATTTACAGAAGACAATGAGATTCCAGGTAATTAAATATTGTTGTTAATGATGCATGATTATTGATTCACAGACAAAGACAAAGGATAATATTGAATGCTGTTGTTTTTAAGGGACATTTCCTTTCAGCAAAATTAAGCCATACACAAATGCACTGGTGAGGAATTTGAAGTAATAAAATCAGCGTATAAGAATTAAAAGAAATCAAAAACAACTAAAAACAACTGAAACAGAATCTAAAAAACAAAACAAATAAACCATGCAGTAAAAAAACAGAAAGGAGCTAGCGAGAGGTTTGGGAGCTTGGGAGGGAACTCCTCCATAAAACTATATACATCTTCTAGAAGTACCTGGCCTGTAAAAAAGGAGTTGTCCTACACAGTACATACACGAAACTAACTGACACACACAGTCAGCTTTAGATGCTCATTTTGGACCATTTTTCATTTTTCAATAACATATTTTGGTCTGATTGGTTTATCTATGCACTTTTTATTCATTCTAAGTAACTTGTCGGACCCTAAAGACATATCAATAAATGATTTAAGGTGCAGTAATGTCCATTATAACTCACTTCTCCAAATTGAAGCAATCAAGAAGATTGTCAACTATAGCACTGTCATGCTCCTTATTCCTACAGGTGGGAAATCCCTAATGATGTCACACACACGTGACATCATGAAGGGTTCCCTGGCTCTACAGAAAAACGCTCTGGTATTAGAGGCATGGAAAAAGAGAAATGAAAGCAGCAAGAGGGGGGATGTGGTTGCCCATGGTGAGGTACACTATGAAAAACAACTCTATATACAAAATTGAAGTAATTAGTAGGTGCCTCTTGTACTGCCCGCAGCTCCGCCCATGCTCATTCCACACGGTACCCTGCACTGGACATTAGTGTGGGGATTGTTTGCAACTTGGTGGCACATGTAAACTGATGCTGTGGCTGCCTCTAGATTGTGAGAACCAGTAGTGTGAGTTTGTTATCAGGTTAAACAGTTAGCTCTATAGGACAAATAATATACAGGTAGTAGTGTGAGTCTTAGGGCTGTTCTGTACTCACCACTAGAGCAGTCTGCACCTCCCCAGCCAGGCTCACAGTGACAGGTATCTGGAGATACACATCGGCCATGTACACACTCCTCTGTGCAGAGAGCTGTGGAGAAAAGGCATAGCATTAGGCACCCAGAAAAAAAGTACATCTCAAGCTGTCAGGAGACCTGTTTTTCAGACAGAATTTCTCTGATCAGTGCTCCCACTGCTGCTAGGAATTATGGATAGTTACATGCAAATGTCCTCAGAATACAACCTTGCATTGGGGTATCGGGGCAGAGGTAGGTCCTGTGAAATGAGTCCCATGAAAGTGATGTCTATGGATGCCTTTTGACAATGTACCTCAAACCAAGGCTATGCGCTGAAGGCTGTCTGAGAGTAGCACACAAATGCCTGAAGGTATACCATGTTAAATGGGCTAAAGGCAAAAAGGTGGCCTATCTTGAGACTTATTTGCATGAAATTACTCAAAATCCTAAACTGCAAAAAAATCAAGATTTATGGGCTGCTTGAGACATGTATATATATTTACAATGTTTTACTTTCCTTAAAGTCTTGTTAAAATGTCCACCTCTATTCATGTGTGAGGATCATTCCACCACCCATCATTACATCAAAAACATTAACTTATTGAAGGCGCATTGCAGTTTGGGAAAAACATCATTTTTGTGAATTATGTAACAAACTAACACTATTAGCACTTCTTGCTGGCTTGGAGCATGAGGACACATGCCTGATGAAGGAGAGATTGAGATGTGCTATGTCACTGGTTATTAAGTTCAAAATACCACCCTTCCCATTATATGCTAAGATGCAGGTAGTTACACTTCAAAATGGCAAGTTCTAATATGGATGCTATGCACCTACCCCCTGTTTGAAAAGACATGGAGGATTATTGGCATATCAGCTTTTATACTCTGGCAGAATTTTGTTTAAAATATATTTTGCTAGTTTGAGACCCTTTTGCTTTCATTATGGGTAAATGGTGACAAGACATGACATCCAATGCACAGTTGGTTGTCAGTTTAACCAGTCCTTAAAAAAATATTACAATATACAAACATTAGCCATATTCAGGATGATAAAACCAAGCTATACAATAAAATAGTAAGCGCATTCAATCTTACACCTACCCAACTAAAGTCTAGTTACATCCAGACTTCATGCCCAGTTCTATAATTACTTTTACAAAATATGGAAAGCAACAGGACTTACTCAAATTGATGAATTTTTTCAATGACGCAGGTTATAAATCATTTGCTGAATTAAACAAAAAATCCCCCATGGCCGTGTGGACACTTCCATCAATTTCTGCAGTTTAGGCATTTTGTTAGATCCCCAGCCAGAGAGAAAAAATAACAAACAACATCAAAACAGTATTCAAACTTGTGCTCTACTGAATGTAAAGTAGTGGGATGATAGCAAAGGTCTATCACTCACCAACAAACTCTCAAATATCCCTGAATGTGTAAAAAAGAGGAGAGATGGTAAACGAGCTGTAAGAATATAGATGAGACAAAACATTTGTGTAATCTGAGAAAATGTCACTACGGTGCTGAACTAGACACTCATTGAACTACATTCAATTTATCTAGCTATCTTGCCAATGTGATGCAGGCAAGGAAACGTTTATACTAAATGGTGAGGGTATTTAAGCATGCTTGGGGTACACAGGAGTCTATGCTTAAGGTTTATTAAGCCAAGCTTATTAGTTAAATAGAATGAACAGACTAGATGGGCTTTTTGGTTCTTAGATGACATGAAATCAGTGTTTCTATGTGAAATGTAAAATTTTAGGTACACAGGATACTTCACTCTGGCCCAAGGGGCACTTATTACACAAAATGTCCTGAAGTCTTCCAATACTAAAGCTCAACTTTAAAAAGAGACGCTGAACGTCAAAAATGTTGAATCATGATTTATACAGTAAGGGACCAAATGAACTAAAGGATGCAGTGCCGGATCTCCCGAAAGCCCACATGGTTAGAGACGAGGATGGCCGATACAAAAAGGGGCAGCATATGGAAAATGGTTTCATTTTTATTATTTTCCACTTTATCTCCACTTCTTTCTTTTCTTTCACCATTTGCGCATCCCCTCTTATTTTCTCACTCTCTTCCTAATCATGTCTCTATTTTAACATCTTTTTTTTTTGCCATTCTATATTCTGTTACCTCCTTCCCCCTTCTTACTCTTCTCTTTCATGTCTACTCTTTCCCTATTTCCAATCTCTCTCAATCCCTCCATTCTCTCTCTATCCCAAATCTCCTCCTTCTATACCCCCATCCCCAGCTTCTGTATCTCTCTACTTCCCAATATACCCTCTTTTTTCCTCATCTTTCATCACTATCCACCTCTTATATCCCTATTTCTTCCTACTCTCGATCCCTCATTATCCTGTGCTCTGCTGACTCATCCTAAACCCTAGAATTCTCCTTTTAGGATAATGCTGCAATTTGCCAAGGGCAGCAGATTGATTGAATCTGTTTCTGAAAGTGTTGGACTCCTTCAGTTGTTATGTTATCATATAGTGCATATGTCCAGTTTTCCAACACTTTACTGTTTACTACATACCACCCATAGAAAGATTTATTTTCTTATGCAAATGAGTAAAATATTAGCAATGTTCTGTGATTCCTGAGAATAAGCAAATAGAGACTCTTAACATCCCTCCAACAATCACATTAAATGGGATCTTTAGGCAAAAAATCTTCTGCTTTATATGAATATAATATTTAGATCACTATGGCTAATATCATGGTTATAATTGGAAGGATAAAATTAAGTTCATATACTTCTAAAAATCCCCAACAGTAACAGATTCCTACCCTCTTCCTGTTCTGTTTCATGTAGGGTGCCATGCTTCACAGCCCTGACATAAGACCACACTCACAGGGGTGGGCCTTCACACCACACCAGTGTCTCATGTTACTGCACGCAACCAGTGGCATGCTGTGCAGCTGCTTGTGGCTACATAAAACTGGTAGTGGGAAACCTCGTCCATGTGGGTGTGGTACTAAGGTCAAGGCTGTGAAACATGGCACCCAACATGAGAGAGAACAGGAAGAAAGGTAGAGATTACAAAAGATGAGAATATATTACTCTGTGAGCTTCTAAGAAGTTTCACTGAGGAGAATAAAATTAATGAACTTGTATAGTTAAAACATTTATACAAAACATTTTTTGCCCAATCAGTCCCTTTAAAGGTCTTTCCAAGTGTGTGCAAGATACAGCCAAAAACAATCCATTTTCTTTCCTTTTACTGTTCTATTTGTGCACATAGACCAGACAATGAAACATATACAGGATAATTTCTGTAACTGCTCACAGCTCTCTCACAATTGTATTATGTATAAAGTGTGAGGTAGGTGTGGAGCAAATGTGCTCCCCTCCATTTTATATGTTACAATTTATTTTATTTAAACTATTAGTAATTGTGTGAAGACATGAACAATTCTACAATCTCTTAATAAAGTAGCTTTGTCATGTTACTGCTGGAAACCGAAAAATTAAACACTTTTTTCATACAATTACCATAACAAGATGTCAAGTGAAAAACAATGGAAACTAATGAGCCCCCACTCCACTAAACAGATGAGGGTAATAGGGTGTGCTGTATACACGGGACAAATCACAGCATATCTCAATAAGATGCTAACTCAATTTATCAAGGTCTCTACACCCAAGCATTGCCTCAGCGGGTTTTACACAAAGCCCACACTACATACACACATCAAGAAGGATGACAGACAATTGGTCCTATTAAATTTGAAGCAGTAGCAGAATCTGCAAGCCCGTAAGGGCTGCGGGCTTGAAATCTGGCTGTGTTAAAGTGCTATTAAATTAGACCATGCCATGAGTTACGGGCTTGAGACACAAATCCATATCCATTCTTGCACACGTTGGATGTGCGTCCGTGAACGTGATCAATTAGTCAAACCCTTAGTTACGGGTTTAGATGGAGCCAATGGCAACAGAGATCGCCATCATTACGTCACTGAGAAATAGAGATTGGATTTCAAAGCGTTACAGGCTTCAATTACGAGTTACGATCGGATCCTCATTACAGAAAAAAATGCCATATTGATAACTCAGCAAATATGATATTCTAGTCCATGCGAGCGAGTTCCATTATATGTATTAACACATTGATTGCCGCGATTGATACAACACGGAAAATAAACTGTAAATAAAGTATATTTCGGGGCCGATTCGCGGACCTGAAAATGTTGTGCTATTAATTCTAATAACTAACATCACTTTCCCTTTTATTATAAGTACAGTAGTGTGTGTATATTTGCATTTACAGTGCTACGGATTGGACTTTAAACTCCTAGGGGTTTCCTCTCTAGTACCTGTTGGCCTATTGGCTCCATTTGCGGGTTACAGGCTTTACCGCCAGTGAATTTGTTTCAATTTAGTAGCGTGAGTGGAACGCAACATTTACCGGCTTGTCCAGTAGCGTTCTTGCCCTTGCCCAGCAAGTCATTGGTGGGTTGCTTTACGGGCCAATTTAATAGCCACAAGTTTTGCGGCCAACGTTACAGGCTACGGTTTTGAACGTTGAGGGAATTTAATAGGGCTAAATGTAACTAGCAACGTATTAAGTGAAGGTGATCAAATGTGAGTCTGTCCCTTTAAATAGAGGCATGTGGGAGTCTGACAGAGGAGTGTTCTCTTACATGAGACTAATAAAAGATATTCAATATGAATATGAAATGACAGTAAAAAAAAGTTTACTCACATTTTTTACTGTTGTAATCATTTTCAGTGTTTCTGCCTGTTTCATTCTTCTCTCCCTATTGTGTCATGTAGGGATGGACAACACTCCTTTGCTTTAGCAGAAAGTTCCCAAGGCTCCTTATGAACTATTTACACTGTGCTAGAGCAAACAAGTGTGGTCCTCCAACACAAAAAAGCATACAGCAGATTTTGACACAATAAAGGGAGGGGAATGAAACAGGCAGAGACACTGAAAATTGATTACCCACAGTGGCAAGCAAATGAACAATAAAAAGTCAGTAAAGTAGATAAATATTTTATACTCTATATTCAGACTGAACAGAACTTCTATAAGAGTGTTCTATTAAAGGTAGACTGTCCCTTCATAAAGAGACAGATATATACTTTAAAAGACAGGTTAGATTTAAATAAAAAATGTATCATTACTATCCATAAATAAAATAATGATTACATTCTTTAGTAAAAAAAAAAAAAAAAAAGAATAAAAAATCATGTTTATGAATGATAAAGTTTGGAGAGCAGAGTGCAGGGGAGATTTGACAGATAATCCCTGGGCTATATCCGACTAGTGAGATATCTGTATCATGTTTGAAGGGAGAAATCAGTGTTTGGTTTGTTAATATACAGAGTAGAAGTGGCTAATCAATTAGAAAGTACGCCTCTTTAATTATTCAGCCCATGTTTGGTACACCTCCTGTACTGCCTGCCAGCACTGCAGTTACACCAGAGGTTTGAGCGGGCTTGTTAACTCCTTCACTGCTGGCATCACTACTCTAACACAAAATCATCTTGGGGCAAACAATAGAGACTGCTACATGTAGAGACTGCTACTTACTTTTCCCAAATTACATTGGTCCGTTAATGTGCAGAAATGGTTCTGATCTATTTATTTCACAGCTTGAAATGAATGAAATGCAACTATTTAGAATTTAGAATTTGAAATGTAAAGTTCAGATAAAATTCAGCTATTTGGAATGAAGTTCTCCCACCACCCCACTCTATCTGAATCTTCTTTGTACATATTTTTCAAAGGTAATAATTATACATTAACAAAATCCTTACATTAGTTGCCTTCAATAGTCAGTCCAAGTACTGGGGAGTCTGCCAGTCCTCATGTTAAAACAAGGCATGAGAAGTGGGGTGAAAAACAATTAACTTTCAACGTTGTTAATTGTTCTCTGTACTAATATATGTGGGGGCATGCAAGTATGTAAGTTTAAAATGTATGTTTTTGATTTTCTAAATACCTTATGAGATATACTAGATCAACTTAAACCTCCCTCCCCGTTGAGTCTCTCCTTTTGGCCACTAACCAAGGCAACAAGCACAGGGAATTCCCAGGTGTGGCCATAGTGCCAGCAAGTCTCATCTCTTATCCTCTTATCTTAACTTCCCCCAGTACATGTAGACTGCATGTAGGCGCATCTTCCATCTGGGGTGCAAGCCAGGGAAAAATCAAAGGCACCGGGTATCATGTCCATTGTCACAATAACTCTCCCTTCCAGTGGCCCTAGTCAGCTGTAGTTGAGGTTGGCAAGGCCAAGTCACTAATCCTTCTGGCGAGAGAACACATCCACATTTTGGTGATTCCTACCTTGTCTAGGAATGGTAAAATTGTTAGTCTGCAGGGCAAGGCTCCAACGAAGTAGACAGCCATTATTGTGATCGGTGTCTATGGTGAGCTCCCGACCATAAAGATAGGGTTGCAACTTCTTAAAAGGCCAACCAACTGCACAACACTCCTTTTCAATGGCCGCATAATTTACCTCCCAGGGCAGCAGCTTGTAACTGATGTAAGCAACTGAATGTTCCTCTCCTTGGTCGTTGACCTGTCTGAGTACAGCACAGATACCATAGGCAGAGGCATCAGTCTGTACTATAAAAGCATGGTCTACTCGATTAGTCAGAGAAGCTGCTTCTTTGTCAAGTCAGTTAGAGGTTTGGCCTTGAAGCTGTAATCAGGTACACATTTACAGTAATAGCCTGCTGCACCTAAAAATGCCATGACCTGTCGCTTAGTGTGAGCTAAAGATTCTACCTTAGCTGGCTCAGGACAGAAATTCCCACTACCTACCAAATGCCCTAAGTACTGTACTTCTCCCTTCCCAAACTGGCATTTGTCATCCCATATCTCTCTAAATATGGCAATATCATCTAGGTATGCATGGGTTTTGCATCCACTGGTCTACCAGCCTTTGCAAAGTGGAGGGGGTATTTTTCATTCCAAATGGCATCACCATGAATTGGTAAAGACCAGACTGAGTGATAAAAGCCAACCTCTCTTTAGCAGAGAAGTTCTGCCAATAGCCCTCAACAAGTCTAGTGTGGTTATGAAAGTGGCCCTTCCTAGGAGATCGAACAGTTAATCTGCTTTAAGGATGGAATAAGCATCGGTAACTGTATTCTCATTAAGCTTCTATTAGTCTAAACTGAAGAATGTAATACCATCTTTTTTGAGAACTAGCTAAACCGGTTTGGCCCAGGGTCTGCAGGAGGCCTCAATCACACCCATGGCTAGCAACTTGGGAAATACTTTCTTGATGCTATCCTTAACTAACTCAGGCACTCTGTAGGGTGATTGCTTAAGCAAAGCCTGATGTGGAGTGAGGATCTCATGGTCATGAAGAGCTGAGACTGGGTAAGGTCAAAAATGGCTGTGGATATCAGCTTAGCACATTCTGAAGTTGTTGCTCCTGCTGGAGCTTAAGGTTAAGAAAAGTAAGTTGAGGCCTCTCTTGTTCGCACAAGATTTGGAGTAATGAGGTCGGGCAGTACTCCCAGGTGTGGCCATCTTGTCTTGACTTCCCCAGTACATGTAGACTGCATGTAGGCACATCTCCCACCAGGGGTTCAAGCAAGTGAAAAATCATAGACACTGGGTCATGTCCATTGTCATAGCTTCCAACAGAGCACTTACAGTTACAATATGTAAATCAAGCTGCTAAATATTATGAATAATATTTTTTTCTTTAGGGGATGTAGACAAAGTTGCAATTGTTGGAGTACTGTAAACTACAAGTCAAAATAAGCAATATCACAATTGATTATAATTAATAAAAAAATAAATCTCTAATCAGAAATCTTACATTGAAAATTGTTTATTCTTAGCTGTAATCAGATTATAGGACCCTTCCTCCTCAGTGATTGGCACTTAATATAAACTCTATAGGGGGGTCACAGATAAAGCAATTGTTTTCTGAATGTCCTTGAGGGGAGTTGGGTTGTGCATTGCTATACCTGGAACAACTGAAATTGCTTTTATTACGTATAAAATCTCTGATAAGAGGCTGACAAAGCAAGTAGATTACAGTACTACAACAACAAATGCCTTTTCTGCGCCTCTTTACTGTAGTGGTAACACAAGCCATGGCCATTTAAATGTCTGCATGTATGAAAACCCCAGCATTATAATGTTCCAAAGATTCAAGTTATGCTGGCTCCTGCATTATAGGCTGCAATATGGAGTTTCATTTAAAAAATTGCATACAGTTAAACTGCTGCAGACAGAAATAAGAAAGCATGGCCAAAACTTTGAGCTGTAGAAGTACCTTGTCAAAAATCTTTTTATACAGGCGTAGGGTACCATATCTTTTAGTAGTGCTCATATTATCAAAGCTGATGTGAAAGGTTTGCTGCCGCTACATGTTACTACTAAACTAGGCTTTCTGTTTAATGTACACAATACACATCATAGTAAATATAATGAATCTATTTATTGCTAAAAACTTAGAACAGGAATGTTATTCCATTTTTGTATTGCAGTAACATGCAATAGAGATATTGTGAAAAGTACTATATTACAGATGGGATGGTAGATAAGTGGAACAGTCTACCAGAAGAAGAGTAAACAGTACAGGAATGCAGCCATGCCTGGATTAATCACAATGCTACACTGAGGATTAAGCTAAGACAAACTTTTTAGATAGATTCAATGGACATGCTTGATTAGCTTTTTATTTCTTGTCCGTCATCAAATCTATGTTTATTTATATTTGGATTTTTGCACTGCAGATTTCTCATAAAAGCTTTAAAGGGAAACTCTTGTGTATTCTTACGTATTCATTAAACTAGAGGTCTGATTGAAGGTAGAATAGCAGCAGATAGAGAAATAAGAAATAAGCACTTCTGCTATTTGTACTAGACATATACTCGCATATACGAATACTGTACATATATAAGATTTTACTCTGTAGTAATCTATATTTATAAAAATCATATGTTATTTAAAATCTCATAACAAACTGACCTCCCAGTGTATATGGAGTGATAAAAATAGTGTGCACTTCTTCCTCTGCTAAGAGTCACACTGAGCGCAACCATTGATTTTTGTGGGTTTTCTTTCATTACTCTATTCTACTGATAAAAGAAAAAACAAAAGGACATTTTGTCTGGGTATTCATGTGGCGATCCAGAAGGACAGGACTCAGGCTGGAAAAGCAGATAGGATCTCAGTATGGGGGGAAAGGCAGTGAGCAAGTGCCGATCAATAGCAGCATTAACCAGGACATAGGGATGTATGGCAGAGGCTGCTTAATACACACAACTGTGATCACCAACACTAACATGAGAACATGAAATCCAGTATAATGCATTGCTCAGCGTACTGCCCAGCTACAGAGACTGCTTAGCCTACAAGACAGAGACTGCTCAGCCTACAACACAGAGACTGCTCAGCCTACAACACAGAGACTGCTCAGCCTACAACACAGCTACACCACCTGCCCAGTCTACAACACGGCTACACCACCTGCCCAGTCTACAACACGGCTACACCACCTGCCCAGTCTACAACACAGATACACCTCCTGCCGAGTCTACAACACAGCTACATCTCCTGCCGAGTCTACAACATGCCTACACCTGCTGCCAAGTCTACAACATGCCTACACCAAGTCTAGAACACGGCTCAACCTACTGCTCAGTCTACAACACGGCTACACCACCTGCCCAGTCTATAACACGGATACACCTTCTGCCCACTCTAGAACACAGTTACACCAGCCCAGTCTACAACACAGCTACACCACCAGCCCAGTCTACAATACAGCTACACCGGCGGCCCCGGCTACAGCACAGCTACACCGACGGCCCAGTCTACAACACAGCCACACCTGCTGCCCAGTCTACAACACAGCTACACCGGCGGCCCATTCTACAACACAGCTACACCAGCGCCCCGGCTACAGCACAGCTACACCGGCGGCCCAGTCTACTACACAGCTACACCTGCTGCCCAGTCTACAACACAGCTACACCAGCTGCCCATTCTACAACACAGCTACACCAGCTGCCCAGTCTACAACACAACTACACCTGCTGCCCAGTCTACAAAACAGCTACACCAGCTGCCCAGTCTACAAAACAGCTACACCTGCTGCCCAGTCTATAACACAGCTACACCGGCGGCCCAGCATACAGCACAGCTACACCGGCGGCCCAGTCTACAACACAGCTACACTGGCGGCCCAGTCTACAACACAGCTACACCTGCTGCCCAGTCTACAACACAGCTACACCAGCTGCCCAGTCTACAACACCGCTACACTGCCCAGTCTACAACATAACTACACCTGCTGCCCAGTCTACAACACAGCTACACCAGCTGCCCAGTCTACAACACCGCTACACTGCCCAGTCTACAACATAACTACACCTGCTGCCCAGTCTACAACACAGCTACACCAGCTGCCCAGTCTACAACACAACTACACCAGCTGCCCAGTCTACAACACAGCTACACCTGCTGCCCAGTCTACAACACCGCTACACCAGCTGCCCAGTCTACAACACAACTACACCAGCTGCCCAGTCTACAACACAGCTACACCAGCTGCCCAGTCTACAACACCGCTACACCTGCTGCCCAGTCTACAACACAACTACACCTGCTGCCCAGTCTACAACACAACTACACCTGCTGCCCAGTCTACAACACAGCTACACCTGCTGCCCAGTCTACAACACCGCTACACCTGCTGCCCAGTCTACAACACAACTACACCTGCTGCCCAGTCTACAACACAGCTACACCAGCTGCCCAGTCTACAACACAACTACACCTGCTGCCCAGTCTACAACACAACTACACCTGCTGCCCAGTCTACAACACAGCTACACCTGCTGCCCAGTCTACAACACCGCTACACCTGCTGCCCAGTCTACAACACAACTACACCTGCTGCCCAGTCTACAACACAGCTACACCAGCTGCCCAGTCTACAACACAACTACACCTGCTGCCCAGTCTACAACACCGCTACACTGCCCAGTCTACAACACAACTACACCTGCTGCCCAGTCTACAACACAGCTACACCAGCTGCCCAGTCTACAACACAACTACACCTGCTGCCCAGTCTACAACACAACTACACCTGCTGCCCAGTCTACAACACAGCTACACCAGCTGCCCAGTCTACAACACAGCTACACCTGCTGCCCAGTCTACAACACAGCTACACCAGCTGCCCAGTCTACAAAACAGCTACACCTGCTGCCCAGTCTACAACACAGCTACACCGGCGGCCCAGCATACAGCGCGGCTACACCGGCGGCCCAGTCTACAGCACGGCTACACCACCCAGTCTACAACACAACTACACCGCCCAGTCTACAACACAACCACACTGCCCAGTCTACAACACGGTTACACCGGCTGCCCAGTTTACAACACGGCTACACCGGCCGCCCAGTATACAACCCAGCTAAACAGCCCAGTCTACAACACAGCTACACCAGCTGCCCAGTCTACAACACAGCTACACCAGCTGCCCAGTCTACAACACAGCTACACCAGCTGCCCAGTCTACAACACAGCTACACCAGCTGCCCAGTCTACAACACAGCTACACCTGCTGCCCAGTCTACAACACAGCTACACCAGCTGCCCAGTCTACAACACAGCTACACCTGCTGCCCAGTCTACAACACAGCTACACCAGCTGCCCAGTCTACAACACAGCTACACTAGCTGCCCAGTCTACAACACAGCTACACCAGCTGCCCAGTCTACAACACAGCTACACCTGCTGCCCAGTCTACAACACAGCTACACCAGCTGCCCAGTCTACAAAACAGCTACACCTGCTGCCCAGTCTACAACACAGCTACACCAGCTGCCCAGTCTACAACACAGCTACACCAGCTGCCCAGTCTACAACACAACTACACCTGCTGCCCAGTCTACAACACAGCTACACCAGCTGCCCAGTCTACAACACAGCTACACCAGCTGCCCAGTCTACAACACAGCTACACCTGCTGCCCAGTCTACAACACAGCTACACCTGCTGCCCAGTCTACAACACAGCTACACCTGCTGCCCAGTCTACAACACAGCTACACCGGCGGCCCAGTCTACAACACAGCTACACCGGCGGCCCAGTCTACAACACAGCTACACCTGCTGCACAGTCTACAACACAGCTACACCAGCTGCCCAGTTTACAAAACAGCTACACCGGCGGCCCAGCATACAGCGCGGCTACACCGGCGGCCCAGTCTACAGCACGGCTACACCACAACTACACCGCCCAGTCTACAACACAACTACACTGCCCAGTCTACAACACGGTTACACAGGCTGCCCAGTTTACAACACGGCTACACCGGCCGCCCAGTATACAACCCAGCTAAACAGCCCAGTCTACAACACAGTTACACCAGCTGCCCAGTCTACAACACAGCTACACCAGCTGCCCAGTCTACAACACAGCTACACCGGCTGCCCAGTCTACAACACAGCTACACCGGCTGCCCAGTCTACAACACAGCTACA
Organism: Discoglossus pictus; assembly: GCA_027410445.1. NCBI lineage: Eukaryota > Metazoa > Chordata > Amphibia > Anura > Alytidae > Discoglossus > Discoglossus pictus. The sequence goes on along the minus strand of CM050167.1, from coordinate 170,658,278 downwards.
CCAGCTGCCCATTCTACAACACAGCTACACCTGCTGCCCAGTCTACAAAACAGCTACACCAGCTGCCCAGTCTACAAAACAGCTACACCAGCTGCCCAGTCTACAAAACAGCTACACCAGCTGCCCAGTCTACAAAACAGCTACACCAGCTGCCCAGTCTACAAAACAGCTACACCAGCTGCCCAGTCTACAACACAGCTACACCAGCTGCCCAGTCTACAACACAGCTACACCTGCTGCCCAGTCTACAAAACAGCTACACCAGCTGCCCAGTCTACAAAACAGCTACACCAGCTGCCCAGTCTACAAAACAGCTACACCTGCTGCCCAGTCTACAACACAGCTACACCAGCTGCCCAGTCTACAACACAGCTACACCAGCTGCCCAGTCTACAACACAGCTACACCAGCTGCCCAGTCTACAACACAGCTACATGGCTGCCCAGTCTACTACACAGCTACACCGGCTGCCCAGTCTACTACACAGCTACACCTGCTGCCCAGTCTACTACACAGCTACACCGGCTGCCCAGTCTACTACACAGCTACACCGGCTGCCCAGTCTACTACACAGCTACACCGGCTGCCCAGTCTACTACACAGCTACACCGGTGGCCCAGTCTACAACACCGCTACACTGCCCAGTTTACAACACAGCTACACCGGTGGCCCAGTCTACAACACCGCTACACTGCCCAGTCTACAACACCGCTACACTGCCCAGTCTACAACACAGCTACACCAGCTGCCCAGTCTACAACACAGCTACACCAGCTGCCCAGTCTACAACACAGCTACACCAGCTGCCCAGTTTACAACACAGCTACACCAGCTGCCCAGTTTACAACACAGCTACATCAGCTGCCCAGACTACAACACAGCTACACCAGCTGCCAGTTTACAACACAGCTACACCAGCTGCCCAGTTTACAACACAGCTACACCAGCTGCCCAGTTTACAACACAGCTACACCAGCTGCCCAGTTTACAACACAGCTACATCAGCTGCCCAGTCTACAACACAGCTACACCAGCTGCCCAGTTTACAACACAGCTGCACCAGCTGCCCAGTTTACAACACAGCTACACCAGCTGCCCAGTTTACACACCGACTGCTCTGTGTATAATACATGTATTATACACACCACTCATTACTCAAATTTCTCTATTATTATATAGTAAATATAAACCTAAGGATGCTGTATCTGTCCCTGTACGTGACTGTCTCCGCAGATACCCCGTCACAGTACAAGAGTGGGCTATATAGTGTGAGAGGGTAACCACAGGACAGCAGGCAGCTTTTCTCTACACAACAGGTGTCCCTGTGCTTTATAATGCAGAGCTTTGTTAGTGTGCTATGAGCCCAAGTACAACCGAAATAAATGAACCTCTCCTGCACAGATGGTGCAATGAAATTCTCCTAGAGATTCCCCAGCCTGGCTCTAAATTAGAATTATGAATCAAACTGAACAAAGCAAGGCACCGATCCAAAGGAGGGTCAATGTATTGAGGTGTTTGCATTGGTTCTTCACCACACAATGTTAAATATGTCTGCAATGCATTACTAGTCAACCACTAGTATTTACAGGGTTAAAATACCACTTAAGTCTTATATTTATAGTGCTTTTACAAAGAACGTGACTTGCTCATGTGCAAAATGTTTTTGTAAGTTTAATTTTTAACTACTATATTAAATTTCAGTTTAATAGGCAGACATTTGCTATAATTCCTAATTAGATCAGACTCCTGGTAGAAACCTTGTATTCAGGTAATAGCTCTATTCAGTTCTATCAAAAAAAATGACACTCCAACTCACAATCCAAGTAGGAAGCCCTCATCACACAAGCAGTCAGCTAAATACAATTTATTCTCTCTCATAGCTTCAACAAAAAAAAGAGCAAGAGCTGCTCAATCTGAGAACAAACCGCACCTAAGTAGATTTGTTCTATAGCCCTGGTCACCTACTCAGAGAGCAGTGATAGGATGCTCCAGACGTGGACTCCTTGCTCACTGAGCCTTATGGAGTTCAGCTAAACCTAACTTACGAGGCCCACACAGGCCTAAACGTATGTCTGCGGTTTGCTGTTCCTTCTGATAAGGAAAGAATTACCTGGTATTTCAGGGCTGGACCATCCTATTGAGCGAGACCAGACTGCTCTACATCATGATACAGGTGACCAGGACTATAGAACAAACCTACTCAGGTGGTGTTCGTTCTCAGATTGAGCTCCTCTGACTTTGTTGTTGCTTATGCTCATAGATTACACAGCTGTAGATGTTGCTAGTTTTTACATACTTCACAACCATGTGAAGTTTTCCCCTAACTACAGTGGTCTGCTCATTTCTATTTAAAGAGGCATGAATCACTAACATTACTGAAACACTACTGTGCAATGTTTTTCATCAGGGCTCCCCATATCTTTAATAAAGTATTCCCAGTATTGAAAATGTAACCAAATCCAAAAATTAAAAGAAAAACAACAACAGAAACCCCAAAATACAAAGCGCTAATTATCATACAGTTTTCAGACACAATGCCTCTGATCTCAGACACAATATTTTATCATACTGTGTTGGTAATTAAGCCAGGAGGGAAGGAGGGAGAGACTGCTGGAATTTCCAGAATATTTAAATTTATATTATAGGGTTCCTTAAAGGTTCATTAAAATGAGCATGTTTTATCCATTATAACAGCTGTTTTTGACATGAGTATAAATTATGTAAAGTTAAAAAATATCATTAAAGCAACACACAAATAGAGGGGCAACACATAAATAGAGCAATGTGTCTGATTTGCATTACCCTGATTTGTGAAATACAACAAGTTTGGGAATAAATGTTATCTAGTGTGATAGAAAACATGTCACATATATTCCTAATCATCCCTGCTATTACGTACATAAAGTATAAGGTCAGGGCAGAGGAGGAGAAAACAAGTCACTTTAAAGGATCACAGTATGATGACAAAAAGCCTGTATCTAGGAACATAATTAGGCAGGAAAATGTAATTAAACTAGAAAAATAAATAGTGATCTTCGAGGCATACATAATAATTATGGTGAAGGTTGCACATGTAAAAGTGCCATTTACATCTTTGCAGGAGGAGAACTTGCAGTTACATTTGCAAGCTGCCTGCTTTGGAAGAGGACGGGGATAGGTGACAAATAGCAAAACTTTCAATGATTTAAAAATCCTCTTCCCTCTCTTTCAATTCTATCGTACCCCACCACTCCTCCACTCTTCAGCAGAATAACATAAGGCTCCGAGCTATCTGTGCTAAAGTCAGAAAAGTTGGAAACTTTCGATATACAAACAGTCGGCATAGATTAAGATATTCTCTAAAAGTTATTTTATGTTCATGGCTTACGCAGCTGAACATATTCTCAGGCTACTTTTGCTAATTACCATGCCAGTTTGAGGCACTACTGCATGGTACTCGCAGGGTATTTTTCAAGTTAATGCAGATGGGTGTTGTTTGCCTCTGTACACGTATGTGCCTAGAATGAATTCGGGAGTCAAAATGTAAAAACACAGTAGACTCTCATAAAAAAAATATTGTTTTACGCATGATTTACACAGTTGCTAATGTTCTTAGTTTATTATATACTTCCCAAACATGAGATTTTTTTTCCTAAGCTGCAGTGGTTGCTTAACCTTTTTATACTCTACATACCAACATTTGGCCATACAAAAAAAAAAAAATGTTTGTAAATTTTAAATATGGTCTTTAAATGTAATGATAGAATTTGGGACCTCAGTGATTCTTCAACCAAATAAAGAACAGGAACCACTCAAATTGAGGTACAGGAAAATCTGCCCTTGTGATCTTCTTTCATTTAACATGATGTTTAGATTGTAAGCTCTATAGGGTAGGAATATTTTACAACCCACTACATTCAAAACAGCTAATTGAGCACACAAATCTCTTGATCTAATTACTGTACATAACCACAGCAACTAAAATCCCTCAATCTCATTTTTAATTACTCCATTAAAGTTGTGTAGTTATGATCAGGGAGCAGCAGACTTAATAATCTCCCACTGGCATTGAATCACCCAATCAGAACTATCACAGTTTTAGGATATTAGCTCTCAGAGCATTTTTGAAGTAGTTAAATATCAAAAATAGCAGACGAGTAACTTATCAAACGCAAATTAGGCAAATGACGTTATACCCAAAAACAACAGTTAAAGTGATTCTGACACATTACATGTCCCTGCCATCTCACGGCTCTCTGACTAACTGAATCAGGTCCCATGTCTTCTCTTCCCAATGGTGTGTACACTGCCTTCTTCTCTCTTTACATCAGTTCACTAAGAAACACATCTATCCATCTTTTACATCATTATGATGGTAATTCACAAACATATGTATCTTCTATTGAAACCTCATGTCACTTGCCTATATGTGGGATTGGCTCAAGCCAGTTTGGCACTATGGGTGAGGCCTTATAGATTGAGTCCCATATAAAATACAAGTACATGAAGATGGACAGCTGCTTGAAAACCTATCTGGAATTTCAGTGTGGTTAAAGTCAAGATCAAGGTCAAGTTTTATTTTTACAATACAGAGAGACTAACAATGCCATGCTACTCTATATCATAAGGAAACACAAGTAAAGGTACATTGTATGGTGAAGTACAATAGGAATATTTCCATTAAGCTAAAGCATTTCCGCTCATGCCTTCTTTGCAAAGTCACGTGATAGTTTCAGTTTGAATCATATTAAGATTATTTAGTTGTTCTAAAAATAAATGATAATTACTGGCTACAAGTCAAAAGAAAAAAAATGTAACAATAGAACCTATTCCAAAGCATGCAGAGGTAATATGGGACAGACGTGACGTTCAGTCTACTGAATGGACTTTGGTTGACAGAAGGGCTATGTGGCTAAAGTCCAGGCAAAGTATCAGTCCGTTAAATTAGAGACTAATCAAACCAAGCCAGAGTATAGGCCGGGAGAGGTTATACATATCCAAACAAAAGGTCAGAAGCCAGAGAAATCCATCTTAGGGGATATAGGAAAGGCTACAATGAATGCTGGTGTAGGGAGTCTGGTGATTATGATGACATTGTGCTTGGTTTTGACCTAAGGGGCAAGTTCTGTGCAAAACTGTGGGACATCCAACTTTGCATCTTTGCATTTAAAAATGGAACGCTACAGTCTTCCCCCAGCAAGGACCGATAAAAATAAACTATTTCCCTCTTAATTAAACATATGCATATACTGCCCAGGTCCAGTGGCAACAATTCTTTTTGAACTTGCAGCCTTAAATCCTATATTAAGATTACAAAATGTCACCAATATCTGGCCTTAACTCTCCAATTAAAGGCACATTATTTTAGGAAAAACCTCATATCTTTATGAAGTATGAAACAAACTAGAGATCTTAGCAGCTGTGTAAGCAATGGACATAAAACCAATTTTTAGAGAAAGCCTCAAAGGACCATGTAGTTTAAAAAAATGCATGTTTGTAAACTATGAACCAACCAAACAATATTAGCATTGTTAATATAATGTTGTCATCTAACCTAAAATGTCTGTTTTTTGCGTTTAATACTCTCCTCTGCCCACCCTCACCTCCTACACCATCCTCTCTCACTGCTGATGTCTTTGCCAGCCACTTTAAAAATAAAATAGATAACATCCGAAACAAACTCTCCTCTCAATATGGCTTAAACACACTCTTCTCTCAACAAAGAGATAACACCCAGCCTTAACCCTTCCCCAACCCCATATATACAATGGGAAACTATGATCCTGGGACTAAAGGATGAAGTCTCTGGGCTTCTATCTTACCTTCAGCTTATAACTTGTCTACTCGATCCTGTTTCCTCACAATTAATCCCTTCCTTCTCTACCACACTCAAGTGTCTCCACTGGCACCTCCTCTTCCCCACTCCCTCTGACTGTTGCTGTACTACAAGGTTCAGTCCTAGGCTCCTTTCTTCTTTACATCTATACATCCTCCCTTGGCACCCTAATAAAATATTTTGGATTTGAGTATCACCTCTATGCAGATGACACTCAAGTTTATCTCTCAGCACCAGACTTATCTCCCTCTCTTCTATCACATGTTGGCAACGGCCTCACAAGTGTATCTTCACAGGTGTCTGCAACTAATATTCTAATCCATTCTCTCACCTTGACTACTGAAACTCTCTCCTTGCTGGCCTTCCCATCACCCATTGTCTCTACTCCAATCCACTCATCTACCACCACTCATCTACGGTCACTCCGCTGGCTTCTCTTAGACTCCAGAATTACATTGTAAATCATGACCCTAACATGCATAATCCTTTACAGTCTACCCCTTTATATCTCTCAAAATACTCCCCCAACCACCTCCTTCACACTACGAATGACATTCTTCTTTCCTCTCTGGTCACCTCCTCTTACTCCCGCCTACAGGACTTCTCAAGCTGCACCTAATCTGTAGAACTACCTGCCTCGTTCCATCAGACTCTGTATTCCTGGCTCAAAAACTCACAAAAAATATATGTCCAAGTGTATCGCCTTCACAACTGTATACAAAATTGTACACAGCCTACAAATGTAACACACAGCCACCTCCACTTTACATCAGCCTACTACTTTACTCACTGCCATCTTAAATCTATCACCCTCCAGTCTCACAGCCTACCATTACCTCATAGATTGTAAGCTCTTCAGAATAGGGGCCTCAACTCTGTTGTACCAAGCTGTCTGATGACCCATCTGTATTATATTATACCTGTACTTTTATTTCAACTTACGTTCAAGTTTGTCTATATCTTTGAAATTTTCTAATTTTACCGATGTACTTTACTCTACTTTGTAAATAGCTCTACAGAAAGTACTGCTGCTTTATAAATAATAAACAATAATAATAATAATTATATTAGCAGCTGTGTATGTCTTGGACATTAAAATATTTTGTTGAAAAAAATCTATTTTTGTATTGTGAAGGTTTGGTTTATAAATACAAGAATCCAGTTTGTGTTTTTTTAAAATCACATCCTGGGAGCTGATGGGTGTGGTTTTTAGCTTATTATTTAATTTATGGTAAAAATAAAGCAGGAAATTTGTTTTATTTTAAACTTATTTTTAGACATTCAAATGGGAACACTTATGTACAATTCATATTCTGTACTACTGTTCTCTGACGGTGGAGGCTTCTGTCACTCTTTTGCCCACCATAAGTTAAATGATAGTTGTGGTAAACTACCTCCCTACAAAATGTACTACACAAACTAGGAACCGGCCCACGATGAAATGGTGCAGTCTGGGGGTAGGTTTTGGGCACAATCCCTCGATAGATAGATAGATTAGTGCAGATCAACCTATAGCTGCTGGTGGTGCAGGTTAAGGATGAGATACGTTCCTGATAATGTTCTTAAAAAGGATTTGTATGTAAATTGTATCCCTGATGAATAATAATAATAACACTATAATGGATCATATGTGGTAATAATAATACAGTGTGATACTAATAAGACCCCTGTACTGCAATAAGTTACAGAAACTATTGTGCTTCTTCTTTTAATTCAAACAAACAGAACACAAAAAAAAACTTGTACAAAGAGCCTTGGGAGCCCGTTCTTATGTATGGGTTGTCTGTAAGTCACGTTGTCTGTAACCTGGGGACCATCTGTATTACAAAAACTTGCATTAGAATAAAATGTGCAAGTGACCCCCTTGAAGCAGTTCTATGAGCTCTGAGTCTCCTTTCTTATCCCGGTCGCAATGTCTGTGAATGTGAGCACAGTGCCGGTGTGTAGGAGCTACAAGTTATCCCTTCCCCACATGAGCAAATCCAGTGAAAGGAAGCAGAGCGCTGCACTTTCTCCCTCCCAACATTGGATGTCTGCCACTTCAGAGACCGCAGGGAGACTGTGCCTGTGGATGCTTTATGTGGGTCTATTGTGGAGAAACAAGATTTAGAGGCAGGCTCTTCACAAAAGCACACACTCTCCTCCAACAAAACAGCCTTACATTTAGTAAATGAGCCACTTTCTGCCTCTGACACGCGCTTACAGGGAATTCTGCACTTAATGGAGCTCAAGGGGGAGAATAACAAAGAACCTGCTGAGCATTTTGATTGTGTTTTCTGAGCAGGCAGTGACTCTACCAGCGCTTATTCATACAAGACATGTACAAAGAAGGGTCTTAAATGTAAGGCTCAGAGCACGGCCTGCCTGCAGGGGAAGAGAGAGAGAGATACTCTGCAGGCAAGGAGGGGTGCTGGGATGAAGCAACAGAGCCCCTGAAAGTTATTAAGTGAACTATTAATTCTGGGGGAGAATTCTGAAAGGACACACACAGTGAAGCTTTTTAGAGTATTGCTGCAGTAATGAAAGTGTTAATGAGAGTTCTACAAGAGTAAAATGCCCAGAGTGCACAGACCTATCTATTACAGGAAAATTATAGCAATCTCATAACAAGGAAATAACATGTATCTAGCATGGACACCACTGAAGTTTGTAGAACATATAAAAAGAGTCAAAACGTGTGCGGGAATCAAGACATGGAGGAAAATACAGGAATCAAACAGTGCAGCGCTGTGCACAATGATACAGTTAACACAGGACACCATGATACACTATGATACAGATAACACAGGACACCATGATACACTATGATACAGATAACACAGGACACAGCAATACACAATGGTACAGATAACACAGGACGCCATGATACACTATGATACAGATAACACAATGATACAGATAACACAGGACACAGCGATACACAATGGCACAGATAACACAGGACACAGCGATACACAATGGTACAGATAACAAAGGACACCATGATACACTATGATACAGATAACACAGGACACAGCAATACACAATGGTATAGATAACACAGGACACCATGATACACTATGATACAGATAACACAATGATACAGATAACACAGGACACAGCGATACACAATGGCACAGATAACACAGGACACAGCGATACACAATGGTACAGATAACAAAGGACACCATGATACACTATGATACAGATAACACAGGACACAGCGATACACAATGGTATAGATAACACAGGACACCATGATACACAATGATACAGATAACACAATGATACAGATAACACAGGACACAGCGATACACAATGGTATAGATAACACAGGACACCATGATACACTATGATACAGATAACACAATGATACAGATAACACAGGACACAGCGATACACAATGGCACAGATAACACAGGACACAGCGATACACAATGGTACAGATAACAAAGGACACCATGATACACTATGATACAGATAACACAGGACACAGCGATACACAATGGTATAGATAACACAGGACACCATGATACACAATGATACAGATAACACAATGATACAGATAACACAGGACACAGCGATACACAATGGTACAGATAACACAGGACACCATGATACACTATGATACAGATAACACAGGACACAGCGATACACAATGGTATAGATAACACAGGACACCATGATACACTATGATACAGATAACACAGGACACCATGATACACAATGGCACAGATACCACAGGACGCCATGATACACTATGATACAGATAACACAGGACACCATGATTCACTATGATACAGATAACACAGGACGCCATGATACACAATGATGCAGATAACACAGGACACCGTGATACACAATGGCACAGATAACACAGGACACCATGATTCACAATAATACAGATAACACAGGACACCATGATACACAATGGCACAGATAACACAGGACGCCATGATACACTATGATACAGATAACACAGGACACCATGATACACAATGGTACAGATAACACAGGACGCCATGATACACTATGATACAGATAACACAGGGCACCATGATACACAATGGCACAGATACCACAGGACGCCATGGTACACTATGATACAGACAACACAGGACACCATGATTCACAATGATGCAGATAACACAGGACACTATGATACACAATGGCACAGATACCACAGGACGCCATGGTACACTATGATACAGATAACACAGGACACCATGATTCACTATGATACAGATAACACATGAAACCATGATACACTATGATACAGATAACACAGGACGCCATGATACACAATGGTACAGATAACACAGGACACCATGATACACAATAGCACAGATAACACAGGACGCCATGATTCACAATGATACAGATAACACAGGACACCATGATTCACAATGATGCAGATAACACAGGACACCGTGATACACAATGGCACAGATAACACAGGACACCATGATTCACAATAATACAGATAACACAGGACACCATGATTCACAATGATGCAGATAACACAGGACACTATGATACACAATGGCACAGATACCACAGGACGCCATGGTACACTATGATACAGATAACACAGGACACCATGATACACAATGGCACAGATACCACAGGACGCCATGGTACACTATGATACAGATAACACAGGACACCATGATACACAATGGCACAGATACCACAGGACGCCATGGTACACTATGATACAGATAACACAGGACGCCATGATACACAATGATGCAGATAACACAGGACACCGTGATACACAATGGCACAGATAACACAGGACACCATGATTCACAATAATACAGATAACACAGGACACCATGATACACAATGGCACAGATAACACAGGACGCCATGATACACTATGATACAGATAACACAGGACACCATGATACACAATGGCACAGATAACACAGGACGCCATGATACACAATGGCACAGATAACACAGGACACCGTGATACACAATGATGCAGATAACACAGGACACCGTGATACACTATGATACAGATAACACAGGGCACCATGATACACAATGGCACAGATACCACAGGACGCCATGATACACTATGATACAGATAACACATGAAACCATGATACACTATGATACAGATAACACAGGACGCCATGATACATAATGATACAGATAACACAGGACACCATGATACACAATAGCACAGATAACACAGGACGCCATGATACGCTATGATACAGATAACACAGGACACCATGATACACAATGGCACAGATAACACGGGACGCCATGATACACAATGGCACAGATAACACAGGACAACATGATTCACAATGATGCAGATAGCACAGGATGCCATGATACACAATGATGCAGATAACACAGGACGCCATGATATACAATGGCACAGGACACACTGATATGCAATGATACATATATCAAAAGATGCCATGATACACAATGATACAGATAACACTAGATGCCATCATACACAATGCTACATATATCACAGGACACCATTATATACAGTGATACAAATAACACAAGGCACCATAATACTCAATGATACAGATAAATGAGGACACAGTGATACACAATTATACAGAACAACATGATACACAATGGTACAGATGACACAGGACACCATCATACACAATGATACAGTTAACACAGGACACACTGAATCAGGTGACACAGGGAGCCATAATGAAACAATAGACTATATTAGACTGACAATGTGAGATTTGCTGTGCAACTAGCCAGTATGGGAAGTAACCAGCAGGTTCTCCCTTAATCACCAGTGCCTGAGATTGTATTGTCCAGAGCCAGGCAATTCCACCCAGCACAATATGTCAGCCAGCAGGATGCCCAACACCCTTACTATATAGATCGATACATACAAATGCATCAATATATACTGATACATAAATAAAGGCATGCATATAGGTTAATACATACGGACACAGAAGTCTCCACTCTCATAGTAGCCTGGACAGCACTGTGACCTCCGTCTGTACATGGTCCTCAGGCCTCTGCGATAGGCAGTCTTATAGCTTATCCTAAACAAAGCAAGAAACAAGGGAATGTGAGATGAGTTGGACTGAATGAATATTAAAATTAAACATTTTTATGCTTGTAAACTGTTACAAACTGACAACACTAGCAGCTATGTAACCTGGGTGAACACTTTTAAGAAAATAATATGTCTCAGACTGCTTGTGTCATGAGGGATTCCATCTTGGACTGCTATTCTGCCTATAGCTTGAGATTTCATCCTAATACAACTTACTCTTCTAGTGGGTTCTATTGACAAGAGGTTATGTGCAGTGCCATTCTTTCAAAAGATCAGAATAGAGATCTTATCTGAATCTAGGACTCCTCCCATTCTCCCATGTTTCTAAACTAGCTAGGAACACACACAATGTCTGCCTCCATTAAAGCATCTTTAAATAGAAATATTACATTTCACTAGCTCTTTAACAGTTAAACTTCTATTCAAAGTAAGACCATTGATATATTTAATAAGTCAATGCTAAGGGTTTTATTAATTTACAGAGGTTTTGTTGCTGATGATGATTATGAGATTTCATGTATGAGACATGTTAGTTTTGTTTAGTGTATATTTCCCACCATCTCCATGCTAAAAAAAGATATAACATGTTTGTAACATCATTATTTATAACTCAACTCTGTATTTTCTTTTGTACTAATGCAACATCACTCCTCGAGACACAACATCGGTACCATATTGACTGCCTCGGTTTTAAAGACCACAGACATTGGATACCGTAAAACTATGTAGTACTTTTGACTAATAAAGGTCGTTTGTGCTTTTATTCATTTAAATTGTATATCTATACTTTAGCTGCCTGACACACTCCACTGACCACTGGCTGTGATTACATATGAGATTACAACACCTTTTAGGTCAGCAGAGGCCTAGGAAAAGCAGTCATTTGAAGAACCAGCTTGTACACATTTAGAGCTAAGAATGTATTCAAAGGGATACTGTGCAATGATATATATTATACATATATATGTTTGGAAACTTTGAGTCTGATTAAGCCTGGAAAGTCATTCAGTTGTTTTTTAATTAGAAAAAAAATGTAAGCCTCTGCTAGACCCTGGAGGCATCCATGATACATTGGTGGAATGTTTTTGTGTTGGCTAGGCTGATTACATTTCTGGAGAGTCGTGGTTGCGTATAATTTCTGCTTCTAGACTTGTGAGGGGGGAGGAGTGTGGCATCAATTTCAGTCTATTTCAAAATATCTAACAAAGGCATCTCACTTCCTCCTGTTATCTACTTCCTTGCACCTTTCCTTTCCTCTCTCAGGAAGCGATGTAACAAAACCTGCATTGATTTCTTTACTCATAAGCATTCTTGAAAAATTTAGATTTTTCCAAATATGTTTTTATGCTCATGACTTAACAGCTGTCATGGTTGTTAGTTTGTTACATACTTCACAAAAAAAGTTCATTTTTTGACATGGATTAATACTATTAAAGAACTGCATTAACAGCATTGCCTATGTAGATGTCAGGATATCTGACAGTTCTTGTTGCCCTCCTAATATAAATCTGAACTCTAAGGGCTCTATATAAGCACATAGCATATTTTTTTACAGGGGTATTTAGTTAGTAAAGACCTTGCTGTTGGATAGAAGTTCACTAACTAAAAACTTCTGTAAAAATATATGCTCTGTGCTTATATAGAGCCCTATTCAATTGGCCAAATCGCTGCTTCATTTTGTCAAGCGAGCTGCTGTTGATGAGTGCTTTTGACAAAGCGCAGATGACGGCGCGCATGTGTGGTCCGCCCAAAGGTCGTGCCACCATATAGAGCAAGCTGCCTGCCATTCCACTCACGTGTCTCGTTCTGTATGATACTCAGATCTAGTGCAATGTATGCAACAATGACAGGGTGTTTTGAGCCAACTTATATAACAGAAAAGTAAAAAAAAAAGAAAAAAGAAAAAGTTGTTAACAAAAACAGTGAGAGAAATGACAGTATCGTCACAAACACCAACAGCTTCTGATTAAATGTGTGAACGAAAGCAAGGCTTTTATTTGGTTCAAAAACTGATATGGGGAAAACTCTGTATAGACTGAAAAAAACCTTTACGTAAAGGAAAATTGAAATAGTTGTTTCCTTGTTGCATAAGAAAGAGAGCATTTGTTAATGTATCAGCCTGTGTTTTCTTTTTTTAAATACAGGTCTGAAAGAGCAAACAAAAATATTCAGTTTAACTGCTCTTGGTGGTTTTCCCTCTGTGAGCCAATGAGATCTACAGACTAGAATATCTTCTCTGTGTTTCCTGATAGTTTCAATTTAGTTTAAAAAGCTTTTACTTAATATTTTTCATGCAACAAAAGACTTTTGTAATGTTTAAAACATTCTCTTAAATGCTTTTAAATAAAAAAAAATGTGTTCCAAAGAGAAGATGAACTGTGATGACAATGTACTTATTTGTCTCCATGTTTGTGGAGAGCAGAAACCACTATTTGAATAAAGAAATAATTTGTGTCTCTGACACATAGAATTCTGAGCTTTGTGATCCAATTGGGTCAAAATATCAAGAGCCAATCAAGCACTGCTGCAATCCTACTCGGTTACAGTTGCTTTCATGATTCTGTGTTCTTCAGCTGCTAACATACATAGGTATTGTAGTAATAAAAAGGTACCGTAAGTGCCTATGTAAAAGCAATTTGTGTTTAAGTGGTATTTTCCTTTTTAAAAGCTGAAAATGTCAAGAGAATAAATTGACAGCATATGGAAATGCCACATATTCTGTCACACATATAAAGAACCATTGTAGTTCGAGAAAAGCTTCATCTGCTTGTGAAGGATGCCGCAGCCTAACAACATAGCAGCTGTGACATGAACATAAAAACATTTTTAGAGAAAATTCTTTGGAGGCTCTAAGTATGGAGGAATCAGTCTTTGTTACCTCACTTACTGAGAGCTGAAGCATGAGGGTGTATTTGTTATCTCTAGCGTTCATGAGCGTTCATTGCAGACGTCATCAAACATGCCACTATCGTGCCTTGCGGTAAGCGCTCACTCTCTGATCCCTGTGAGTGTTTCCCCCCTCTCCTTTCCATGTGTCTGTTTCCCCCTCTCCCTGCCCTTTTTTCCCCCTTATATCCCTCCCCTGTGCCCCATTTCCCCCCTCTCTCACCCCTGGATCTCTTTCCACCCTTCCTCAACTGAGTCTTTCTCCTCACTGACTCGGCTTAAGACTTGCGTGCCTCGTGCTGAGCGTCGTTGCTTTTATCTTAAAAGTACTGTGTGGCGTTTTTTTTTGGCTAAGTGTTACGGGCTCGGCCTCGTTTTGATCCTTTTTGAAAGCATTTATGTTTCTATGGCCGCCATTTTTTTCCTTGCTTAGCTGATTTTCGATCTCTCGAAAATAGCAATTAAGCCTCAAATTAGCTTTCAACCTCACTCACAGGCTCCATGGCTCCCCCCCTGAGCTGTGTGTTAGGTTATTAAATTCATTTTTACATTTTGGGGCGTTTTTAGGCAGTCTTCTGAGTCCTACGGCCTTCGGCGCTGATCGCAGGCATCGCCATGTGCGCCTTCAATCCTCCATCTGTGGAGCACCCTCAGTCAAATTACAGCTCTGACGGGACAGATGACCCTTAGAGGGACCCTGCCTTCATCGCCCATTGCATCAAAGTCGGTGCGTGCCTCGCGATTAGCGCCTACGTATAATTTAAGACAACTCGCAATACGACAACTATTATATGTGATATTGTCCTTAATCCGGGGATCACCTGTGTATACATTGTCCAGGTTAATACCTGGGTTTGTGGGAGGGGCCCTCTCTCGTTCTGCCTCTTTCCATGGGAGGGGACTTCTTTAGCCTTTATAAGCACTTCCTGTCCACATCCCCTTGCACAGTTAATTCCTGAGCCTGTGCCTGCAGGTTGCTTCTCTGCTCTGTCTTGTTTTTTCAACTTTACCAGCCTCATATCGCAAGCTCCAGTTGCTTTTTGGCCCTTTCCCTACCATTATCCAAGGTAAGCTGTCAACTCCTTCTAAGCTATGCTTGGTGGATCTTGCCCTAAGACTACCAAGCTGCGTCCTTGTCCACGTCCAAGGTTCAGCTTTCGCTTTTTTAAGCTTAGTTTTGGCCAAGTCTACCAAGTTTCTCAACTTTCCTATACCTTCTTGGGTGGGTTTGGAACTGAATTTGCTAAGTTGCGTCCCTTGTCCAAGTCTGCTTCGCAAATTTTGGCCCACATCTACCAGTTTCCCAACTTTTCCGTACCTTTTTGGGTGGGTTTGGACCTGAATCTGCTAATTTACGTCCCTTGTCCGTGTCCAAGGCTACGCCTTTTAGGCTTTTGCAAGCCTCCTTTTGCAGATTTTGGCCCAAACCTGCTAACATTTAACCTTCCTCCGGCTTTCCATAAGTCCTAAACCAGCCTTTGCAGACTTACCTCGTCTATGCTATCCATACAAACCCCACCAGCCTTCGCAGGCTTACCTAGTTCACACTTTCCATCCGAACCAAATCAGCCTTGCATGCTTACCTCGTCCACGCTTTGCATACGAACCACACCAGCCTTTCTTAGGCTTACCTCGTCCACGCTTTCCATAGAAATCACACAGGCCTTCTCAGGCTTACTAGTTCACGCTTTCCATGCAAACCAAACCAGCCTTCGCAGGCTTACCTTGTTCACGCTTTCCATATGAACCACACCAGCCTTCGCAGGCTTACCTCGTTCACGCAGGCTTTGCAGGCTTACCTGTTTTACGCTTCCCATACGAACCAAACACCTCAACTCTGTCACGCCTTCGTGGGCCCCCGTCCCTCTCTCCTCACCATCATGCGGCCCTTGGCCTTCTAATCAGGCCAGTAAGGGCGTAGCAATAGGCCACACCTCAGCTACATCAGGATTGGGACCCTCTCCCAAATGTCTGCGAGGGCATTCCCATCGCTGGAGAGCAATGGTTCGAAGTATATACACACATACATATACATACAGCATTTTCAGGGACAGATTCAACAATCTTCAACTCTTAAAATACCTTTAACTCTGTCAATTCAGCAGCAATTTCAGAATTACAACAGTTTCCACATGCTTTTGACCCGTTATCTTATGATGCGGAGCATGATGGGTGATTTAATTGCAATTTAAACAGAAATTAGTCATTTGTTTCCAATAAAAGTGGTTCCTCACTGTATATTCATCTCCAAAAAATTCTGGTTCTTTAAGACAGTAAAAAGATAAGAACGTGGATTGTATGTTCTCCAATGTAGTACTATTGCAAGAGTAATTAACATAGAGGAAAGCCACTACTTTGATGTCGCAGTTCTAACAATTATAATAAATATTTAAAAAGGCATTGCTGTAAATTATTTTTAAATGAATGCTCTATTTTTCAGTTCCAGCTTCTTTAGTCTGAAGGCTTAGTGTACTCTTGTGATACTGTGCCTTTAATTAAAAAAAAAAAAAAGCACTTTGTAAAACTAATATTTCATGCCTTCCAAAAGCTAATGGATTATTCTAGGAGTGTAGTTTGAATGTTCAATAGCAATTAACATTTTTAAATTAATTAATAAAAGTCATTTAAGGCCAAAACTAAACATTTTGAAGAAACTTGCCTTTAGAATAAAAACTACTGAGACAAGGAAAGAATTGGAAATACTTCACAACAACGCCATGTCTATAGAAGATCACATTCATGCAAAAATGACCTGTAAAAATATATATACTTTTAATGATTAGCCTATTAAATGGTCACTGAAATGACATTTGCTATTCTGCATCTCTGTGTAATGATGACCTGTAATCATTACACAGAGATATATAAGTGCAGCCCAGTTTAAAGGGACACAGAACACAATTCTTTTTTTCATGCATTTGAACAAGAATGCTGTACACATTAAGTAAAACCTATTTAAACATCATTGAAACTAACAGGAGCATAAGTATGTCTGTAGGTTTAATTGGAGGATAAATATATACAGATAAATACATACATACATATTACTGCTCATTGGCTCACAGGGGCAAGCACCCGGATTAGTTAAATATTTGAATCTGTTTTTTTCTGCTTTGACAACATTTGATAAAAGAAAACACACAGTGGTACATTATCAAATACCCTCTTTCAAATACAAAGAAAAAATGCTTTCCATGTTCCTTTAGAATAACAATTCTAGTACCTATATAGGTGGCTTTTGCAACACTTAGGGCAGGATTGAATCATGTTATTTGCAGCCAACACAAACAGCTCCATACCAGTGTAGACTCAGCCAGACTTGACTTTGATGCAAAACTGCATTTCAAGTTTTTTTTTATTTCTTAGCACTGATTTCTAATGCAACACCCGCAAACTGTAATGTTTAAGATATTTTGAATGCAGAGAAAGCTTTTATCTGCACATTCCCAGGTAAAACTGCCAGCATTTTCAACAGAACTAATGGAAAGCTCATTAGTTTACAAGGGAACTGAGAGAGCCAATGCAGAATCAATGTAGAACAGAAAATGAAGCCACATAATTGGATCTAAAATGTAACGGTTCTGTTCATGTATTGATTTGTAAAGACATTTTTGAAAAATATATGACCACAAAAAAGACTTTTATTATTAATTCTAAAACAAATATATTTACACTGGCCCTTTAATATAAATCATCCTACATTTCCTTTTATACCTACTTATACAGTGCATGATTCATTCTGCTAATTAGGTTTCAGTGAATCTATTCAATAGGACATTGATACAGATATGTTACTTTATCTTAATGAATGAAGCAAAGAGACTAAAACGTACTCTGTCACCCCAACAGGAAGTTGGTGTCATTTTAAAGAGGATAAAAACTTAATATACACTGTACTAGCAGTTTTTCTCCACAGTAAATCAGTTATGAAATATTTAGATTTGATTTTGCAGTAAATGTATGCTGTGTCTCTTAGTATGCTAATGTTTGTACAGAGTACTTAATAAGGGAGGAAGAGGAGTCTAACTGTCAGAAAACATTGGGGGTCTTCATTTTGGCCACCATAGAGACAAACAACCAGACTGTAATCATAATGAGGAC
Source organism: Discoglossus pictus (assembly GCA_027410445.1). Lineage (NCBI taxonomy): Eukaryota > Metazoa > Chordata > Amphibia > Anura > Alytidae > Discoglossus > Discoglossus pictus. The sequence continues at coordinate 170,639,433 of CM050167.1, read as the reverse complement.
ATCAACGCAGCTAATTAATATTGTGCTCAGTTGCATATAAATGCAACAACAACAACAACATGGAATTACCCAGGACTGATTCACTTTAGAAAAAAATGGATAACACAATATAGTGCCAGTTTTTCGTGCTCTTTAAGAATAACCTAAAAAACAGCCACATTCTTTTTATAAACCAAATATAGTATCCACCATGCATCTAATACACAGAGTCTGCTAGTTGCATGTGTCCCCACCAAGGTCATACCTGTGTCTTGTGCACTTGAACCAGTTCAGGATGTCTGTGCAGCGAGTGTAATAAATCTGGTCGAAAGGGTGAGCGTAGGACTCCTGCACCGTCACAGCATAGCTGGAAGAGAGGAAGGACACAGTAAGGAGTTAGTGAGTCCTGGACACTCCCTGTAGATCACTAGTGTCCGTCTCCAGTCCTCAAGTGCTACAAACAGCCCAGGACTGATCTTGTTTCAATAAGTTTTAATAAGTCAGTTACATTTGGTATGTTTGTTGCCCTAAAGAACTGGAGCTTGACAACCCTGCTATAGATCAACAAGAAAAGTCACTCATTAATATATGATCCTCATCATCCATATGTAAATAAGATTCTCATACATGGGATGTCATGATTACCGCATTAACATGAGCACATTTTTTAACAAAGACTGGTGCTTGCGCACATATAAAAACCGAACACATGCACTGCCTCCCACTTTGTATGCACTGGGGTACCTTGGTAGTGTATATTATCATATGGAATAGCTGTATTCTCTAAGACACTGGCTGAGAACAAACCTGATACATACTTCTTGCTAGTGCATGCTAACAATAATGTTATTGTAATATTAGCCCCTACAGTGTTTTCATTATAATGAAAATCATGAGTTTAATGGTTATTTCCTAAGTTAATTTGCAAATTGATGTGATGTTCATTATCAGTGTTAACTTATAAACAAACCATATATACGGTATATTAAGCAGGTACATAACATATAAGTATTATAAGTTAAAGTGCACGTTTTGTCATGCAATAATGAGTATTACATATTTATTTTATTTAAAAAAAAATGGTTTCCACACCCTACTAATCTTCAAGACAACAACAGCATTGTGGAGAGATTCAGAGCAGCAAAGCATGAAACTGCTTTCTTGTGGTAAGAACAAAGACTACACATGCAGAGGCTGATCCCCAGACACTACAATAAAGTTGCAGTTGCCTATGATAGGCCAAAACGAATTATGAATTTTATGCTAATATTTTTGAGAGTTCCTTCTCAAAATCAACTGCCAGAAAATGAAAGACATTTGCAAACTCTGGAGCAAGTTTATTAATGTTTATTTATTTATTTTTTCATGCAATTTTTTTTCATACACTATTGATTCTCTTCTATCAGATGCATTAATAATCCAGGAAACTTTTATGTATGTCATACAATAGAAGTTATTTCTTTTATCTACCAGGATTTCTGTTAAATACATACACATTACTCATAATTATTCTACCTTTGTAAATCCTGATGTTTTGTTATTATTTTAGTAACAAAATGCCAAAAAAGTCAGTGATACAAATGAAAAGCATGCCTGTTTTCCTCACTATGCTATATAAAGTGTATCTGTCCATTGAGTGTTGGCCAGAAATACTAAGGTGAGAGTTCCCAAAAAAGACACAGGGTGAAACTGTGTATTTTTTATTAAATGACTGAAGAAGTTTGTTTTTATATAAAAACGTCAGAAAAATACAATTTTAAATGTTCATTTTTCAAACACTTTCTTCAGCTTATTGGATGGTGAAAAAGGATTTGGAAAATACGTATTTGATTCACTGCACGTGAAAGCTACTGCAATTACATGTTTGAAGCCACAATATGAAATGAATACTTATCCCTTCACATCAGATATAATCATAGCTTTATAAATACTCCCTGATGACCATCATACAACACTTACTGAGTTCCCACAATGCTCTTGCTCTACCCATACTGCTCTGAGTGTGCTCTCTACCACTTTTTTCGCTCTAAGTAATATATTTGCCATTCTTTTGGCATGAAAGACAGCCTGATGACATTCAAAATCCTGAGTTATTTTATATTTCGTGATTCAGTAGCGCTACCCCAAGCCTAACCTGTAACCTCTCTCCATGTGAAATATTACCAGCTAAGTGAGAAAGTCGTCCTGGTCAGTGGAGCCAATCAATTGTGGTATTTCATTTTTTTTGTTTCTCCTCGATTGGGTGCCTGCCATTCTGCCTTCACTCTCCCAAAATCAATACCTTCCATTTGTGATTGGAATAAAAGTTCTGGAGCCCCCTCCCCCTCTTCAGCACACGCTCCTTGCTCCTTGAGTACTGACTAACACACAGATGTAGATATCTGAAGGTTACTCTGACGTTCTCTGTGAAACATGACATTTCATTTGCTAGGGCACAGAGAAACATTACACAGGAAGGGCCACTCTGGGGGAGAAAATCCAATATCATTGTATTGACACTAGCTGACACAGGTTTAAAGGGGCAGGTGACATAGCAAGGCCAGGTACAAATAACATATGATTAATAAAATGAATTGGAGCTTTTACTCCTTTCAATTTTTTTTAATTGAAGAGACTATTTGGGGTTTATTTCTCCATACAAAAAAAGGTTGTTCAACTCCAGTACTTGAGGTTTAATATCACATTGCATTTTAATCATGTTTGAGCACAGGGTGGCAGATCAGTGGCCCAGTAATTTTCATTTTCTTAGCTGTGCTTACACAGATATGCTAAAATGTGACATGGCTCCTGCCCTCAAGCACTGCAGATGGACATTGGTACTAAGGGCATAGGAAAATCTGGAGGGGATAGAGATTTAAAGAGACAAAGATCACAGTGACCGAATGAATATATATATATATATATATATATATATATATATATATATATATATATAGTAGTACAAATAAGGAATAGTACATTAGTGATTCTATTTGAATGTCCAAAAATAAGTTGATAAAAACTTATTTCCTGCTCAAATTTCTCAGAAATACAGTATATGCACTGCAGTCTTGGAAAAGTGGGCAGGACATGCAAATGAGGCCACATAATGCACCATCACTCTGTCAATCCAAACTATTTTAAACATGGCTCCTTTTAAGCATATGCTTACTGTATTTCACAGTTTTAGGCATAGCAACAGATGGATTTTTCACAAACCAGGTCACTTAACCACATACAGTACTGTTTCACGGTTACTGCCAATCCTCAGTATGGTGTGAGTGCGTGATGCATTATGTGGCCTCATTTGCATGTCCCGCCCACTTTTCCCATACTGCAGTCCATTTACTGTATTTCTGAGAAATTTGAGCAGGAAAAAAAGTTTTTATCAACTTATTTTTGGACATTCAAATATAATCACTAATGTACTATTCCTTATTTGTACTACTGTACTTTGTACGGTGGAGGGCTTCTATCACTCTTAGCCCACCATATGTGAAACAATTGCTATATATATATATATATATATATATATATATATATATATATATATATATATATATATATATATATATATATATATATATATATATATATATATATATATATATAGTAAATACATAGTACAACTGTGTTCACATTTGAATGTCTAAAACAAGTTAAAAAAACTGCTTCCAGCTCAGAATTCCAAGAAAAGCAGTTATTACACTGCATTCTGGGAAGCTAAGCTGGGACATGCAAATGTGCCCACAATAGCCTCACTCTTCAATCCATAACACCTACCTATGGGAGGTAGATACCTTATCCCTGGTGTCTAGTAGGAATCTCTTACTCTGCCTCCACAGCAATGCCCAGTAACCCCCCCCCCCTTCTCCCTTATCTGCCCGGATAAAACTGATACATAGGTCTGCAAGATCACACAATAGTTTTTAGTGTAAAAGGGACAGGAGATGAGACCAGAGAGGTACCCCTATCCTATGACCCGATCTGTACTAAAGGAAAACATTTCATTAAAGATTTCCAATACTGAAGCCACATTGAAACATTTTTTTCCATCAGATCTTTTTTACAGTGTGAATCCCATTTTTTTTATTCACATGAAAATATCAGGATTGTGTTTCTCAAATAACTCCCATGTGTAATGACAACATGGAATTATCACTGTAAAGGACAAAATTAGACTGAGTAGACAAAGCATTGAAATTACCTCTAGGTCAGCGTATTTTCTTTAGTACAGTAATTCTGTAAATTTAGTAGATGTTTTTGCTAGTTCCAGGCAGGAACATTACAGAGCCCCTTGCATCATACTGAAAAGGACATTTAAAAGGCCACTTAATTCAGTATAATTTGAATGACATCGAAGTAAAGATCTCCTAAAAACATGTTGACATACTTTAAATCATTGAGTCTGTGTTTACATGAGTGGCTGACTGCCCACTGCCAGAGTCCCGCTACAGCTCAGTGTAGTGAGCAAATTAAAAACAGAGGTCCACTCTTAACTACATCTATCTGTGCAGAGTATGGCATGCTGGAATAACCTAAATAGGTCAGTAATAGGTTAATATTTGACTTTATTCCGGAGTTCAGGAAAAAGCTGCTATAAATCAGTGTGCTCACCGCACCCTGCAGCACTCATGAAACTTTTAGTAGGCAGGATACACAGTGTTTGTAAACTGTATATTTTTAGCTGTTATTAGTGCAATTAAACATAGATAATTTTAACATACAATCTTGTGCTCTTTCACACCATGAAGAGCACATACAGTGAGTTCTGTGGCCCTTTATTGTCCCTGAGTAGCCTAACTTGAGGGATCCAACAAACTGTTATCCCTCCCCATGTTACTTATTGAAAGCATAACGTCTAAATTTGCAGTGCAAATAGTTTTCGGTCTGGATACTTTTATGTTTCCTATTTGAAACGCCTTGTGGAATTCATAAAAGGAAATAGATACTATTTGCCACTAGTATATAAAATAATTTAGCTGATTTAGAAACCTTAAAACATATTTCAAGCAAAAAAAACAAAGCATTTTTTATAGATCACAAGTTATTTGTGGACGGTGTTACAATGTCATTTATTGGTGTTTTGATAGATTAAGAGATGATAGTTCCCGACACAATATGATGCTTCTCCAGACACAAAAAAACATTATATTGTTTTAATTACAATATACTGGAACTTTTATTATTATTTTTTCATTCTTGCTTTCGAGCAGTAATATTTCTCCATCCAGCCCCACACCAGTCCATTGCGCACTATTCTATTGTAGCCACCGTCAGTAAATGAAGATTGTTTGCTTGTTATGTTTAGATTTCGTTATAATGTAAATGCTCAAGGATAAGCACTATAATGTAGCTAATGTACTAATAAAAGGCAAGTGATTAGGGGTGCTGATATAAACCAGTGTGAAGAGTAACCTAGATATAAAACAGCAAGTAATTAGAACGGGCGATGTAAAACAGCAAGTGATTAGGATGAAGGTATGGAAACAGTGTGTTATATAGAGAAATAAAATAGCATGTGATGAAGAGTGCCAGAATAATACCGAATGTGATCAGGAGACATCAAACAGCAAGTGATAGATTGTGTAGGAATACAACATGATGAAAGGGACACAGCAGAGGTCCTATTTACAGTAGGACAGTAAATTACCAATAAAACATATGAATATTTGCAACTGGATGGTATTAAAACATGCTGTTTAGTAACAGCTTTGAATTTACAGTGACTCAGGTCTAGAGATCCTCTTATTAAATTGGTCTTGTTATCAGTGCCTAATTGTTTAACCATTCAGCTAAGATTATGTGCATTAATGGCATCCTTTTATTTAAGGCTTCTGAGGGGTCAATCTGAATGGCCAAGCTATATGCATACAACAGGAGCCCTATGCTATAGGAAGCCATTAATCCAAGGATGAGATAATTAGGTACTGATAATACCACTCTGATGTCCAGATCTGAATTCAAAAACGTTACTGTAGTACCATAACAGGGCCTCTGCTGAGGTCCTTTAAGCATGTAGGTATGTCTGTATAAAACCAAAAGATTGGGCAAGGTTGGTCCTAGAGAGAGACTAACACAGAACAGGATTTCAGAATGTCCCTGCTGTACACAGGTGAGTCAATCACTGCTTCAGTCATTCCAACTGGCTCACCCAAACCTAGAAGGAAAATTCTCAAATCCTGACCTGAAGTTGTCAACCCTGTATTAAGTCCTTCTAACATTCACTTGAAAACCTAATATAAAGAAATTGATTGTTCTGGCAGTGAACACAGAAGATGTATGTTGTGTCTAAATACCTCCATGCTGCTGCTCTTGTACTAAATGTATGTGACACCAAAGCACAGTATTCAGAGGACTACCAAGTGCCTGCCCTGCCCATCAAAGAAAGACACACAACCCAGCATATTTGTCTTAAGCTTGAACAACACATATTGTATTAAGTTGATTTTAAAAGTTATTTTGATTTTTTTGTCCTATGTTGTGCAAAAAAATTACATCGTTTATCTTGAAAAGCCCTTGATTGTGAGGTGTCTTGTAGTTTAAAAAATAGATTGCATTGGTCTGGGTATTAGAACTGCTGATAAATGTAGCCACCAAATCTGATCTGGCCCTGGCAGTATAGGCTGTACATAGACTGTAAGCTCTTCGTGGCAGGGACTAAGTAACCCATTGGTTATTTATATGTTAAATGTACTTATATTGTCATGTGATTGCTTTGTACTTTATTTCTGTAGAGGACTGTGCATATTTTTAATGGTGCTATACAAATAACAATACAATACACGATATCCATCTGCAGACATGCCTCTCTCCGTGGTCCTGAAACTAAGTACAGTGTATAGATCCCCCTGCTAGAGACCGTAGAAATAACAAAACCCTTGGAAGCGGGTACCGGGACATGTTATTCATATATCTGTCTAGTGAGCATTTAACAGAGCATGTTTTACACATTATAAAGCTTTTATTTTTGCATAACAAATGAGCACTGCTGCCTGCTTTCATTGTAACTCTAGATATGCAGATCTGTTCCATTGTTTATGGGATTGTCCCAATTTACAAGGCGTTTGGAAATCAATATACACTTATTGTACAAACACATTACAATTCAACTTGATCACACTCTGGCTTGGGCCCTCTTTGGCCACCCTGCAATATCAGAAGAACGCACACTGGCAAAGTGCACCAAACCTTTTACAGAATGAAATTACAAATTTAATTCCTGAGACATACCACCAATTTTTACACATATAACTTACAAGTAGGAAATACTATGTAAACCATCCTTAATTATCTTTATGTATACAAAATCATGCTGCTCTAAAGTTATAGTGAAAGAGCAGACCTATGACCCTCAAAGGGTCCTCCTATCTGGAAGACTCACTAGCTGATGCCCTTTAGCTAGCTAATAGATTCTATAATAGAATGAAAAATAAATGGGCATAGGAGACTAATATGCAAAGGACCAAATATCCTAATCTCACAGTCACAATTCACATCCATATTTGTTAGATGTGAATACTCAATAACCATTTTACAGGAAACAGAGGATTAATATATAACTAGTTCCATTGGTGAAGTTGTAGTAATCATTGGATCATGTATTAAAATCAATTATAAAACATAGAACCTATGCAGGAAAGTGACTCCTATTTGTTTAAATTTCATCACAAACTATCCTGGGGCCCTAAATGCAGCTCTCTAATTCTCCTTTAGATAGTATATATAGTTGCCCGATTCCTTGAAACATGGAAATTGTATATCCACATACTAGATAACGTCATGAACCCAATCCAGCAAACCACCTGGCATGCCAGCAGCATGATACTGGGAAACTCACTCATCGATTTATCTTATCTTATTAGTAATGTTCAGTTATGAAACACAAAATACATACCACACAGAGAAGGTTAAAAAGGTACTTGGGAACATTTGTTTAAATGACTACCATAGTTCAAAATGATCAAAACTAGTCACCCTGATGGTTTTAAGGGCAAGAATTATTTTTACTTTTTAAACAAATAGTTTAGCAGATTACTCCTTAAGTAATATTAAAGATTCACAAAAAGGTGACAATTGTTGCAGTACTGTAAATCAGAAGACTACATTTGCAAGGCTGTAATCTATTGATATTAGTAAAGACATTTTGTTGCATTTTCTGAGTTGTAATAATAATCTGGGATTATCCTGCCTCAGTGAGCCTCATACCTGAGTGCTAATTATAAGGTGTGTGGGGTGGTTACATAAATATTTAGCATCAGAATCATTCAGCAACACCTACTATACTGTCAAGAAGCTCACAGTCAGAAGATGATAAAAAGCTGAAGAAGAAAGGTCCGTCTGCCCTACTACTTTTTCTTTGTCCTATTGAAAGGGCCACTGTAGTGTTCATACAATGTAGTTTATTTTGATTAGTGAATAACTGATTAGCAAAATCTGTACTTGAACAAAATAAATCAATGTAGCTTTTAAATGTTACATTCAAAATTTAGGGTTTAAGTCTTTGGCAGATATCATTCTTTTTATCTCAAATTTGGTGTCCAGGAGGTGGGAGAGGATCTGCCCTGGAGGTTATCTTGGTAGGAGCCTTTATTTCCTCTTTCCATACAATAGTCACTGTGGGCAAACCTATATTTTTCAAGAAACATTGGGCCATATTCAAGTTGACCCCCGCAACTCGATCGCAGATAGCCGGATGTCTACGAGTGTGTTGCTGGCTCCTGTTCCTCTCGATTGTGATGCTATTCAATTGCTCAAGCTCGCAAATTGCGGGGGCCAGAGGCCAAAACCGCAAACCATGCACTGGTTCGAGCATGATCAATTAAGCAAGATGGTTACCTCCCATTTCGAATCAGCCAATAGAAAAATGAGACTGTCATTATTATGGCAGCAAAACATGGAGGTTACATGTCAATTAATTAGGTTCAATGGTCCGATATGCAACAGACTCGCAAACCCGCAAAATAAAGAATCAGACTTGCAAACCCGCAAAATAAAGAATCAGACTTCCAAACCCGCAAAATAAAGAATCAGACTTGCAAACCCGCAAAATAAAGAATCAGACTTCCAAACCCGCAAAATAAAGAATCAGACTTGCAAACCCGCAAAATAAAGAATCAGACTTCCAAACCCGCTAAATAAAGACTTATGAAAATCAAAGCCAAACCTGTTCTAGTCCATATGGATGGCCTGATATGCATTAACACATTGATACAAAAGATCGATTTAACCCCCGAAATGAAACATAAATATTAACTCTAATTTCTTGCCAATTTGCAAGCTTTAGACTGTTGTGCAATTAAATCTAATGTCTGTCATCAATTTCCCCGTTATTTACAGTGCAGTATTGATTTTTTATTTGCATTTACAGTGCTACGAATTGGTCTTTACCCCCTTGCGGGTCCTCTCTAGCACTCGTAAGCTTTACCCCTTCATTTGCCGTTTACGGGTGTGAAAACATATGCGGGCTTGAGGAAATTGAGCAATTGAATAACGATTTGCGATTTTAGCCTTGCGAAAGTGACAGATCAAAGGCTTCAGAAGGCTGTAAGTTACAAGTTTAACCATCGACATTTATTTCAAGCAGGTAACTTGGAAGCCAATTGGAGCCCACAAAAAGACGCCAATTGAATGGCAGTTGAATAGGGGCCATTTTTAGCAGCGACTCCGGGCAGATCCCATCCTGCCTCCTAGGTACACAACATGGGATAGAGAGAATTAGCTAAAGTTCGAATATAAAATGTAAAATAATTAAATTGCTTCAAATAATTGGCTGCTAATGTGTTACTAAATAAACAAATTACATTCTGTTGTATGACCACTGTAGTGGCCCTATAAGTGTAGAAAATATGTTCAGTGGACTTTTAAGGATCCACAGGGATCTGCGTTATTTACACGGGGACAAGTAATACATACATTTACATATAACACAAGTTATTATTGTTATTAAAGTGACACAGCAAATGTTCCAAATAGTGTATAATTTAAAAACATAAATAATTATTTTATCAAATAGATATTACTAAAAAAGGAATTTTCTACAGCAAAGTAGCATAGAAGTTTGTAATTTTGGGCTGTCAGATCCACCAACAAACCCAGCTTTGTATCTTTTTTAATGATAGATCATTGACATTTATTACAGATAAGCCCTAGGCACTGAGTCTGTTGTCTGATCGTAGCCATCTGCACACTGAGCATGCCTAGACTCTATCTGTGCCATTGAGACAGAGGAAAACAATGTCTCAGCGTCTTTTAATTACTCCTAGTTTTAAATGATACTGTATTTGGAACCTCTGCTGTGCCACTGTAGAAGAAATTAAAAAAAATCTCAGTGATTGTTTCCCTTTAACACTTACCGTAATTAATTCCTAGTCCCAACCATTACACCATTCTCAGCTAAACCACACATTTCTACCACATATTAATATCACAATATAACTATGCTAATTCAATCACTTTATCTTTTTTAGTGAATCCATTATCCTTGGAATATTGCATGGATGCTACGTATTCACAATCTCACTCCTTCTTTCTCTACCCACTAAGTGTACCACAAGTTGGCAAGAAAAAACATCTTCTAAATCACGGCAGAGGACAGAGCCATATTCAAGAATAAAATGTTTAATATAAACAGTTCAAATTATAATAGTAACAAGCCAAATTAAGCAAAATGTTTCTCTGGGGGTGGGTTGTTTAATTTATCTTTCATTCCAAATGAATACTATTAAAGCAATGGAATACAAACAGTTTTTCTTAACAGTTTATTTTTGAAGAACCACTTGGACGTTTTAGGAAAAACTTCAATTATTTGTGAATTTTGACTAACATACATTAGCCATGAGCATGAAATCATTTAAAGCAAATATTCTTTTCAGCATATTCTTGATGTCAGTGAAGGAGGCAATGGAGAATTGTAGCATCAGCTGTGATGAGTGATAACTCTGTCTTTAGTTTTGTTTTGTTGCTAAAGCCTTAGCATAAGTACTTTTTTTGTTAATTAATGATGAACAAAAAATAGATTAAACTTGAAACATGCTTACACTGGCCCTTTAATTGTAGATTACATACAAATAAAGTGATATAATGTCAAGGAGCAAATATTAATATTTCCTCTAGTACTTTAGCCCATGTAACAACATTTATATAAAGGGTCTTTATCTGCACTAGATTGGGAAAAAATCCTATATTTTGCGACATTTGCAACAAATTAACAATATTAACAGTTATTTTATTGGCATAAAGCATTTTAATGTAAAGTCTTTATTTGAGTTGATGCTGCTTTTGTCTGAAGGCTGCCATGTTGGTGTGTTCTCCTATTTTTTTATTATCTATACAAGTTGGAAAGAGGGATTTTACCAAAGGACACCTTCCCCCTCCTTCCCATTGGCTCAGCAGAGCAGTAGAGGCAGCTTGCAAGTATACTACCAAGCCTTGTATTCCCTGATCTGTAACCACTGGGCATTGAAAAGAAAGCATGGCAGCATCCATCCCCTAGCATTGTGGCCTAAAAAAAAATAAAGATTTTCTCTGAAAATGCTTTTACTTCCATAACTTGCACTATCACCCCAAGAGCATGCTGTTGTCATATTAAAGAGCATTAAAACTGTTTGTACATTATATTAGCCATTTCTTCTCTACAGTAAATCATTCCTGACGTATTCAGAATTGTATATGAAGCTTATGTGCAGCTCAATATATTAATTTGTAGTTCAGAGTGATTGATATGGGTGAGGAGAATATCTAACTGCATGATAGACTAAGAGAGACATAGGGCCATATTCAATTGAGGTTTCGGGGGATCCGGAGGCCCGTAAGTGAGTTTGCAAGCTAATTTGCTATTCAATTGGCATCTTTTTGCAGACTCCGATTGGCTTCCGAGTTACGGCCTTGAAAAAATGGCGATGGTTAAACTTTAACTTACAGCCTCCAGAAGACTTTGATCTTTCATGGCCACAAGGCTAAAATCGCGAATTGCTATTCAATTGCTCCAATTTCCCCAAGCCGCAAATGATTTCACACCCGTAAATGGCGAATGAAGGAGAAAATCCTACGAGTGCTAGAGAGGACCCGCAAGGGGGTTAGACACCTGTACGTAGCACTGTAAATGCAAATAACAAATCAATGCTGCACTGTAAATAACAGGGAAAGTGATGTAGGACATTAGACGTAATTGCACAACAGTCTCAAGCCTACAAATCGGTAGGAAATAACATTATTATTATTATCGTTTATTTATAACGCGCCAACATATTCCGTAGCGCTGTACATAAGACAAGTTCAAGACAAAGATACATACAACTTAAACATAGCAAAGCAAGGAGGGCCCTGTCTTTGAGCCTCAAATCCATAGTGTCCATAGGGCTTTCCCTAAAACACCTTGTGGGATTGAAACTCGCAGACTTACAACCTAAAGGTATTGTGTGAGGAAAAGGAGGGAGAGAGAGGTGAGAGTGTGTTCGGGTGGAAGGTGATACGCTTCTTTAAAGAGATGTGTTTTTAGAGAGGTTTTGAATGTTTTGAGGCATGAGAATAATCTGGTGGAGTGAGGCAAGGAGTTCCAGTGAATAGGGGCAGCATGAGAAAAGTCCTGAAGGCGAGAGTGAGAGGAGGCGACAAGAGTTGTGGAAAGAAGAAGGTCATTAGCAGAACGAAGAGGGCGGGTGGGGGAGTATTTGGAAAAAGAGACCAGAAATGTATGGGAGTGCGCTATTGTAGAGGGCTTTGAAAGTTAGCGTCATGATTTTAAATTTTATTCTGGAGGCTATGGGAAGAGTGATTGACAGAGAGGTGATGCAGACACTGACCGTTGTGTACGGAAGATGAGTCTAGCAAAGGCATTCATAATGGATTGAAGTGGAGATAGTCGGGTGGTGGGTAGGCCAGCAAGAAACACGTTGCAGTAGTCGATTCGAGAGATGAGTTAAATTGATTAAATCGGGGTTAAATTGATCTTGAGTATAAATGAGTTAATACATATCAGGCCACCCATATGGACTAGAACAGTATTGGCATTCATTTTCATAATTCTTTATTTTGCGTGTTTGCGACTCTGATCGCATATCGGACCCCCGAACCTAATTGATTGACAAGTAACCTCCATGGTCTAATGCGTAATGATGACAGTCTAATTTTTTATTGGCTGATTCGAAATGGGCGGTTACGGGCTTGCTAAATTGATCATGTTCCCGCCCTGAACTGCTACGACCCAGTGCATGGTTTACGGTTTGGGATTTGGGACAGCAACTTACGGCTTGAGCAATTGAGTAGCATCATAATTGGAGACGAACAGGAGCCCGCAACACACCTGCAGATGTATGGCCGTATGCGATGGAGTTGCGGGCTTCAAATTGAATATGGCCCTTAGTTTTTGCCACTACAGAAATAGTTAAGCAGACTAAAATCCTATTTAATATCAAAATGTGCATATGAATTCAGCAGAAACAGGGATTTTTTCAGGAATGTTTCACTTCAGAAACAACTAGCTAGTAAAATGTCTCACCCTTCTGTAAAATGAATCACCCTTCTGTAAAAACAAATTGTTCACTCAATAAACTAAGAGGTGTGCAGATAGCAGAGGGCCCCTACTTGTGGTGGGTCCTCAGTGCTTTGCACCTACTGCACCCGAAGCAGCTCTGCCATTGATCATCTAGATCTCACTAGATTTCACCACAATCCGATTTTTGCATCAAAAACAATCAATTATTATGAAATGCCATTACAGTTACCTCTCCCAGTGGCTGCAGACATTGGGATCCTCGGGGTTTAGTAGGACAGCGGTTCCCAGCACGAGGCAGAGAACGAACACCTTGACCGTCCATCGCAGAGCTGCACAGAGCTTCATCCTGACACCTGAGAGGGGGAAACACAATGAATGTTGAGGTATACACCATGGGCTCTTGGATCATTGAAAATATTATTATTACACAGTTTAGTGAGAAAAAGCTAAATCATAAAGTTCTGCATTCAAAGCACCACTGCAGTTCACCAAAAAAGGCACTTGTTTGTCAAGTATTTACCAAACAAAGAATATTAGAAGCTGTGTAAGCCATGGGCTTAAGAATTTTTGGGGAAATTCTAAGGTTTTGAAAACTCTATACAGTATATGACTACAGGAATCCATTCTGTGTTACATTACACCCTGAGAGCTGGATGAGTGGGAGGATGTGTTTGTAGTTATCAGTGGAAGGAGAGGTGGAGGGAGAGGAGAGGACAGGCAAAAGTCCAGAGTCTTTGTTTGATAACGGGATAACTTTAAAATTGACACCACACCCCTTCTCCTCACTGGCCTAGAAGCATGACATTGCAACCACAGATCTACAGAAATATGAATGCTCCTATCACACACACAGGTTTAACAAGTGTATCATGGATCCCACCAGGGTCCTATAGTAACATGATAAAAACATTTTTTAGTTAAAAGCTGTTAGTCAAACTCAAGAGTTTTTTCAGTTTTTATTTTTTTCATTATACAGTGGTCCTTTATTAACATCTAATGTCACAACTTGTGACTCATTTTGTTATTGTTTATTTATTCAGTCATGTCTGAATCTTCATGACCCTATTGACCACAGCACACCAGGCACATCTGTTAGCCACTGCCCCATGAGCTCCATCAAGCTCATGTTCATTGCTTCAATTATTTCACCTATCCATCTCCGACTCTGCTGCACCCTTCTTTGTGTGCCTTCAATCTTTCCCAGCATCTTCTCTAGGGAATCCTGTCTTCTCATAATATGGCCAAAATATTTGAGCTTCAGCCTCATGATAATACCTTCCAGTGAACAGTTTGTCTTGATTTCCTGTAGTAATGATTTATTGGATCTTATTGCAGTCCAAGAGACTCTAAGCAGTCTTCTCCAACACCACAATTCAAAGTCGTCAATTCTACAGTTCTCAGGCTTCGTTATGATCCAGGTCTCACATCCATATGTTACTACTGGGAATACCATAGTTCGAACTATGCGGACCTTGGTTGATAACGTAATTGCTTTACTATTTACTAGCTTGTCACGACTTGCCATAGCTTTCCTCCCCAGAAGCATTCACCACCTGCAGAGATCTTGGAATCCAGGAACATAAAATCTGTCCTTGCCTCCACTTATTCCTCATCTATTTGCCAGGAACTGAGATTGCTGTTTGCCATGACCTTCGTCTTTTTAACATTTAGCAGCAGGCCAGATTTTGCACACTCTTCTTTCACTCTCAAGCACTCCACAATTGTAAAAAAAAACCTCTTAGACACACAAAACTTCTACCAACAGATCACTGATGCCTCCAGTTTCCAGCAGAAGCATCACAATTGATTTATTTTTGTAATTAATAATTAGCCCATACTTATGGCTCTTAGCAGTACTCACAGTTTTAAAACACATATTTTTAATTTTAATTAATCAGTAGGTTTTCTTTTTTCAAATAAAGGTCTCAGAGATGATGAAAATAATTCAAATGCTTACCTGACCTAGGAGGCTTGCCTCTGTCGGCCAAAGAGTAATAATGTAACTGTATGAGTCAGATCTAGCGCCTCACCTACTCTGGGTACAGACACATTTCCTTTTAGTTCCAATGAAGTTTAAACAGGTTTTACTTAAAATTTGATTTTATATACAAAATAATATGAAGTAAGCTTTTTTAAATGTATGAAAAAACTGTAATTTCCCTCCTCCCCTACGCAAAAGTTTGACAGCAGCAGTGCCGCCGCCAACAGCTACATGACGCTGCAGATTTTGCAAATTGTTCTGCCCAATGCATATAAGGCGCGCCGATAGAAGAGGCCTTGAGCTATGAGAGGCGCGCCCGATGCCCTCGAGGGCCGAGTGCCTGCACTGAACAAAGAGATGGCCACGTTGTCAATTCAGCACCGCCGAGTTGCGCCACGTCGGAGGAGGGAATAATTATAGGCCTTCCCTGAAACCGGATGCCGCCATCTGGTGGCTACTTGCTGGCACTACAGCTGTCAGTGCTGGCAATATGTTTGCGCTTTAACAACTGGATAGATGCGAAAAAAACTTTGTTCCATGTCCCGTTAATATGTTTAGAGTAAAAACTCACTCTCTCATAACAGTTTGATGCCAAAGTTTGATGTATTTTTTTTTTATAGATCTGTTTAACACATATTGCACTTTGTTAGGATTTATACACCTGTCCAATAGCGTTCCTGAGATCTGATTTCTAGTATCTGATTGCTATGTTACAATCTGCAGAGCCCTGATATAAAACACTCCAGAAATAGAGAGATCAGGATGACAGGCAATCCATGTGCTAACCCTTTAACTGCTGGAGCTTTACAGATACTTGTATTTACCATAGCACAAAAATCAATGGCTGTTACTATAAAAGGTTCTGCGTATTGGCAAATGCTAACAAGTCATTTTATCAGAAGCCATGCAGACCTCCCCATTTATATTGAAAGGCACATCAGAAATAAGTACTACGCATTAGCATAAACAACTGTTACATTCCCTATAATTAAAAAATTATCTTTAGTGATAGAATAGAAAATAGCCAATTTCCCCTCATTAATGTGCTGCTCCTTCCCTCTTTTTCCAATGCCCTTTTTATGTTGGCGGTATATGATTACTCTGGATTAATTCAAATTGGCTGTTATCATTTAGCCCGAATAGCACTTTGCTAAGGAATTTTAATATTCAGCTCGTAAAGGACCACTGTTCTGCCCTAACAACAAGAGCTATATTATTTATTTAGTTGTTTAAATTTAATACAGATGCTATTAAAATATATAGAATAGTAATGTTTATTATTAAACTTACTTTTAAATATTAACTTCTAAACATCTAGTTTTATTTCTTGTCTCCACCCCTTATAAAGTTACCAAAGGGTGGGAACAACTTTGACTGGGGGACATTTACTAACAGGACATGCGTTAAGCCGCGATCTACCGCAGCACGTGGTGCATTAGCGCTACTCAGGTCTACATGAGGTATTATAATTAGGTTGTTGATGATTGCTGTAATACTAGATGCAGTATTGTGTCCACCCCCTATACATCCCTTTACATATTGTAAACAGTGTAGTGCACACATGATATACGGGTTAAGCATGTGCAGTTTACCAGCTCTTTCTGTCTGCACATTTGCAACTGCATGTAAAATAATGTGATGGTAAATTCAGATGTGTTTAGATTTCACACATGTGCCATCAAAGCCACAATAGTAGTTGGAATAAAGCAGGGGTGGGCAAGTTCGGTCCTGGAGGGCCACATACAAGCCTGGATTTGAAGATTTCCTTTCTGTGCACAGGTGAGTCAATCAGGATGACTGAAGAAATGATTGACTTACCTGTGTGCAGCAGGGATATCATCAAATACAGGTATGTATGTGGCACCTCTTGCCCACCCCTGGATTAATGTCATTATTGTTGTATAATAACAACAAACTTGGCAAATTATAACATCAGCACCACTTATCTCAATCTATCGACCATATAAGGATATTCTTAAAAAGTTTACATAAACACACACACACATATATATATATATATATATATATATATATACACATATATATATATACACATACATATACATATACATACACACTAGCGACTTGCTCATCAAAAATGGCGGCAAGAAAATTTGAAGGCTGGCAATGCTGTTTGCCACAGAATGCAAGTAAGTTGCGCGTCTCGCGATGAGCACCTTTAGCGCTCATCGCGAGCCCTGCAATGTGCGGCTTTGCCGCTTGTTGCAGGCCTAGAACAACCTTATAGTGAGTCCCGCGAAGAGCGCCTTCGGGGTCAGTTTATGGTATTTGAAGGGTTAGTTTTGTTGATGTGATTGGTAATATTATCTTATTTTATTATATAATACTGCTACAGAGGAGTTGAAACATGCACTGCTGATTATCAGCATCATGAGTAGTTAATAGCAAGATTTGTGTTTAGTAAATTTGGAGAACTTTGACTTTCACGTTATACAGAACTTAACACGCCCATGACCCCATTCCCGATAACTGGCGATGATATGGCTTAGTGTTACCATGGAACAAGCCTTTAATAAATTGCACAATTACCTGAGATGCTGGATCTCAGGGTACCATAAGCACCCTCAAACCTAATAAGGAGAGGAGACCAGCAGTTAAACCCACGGATTACAAGTTGATGTTTAAAAGTAAATGTAATACTAAGTGTTGCTTTTCTAAATCACTATATAGAAATTCTATTAATGAACAACACCTGATTAAAACATCTAGCTCTTGTTAATAGGGTGGTTGCTTCATTAAAGTCCATTCTGTTTAGGCCAGGGATTTATTTAAACAGTGCTATCAACATGGAAAGAGCAGCACATTCGACAAGGAAAAAATTAGCCATTTTTTCTCACTGAAGATCAATTCTTTTTAATTACAGAATTGATATCACGTACTGAAATAAATCTTCAAGTTGCTGAAGAGTTACACTGGCCCTTTAACTATGTGTGCTAGTAACTGATCACATGTGGCCACTATATTCTCAGCTAATGCCATAGGACTGACAATGGGAGGGTTATTGCCCTCTAGGAGTGGTTACTATTAGTTTAGTCGGAGTGCGTACAGCGAAGGCGATGCGCCTGCACATTGTGTGTGTGCACTGGGATGAGATCTAAACACAATAAAGTCCCCTCTAGCAATGCAGCCAGCGGGTCCAATCTGGCTGTCATGCTATGTTCTAGCTTATTTCACCCTACAACTTTTTTCTTGGCACAATAGTCTGTGTCTTCAGGGAGCACTTTAGAGGCTGCAGAGATGCGATGCTCTGCTGGGTCTTTAGCACGCTCTGCTTGCTGTTAATACCGCTTCCTATATTGAGAGCAATGGTACATCAGACTTGACTCCATTGTCTTGTACGATCTTACAAGTCTAATGGCTTGTACCCTCAGGCTCTTGAGATCCATTATCTCTGTCCGAAGTATCCAGCCAAATATCGCATCAATTTAAGAACAATAACTATTTCACTGCCAGGGATGGGTGCAATACTGTAGGACTTCCATGTCTAGGAGTTCACTAACTAAAGCCTTATGTAGTCATTATAAAAGTCACATTCATAATTAAGAGACAGCTTCTTTATAATGGGAATGGACAAGGAACATAAGCATTTAATAAAGTGTGTTTTAAATTACAAACGTTTTTGAAGGAAAACTATTAGGTAAAACATATTTAAACTTCAATGGAACCAACAGAAAATGCAGAGAGTATACTTTAGTCTGTAGATCATATGGGTTTCCAGAAGGCAAGCCCCCAAGAGTAGTTAAAGGGGTATGTAAGTGAGCTGGATTATTCGTGCATCTGATGGAGGAGAATTAGTAGTGTATGAAAACATTTTCTGCATGACAAAATACCAAAATAAGCATTAAAAAACTTATCTTGGAATTAGTAAAATATATTTTAATTTCTGTCAGTTGAACCTTACGGTTAACACCCTCCAAACCCAGGCTAAACTGGTATACAACTTGAAACAAATTTTGGTCAATCAGGAGGAAGCAAAGACTGAAACATTTGTATCACAATCTAGCAGTTGCTGTCTGTTTTTTTCTCTCTGCCAGTATGTAAGTACATTCAGCTTATCAATATAATACATACTTTTCTACTAATCAGTAGCTGTTTATTAGGAAACATTTAAAACCCAGTTCACTTACATATCCCTTTAAAGGTAAAACATACGTTTTTGTGCTCAGAAGACCTTTATTTGAAAAAAGAAAATGCACCAACACATTATCAAACACCATATTTCTAGTGCAACAAGGAAAAAAAAATGTCAATGTCTCTTTAACTAAGGTGAGATTTGTCTTGTAAGAAATACCTCTCCAATTCATATTTACTCTGATCACTAACTTGCCAACAAGTCCAAAGGCTTCAAATATTAACAGATAATAATCACATATATAGTTCTCAGCAGCGCGACCATGGCAAAATCCGTTGGTAAGGCAACGTTAAAACTGCAGGCTTGCGCTGGTGGAGTTGAGCGCTATAGGCGCTCATCCCTACAACCCTGTACGACTTAGGCAGGGAGATGAGGTGGAGATGAGCGTCATAGGCGCTTATCCCTACGACCACGTAGGGCTTAGGCAGCGAACGCCGAAGGCGCTCTTTGCACTGGTGAAGATGAGAGATGTAGGCACTCATCCCTACGACGCTGCACTACTTGCGCATCATGCCTACAACCCGCGGAATTACACATCAACAGAAAACTCAAATACTCAATTCACAGTGTGAGACCAGTAGCACTTTGAAAAAATCACCTAAAAAAAATTACGTCTGTAACACTTACAAAAGGAAACCGCCAATTAGAAAAAAAATAATATGAGCGGCAAAAACTACGAACATAATAGCTGAACCACGCACAGCGAAAAACATGAAAAACACACAAAATACAAAAAAAATAATCACACACAACAAGAGGGGACAGCCAGGACGTCTGGGAGTGAGGTTACCCTTGAATTTAAGTCCAATTTCAAGACTTCCGCCACTCGAAAATCCCCTAAGCGAGAGAAAAAATGGGCACCGAAAAAAATTAAAACGAGGCTACACGACCCCTAAGCACGCAAAACACCGCCAAGCACACACGACTTTTACACAGAACTATATGAGCTACAAAATACACTATTAGGAAGGAATGCGAAATGTTCCACACCCGCGTACCACATACACAATCGCCGCCATTTTAAAACACTAACTGCACACTAACAACATTACCATTACAAAATGTGGAACTACACAGCTCAACAAACGGTTTGCGCTCGCGCACACAGCCTATTTACACTACACACTTCACACATTGCTGACACTTACAGGTCACCAACACTGCAAATCTACATTGCATGCTGCAGGAACATCAAAACAGATTGTTAGCTCTTCAGCATATTACTTCCTGCATATTTTAATTACAAATAGGTAAAGTATATTAAATTTTAATTGTATTAATTAATTAATTAACATTAAAAAATACATAGACAGAAAAAAAAAAAAAGACGACAGGGTCACAATAAACGCTAAAGGCGATCAGCGCCCGCCTCACGAGAAGCGCCAACAGTGTTTAGAGGAGCAAAAGTACACCAGGGAAGAGGCTCGCAATGCGCACCAAAAGGCGATCAGCGCAAACTTTGCAATGAGCGCCAAAGAAACTCTGATAACCAAAAATACACCAACCAAGAGGCTTGCAATGAGCGTCGAAGGTACTCACACAACCAAAATACTTACTTTGTGTGGCAAACAGCATTACCTGCCTTACAATTGTATTGCCATCATTTTTTGACGGGCAAGTCGCTAGTGGTAATAATAATAATAGAAAATGGGAATATTTTCTTTTACAATATTCTTAAAAGAAAACAAAAAAAAAACAGCTACTTAAGAAACAAAAAGTTTACATATGCATAAATGTAATTGTAATTGGTTGCTATTAAAAACATACTGGAAGTGTTAGACAACCAAGTTAAAACATATATTACACATGCATTCATATCTTTCCTCTATGCTTATTATGTTATCTATGAGGGCTGATTAATTTTCTGTGGGATTATATACAGGAAGAGCAGGCATGCTTAGTTGGTTAAATTAGCATAATGAATGAGATTCACAAGTGTTGTAGACTGTGGTTAAAGGGATATTTAAATTTTCAGGATTATGAATACATCTAGAGGAGAATCAGTAGTGTATGAAAGCATTTTTTGCATGAAAAAACAAAGTAAACCTACCCTGATGTTTGCAAAATTCTTCATTTTTCTGGGGCTTTATTTTGAGAAGGAATGTCCCTTTAAAACCCTAGCTAAATTAGCATAAAATTCAAAATGTATTTTGGCCAATCACAAGCAGCTATAACATGTTGCAATCACTGAGAAGGCAGTTTCTGCAAAGCATCATGTGATGTGTAGTGTCCCACCACAAGGAAGCAATTAGGAGCTGCTATTGCTATGTGGATTTCTGCACTGAGCTTCTGTTGGTTTGAAACACATACTTTAATGCAGTGTTTCTATTGGTTAGTACCAGGTGCCCATGTAAGCAGCTCTGGGTGTGTGGGAATAATTTTTTTTTAAATAAAATAACTCTGTCTGTGTATAGAATTACTCTATTGTGTGTGTCTGATATTAGCAGCAGGTGTTAGATTAGAAAAAGGTAAAAACAGGGAAACGTTCATATACCTTTTAATTATATTTATACCACCTGGGAATGCCCATTTGATTATCCATATTATATAATGTTACCAGCAGAGTGAAATATTTACTGTGAAAGATTCTAACATTTAAACTCCCTTATCTAACATTTCTTAATTTTTTTCATAACGACCAATTATAAATATTGGATCTTTCCTGTTGTGAATACTCCGGCAGTGGCAGCAAGGAGCTGCTAGATAGCGCTGCTAAAATTGTACACAGTTTGTAAGCGCTGCTGAGATCGTACACAATTTCCAAGCTTAAACCATTACCCTTACCCTAAAGCTAGGACATCAGCAGCAAAGTCTTGGCAGGGACATCTAGCGGATGATCACCACCGCTACAGCCGCCTGAGCTGGTGGTGTGCTGGAGTACTCATAACCGGAAAGGACCTAAATATTGTACTTTTTATTTCTGCAATAACTGAGAACATGTCCCTTCAAACCAGGGAGCTTCATCAAAAGTAGTATTTCATAGATATGGTAGTAGAATAATTGAACTACCAGCATAGGTGGTTAAGGCGTGGCACATTATCTAAGGTGGCTTTATATAGGCAGACATGATAAATAAAACAAGTCTTATCTACCACTTAATCCAATGTTTCTTAGATTATTTTATCAGAAACAGATAATCTATAAAATCTCCATTTAAACCTTTTCCTGTTGATCTACGTGTCATTAATGAACAGGCTTCAGCGTAATTTCAACAGAATCAGTTTTTTTCTTCTTTACAAATGGGATGAGTGAATTCTAATTGCATTAATTACCCTCCTTTGCTACAATTTTGTCCACTTCACCGGCACTATTTGCACTTTAAAGAGGCATTAACCTTGTCAGTGGCGTGTGGACAAAGACTTATCAATGTAACACGCAGCCGGCAGGAGGGAATGGTACCTTCTGGATTCACTAAGTGACAGAGTGCTTGGAAACAGGTGGCAATAGTTGTATGTGGAGTCTCTCTGTAATTAATTAAGTATGCACTCCACTGACAAGCTACGCAATCTGTTTACATTGGTAGTATACTATAAGACAAGGAAATATATTCACTAAAATATAATGTGAGAGTGTTTTGTAGTGCAACTTAACTGTATCATTGATAGGGAAACGTGTTATATTTACAGTATGCTTTTATGATGAACCTGTCTTGATAAAGGACACACATTTTTTAGAAAGCTTTTAGCTTGTAATGGTTATATTAAATTTTGTTTTAACTGCTGCATACGTTGGCTTTTATTTCTAACAGGATTATGGGACTTTTCTTGTTTCGTCCCCACCAGCAGTGCCGTGCAGCAGTCAGTGGGTGGTGCGACGGTGGCTCACCAAGACTTTCTTAAATTTTTGAAGCCAATGAGATCTACAGACTAGAGTTGTTACTCTGTGTTATCTCTAAGTTTCAATTATGTTTAAACAGGTTTTACTTAATATTTTTGTTCTTGCAAAAAAAACAAAAACTTTTGTAATGTTTAAAGCATGCTTTTTTAAATGATTGATAAAAATTAGTTGTGTTCCATATCTCTTAATTCCTGGATTTCACTATAATAAACATATGACAGGGCTATTAACATATAAATATACCAAATATAATAATAATAAACCTTCAATGAGTGAACTACATTACAATGTAGTGTGTCGTATGGATCTAATATAATTGATCATTAAAGGACCAGTGATCAATAAATAAAAATATATAGGTTTGCAACATATGTGCCTGAGAGCATAATTAGATAGGGAAAATGTAATAAGGCCATTTTAATTAGAAAGAAAACTACATATTTATGTAATTAATGTCATGCTGGGCCCAGGAGGCTTCCATGATACTGCTGAAGGCTGTATGTAAGAGAGGGGTGTTTACATTGCAGCAGGAGCAGTGCTTGCAGTTATGCTTGGGACCGCTTCTGAACCTTTTTTGAGTAAACAAGGGTAGATATCAAATTCTAAAAGCTTAAATGATAACAAATCCACCTTCTCTTTCCTCCTTAAGTCCTCCCTTTGTAGATAAATATAACCCTCAAAATCCAACGAAGTGTTAAATCCAGACAAAATGTTCTATACACTGTGGTTTAAAATTTTTAGCTTTTTTCTAAAAAAATTTATAATTTATACAGTGTCTAAGGTTGTTAGTTTTTCCATGCTTCGTAAACATGTTCATTATTTGATGGACTATAGCGGTATTTCAATTGAACCAACATCTCTATGATGAGGTCTTGCCATCCAGTCCTTCACAAACCTCATTATAATTATGAAATTGTAGTGAATATAATCAAGATCTCTACTTATTAGGTGTTTAGTAGCTCCAGGGCAATGGGTCACAAACTGGGAGTCCTAAAACAAGTTCCCCTGGCTAGATCTGGGGCCATACTGTGGATATGATGCACGTCGTCAGATAAATAAGTCTGTTTTACAGCTCTCTGCACAACGTCCTCGCTCTGTTCTGCATGTACAGAAATGTCTCATTCCCCAAGCGAGCGGCAGGTGAGAGACTGGAAGACATTCTCTGAGCCATCAAATCGATAACACAATTAACATATTATATGTTCTGCCTCCAATTCTCCCAAGACATTGCTGTGCCCTTGATTAGATTAAGCTGGCTGCTTGCTAATGACATGTAATGTTAATTAAGAGAATTACATGATAGGTTTCCCCGTGGACAGTAATGTAATGAGTTTGGTTTAGAGCCGAGACGTGGGAAGAGATGCACAGCCTCAGAAACAGACCAACAGACACATGGCTTGTGTGCTACAGGAACTCTGTGCTAACAGAATCAGACTATAGCACTGTGTCAGTAATGAGGGGGCAATTAGTGAGAGGATAAAGGAAGCAAGGGGGTGTTTACAGGGGGTATACTGGCTAAATCAGTGCTCAACGACACAGTACATCATCCATAGTTGCTGTGTCAACTCCTCATGTTAATACAATATTGTGGACTCCAGGCTATGTCATAAAACATTAATGTAGGGAACATCTACACTCAAACTGTGATGAGCCTGCTATAACAGTAAGAGGGTACCACAACCAGAGAACGAGATCCCCAACAACAGAGAAAGAGACCTCCAACAACAGAGAAGGAGGCCCCCAGAAACAGTGAAGGAGGCCCCCAGAAACAGAGAAGGAGGCCCCCCAGAAACAGAGAAAGTGACCCCCAGAAACAGAGAAAGAGTCTCCCAGAAACAGAGAAGGAGGCCCCCCAGAAACAGAGAAAGAGGCCCCCCAGAAACAGAGAAAGAGGCCCCCCAGAAACAGAGAAAGAAGCCACCAGAAACAGAGAAAGAGACCCCCATAAACAGAGAAAAAGACCCCCAACAACAGAGAAAGAGACCCCCAACAACAGAGAAAGAGACCCCCAACAACAGAGAAAGAGACCCCCAGAAACAGAGAAAGAGGCCCCCAGAAACACAGGAGGCCCCCCAGAAACAGAGAAAGAGACCCACAACAACAGAGAAAGAGACCCCCAACAACAGAGAAAGAGACCCCCAACAACAGAGAAAGAGCCTCCCAGAAACAGAGAAAGAGGCCCCCCAGAAACAGAGAAGGAGGCCCCCCAGAAACAGAGAAGGAGGCCCCCCAGAAACAGAGAAGAAGGCCCCCAGAAACAGAGAAAGAGGCTCCCAGAAACAGTGAAAGAGCCCCCCAGAAACACAGGAGGCCCCCCAGAAACAGAGAAAGAGACCCACAACAACAGAGAAAGAGACCCACAACAACAGAGAAAGAGACCCCCAACAACAGAGAAAGAGGCCCCCCAGAAACAGAGGAGGCCCCCCAGAAACAGAGGAGGCCCCCCAGAAACAGAGAAAGTGACCCCCAGAAACAGAGAAAGAGTCTCCCAGAAACAGAGAAGGAGGCCCCCCAGAAACAGAGAAAGAGGCCCCCCAGAAACAGAGAAAGAGGCCCCCCAGAAACAGAGAAAGAAGCCACCAGAAACAGAGAAAGAAGCCACCAGAAACAGAGAAAGAGACCCCCAACAACAGAGAAAGAGACCCCCAACAACAGAGAAAGAGACCCCCAACAACAGAGAAAGAGACCCCCAGAAACAGAGAAAGAGGCCCCCAGAAACACAGGAGGCCCCCCAGAAACAGAGAAAGAGACCCACAACAACAGAGAAAGAGACCCCCAACAACAGAGAAAAAGACCCCCAACAACATAGAAAGAGGCCCCCAACAACAGAGAAAGAGACCCCCAGAAACAGAGAAAGAGGCCCCCAACAACAGAAAAAGAGGCCCCCAACAACAGAGAAAGAGACCCCCAGAAACAGAGAAAGAGACCCCCAACAACCGAGAAAGAGGCCCCCACAGAGAGAGAGACTGTAAGAGATAAATATCTATGCAAGACCCCCACAAACAGAGGGAGAGACACCCACAGAGAGACCCCCCACAAAACACTGAAAGAGACCCCCACAAACAGAGAGGGCTGGATAGATGAGGCGCCCACCAAATACAAATAAAGTATTCCAGATATAAAAAGGTTTCAATTCATCAAAATATAAGATTCTCATAAGTGAAAACTAGTACACCCCACAGCTCCAGTGAACTACTGGAACAGATACAGAGTTAGGGGCACACCCACACTTTCAGAGCACAAACTCATTTATTGGCACTCAAGTACACAAATTGGGACACACGGGGGCACTTACATGTACACAATCAGTGGCAATCAAATATGCATGTTGGGCATATACATAATATATTTTGCCAAAACAGCAAACAGCTGCATTATATCTACAATTACATGACCCATGCATGATCCATTCAGGCTAGTTGATGGAATAAATGACACGACAACTTGAGTTGGGAGAAACAACGGGCCACAGCTTTATTTTAACACAATGTAAACAAACAACCGTAACTTATTCAGATGACTAATTTAGTCCTTTCCTTCCGGGGGAGGAGCCCGGCCACGAACAGTGACCTCACGCTTTGAGCCCTGCCCAAAGCCCCAATGCTTATCTTTAAGCACGCCCTGTGAGGTGGGGCCATCGCCCCCTTAGGCCAGTGGGCCGGGCAACTCACCTCCCGCCGCACAGACATAAATTAACAAAACACAACATACAATAGCCACTTCTCCGAATTCTTTAACCAAAAATATATATATTAATTTCAATATTTCTTATTTATATTATATATATTATATATACTTCTTTTTTTTTTTTTTTTTTTTTTTTTTTAAAGAATAAACCATAACATCTGTTAACAACAAAATACAGGGTGGGTGGGTGGGATTCCAGTCGGGAGACCGCGCTGCTGTGCTCAATGGCGCGAAACGGGCTTCCGACACGCCCCCCGACGCTCCTGATTGGCTGATAGCCTCACAGGCTCCGCTGGGTCACGTGACGCTACAGACTGACCCAGGGAGCCTGTGCAGCCTCCGCGTCGTTCATGACCCATGCATGATCCATTCAGGCTAGTTGATGGAATAAATGACACGACAACTTGAGTTGGGAGAAACAACGGGCCACAGCTTTATTTTAACACAATGTAAACAAACAACCGTAACTTATTCAGATGACTAATTTAGTCCTTTCCTTCCGGGGGAGGAGCCCGGCCACGAACAGTGACCTCACGCTTTGAGCCCTGCCCAAAGCCCCAATGCTTATCTTTAAGCACGCCCTGTGAGGTGGGGCCATCGCCCCCTTAGGCCAGTGGGCCGGGCAACTCACCTCCCGCCACGGAGCATGCGAGGGACGCCTCCCGAGGCTGCGATCCCCCCCTGCTGGACATTAAAGCCAAAGCCCGCAAAACACTCTCCCTAAACTCCAACATCATCAACTCGTACCCTATTTCCGTAAGATGAACCTTATCCTTTGCGAAAAAATCATCTGCGCCGACCGGTTCGAAATCTTTATACTGGATGGCCGAGAAACCTTGTTTTCTCACAAAGCTCGCAATCTGCTGGTTTATCTTCTGTCTAGCCTTATCTAAACATACTGGGTCGCGCGCGTTACGCCATGATCTTCTCTTGATCATCTCAGACCAGATAAGGAACGTGCCAGGGAACTTCTTCACCCATTTCTCGATGTCTCGTCTCATCACCTTTAGCATTCGTCTCATGGGAACTGTCCCCAAATCGTTCCCGCCGGCATGAAGAATGATAAGACTGGGCTGCCCGTAACGCTGCGCGTACGTTTCCAAGATGCCGTCGAGCTGTGCCCAACGCAGACCCCGAATACCACACCACCTTACGCGTAAGTCCGTAACAGGAAAGCCCAGTTGCGCCTTTTCTTCGGTAACTGCGGCAAACCATATGTTCAAGCGAAGGCAACATAGCACAAGATGCCTAAGCAATCTAATCACTGGTACGGATGCCGCCGTGATGTTGTTCACGGCTTCAACCAACCCCTTATTACCCGAATGGAAAATGACTCGCCTGTCCCTGAAACAAGGACCCCATAAGTGCACTGCTACCACCATAGGAAACAGCTCCAGGAATGTAGGGTTCAGCAGTAAACCCGCCTCTTCCCATTCCTCCGGCCATGCCGCTGCGAACCATCTCCCTTGGAGATACGCCCCACAACCGATCGGTCCAGAACCATCGGTGTGCAGGTCTAGCTCTGCGCTGGTGGTGCCCTCCTTTTGAAGGACCACCCGCCCGTTAAAGTCTGCAAGGAACCTTGCCCATACCTCTGCATCGTCACGCATGGCCTTAGAGACTGTTAGGAAATGATGCGGCTTCGCAATCCCTACCGTAGCCAGAGACATCCGTCTACAGAATATCCGCCCCATGGGGATAATTCTGCACGCGAAATTCAACTTCCCCAATATTGATTGCAGCCGCCGCAGGGTCACCCTCCGTGCGCCCCGCAGCGCCGTAATCTCGGCTTGCATGTCCTCCACCTTCTCTAAGGGAAGACTGCACTCCATTTTGCAGGAGTCAATCCGAATCCCCAGAAAAGTCAATTGTTCCGCAGGGCCCTCCGTCTTGTCATGGGCCAATGGTACCCCGAATTCTGTACAGATTTCGGTGAACACCTCCAGCATAAAACGGCAAGCGTCGTTTCTCGCTGGGCCAACAAAAAGGAAAGCATCCAGGTAATGGGTAACACTCTTGTACCCCGCCTCGATGCTCACAACCCACTGTAAAAATTTGCTGAAAGCCTCGAAGTAAGCACAGGATATCGAGCATCCCATGGGTAAACATAAGTCAACGAAGTAACTTCCGTCTACGAAGCACCCCAGCAACCGATGGCTTGTCGGGTGCACGGGGAGCAATCTGAATGCTGCCTCGATGTCCACTTTTGCCATAAGGGCCCCCTGGCCCTTCCTCCTCACCAAATCAACCGCCCGGTCAAATGACTCGTAAGACACAGTAGCCTGGTCTCTTGATATGCCATCGTTTACCGAACGGCCTCTGGGGTATGAGAGATGCTGGATCAGTCTAAATTTACCCTTCTCCTTCTTGGGGACCACCCCAAGAGGAGACACAACTAAACCCTGGATGGGCGGGGCCGCAAATGGCCCGGCCATCCTCCCCAATTTTACTTCATTAAGCACCTTAGGTTTGGCTACCCCTGGGAAATCCCTAGCCGACTTCAGGTTTGGGACAAGAAAACCTTGAATGTCGACCCCACATGGAATCCGGAATCCTTCTCGGAACCCGTCCTCCAATAGGCGCGCCGCTTCGGCGGTGCCTGCCAATTTACCGTAGCGCTTTAGCCACGGCAGCATGGCGGGGAGGCGTATGGGCGTCTTGCCCCTTTGCAGGAGGCTCGCCCCTGCCTCCCTCTTTGGGTCTACTGCATCTAGACAGGGGGTGTTCACCTCCGCAGTTTGAGCATGCATGCTTAAACCTGCAGTTAGGCGCCCATCTGCAGACCCCCTCGTTGTACGAAAAACAGGTCTTAAGACCTGCTCCTGAGGCGTGGGTGGGGCCCTTACCTCCACCGGCCCCGCTCCGAAAGGGCGTCGTGACTCTCATGGGTGTCATGATGTTTAGCCAATACGCCACCGCTTTGTCGCTCCACGCCATACTTGGCCTTGAGGCCAAGTATTGCCGGAATTCCTCATCGTACCGCCACCAGGCTGTACGCCCATAAACCTTGTGAGCATTCCGAATTTCGTCTATGTAGACGAACAATCCCGAACTCTGTTCAGGGTGCCGCTCACACAGTACGCAAGCCCAAATAGAAAATGCTTGCAGCCAGGTATCAAACGTCCTGGGTAGCCTAGCAAAGGATTTCCCCTCCCTGGGGCCCCTCTCGGCCAGGTCTGTTTGCCTAGACATAGGGAGAAGGGAAAACAACTCTATAAACTCCCTCCTCCAGATCTTTTCCTTTACTTCCTGTGGAAGGTGTGCACCTAAATTATCCAACGAGCAGAGGACTATGGGCCTCATGGCTGCGTCGGTAACCCCCACAGTGTTATTCCCAACTGCTGCTATTGCGCTGCCTACCGGCTCGGGCGCGCGCAAGCTAGCTAGCGCCTCGCTCGCGCTCGCTGGCGCCACTACCGCTGCTGGCTGGGACCATGCACCCTTTGCTAGCCCCCCTATCCACGCTCCCATTTCGCGCTCGCTAACTGCAATGTTATGCGCAGCTAATAGAGTCCTTAATGACCCAATAAAACCACCCTTGTCTGCTGCGCAGCTCAATTCTGAGCGCTCACCTGCTTCTGGAAGCTTAGGAGTAGATACGGCCAACGGAGTATCCCCGCGTCTCTCCTGACGCTCCGGGGACTCTGACCGTCTGGCCCTCCGCGGGCTTCTCCTCTCAGATCCAGTGCAAGCACAGCTGCACCGACAAGATCTTCTGCTTCTAGACCGGGATCTCCTTCTGGATCTGTGGGTACAAGAAGAACAGTCACTAGCTCTCCGCGACCTGCATGCCCGCGCCCATACCGCCCTTTCCTCGTCTGAGGAAGGGTCCTGGTCAGCTAAGCTTGCGCAGCTGGAGTAGGCTAGCACTGCCTCCGCCGCCCCCTGTAGGGGGCCCCCTGAGACTTCCTCGGGCGTTGGAATATCCAGCTGTTGGTCAGTCTTAGACCCTTTGCGCTGTGGCCTAACCGTATCGCCCTCAGTCTTTACTCTGCTACGCCTTAGCGGTGTGTGCGTAAATAGCAGCGGACTGTACCTGCTCGTAGCCTTCTTAGCTCGAGTGGGGCGTCCTAGCCTCGCCACTGCCGCTGTCACAGGCATGTCATCAATCATGACCATGCTGTCTTGGCTGTTCATCTCTCTGATGACCCCATCTCTTCTCTCTCTCGTCGTCGCCATGCTCCTCTCGCTGCCAGTTGGGCGTCCCTGTAAAGTACCAGAAGCACTGTTAATTAGGGAAACCCCAGGGACCGTCTGCTTGGCACCGTGAGGGGCTGTAGGAGCCTTTTTAGGACTCCCGGCTTTTCTCTTACCCCCTGCACCCCCCTTGCGGGGTGTTAGAGGGGTGTGTCGCGACCTTTGTCGCGGCCTAGGACCTTTAGGCAAGTTGGCAGGTGGTGGCCGGATTGCTAGGCCCTCACCCCCACCGCCCGTGATCCTGGCGCTCGCCGGCCTGGGGGGTATGGGGTCCCGGCCGCCCTGACCTGTAACCCCCCCATCTCTGGTGTCTCTGCTACCTGATGGACGTGGGTCTGGCAGCCCTACAGTGGTGGGATGGGAAAAAATTTCCCTGGAGGCATCAGAATTGGCTAGGACACCAGCCACCGCAGGCTGTTCCTGTACAATGTGCTGAGCTCCAAGCGCAGAAGGCATGGGAGGTCCCAGCCTGTCCTGCACCCACCTGACCCCTTGGCTTAAGGCACGGGTCCTAACCTCAGCCAGTAAGGCCTCTAAGCCTTCTGGATCCATATTAAATGCTAACAGGGGAACAAACAGGGGGAACAACAAGCAGAATACAGGCACACACAGACACAGGAACACACACAGACACAGCACACCACAGGGAGACAGGGACACACACACACACAAAAACGGAGGAGGAAAGGAAACACAAAAACGGACAGAGATAGCCTCAACAGTGATATCCCCTTATATGCTGGTAAGCTGGGGTGAAATCTCAGTAATTAAACCTTCCTACTGTATTTTTTAGCTGCAGGACCTCAGACCTCCGTCCATCCAGTCGGGAGACCGCGCTGCTGTGCTCAATGGCGCGAAACGGGCTTCCGACACGCCCCCCGACGCTCCTGATTGGCTGATAGCCTCACAGGCTCTGCTGGGTCACGTGACGCTACAGGCTGACCCAGGGAGCCTGTGCAGCCTCCGCGTCGTTCATTCCTACAATTGCTATCCCCTCTCCCCGTCACAGGCAGCATCTTTTACAAAACAAACAAATGTCCTGATCTAATTATAATGTTGCTAATACTTGTTTTTATTAATTCAATTCCTGTAAATAGACAGATGCCTCTCTTATTATATTTACCAATGGCTGATAAGTCTGGCATACCTTGTCTTCACTCTTCTTATCTGTATTCTTAATTATATTTTGCATAAACACTGGAATAAAGTTATTTCTGTATCAGGAGTATGTCAATAACATGTTACATTATAGCACTAATTCCTTCCTATGGCCTATTATATAAACATCACATATATAGTTGTCAGTGCTTGTCACGTTGCGATGTTGGTCACGCAATGTAAAATAATTGCGTCCCTCGCAAAGTGTGGGCCACAACTGCGATCCTCGCGAAGTGAGCAGTTGAGGCCTCATTGCAGGGCTCGCTATGAGCTCCGCAGGCTGTCATCACACCCTGCTGTCTTCACACCTTTTAGCATGGGCCACACTACATATCCCAGGCTGCTTTGCAACACAAAAAAGAACCCCAGAGTTTTCTTCAAATGTTTCAGCTAACCTCTACTGTCTCCTAGTTGGCCAAAATGAATTATGAATTTTGAGCTAATTTATCCTGGGTTTAGAGGGGGTGTTAACCCTAATTTTCAACTGTCAATTTAAGTGTTTAAATGTTTATTTTTATATTTTTTCATGCACAAATGTTTTCATACACTATTCATTCATTAATTTAATTTATTTTATTTAATTAATTAATCAGATGCACTCATACTCCAGGAAACTTAGCTATGCCTTTAAAGGTATATGCAAGTGAGCTGGGTTATGACTTAATCTGATAGAGGAGAATTAGTAGTGTATGAAAACATGTTTTATATAGAAAAGTTCAGTAATTTACAAAGTTATTTGCACAAACGTCAAATCCAATGATTCACACTCACAGGACGCTTACATAAGCCGGTTACACAGGAAATAGAACAGTGTACCCACAGCAAGATACATATTTTGACCTTTTTGGTACAGAACACAGGAAGTAACTGTTGCAGTTCTTGTACTGAGCACATGCCAGAAGCAACTGAGGTGAAGAATGATATAATGTATTAGCTTATTCTGAATTTGAATGTTATGCTAATTGAGGTGGAGTTTTCTAGGGGTGTACATGATAAAATGCAAACGCCAGAAAACATAGGACATTTTGTTAACTTCAAGGTAAGCTAATTAATGTTTATTTTGGAATGTTTTCAGGCAAACAATTTTTTTCATATACTACTTATTCTCCTCTATCAGATGCATTCATAATCCATCTAATTTACATATGCCTTTAACTACAGATACATTTCTCAATAATCTATCTATAAATTTAACTAATGGTATGTATAAAGTGTTAGGCTCTCCTCAATCCTCTTTGTCCATGAGGAGCAGTAGATAAAAGTCTCAGGGAACGGCTGTTGATAACTACTGGATAACAGGAGAGTTTATAGGTCTGTTACTGCCCGTTAATCTCAGGCTGGTCTACTTTAGTTTATGGGATCCCATGGGAGCTGCTCATTATAATCTAATCAGCTGCCGGCTAACGAATAACAAACATCAGCACTTAGATGATCATTGGTTTGTTAAATGGTTATAATCTTGCTCTGTAATGCTCTATACCAGTGGTAACCTTCCAATTCTTATGTGGACCACCCTGGAGATCTAGGACATTTTAACAAGGTGATATTACATGTGACATACTACATTTTCATTTAGTTGTATACTTATTTGCGTAGAGTACATTTTAAATGTAGATGAGTTCCGTAACAATGTAAAACAATCACTGATTGTAGCGGTATGTTTAATTTAGGATCTCCTCTACTCTCTTGTTCTTGAGGACCAGCACATAAGGTGTCAGGGACAAGCAAAGGTCCTCGGAGCGTCACTGCTCTATATTTCAATCTAATATAGACTGACGCTTTGTGCGTTGTGATGAAGAGGTTAACCCTCACAGAGGCACGTGTGACATCGCATCTCCAGGAGACACTTTGTCCTTGCACGCCTGTCCTGTCACTAACACGAAGAGATCAATAGATTTATAGCAATCTGCACAGAGTAACACCGGCCCCCTGGAGGGACGACTTTACCACCCCACAACCAAGAAACATGCTCCATTATTTGGGCAGGGGGATTAATGACAGATTTACAGAATACGTACAACTACACCTCCCTAAATCCCCTCTGCCCTAACACAGTGCAGTTGCTGCAAGGGAGAGGGGCACAAACTGAGAAGCAGAGAAACGTCAGTATTATAATGCTTATAAAATCAGCTTTTAGGGACATTCACCTAGGGGTCTAAAAAAAGCAACATACAGTGGTTTTTTGGTACTTGTCATTAATTGGTTGCAGAAGGCAAGACAAGTGCGAAAATGATGAGTACCAAACTCCCATAAGGAGTAATGTAAAGTGACTCATACGGGTCTTAGCAAGTGAGACAAGTGCCGAGAAAGTATTTTATTTTTTTAAGATGTGCCTAAAAGCTCTGTCTTTTTTCTGCCTAAAACCTTACAAATTGTTCCTAACTGGTTTCTCTCCTCTGCCGCTCATGAGGAATGTGCTTTTCTAAGTACAGGGTGTGCAGTGTCTCATAGTAACCAATCAGTGGCAACATTCTACAACATGCTGCTTGAGAGAGGTCACTGACTGGCTAATTTGAAACACTGCACAGTGTGTGTAAAATAAAGTAAATAGATACCTAGGTATGTTATATTCCTAGTGAAATACAGAAACCTTCCATGTTCTTAACACATCAATTTTTATTTAATATCTTTAATCAAAGTTGGTAGCTTTTCTGGGCTGTCTTTTATTGAAATAAGACTACATATTATATACATTGTTGTGTAGTGTTTTTTAACTAAAAATATCAAACTAAGTACACTTATAAAATCAGTAAGACACTCCAGACATACACATGTTTAAATTGTCCAGGCATTCTGCCAATGTTGAAACAATGCTTATATACAATGCATTTATTGACATATACATCCACATAACATATATAATAACATCATTCATTGGATTCTTTGGATTGCTATAGTAGTGTTGGAGTAGTATTCAAGTATATGTGGCCCAGAGTTTGAAGATGTTGATACTACTGGATCTATTCTATCAGATGTACAAAAGTCAAATGAATCAATGCAAGTAAGAAACTATTACTTAATGTATTGATATATATATATATATATATATATATATATATATATATATATATATATATATATATATATTAGGAAATTGCCCGTCCAAAATGACGGGAGTAAAATTGTAAGGCTGTAAATGCTGTTTGCCACACAATGCAAGGCTATACCTTAGGCGCTCATCCCATGGCGCAACTTTCCTGCATTGGAATGATCACATTCGGCGCTCATTGTAAGCCTCTCCCCCTGTGTAATTTATAGGCCTCGCGCTTAAGTGTTACTGTCTTTGGTTGTCTTGGGTTAAGTGTTACTGGGTTGGGTTAAGTGTTACTACCTTGTGTTAAATGTTAGTGGCTTGGATAAAGTGTTACTGGCTTTGGTTAAGTGTTAGTGGTTGGGTGTTCGTTTTTCCGTCCTTCAAGCTAGTTTTACGTCCTTCGGGCTAGTTTTCTGTCCTTCTGCCTCAATTTCGTTGTGTTGTGTTTTTTCGGAAGCTATTTTTTTCCTTGCTTAGGCGAGTTTCGATCTTGAAAAAATTACAAATATGCCTCAAATTAACTTGCAACCTCACTCACAGGCTTCCTGGCTCTCCCCCTGTGCTGTGTGTGAGTGTGTAAGGTAATTAGAGGCATATTTGTTGTTTTTTCCAGTTCCGTTGGTTCGGCCGTTAAAGTAGGATTTTTGCGAGGCGCACAGTGTATGTACGGGCTTCAGTCCTAAGTCCTACGGGTCCTAAGTCCTGCGTGCCTCATCTGCTTGTTTCGCGAGGTCCGCAGTGCAATGAGCACCTTCAGTGCTCATTGCAGCCTGCCCGTATATCCACAACTATTATATGTGATTTTATATATATATATATATATATTACAAATATTTTAGAGATAGTCTAATTAGCAAATTAAATCCAAGCATGTCTAGCCCTTTGAATAGTATAAAGGTTTAGCGACTCACCTTACATAGATATTTAAGGATATTTAAAAATAATTTTTAATGACCGTTTAAAAAATATTTTACCTGCTGCTTATTAGTGCTCCAGCAGGATTTTTTGTGGTTGGAGATTTCATTATGCCCTGATGTATCAATCACTGTGCAGTTTCTATATATTGTACAGTACAAAGCAGCCCACATCTGAATGAGAAGGCGTCTGACACAGTGTGCTAATATGGACCTCTGTGCATCGCCAATCTGACTTAGGCGATGCTCCAAACACAGTCTCTCTTTGTGCTCCTACACAGTTATCAACAATAACATTCCTCAACTGCATTAATGACCCTCATTAAACACACATAACACTCAATTACTTCATATTCACATCCATTACATTATTCTAACGTCAAACACACGTTGGTAATCACATATTCATTTAATTACATATCCCAGCTCATCGTTCTTCGAGAGAGATCATTAGCATGTTGTATTGCATGAATATTAACTTAATTGCTAGATTAAGTATCTTTTGATATTACCTACAAACTACAACCTGACATGGAAAAAGGTTCTTATTATTTAATGCAATCAATTGATATTTGGAAACATGAATTGACCAACCACCTTAGTGGTTGTCTATAGGCATTTTCAGAAAACATTATGAGAATGCTAAAATGTAATATTTTTTTATGTCAAATACGCCGCCATTAAAATCTATGGATTGTGATATAAACCTGTTAGGCCCGATCTCTATGCTATCCCTTTGATATATGATTGACTTGGGATGATTGATCTCTATATTCTTTACATATAGGCTATGAGGTGGGTCCTCCTACCTGGAAGGCTCTCTAGCAGAAGCCCCAAAGATGACTACATTTTATACAATAAATAGGAAGAAACAAAGTATGAGTATAGAAGATAAGACTACCTAAAGACTTTAGTCAAATTCCGCTCTGTATAGGATGAATAACTATTATGATTAAATAGGCTAACACTGGTGTATAACATACCATAATATACACTTAAAAACACTAATCCTATATACAATTTCCCATTCTCAGGAGAAGAGTCAAATTATGATAGAGCTATGATTATCATGTACGCCATAACAATGAGACAGGGTTTCAATAATCTAATCCCTATACCGGTTTGGGAGCCTCACATGCAATCCCAGCGTCAACGATATGACAAGGTCAATCCTCCTGAGACAAAAACCTACAGGCAGACCTAGATCTGAAATTGGACTTCCTTCCAGAAGTTGCCTTCTTGCTTTATTAATTACCCTCCAGAAACATTTATACCCTGAAATACATTATTAGTTACAAGTAACTTAAGTCCCATATTTAAGATATGCTCTACTGAAGAACTAGACCTAATAAGAGGTAAGTGTTTTAGAAAGTAATACAATAATGTATTTTGCAATGGGGAAAGGACCTTGGATGCAGAAAAGAGTTCAGTTAGTTCTATTTAAAACACTTGGACTAAGAATGTATCAAAGCAGTAGGAGAAAGCTTCTATAAAAAGAATTTGAGTATTATCCAAGAAAGCTTATACATATTTCAAACTAAAACTAAAAGACTGTAAGCTTTTAGGATTGTCTTCATCAAAGTAAACCAGATTACAATACCATGGAAGGTTCTCAAACAACTGATGTGGCAAGAAGAAGCTACTGAGTGTCAGCAATTGTTTCCCTACCAGATATGTACTATAGCATATACCTACCTCGTCAGTGTATAGAAACCTCCAGATCACTGGTTCCCAAACTTGTTCTTTTAATTGACCACTTACAAGTTGACCAAGATCTTTGAGGACCACCTGAATACTACTGAGGGTCCTCCATGTGCACACAATGATTTTTTTCTGCTTGTTACTGAACAATGTGTTATGTTGTAATGGAATGTCACATATAAACCATTAAATCTAGTATCTGGACATTTCTGTTTTGCGCTTTTTCTCATTTTCTTATTTTTTTTCCCCCCATAACTTTTTGTAATCCCAGTTGTACTGTGAACCACCTAAATGTAGCACACCACAGTTCAGAAACCTATGTTCTACAATGGTCTAGGGACACCGTTAAAAACATTATAGATTACAGCATTTAATTACTTCACTGCAATATGCAAATTTACTTTACTGGGGCAGATACTGAATTTTAGGAGGGACCTTGGATGCAGACAAGATCTATTTTCAGTATTGATTAAAAGAGTTTCCACAATGATGCACAATTTAGGAATAGGTTTAAATGTATCAACAAAGGAGTGCAACGTACAATATGACAACTGTCCCAGGTGACAAATCTGTAAAGTATAATTGTAAATAGCAGGTCATAACCTTAGAGACTCTTTGGGTTATCTTCTTTGTCTCAGAAATGTTTTAATTATGCAACTTAAAGGGATATGAACGTTTCATGGATTAATGCATTTCTGCACTCTATATGTAAAAAGCAGCCCATTTGTATGCAGCACATCTCATAAAACATTTTCTTTTTAATAATATCTAAAAATCCCTCTTATGATTATGTTGACAACTCCAGGGGGTGTCTACACAGACATCTGATCCCCCCAATCAGCATGCAGCATCAGGGGACCAATATTTATCTGATGTTGCTTGCTCAGCCAATCTCCTCACAGCTTCCTGTCAGCAGCAATATATAGCACATATCAGTGATACACTACATATCCCAGGCTGCTTTTTAGCACAAACAGGAACCCCGAGCCAACCCAGAGCTAATTCAAAAGTTTCAGCTAACCTGATTGGCCAAAACAAATCATTTTTTAATTTGATGCCAATTTAGCCTGGGTTTGGAGGGTGTTAACCCTAGTGTTCAACTGTCAAATTACAAGAGATTTTGCTAACTTCATTGTGTTTAAATGTTTATTTTGGGACTTTTTCATGCACAAAATGTTTGCATACACTACTAATTCTCCTGTATCAGATGCATTCATGATCCAGCAAACTTACATATGCCTTTAATTAATTTAGTGTATCAATTTAATGGCATATACAATTTGTAGTTTGCATACTTTTGACTTCTAAGTACCTCCAAAGTAATCTCACCTTTTGGAGCCTCATGTAGGGTGCCATGTTTTACAGCTGTGACATAAGGCTTCACACTACCAGTGTCTAAGCTGCTGCATACAGTCACACAGCATGTCACTGTCTGTTCGCAGCAGCACTGCCCTTAGATCATATCTGTGAAGCATGGCACCCTACATGAGAGAGAACAGGAAGAAAGTGAGAATATGTTACTCTTTTATTTTACAATTATAATGATAAGAATAAAATTAATTAAGTCAAAAGTTAAAACATTTGTATAGAACAAATTGTCTATGACAATGAGAAGCCCCCAAGAGCAAGTATATATTTAACTAGCGACTTGCCCGTCAAAAAATTACGGCAATAAGATTGTAAGGCAGGTAATGGTCTTTGGTTGCGACATTAATTTTGTTGGTGTTCCGAGATCCTTCGGCGCTCATTGCGAGCCTCGCGCTTAGCGCCTTCGGCGCTCATTGCGAGGCTGCAGTGTTGGAAATAATTAATACATTAATATACTTTACCTATTTTGAAGTAATATATGCAGGAAGCATTGTGTTGAAGAGCTGACAATCAGTTTTGATGTTGCTGCAGCATACAATGTGTGTTTTCACTGTTGTGGAGCTGTAAATAGTGTGCGTGCGCGAGGAAAATCCGTTAGGGTAGCTGTGTACTTCCGCATTGTGTAAGTTAGTGTTGTAAAACGGCGCCTAATGTGTGGGGTATACAGCTGTGGCTGATTTAGCGTCCTTGTTCTTGGACCTCGTACGGCTTTTTCGAAAAATCTGTATGTGCTTGGTGGTGTTTTGCGTGTTTAGGGTCCTGTAGCCTCTTTTTCTTTTTTTTTTCGGCAGCCATTTTTTCTCTCGCTTAGGGGATTTTCGTGTGTCTAAACTCTTGAATTTCTACTTAAATTGAGGTGTAACTTCACTTTCAGAGGTCCTGGGGGTAAGCTTTTTAGGTGTTTGTTGTGTGTATTTATTATGTTTTTAATGTTTTCACGTGCGCAGGTTTCGGGCGCTAAGGTCGTATTTTTGCGAGGTTGTAATGTTTTTTTTTCTAAGTCCCGCGGCTCGTATTTGTGGATGCTAAGTGCGTAATTTTTGCGGTCAAGGTGGGAGCTTTGCGAGGGTCCGCATTTGTGGGACTAAAGTCTGCAGTTGCTGGCAAGGAGCGTATTTGGTGCTCTTTGCCAGCAACTGCGGCCCTCGCATTGCGAGGGCCGCAGCGTTAGCAACAACTTTTGCCAACCCGCACTGCTGACAAGTATATATGTGATAAAGAAAGACATTGTGAAACATTATCAAATATTCTCAAATGTAAGACAAAATGCTTTCTGTGGCTCTTTAAGCAGATAAAAAAGGGAAAAAAATAATAAAGAAGAAAAAGAGATCTGCAAAAAGTAAGCGCTATATTTTAATATAGCTAAGAAAAGCTTGGCGTACACAGGTACCTATTTCCTGTAAAGCTAACGATCCTATAAGATCACAAGCCCTGGATGACAGAATTATGATTACAAGAAATGTACATATTCAATTACAATTCCAGCTGTTTTGTAAAAGAACTGCAATTACTGACAGACTAATGAGGGACCCTTGGTAAATGGGTGACACAAGGATAGTCAGGGGTGAGAAGTAATAAACTGAGTGTCTGGCATACACCGGGATGTGTTCATAATGCCGCCTCATTTAGTAACAGTGTAAAAAAATCACTCGGCCATAAGAACACCAGCTCCATCACTTTGTTTAACAAAAATATCAATATCTATAAAGAGATTTTGCCTCTATACACAATGAGGACACTTCATTACATTGTCGAATTAGACAGTTATGAGATAACAAGACACAGTGTTGATATAGAGGTTGCCAGGATCAGCCATGTTTAAACGCTCTGTGGATACTCAGTGGCATTGTGCAAGGGATCGCAAGAAAAAAAGAGACTGGAAATAATAACACAGGAACTGGAGCAAGCATGTCCAACTCCAGTCCTAGAGGATCAAAATGGGACACAAATTCAATATATTCTGGAGTGAGTACAGGTAGATAAATCAAAATGCTTGAGCTAATAATTAAGTGCCATACATGAGACACTGACAGCCCACTGCCAGACATGCAGTTTCTGCTCCGTGTAGTGAGCAAAAGAAAGAAACAAAAAACAGTTAACCCTTAACAAATCAATCTGGGTGATTCCAGCATTCCATGCTATCAATCAGTGTCCTCGCCATGCAGCTCTGCTGTCTGTCATTAATCATGAAAGAGTCAGTAGGCAGGACAGATTGTTTTTGTAAACAGACTTAAAACTTTTTTAAGCTGTTATTAGTATAATTAAAAAAATTAAAATAAATTAACATACAATCTTGTGCTCTCACACCACAAAGAGCTCTTATAGTGAAGTAAATGGCCCTTTAATTTATTGAAGGACTACTGTAGCTTAGGAAACACTTCAAATGTTGGTAAACTGCTTAATGTTTATCTTAGCCATCTAATGAAGCAACAACCTCATCCCTCCTTCCTCCCCTTCTCCACTCCTCAGTAGATAAATTAAATTAACAGAAGACACATCACTCTGACTCCAAGCCAACACAAATTGTTGTACACATTCAACATGACTGCTGTCAGACACAAGTAGAGTTTTATAACACGGAATAATTTCTCTCAAGTGTTTTTACACTACTGTAGTAAAGTGTGTTACATATTCCACAAACACAAATTTATTTCCCAAACTACAGCAGTCCTTTAAGAATCCATACAAAGAGGGGACATGATTACCTTATATAAATACATCCATGATCAGTATAAGGCTTTGTCAGAAGAACTTTTTATGCCAAAAGGTTTTCAATTGATAAGAGGACATCCCTTGAGGTTAGAAGAAAAAAAGATTCCACCTTAAAGAAAGAAAAGAGTTCTTCACAGTAACGGTGGTTAATCTGTCGATCTCTCTACTAAAAGAGGTGGTGACAGCAGATTCGATAGATAACTTTAAAAAGGAATTGAATACATTTTTGAATAAAAAAGGACATTCATGGTTATCCTGGTTAATTAGAGAGGGAGTATTGATCCAGGGAGGAATCCAATCGCCAGTATCTGGGGTCAGGAAGGAATTTTCTTTACCCCCTTTTGACACAATTGCCAATGTTTCAATGTTTTTTTTTCTGTTTGCCTTCCTTTGGATCAATTAATTAACAACTAATCCTCATATTGTAGTGGTAGTAGATGTACAACTAAATTGCATATTTTCCTGGCACATATTCTAGTTCCAATGATAAGTCCCTACCATTGGCTCAAAAACACTAGAGCAGCTTAGTTCACCCCTCTCCCCTAAAAAAAAAAGTATAAAGCAAATGAAGACAAATGTGGAAAACTTGTCAGTATGCCATGGCTCTACACCAGTTATTGCCTCCTGCCTCCT
This sequence comes from Discoglossus pictus, assembly GCA_027410445.1. Lineage (NCBI taxonomy): Eukaryota > Metazoa > Chordata > Amphibia > Anura > Alytidae > Discoglossus > Discoglossus pictus. The sequence continues at coordinate 170,596,605 of CM050167.1, read as the reverse complement.
GCAGGTACATGCTTCTATAAATAGTTATGTACACAAACACAAATATACTGGCACTAAGCCGCACACAACAAGAAGTGGCTCAGGTACTTAGAGTCATTGTTGTGAAGTGAATAAATAAAGCCATGTAAACGTCATTAGCGGGAATCAATTAGCCACAGGAGTACAAGCCGCCGGCCACGGGTCCTCTGCTGGATCAGTGGCTTCAGAATGGATTCTGGGCACATTTACAGAGATAATCTCCTGTAGGATTCGGAGAAGGATAATTGGGATTTGAATCTTCAACATAGAATAATATCGTTAAAGAGAGGATGACACCTCAGAAACAATCTGCTTTATTTTGAAGACAATGTGATTTGAGACTCAAATCTCTATAGTGGATAAAGAGAAGGCTGAGACTGTAATATCTGCTCATTTCAATCAAATACCTGCATTAGGAGTGGGTAATATGTTTACATTTCTTTATTCAAGAAGCAGCTTCTAAACTGCATAATATAATTTCCAGCCCATTTTTAATTTTTTTAAGACTTTTTTGTGTATAGAAAGTTTCATTCTGTGTGTCTTCAGCACCACTAGATTATTAGATCATAATCTGATATTATGTGCTTTGCTTTTGCATGGAGGGGCGGAGAAGAACTGAATAGCAAAAGAGTTTTTAGTATTTCTTCCTTCCCACTACCCCTACAAATGCTCAGAAGCAGTCACTCACAAGGTAAACTGCAAGCCCTGCCCCTGCAGAGATGTAAACACCCTTATCATACACGCAGCATTTACCAAGCAGAGGTCTCAAGTTTTTTTTACTAATTACATGTTAACATTATTGCTTTCTCCCTGCCTAATGCTGCTATCAGTAAGACTTAATTTTTTTTTATTCTTTGTACAGTGACCATAACATCTCACAGTCATTTACTACATCCTACAGTGGCCATAACATCTCACAGTCATTTACTACATCCTACAGTGGCCATAACATCTCACAGTCATTTACTACATCCTACAGTGGCCATAACATCTCACAGTCATTCACTACATCCTACAGTGGCCATAACATCTCACAGTCATTTACTACATCCTACAGTGGCCATAACATCTCACAGTCATTTACTACATCATACAGTGGCCATAACATCTCACAGTCATTTACTACATACTACAGTCACCATAACATCTCACAGTCATTCACTACATCCTACAGTGGCCATAACATCTCACAGTCATTTACTACACCCTACAGTGACCATAACATCTCACAGTCATTTACTAAATCCTACAGTGGCCATAACATCTCACAGTCATTTACTACATACTACAGTCACCATAACATCTCACAGTCATTCACTACATCCTACAGTGGCCATAACATCTCACAGTCATTTACTACACCCTACAGTGACCATAACATCTCACAGTCATTTACTACATCCTACAGTGGCCATAACATCGCACAGTCATTCACTACATCCTACAGTGGCCATAACATCTCACAGTCATTTACTAAATCCTACAGTGGCCATAACATCTCACAGTCATTCTCTACATCCTACAGTGGCCATAACATCTCACAGTCATTCACTACATCCTACAGTGGCCACACCATCTCACAGTCATTTACTACATACTACAGTGACCATAACATCTCACAGTCATTCACTACATCCTACAGTGACCATAACATCTCACAGTCATTTACTACATCCTACAGTGACCATAACATCTCACAGTCATTTACTACATCCTACAGTGACCATAACATCTCACAGTCATTCACTACATCCTACAGTGGCCATAACATCTCACAGTCATTTACTACATCCTACAGTGACCATAACATCTCACAGTCATTTACTACATCCTACAGTGGCCATAACATCTCACAGTCATTCACTACATCCTACAGTGGCCATAACATCTCACAGTCATTTACTACATCCTACAGTGACCATAACATCTCACAGTCATTTACTACATCCTACAGTGACCATAACATCTCACAGTCATTTACTACATCCTACAGTGACCATAACACCTCACAGTCATTTACTACATCCTACAGTGACCATAACATCTCACAGTCATTTACTACATCCTACAGTGGCCATAACATCTCACAGTCATTCACTACATCCTACAGTGGCCATAACATCTCACAGTCATTTACTACATCCTACAGTGACCATAACATCTCACAGTCATTTACTACATCCTACAGTGACCATAACATATCACAGTCATTTACTACATACTACAGTGGCCATAACATCTCACAGTCATTTACTACATCCTACAGTGACCATAACATCCTCCAGTCATTTACTACATCCTACAGTGACCATAACATCTCACAGTCATTTACTACATCCTACAGTGGCCATAACATCTCACAGTCATTTACTACATCCTACAGTGGCCATAACATCTCACAGTCATTCACTACATCCTACAGTGGCCATAACATCTCACAGTCATTCACTACATCCTACAGTGACCATAACATATCACAGTCATTTACTACATACTACAGTGGCATAACATCTCACAGTCATTTACTACATCCTACAGTGACCATAACATCCTCCAGTCATTTACTACATCCTACAGTGACCATAACATCTCACAGTCATTTACTACATCATATTTCTGAAATACACCTTTTACTTACATATATAAAAAAAGTTAAATCATCCACTCACCACATCCTGCAGCAACTACTGTAACTCACTCTTTATAACTTCAATTCATCATAAATACATCAGCCAGACTTATCTACACTAATCAAAACACTCAATCAAATTCACTGTTATGTCACCCCTTTCACCACCCCCATAGGTTCCAAAATAAAAACTGACCACGAACCTCCTATATTTCTGCATTTGTCTCCCAAAACTCCCCCAACTGTCTGCTTCACTGAGCTCAGTATATATTTCATTACTCCATTCTCATTACCTGCTAGATGGCACTGCCGAAATTGTATGCAGTTTGTAAGCACTGCTGAGATCGTACACAATTTCCATGCTTAAACCATTACCCTTACCCAAATGCTATTACATCGGCAGCAAAATCTTGACAGCGACATCTAGCTGATGATCACCACTATGGCTGCCGCCTGTGCTGGAGTACTCATAACTGGAAAGGACCAAGGGTTTTTTGTTCTGCATGCAAAATGGGTTCTGTGTAAAGTAAAAAAATATATGTCAATTTTAGAGGCAAGAATTTTAGAGGCAAGAAAAAGATTGGGAGCCACAGGAAAATTTGGAAGGTCATTAGGGTGTGTCATGACACTAAAACCTATATAGCAGATGCATATCCTCTACTTTGGGTTGCTGCCATCCTAAATTTCACAGTACTGTATTACATTTATTTCATACATTTCTCACTTCAAACCAGCTATACACGTCCTTGGCCAAAGCACTGATAATCTACAACCGACCTGCCTATCTGCCTAACAGATAATTGGCACCCATCAATCAAAGTTTATCTTAAATTCTACATTCTGTTGCTATGTATTGGAGTAGCCAATACATTGCATTAAAGTAGTCTTGCATATTATCAGCCTTATTAAATTGTGATTCAGTGAATTTAAAAGGGCTCTATTTAAGCACATAGCATATTTTATTTACAGAAGTTTTTAGTTCGTGAAGACCTTGCTTTTGGATAGAAGTTCATTAACTAAAAACTTCTGTAAAAAAAATATTCTGTGTGCTTATATAGAGACCTTTTAAATTTACAGAATCGCAATTTAATAAGGCTGTATATTTTTAGATGATATGTACGATGAATAAATGTTTTGTTTTTTTAAAATATTCCGGTCGAGGGCACAATTATAAAGTAACATATCATAAAGATGATTTTAAAACAGGAAAAATAATTATGCTTCTGAGGGTCCATAGAAGCATCCATAAGCAGAGATTGCAGTTTCTTAAGACTGACTAATACTAAAATCTCTAATTATATAAATAAAATCCCCTCCTCTCGCTCTTTCCTCCTCCCCACCCTTTCTTCACTTATAAGTTTCAAACTAGCAGGACCTTGTGAAGCCAGACAAGATAAATAAACCTAGTCTTTATGCTTATGTCTTACACAGCGGCTATTATTCTTAGTTTGTAACATACATGAAATATGAAGATTTGTTTGTGGCCATTTAACATCTATTTTACCAGTGCAGTTAGACCCTGGATGAATTGTTAGATGTATGGCTTTATGGAATTTTGTCACAAAACTAACAATGTTGCTTAAAGATATTAGCTAAAACTATGCACAACTGATGTTTTAACTGGTATATTGTTGTTGTTTGGTCATTCAGTTGTGTCCGACTCTCTGAGACCCTATGGACTGTAGCATGCCAGGCACATCTTATGTCTGGATGTGCTGATCCACAAGGTTTTCTTGGCAAAGCCGCTGGAGTAGGTTGCCAGTTTTAGAGCTGTCCTGTTTTCTGCCTGCTAGGTAGTGCGGGTGAGATTTTCTTCAGTTTCCTAGGATTAGGGGTAGGATTAGGGTTATATTTAGGGATTAGGGCTAGATTTAGGGGTTAGGGTCAGAGTTAGGGGTTAGGTTTGGGGATACATTAAGGGTTTTGGTAGTGGCAGATAATAAGCTTTACACTAACAAGAAATTGAAGAAAATCTCGGCTGTGCTATCTAATGCCCACTGGATGCTGGCGGGCCCAAAAGAGGAAAGATCCCCGGTTTCTTCTCCAGTGGACCACAATTTGTCTGACCTTTCTGCTATGTCCTGCCCATCTTGGGTGACCCTACATGGTATAGCTCACAGCTTAATTAAGGTACACAAGCCACTTTACCAGGACAAGGCAGCGACCCAGCATCTAAATATTAAGTGAAAAAACATCCAGATTTTCTACTGCCAACTTCCCGCAGCCTAAACCTATTTGTGGATGTACCCAGAGATCTCACGACAAGGATCACACCCTGTTCGCCAGCGGCCTTGTAACAATGTACCTATTTAGGAAGTTGTGATCCTGCTAAAGCACTGTTATAAAGCGCTATGCTAATAACCCATCCAGTATTTATAGGAGGCTTAGATATTCACTGACACCCTCAGTCAGGTCTATCTCTGCCAGTAACACCATGGCATTTGAGCACTTCTATAATAATAATGGCAATGCAGCCTCTGTAATTAAACCTTTTTACTTTAGAACTTTGTCTGGGTAATAAAAGGCAATAATTAGCATGTTAAATATTTTAAGAGAACTCGCAATTTCTTCTGGTTCTGCCAAAATATATCAGGGCAAGCCCTTATAAAGTAATGTGAAGGTTGGAGCTTGTGCTAAATAAAATGTGTCAGGCAGTGAATATATATTAATCTTCCTGCTGCCAGACTCCTGTATGTCTGAGATGAGTGGAGGAATTCTCTATGCGAGTGGCAGGGGCTCGGGGTATTAATATGTCCATATTGATGCAGTGCTGTGTATTAGGAAATGAAGTCTTGTAACATTTCGAAACAAACACAATATGATGGCAGTGAAGAGCCAGGCTGCACTTTCCTGCCAGATGTAAAAGTACAGGCCAGATTGGATTCTTAAAGGTATACTGTCACCACTGCACAGTGGAGGTACCAGATATGGCATCAATTAAAACTATAGGTCATAAAATATACTTTGTTGAATTTTATTGTAAAATTACATTTTCTTACAGTAAATGTATATTGAAGTTTTGGGCCTTTCCTGTTGTGTCCCTGTCAGCGCAGCAGCCAATAAGGGCTTACCTGTGGCGTGCCAAGCCTTTGTTAAATGTGTTCTTCAGGTAAGGGTTAGAGTAAGGGTTAGGGTAGTGGCAGATGATAAGCTTTACATAGTAAAATAGTGGCGCGCACACACAGCTAATCATCTGTCACTACCCTAACTCTAATCCTCACCCTAACAACACATTCAACAAAGTCTCAACACACCACCGTCACTCTACCTGCTGGCCACCACACTAGTAGCAACAAAACCGGAAACATTTACCTGTGGGAACATTTATCTGTCAATATGCATTTCGGATCCACCAAAGTGAAATCTCTTTCAAATGGGAGATAATAACAAATAATCACCCTTTGGGGCTCTGAATTGCACGAAACCATCTATAAATGAGAAGATTGAGCATGCTCAGACCCCATAAAGTAATTACCCTAATCAGCCTAATTACTGCCTGGGCCTGAATGCCTAGTCTTTTTTCATTTAGAAGTGGTTTTACACTGAACACAACAGATTCCGAACACCAAATGGTAATTAGCAGTTATTGGCAACTATCCCCCATTGAAAAAAGATTTCACTCTTTGCTTTGTGAGTGGATCAGGAATGCTTGTTGACAGATAAAAATCACAAACTAGTAATTAAATGACTACATTTTTAATAATGTCCAATTGATAACAAATACTAATTTTTTTACCTGTAGATTTAAATTCTAGAAAATGTGGGACCTCTATTGTGTCCATATAAAGCACATTTGACATCCTAGTACAATCTGGGTATAGTGCATCATTTAGGTGCCCCATACTCTGCGCAGGCGTGCACAATTAGTGACACAGTATGTTTAAAGATGGCAGTAGTAAAATGCTTTTCCCCATCATAATATTTAAATAACATATTATGAATGTCTTATTTGAGCTAATTTCTAATAAAAATAGGCATGTATGCACAGCAGCGAAATAGGACTACATGTCCCATAATAAAGTTTCAAATGTTATTAACTAAAAACACCAGAATAAATAAACTTGCAAAAGCAGCCAGGTGAAAATAAGAAAAACATCTGGCACAAACCCTGATGAAGTTTAATCACCAAACGCGTAGGTTAGGAGAGAGTCCTTAGCAAATGTAATTTGAATAGCAGCACTGTCATTCTAGTATTTTTTATATTAAAGTCTGTGGGCCTCATTCTATTATCGGCCGTAAATCGGCCGTAAGGCTGCGATTCCTTGCGAGGGTTCAGTTAACTCGCGATTCTATTATACGGCCCCGCAAGGATCTCCTTTTACGGCCGGCCGCATATCTTGGAACCGGCCGTAATCTGTGAAATATAAAAACGCAAAAATAAATTCAAGCCTGCACTGTACAGCTCTGTAAATGCTAGGGATCATATTGGGGGACATGAGGATTAAAAGGAACCCACTCTCAAGCTTGCACATCTGCCCAAACCCGAGTTCAAATTAACTGTTTATTTTCCGGCTGCGGCGTGGGCGTGTCTGAAGTGCTCCAAGCACTCTGGACTTTTTACATGGATATTTTACGGATATTAAAAATGAAATATTTTACGGATTTGAGTACAGGATAATTATGTGCTATTTTTTCTAACACCTAAAATCCCTTTATAGTCTTCTCAAAGTGCAGGATGGCATTATTTGAGCTATTTTATGTGCTTAATTGGTGCTAGCGAGACCTTTTTCCTGCAAGTAACTGCGGCTCGCTTTTAGCCTTGCAGAGAGGTTTCCCGGAGCAATTGAATTGCAAATCTCTTGCGGCCGTTTTAGATCAAAGGCTTTCCTCCGGCGCGTGCGGCCGCAAGAGATAGCAAGGCACCGGCCGCAAGCCTGCCGGAATCCCCGGCCGTAAGGGAATAGAATAGCCGAATAGCTTGCGGCCGGTCCTTGCGGCCCCGCAACGGCTGCGGCCGCTAATAGAATGAGGCCCTAAGTAACAATAGTGGATTAAGAAAAAAAAATGTATATCTTGAAATCAACTCATACTTTAAGTTTGTCTTATCCACTTTTGATCTATAATATTTTTTGCATATACCCTCTATAGGGGTGATAAGCTAAATTGGCTTTATCTTGTTTCTATCTTTGTCCTACTTATCTATTCCTGTGATTGTTATGATATTTTAACATAAAGAAAGAACAGATTATTATTGTATGGTCCTGTTGATATAAAGATACCCAACAAGTATTGGTGTATTTTTTTTATTTTTTTTTAATCTAGCCATTTGTTTTTAATATCACACTTCGCTCGGCTCTATGAACTCTCCTTTTCTATACTATAGTTTAAATTAAGCAGGAAAAATCATCTAGCTAGTTTTTAATTAGAAAAAAAATAATGTTGATGCCTCTGCCAGGCCCTGAAGGGATCCATTGAAGTTTTGCGTGTAAGAGGAGGGTTTACATTTCTGGAGAGCTGTAGTTGTATTGAATGATACAAGGTGTCAGCTTCTGGGTCAATGAGGGGGAATGGGTGTAGTGTCAATTTTAAGTATATCCAGTTATCAAACAAAAGTTCTGGACTCCTGTCTGTCCTCTCCTCCCCATCCTTCCCTCCACTGATAGCTGCAAAAATAAACCCCTGTCATCCAGCTCTCAGGATGTCATGTAACAAACTTTATTCCTGTACTCATAGCCTTCAAGAATTCTGAATTTCAGAGAAAATTGTTTTTACGCCAAATACTTACACAGGGCTCTATTCTATTGGCCAATTTGTAAATTTATATACAATTAAAATCACTCTAAATATTGTCACATATTCTGTTAGCTACTCGCAATCCGGTTACAAGTTACCCGCCCACAATCACTAGAGACCAGCCAAACAGGCCTTAGGACACCATTGGTTTTAGCACAGCTTAAATATTACAAGCTCTAATTAAAGTTACACAAAATTGATATTCAGTTGGACCCTTAGCTCTTTCTCGCAAATAACCTGCAACTGAAAAAAGTTTCAAGTTTCTGTCAAAAATATTGCGAGTTCTAAATAGGGCTTGCAAGGGCTTTTTCAAACACTTATAGCTGTAACAGCAATTAAACACATAATACTGCACTTTAAAAGCATGGAAATGCATAGAAAGACATTAGAATTAATTGCACAACAGTCTATCGATCCCAGACTCAAGGGGTTAATACATATCATGAAACTCACATGGACTAAAACAGATGCTCTAATGCATTTTATAGATTGCTTGATTGCGAGCCTGATCAGCAGATATTACTTATTGCCGCTAATTAATTTGTAGTCTCCAATTGCAGATTACATGTAACTTCCACGTTTTACGGACTTTATGATGACGGTCTCATTTACTATTGGCTGTGTCTAAGAAGTAAATTATGGGCTTGCTTAAATATTGTCAAATCATATGATCACGCCGCCTGAAATCAGACTTAAAAAGGCAGGTTTACGAGTTTAGCTTTGCCTCCTGAATTTGAAAGCAGGAGCCAATAGAATACATCTAAACATTTCTAAACTAAAACACCTGCAGCCAAAATTACGGGTTAGAGGCATTTGCGAGCAGCTAATAGAATTGGGCCCATTGTTGCTTGGCATATAATTGACAAGCAAGTGATGTTTTCTTGAACTGCAGTGGGCTTTTAAGGTTTACTTGGCATTCTGTGAATGTTCTTAAACATTATACAATTTATAAAAATACTAAAAATGTTCTGCATTGATTGACCCTGGTAAAAATGCTGTGAAAATAACAAACTTTATCAGGAACAGTGCAGAGGTGCAGTGAGTGGCAGACACAGGCTCAGGAAGATGTGTGTACAGAAGAGCAGTGATTCAGTAGAAGGTAAGTGGAAGAAGTCTGGAAAGAAGGACCGGTTTAAGAAAATATTCAGGATTATGGGGAAATATCACTCTGTAGTGCAGAGATCTTCGTTCGTTTTAAATGTACTAAGTACCACATGGGCTGTGATGCATATCTATGTTAAAGATTGCCATTACATCCCTTCGCACCTAACACAGACCCTGTGACATCTTTATAAATGCATCCCAACTGCTCTTAATATTAAAATCCCCCAATTAAGTTGTATAAAGAATACAGGACTTTTGAAAAACGGTAAACACAGTAGTTTTTAGGATAATTTGTTCAGATAAATAATTTCATTGCAGCTAAAAACTGATTATTTTATACCCAGTCAGATTGATAATGGATTTCCCTTAAAGCATTAGTCACCATTTTCTGCAAAATGTTTGTAGAACACAGTAAATAAATAAATACAACATTTCTAACTTTTATACACAATTATATTTTTTCTGTGTGTTCTCACTTTCTTTTTTGGCTTGATTACATCCGCTATTTTTTCAATAGTAAAATGAATGAGCTTTCCATCAGTCCAGTTGAAAGCACTTGCAATTGTATCTGACACATTCCAATTCTGCCAATGGAAATTTCCTTTGCATTCAAAAAGTATGATTCCACTACAGCATAATTGCATATAAATGGCATTAAATTATAAGTATGTATTTCTTTACATTTGAAAATTATGTTGCATAGTTTCAAGAGTAGTTCTTCCAATGACTACAATTTACATAGTGGTCCTTTAATTCTGGTCCTTTCATTTTGAGAGATCGTGTCCAGCACCTCTGTTTCCTATTAATCAACTTCAACTTATTGCTGCCCCTTCTGGATCGTTAATTTGTCGCAGTGAAAGGACTTGTGTACCTCAGTGAAGCCATGAGTTTTAACGTGTGGGATCACCCAAATGGGCAGGTCATAGCAGAGAGGTCAGACAAGTCACTGTCCACTGGAGAATGCACTGGCAACCCACTCCAATATCTTTGCCAATAAAATCTTATGGATAAGCATAACCAGAGACATAGATGTACCTGGTGTGCTATGGTCCATAAGGTCCCTGAGAGTCAGACACGACTGAACAACTAAACAATAACCCCGTTCTCACAGGTGTTTTACTATTTTTGCTACTCATACAATAAAAGGGTTATACATACTACATAGGCACAAACATGTCCATCACTTCAAGTGAAGGAGGTAACCCGTCACTGCTTTAATACATCTCTTTACATACAACCTAGTATCCACTTGCTTTTCAATAATGGACTATATTTTTCAAATAAGATAAAATTTTGGGAAAAAAAGAAAATCAGTTCTATGTCCTTTGTTTGCTTCAGAGCCTATTTATCAAAAAAAATAACCAATTTTAATAATTATACCCTAATGTCACTAAAGGGTTTTTCAGCCAATTATCCATGTCAGCTTTGGAATTTGTATATTGAGAATTCTATATTGGCCTTTTTTGCATTCAGTACACTAATATGTCTATTGCAAATGTTTTTTTTTTTTATAAATGTGAAATAACCGCTATTTATACCTCCTAATTTTCCTTCTTTTCAGGGGAAATCTCTATGGCCCTCATTCAATTGCAACTTGGCCAATTGAATAGGGGTCTAAATAAGCACATAACATATTTTTTTTAAAGAAGTTTTTAGTTAGTAAACATCTATCCAAAAGGAAGGTTTTCACTAACTAAAAACTTCTTTAAAAAATATGTTATGTGCTTATTTAGATCCCTATTCAATTGGCCAAATTGCAATTGAATGAGGGCCTATGTCTCTCTTTTAAAGGAACTTTCCACATTTAAGGGCAAAGCCCCGTTTTCTAGCCCTGACCATGTCCCAAGTCCCCTAGAGTTTTCTCTTAAAGTTTAGTAGAAAGATAGAAGTCGGGGGCATCAGTGATACAGGATATATGTCTGTATAAAGCTAAGTTAGTTTATATATTACTAGCGACCTGCCCATCAAAAATTACGGCAATAACATTTTAAGCCTGGGAATGCTGTTTGCCACACAATGCGAGTCTCACCTCCCTCTAACTTGCTGGCCTCGCGATGAGTGCCATGGGCGCTTACTGCGAGCCTCTTCCCACTCTCTGACCCCCTGTGTCTCTTTTCCCCCTCTCCCACCAGTGTGTCTTTTTCCCCCTCTCGCTGTCTCTTTGCCCACTCTCCCTGCCCTGTGAGGTTTTTTTCCTTATCTCCCTCCTTCGTGTCTCTTTCCCCTCCCCCTCACCCCTGTGTCTCCCCCCCACCCCCCCACTCCCTCTCCTGTGTCTCTTTCCATCCTCTCCCTGCTCTGTGCTGTACAGGTCTGAAACCATTTGCGGGCTTGGGAACTTGATCAATTTCCCCAAGCCCGAAATGGTCTCTATGGCCACAATTATTTCCCCTCACTTAGCCGTTTTCAGACCTCAAAAAAACGCAAATTAAAGAATTAGCTTTCAACCTCACTTACAGGCTCCCTGCCTCTCCCCATGTGCTGTGTGTGAGGCTGTCAGTTAATCTTGTAATCAATTGGCGTCTTTTGTGGGCCTCCAAACGGCTTCCTAGTTACGGCCTTGAAAAAAATGGTGGCCGTTAAAGTCTTGCCTTTTCAAAAGTTGTGCGGGCGTCGCGATGAGCGCTCATCACGGATCTCAGAATGAGCACCTTTAGCGCTCATTGCAAGCCTTTTTCTAAGTCTTGTGGGCCTTAGGCGCTCATTGAGCATGCACAAGCTCGTATTTTTTAACATTGCGTACCGACAACTCGCAATTACTACAACTATTATATGTGAAACAGGATGGCTGTAACATAACCTAATAGTGCATACGATTTCAAGAATATGCGTCCCTCTTTGTCTTTTTCAAATCTTGGGACAAATGTGCACACACTTGCTAAATTGGCACTGACTCCACCACTGTTTGCTTAGCCTCCCACCCCTCAGCTTCAGAACATGACCTCTTGTTCTCAGACAGTGTTTTTTTTTCATTCCATTAAGTATATCACACACCCTATTTTTGGCATACAACTTAATACCACCAAATTCATAGCTAATATAATTAATGATAATACACAAGGCAGAGTTTATATTAAATCAAGCTAATATTTTGTGTGCTAATTTATCATTGCAGGTCAGATACTTAACACACAGACCCTAGCAGGGATGAGTATTAACCCTGTGCTTCCCATCCTACTGAGGGGATGTCTAGAAGCCATTCTCATCGTCCGCTCTTGGTCAGAGTCCTTGGCTGAGTTGTGAAGCAGTTCTTCGTTTGGAACAGAACCCATTATTACCAATTAACCTCCCGTGAACCGCACGTCACTAGCTGAATCGAGAAAATAATTATTCATTCCCGCTAATGGGGAGGGTAAATTCAGCTGCTGTGTGAAGAGCTGACAGCATGGGGGGGCAGAGGGGGAGTTCGCCTTTTCAAAGGTGACCTCTCCTTAAAGTTAAAGCCTCACACTGTTTAAGGGAGAAACAATCCAAAAAAAGACATAATTACTCGTTATTTCTCAGGGCCGCAGGTCCCCAGCTCTCTGCTCGCTCACTGAGACAATTAATAGCAGAAGAACGTGTATCCAATATAGACAGACACAGATAGAAATATACAGGCAGACCCACAGAAATTACAAATGAAATTGACACCCAATGTACAGTTTTTCCTAAATTCATGAATTATTTGCTATGTAGAGCTGTGCATTTTTAATATGTATTAATAGTTTAGTAGTAATTACAGATTTTATACTTTACAAGTTTATTTAGCCTGATAATTATAATAATATACACATTATTGTGGGAAATATAATCCTGCAAAAATCTGTTATACTATTAACTCAAAAATAAAAAAAATTCTACTGCCAGTTTTCTCTTAGTACAGTTTGGATGGAATATATATGATATTTTTTTTTACATACAAGCCCAGAGTATTTCAGAAAAATAATCCAAATATAAGGTTAAGAGGTCGTAGTCTGGTTCTGCGACACACCAGGCTCAGGAGGAAAGATGCAAATGTACTACTTTTGGAAAAAAAGGGATGCACATGATTGGCTTCCCGATGGATGCAGTAAATACAGTACAATATACAAAATCATACATACAATAATCACCAAGAAGCAAATAGCTTTGAGATTTTACAGCAAGTAAAAAAAAACAAGTGCTGATATAGCTTTAAATTCAATGTTGGTTAAAAAATGGACATGTTTAATATGTTTACATATTGTTCTTTAGTCGTTTTTGTCCGACTCTCTGTGACCCTATGGACCACAGAATGACAGGTGCATCTAGTGTCTGGTTGTGCTCATCCATTAGGATTTTATGACAAAGATGCTGGAATGGGCTGCCAGTTCCTTCTCCAGTGGATTGCAATATGTCTGATCTGACCTGTCCATCTTGTGTGACCATAAATTGTATAACTCACAGCTTCACTGAAGTACACAAGCCCCTTCACCACAACAAGGAAGAGATCCAGAAGGGGGTCAACATATTATGGACTATTTAATACATATTCAATCTTTTCTCTGCATGTTTACACTAAGGGAAACCCATTTTATCAGTTAGTTGAATCTAGAAGAATTATTTAAATAAAATGTGTCTACTTTCCCAGCTCTAAATAAATGTATTGTTTCTTTCAAACTAGCTCCACCCAGGGCCATGAATATAAAACTACCTAAAGGGCTTACCAGCTAATGATCACTATGATGATTTGTACCTACAAGCAATAAGTATTAATACAGTAGTAATAGAATTCATTGGTTATTAAGGACAAGCCACTTTCATACCACAATATACTGTTTTAGCCTATTTAGTTGGTGAGTTTTCAAATGTACAGCTTAAAACTTGGAACTTCCGTATGCCTTTAAACGTTTATTTGGACTCAGTTATGAGCCACGCTGGAATATCTAATGAGATCACGTTCCTCTGCACAGCACATCTGGCTACCTCTCAGTAGCCGGTGGACATAGTGTGCTAGTCCAGGCTGCCAGCTGCTTCCAGGCTGGAAAGGTATTAGTCATTATTGTTCAGGGAGCCCAGCCAGTCATTGATTTTCGGCTGACCAGGAGTGATGGGGTTAATGTCCTCTACCAGTGTGCAGGACACACAGACACACTGTGCATTTGTTGCAACATTTAAGCTCACGTCCTCCACACTAAGTGAAAGCTCCAGGTTTTCACCGTGCTCTGCCTATCAATGAAGGAGTTTTAAATAGTCAAAAAACATTTCTCCCCTGTCTTATCTCTCTAGGAGGCCAAAGGGAAGAGCCGCCTCTGACAGGACATTCTTCTTAGCACAGAACAAATGGGTTCAGCGATGCTAAGTGACACCACTTTGCCTCGCTCTGTAACAACCGACCCAGCTGGGAGAGGCTGTCCCCTTGGGACAAGCAGATCCATTGTGATGGATTGGTACCCCACTCTCTGCCAGAGGGAGATGTAACACCTTGCGCTGCAGTGCATTGTGGGCCCTGAAGGCACCAAAAAGCTCTGAGCATTTTGGCAGGTAGGAGGTTAATCATCCTTTCAAACCAAATTCCTATTAGCTATTCCAGGCCTAGCCTCATTCAGCAAACAGTTCTGAATTTGTAATAAAGAGAACTCAGCCATGGAACATCTTTGGAATTTATATCTAAAAAGCACCATAGACTTTTTGGACACAACAGTAAGAATACTACAGCGATTCTTATGTTGCACTGAATTTTAAACAGACATTATTATAAATAAATAATAAATAAAAAAAAATATATATGTATATATATATATATATATTTATTTATTTATATATATATTATATTTTGGATTAATGCATCCATTATTAATAGATGTGCAAGAACAATGTGAGATTATATATATACACATACACACATACATATATATGTATATGAATATGTATATGAATATATATATATATATATATATATATATATATATACACACATACATATACATATACACACATATATATATATATATATATATATATATATATATATATATATATATAAGATTGTATTATAAGCTTATGGGCATTAAAATGCCCTTGGCACTTTTTTTTTTTGTTAATGAAATCCTATAATGTTTTACTTTTTCATATCCTGAGGCATAAAAATATCATCTACTGAAGAGCTATTAATAAAATAGTACTTATTAAATAGAAACTCTATGCTGTGCCAGAAAATTATGGAATCTATATTCAGGCCCCCTACTACTCCAACAGTATTGGGGTTAAACGGTTAGTGAATATAAAAATACTTATTTTTTTGTTTTATAAAATTCCATTTTTCACTTCAGTAAGATGATACAAGGTACACATGCAGTATTAGTAAGATGAAAAACTTTATGTACATTCTAGAAAAAAATGCATTAATATCACAGATTTTCTCTTTACTTTTATCTTGTCAGTTCTAAATAAGATTAGATTCCGAGCTGGTATCTTCCTAGAACCCTGGAATCAAAAGCATCAAACAGGGAAAGTCCCCATTACATATGGAGCTCCCACACAAAATAAGGATAAAAAAGGAGAATATGTGAATAAACAGGTTACATTAGCAGCCTGCAGGTTCTGTACCCACAGGGGGTCATTTACTAAAGCTTCACGAAAACTGGGTTAAAAGTGGCTGTGTGTGGGCGGGTGGGGGGAACAGCTCATTATTAATCCTTTCAAAGTCAATTTCTTTAAAAACAGAGTTTCTCCTTGAAATACTATGATGTTCCTCTGCTTTGACCTAACTTTGGATGGTTGAATTTCAAAACTACACAGCTTTATTTTGAAGCTGGCCTGGGACTTGACTGCATCTCCCCACTCAGGGGGATTTCTGGTTTGGATAAAATATGCCCTGACCTGCCTGATGTTTGGGCAACCTTGCCATGGCAATTGTACCACTATTTTTAGCCATGTCCAAACTCCTACACAATGATGGCTTGACGCCCAAATTATTTACATTAAAGGTAAGATATCAAGCTGAGAGATCACGTCTTTGAGATATCAGCCTCGTCTATTTCCATGATATATGGTTTTATCCTTTCCATTACACAGCTAGCCAATGTGGCATATTTAGGAAAACCCTGACTATTACCAAGTAATGGCTTCTGATACCCTACATCACAATTCAGTAATCTGTCCAGATCACAAACAGAGCACCGGAAGAGGGAAACCAGAAAATATTAATAAAAAGAAGATATTTATTTCTGAAAATGTAGAAATAAAAAGCAAGTAAGCTAAAAAAAAAAAGGCATAACATCTTGAAATCTAACTTCAAAAGCAACAGAGCCCACATAGGAGTCCTAAACACTGCACCCTTGCTGTGCGTGGAGTAGGGAAATGAAAAGTCGTCAGAAAATGCTATTTCACAACAAAGAAATAATATATAAAAGTATCTCCCAGTAGATACAGGACTTTCATACAATGCTGAAGAATGCACGGCGGGCTCAGCCCTCACAATAGCCTGAGATGTGCATGCAGATATACAGATTATAAACACACATACATACGGTATATAAATGCAGAGCGACGTGCAGCAAGCGTATACAGGCTCCACGGGATATGCAGCAGTATTTAAAAGGTTCATTATACAGTATGTTTGGAAAACACACCCAGGTTTACATTAGGAGTGTGCATTCTAATGCAATGCTAAATATAACCACCCAATTACAGCCCCCCACCCCCTGCACGCTTTATATTCCTGGAGGATGCCACTGAAAAGGGAAGACATGCAAAGCTAAATAAATAAAAATAATGACATTATGTTTTGGTATGTACAATATTAGACTGCAGAACCCGCTGGCACCCCCTCCTGTCCCGAAACTCAGCATTAAACACATTTAATAGTGTTACAGGAATGTTATGATTAATTCTAGAAGTACTTAGTATTAACCCATCTGTGTTCAAGGAGCTGCAATAGGAAAAGGTGGGAATGCTGGCACCGGTTACCTGTCTAGAGTGGGTGTATGGTGCTGGTGCCAGAGAAGCATGGAGGGGTTCAGTATAATAATATATATCTTTATAGCAGCAATAAAATAATAACACCAACATTATTACGATGGTGTATAATATATATATATATATATATACACACATATGAACTTTAATTTATTTATATATATATATATATATATATATATATATATATATATACATATATATATATATAGTTTTATTGATTTATAATTATATATATATATATATATGACATTTTATTTATATAAATATATATATATATATATATATATATATACATACATAGTTTTATTTATATATATATATTTTTATATATATATATATATATATATATATATATATATAAAGTTGTATTTATTTGTTTATATACATATGTATAAATAGCTATAGAAAGATAGATAGATAGATAGATAGATAGATAGATAGATAGATAGATAGATAGATAGATAGATAGATAGATAGACATACAGATTGATACAGAGAGATAGATAGATATATATGTAATCAATTATACTCTAACAGAGCATTTGGTCACTGGTACCTGGTATTCCCATATGACCACTCTCCAGTAATATTACCCACAATAAGTTTTGCAGAGCTTCCCAGTGCAGAAGGGATGACTTGAAGATCAGGGCAGACATTGACATGTTAATGACATGCACATGTATTATTACACACGTGTGGTTAGAAGGTTAGGGCATCCCGCACACCCAGGGGCCCAGCTCCCTGCACCCACCACACCCAGCATAATGACAGAGACACAGGCAAGTAGGGAACTATTCTGCATAGGGTGAGATAGACTCACAGAGATGGAGTGAGAGAGATACAGATAGATAGAGAGATAGACAGACAAATATTTCCAGCTGGACCTCTATACATATCACCCAGACACAAAGTACCAATAAGTTCCTGCTGGTATAACCCCTTGTGTGCCAGGACAGGTCTACACGTTGTAATATAATGATATAGATGCCAGTGCTCACACATTAGAGTGGAAGCTCTTGTGTCTAGCACGCTATATAACAGCAGAGTAGTCTCTTACCTGTGTCAGTGGGTGCTGCAGATCACAGAGGTCTCCTGTCATTATCCAGAGGTGCCCTGTCCCCCCTCCCCAGCCCTCCCTCGCTGCTGATGTCTCAGTCCCGGTGCTGCTCGGAGCCGGCTGGGGTGCGAGCTCCTCCGCTGCTCGGCTTCCAATGCGCAGCCACGATCATTGATCACAGGTCAGGATGCTGAATAAGCTATTAACTCCATGCAGCGGACAGGACACACTGCTGCACCGCTAGGACACACTGCCCCTCTATATAAGGGCTGTCTGCACTGCCTGTAACCCCTTGTCTGCCGCAGGGGACTGCATTGTGCCACTCTAGGGTTAAACAGAATGGGCAGGAATTGGGTAATAAGCATGCAATAACTTTCATATCAATGGGACACACTGGCAGGGAATGGGTTAGTCCAGTCAGAGGCAGGTGCAAGAGGGGGCAACAGGGCAGTAATACAGACATACATATTCACCACTGTAAGTAGTATGTCTAATGTGCCATGTCTGCCCTCTCTATAGGAGGGTGCCCAGCACACTCTGTCATATATTATACATATTCACCATGTCTGTGTAATTATTAGTCAGATATGAGTTGGGCAGTATGTCTAATGTGCTATGTCTGCCCTCTCTATAGTAGGGTGCCCAGCACACTCTGTCATATATTATACATATTCACCATGTCTATGTACTTATTAGTCAGATATGAGTTGGGCAGTATGTCTAATGTGCCATGTCTGCCCTCTCTATAGTAGGGTGCCCAACACACTCGGTCATATATTATACATATTCACCATGTCTGTGTAATTATTAGTCAGATATGAGTTGGGCAGTATGTCTAATGTGCCATGTCTGCCCTCTCTATAGTAGGGTGCACAACACACTCGGTCATATATTATACATATTCACCATGTCTATGTAATTATTAGTCAGATATAAGTTGGGCAGTATGTCTAATGTGCCATGTCTGCCCTCTCTATAGTAGGGTGCCCAACACACCCTGTCATATATTATACATATTCACCATGTCTATGTAATTATTAGTCAGATATGAGTTGGGCAGTATGTCTAATGTGCCATGTCTGCCCTCTCTATAGTAGGGTGCCCAACACACCCTGTCATATATTATACATATTCACCATGTCTATGTAATTATTAGTCAGATATGAGTTGGGCAGTATGTCTAATGTGCCATGTCTGCCCGCTCTATAGTAGGGGGCCCAACACACCCTGTCATATATTATACATATTCACCATATCTATGTAATTATTAGTCAGATATGAGTTGGGCAGTATGTCTAATGTGCCATGTCTGCCCTCTCTATAGTAGGGTGCCCAACACACTCTGTCATATATTATACATATTCACCATGTCTATGTAATTATTAGTCAGATATGAGTTGGGCAGTATGTCTCATGTGCCATGTCTGCCCTCTCTATAGTAGGGTGCCCAACACACTCGGTCATATATTATACATATTCACCATGTCTGTGTAATTATTAGTCAGATATGAGTTGGACAGTATGTCTAATGTGCCATGTCTGCCCTCTCTATAGTAGGGTGCCCAACACACCCTGTCATATATTATACATATTCACCATGTCTATGTAATTATTAGTCAGATATGAGTTGGGCAGTATGTCTAATGTGCCATGTCTGCCCGCTCTATAGTAGGGGGCCCAACACACCCTGTCATATATTATACATATTCACCATATCTATGTAATTATTAGTCAGATATGAGTTGGGCAGTATGTCTAATGTGCCATGTCTGCCCTCTCTATAGTAGGGTGCCCAACACACTCGGTCATATATTATACATATTCACCATGTCTATGTAATTATTAGTCAGATATAAGTTGGGCAGTATGTCTAATGTGCCATGGCTGCCCTCTCTATAGTAGGGTGCCCAACACACTCTGTCATATATTATACATATTCACCATGTCTGTGTAATTATTAGTCAGATATGAGTTGGGCAGTATGTCTAATGTGCCATGTCTGCCCTCTCTATAGTAGGGTGCCCAACACACTCGGTCATATATTATACATATTCACCATGTCTATGTAATTATTAGTCAGATATAAGTTGGGCAGTATGTCTAATGTGCCATGGCTGCCCTCTCTATAGTAGGGTGCCCAACACACCCTGTCATATATTATACATATTCACCATGTCTATGTAATTATTAGTCAGATATGAGTTGGGCAGTATGTCTAATGTGCCATGTCTGCCCTCTCTATAGTAGGGTGCCCAACACACCCTGTCATATATTATACATATTCACCATGTCTATGTAATTATTAGTCAGATATGAGTTGGGCAGTATGTCTAATGTGCCATGTCTGCCCGCTCTATAGTAGGGGGCCCAACACACCCTGTCATATATTATACATATTCACCATATCTATGTAATTATTAGTCAGATATGAGTTGGGCAGTATGTCTAATGTGCCATGTCTGCCCTCTCTATAGTAGGGTGTCCAACACACTCTGTCATATATTATACATATTCACCATGTCTATAGAATTATTAGTCAGATATGAGTTGGGCAGTATGTCTAATGTGCCATGTCTGCCCTCTCTATAGTAGGGTTCCCAACACACTCTGTCATATATTATACATAATCACCATGTCTATGTAATTATTAGTCAGATATGAGTTGGACAGTATGTCTAATGTGCCATGTCTGTCCTCTCTATAGTAGGGTGCCTAACCCACTCTGTCATATATTATACATATTCACCATGGCTGTGTAATTATTAGTCAGATATGAGTTGGGCAGTATGTCTAATGTGCCATGTCTGCCCTCTTTATAGTAGGGTGCCCAACACACTCTGTCATATATTATACATATTCACCATGTCTATGTAATTATTAGTCAGATATGAGTTGGGCTGTATGTCTAATGTGCCATGTCTGCCCTCTCTATAGTAGGGTGCCCAACACACTCTGTCATATATTATACATATTCACCATGTCTATGTAATTATTAGTCAGATATGAGTTGGGCAGTATGTCTCATGTGCCATGTCTGCCCTCTCTATAGTAGGGTGCCTAACCCACTCTGTCATATATTATACATAATCACCATGTCTATGTAATTATTAGTCAGATATGAGTTGGGCAGTATGTCTAATGTGCCATGTCTGCCCTCTTTATAGTAGGGTGCCCAACACACTCTGTCATATATTATACATATTCACCATGTCTATGTAATTATTAGACAGATATGAGTTGGGCTGTATGTCTAATGTGCCATGTCTGCCCTCTCTATAGTAGGGTGCCCAACACACTCTGTCATATATTATACATATTCACCATGTCTGTGTAATTATTAGTCAGATATGAGTTGGGCAGTATGTCTCATGTGCCATGTCTGCCCTCTCTATAGTAGGGTGCCCAACACACTCTGTCATATATTATACATATTCACCATGTCTATGTAATTATTAGTCAGATATGAGTTGGGCAGTATGTCTCATGTGCCATGTCTGCCCTCTCTATAGTAGGGTGCCTAACCCACTCTGTCATATATTATACATAATCACCATGTCTATGTAATTATTAGTCAGATATGAGTTGGGCAGTATGTCTCATGTGCCATGTCTGCCCTCTCTATAGTAGGGTGCCTAACCCACTCTGTCATATATTATACATATTCACCATGTCTGTGTAATTATTAGTCAGATATGAGTTGGGCAGTATGTCTAATGTGCCATGTCTGCCCTCTTTATAGTAGGGTGCCCAACACACTCTGTCATATATTATACATATTCACCATGTCTATGTAATTATTAGTCAGATATGAGTTGGGCAGTATGTCTAATGTGCTATGTCTGCCCTCTCCATAGTAGGGTGCCCAACACACTCTGTCATATATTATACATATTTCACCATGTCTATGTAATTATTAGTCAGATATGAGTTGGGCAGTATGTCTAATGTGCCATGGCTGCCCTCTCTATAGTAGGGTGCCCAACACACTCTGTCATATATTATACATATTTCACCATGTCTATGTAATTATTAGTCAGATATGAGTTGGGCAGTATGTCTAATGTGCCATGTCTGCCCTCTCTATAGTAGGGTATCTAACACACTCTGTCATATATTATACATAATCACCATGTCTGTGTAATTATTAGTCAGATATGAGTTGGGCAGTATGTCTAATGTGCCATGTCTGCCCTCTCTATAGTAGGGTGTCCAACACACTTTGTCATATATTATACATATTCACCATGTATGAGTAATTATTAGTCAGATATGAATTGGGCTGTATGTCTAATGTGCCATGTCTGCCCTCTCTATAGTAGGGTGTCCAACACACTTTGTCATATATTATACATATTCACCATGTATGAGTAATTATTAGTCAGATATGAATTGGGCTGTATGTCTAATGTGCCATGTCTGCCCTCTCTATAGTAGGGTGCCCAACACACTCTGTCATATATTATACATAATCACCATGTCTGTGTAATTATTAGTCAGATATGAATTGGGCTGTATGTCTAATGTGCCATGTCTGCCCTCTCTATAGTAGGGTGCCCAACACACTTTGTCATATATTATACATATTCACCATGTCTATGTACTTATTAGTCAGATATGAGTTGGGCAGTATATCTAATGTGCCATGTCTGCCCTCTCTATAGTAGGGTGCCCAACACACTCTGTCATATATTATACATAATCACCATGTCTGTGTAATTATTAGTCAGATATGAATTGGGCAGTATGTCTAATGTGCCATGTCTGCCCTCTCTATAGTAGGGTGCCCAACACACTCTGTCATATATTATACATATTCACCATGTCTATGTACTTATTAGTCAGATATGAGTTGGGCATTATGTCTAATGTGCCATGTCTGCCCTCTCTATAGTAGGGTATCCAACACACTCTGTCATATATTATACATAATCACCATGTCTGTGTAATTATTAGTCAGATATGAGTTGGGCAGTATGTCTAATGTGCCATGTCTGCCCTCTCTATAGTAGGGTGCCCAACACACTCTGTCATATATTATACATAATCACCATGTCTGTGTAATTATTAGACAGATATGAGTTGGGCAGTATGTCTAATGTGCCATGTCTGCCCTCTTTATAGTAGGGTGCCCAACACACTCTGTCATATATTATACATATTCACCATGTCTATGTAATTATTAGACAGATATGAGTTGGGCTGTATGTCTAATGTGCCATGTCTGCCCTCTCTATAGTAGGGTGCCCAACACACTCTGTCATATATTATACATATTCACCATGTCTATGTAATTATTAGTCAGATATGAGTTGGGCAGTATGTCTCATGTGCCATGTCTGCCCTCTCTATAGTAGGGTGCCTAACCCACTCTGTCATATATTATACATAATCACCATGTCTATGTAATTATTAGTCAGATATGAGTTGGGCAGTATGTCTCATGTGCCATGTCTGCCCTCTCTATAGTAGGGTGCCTAACCCACTCTGTCATATATTATACATAATCACCATGTCTGTGTAATTATTAGTCAGATATGAGTTGGGCAGTATGTCTAATGTGCCATGTCTGCCCTCTTTATAGTAGGGTGCCCAACACACTCTGTCATATATTATACATATTCACCATGTCTATGTAATTATTAGTCAGATATGAGTTGGGCAGTATGTCTAATGTGCCATGTCTGCCCTCTCTATAGTAGGGTGCCCAACACACTCTGTCATATATTATACATATTCACCATGTCTATGTAATTATTAGTCAGATATGAGTTGGGCAGTATGTCTAATGTGCCATGTCTGCCCTCTCCATAGTAGGGTGCCCAACACACTCTGTCATATATTATACATATTTCACCATGTCTATGTAATTATTAGTCAGATATAAGTTGGGCAGTATGTCTAATGTGCCATGTCTGCCCTCTCTATAGTAGGGTATCTAACACACTCTGTCATATATTATACATAATCACCATGTCTGTGTAATTATTAGTCAGATATGAGTTGGGCAGTATGTCTAATGTGCCATGTCTGCCCTCTCTATAGTAGGGTGTCCAACACACTTTGTCATATATTATACATATTCACCATGTATGAGTAATTATTAGTCAGATATGAATTGGGCTGTATGTCTAATGTGCCATGTCTGCCCTCTCTATAGTAGGGTGCCCAACACACTCTGTCATATATTATACATAATCACCATGTCTGTGTAATTATTAGTCAGATATGAATTGGGCTGTATGTCTAATGTGCCATGTCTGCCCTCTCTATAGTAGGGTGCCCAACACACTTTGTCATATATTATACATATTCACCATGTCTATGTACTTATTAGTCAGATATGAGTTGGGCAGTATGTCTAATGTGCCATGTCTGCCCTCTCTATAGTAGGGTGCCCAACACACTCTGTCATATATTATACATAATCACCATGTCTGTGTAATTATTAGTCAGATATGAATTGGGCTGTATGTCTAATGTGCCATGTCTGCCCTCTCTATAGTAGGGTGCCCAACACACTCTGTCATATATTATACATATTCACCATGTCTATGTACTTATTAGTCAGATATGAGTTGGGCATTATGTCTAATGTGCCATGTCTGCCCTCTCTATAGTAGGGTATCCAACACACTCTGTCATATATTATACATAATCACCATGTCTGTGTAATTATTAGTCAGATATGAGTTGGGCAGTATGTCTAATGTGCCATGTCTGCCCTCTCTATAGTAGGGTGCCCAACACACTCTGTCATATATTATACATAATCACCATGTCTGTGTAATTATTAGACAGATATGAGTTGGGCAGTATGTCTAATGTGCCATGTCTGCCCTCTTTATAGTAGGGTGCCCAACACACTCTGTCATATATTATACATATTCACCATGTCTATGTAATTATTAGACAGATATGAGTTGGGCTGTATGTCTAATGTGCCATGTCTGCCCTCTCTATAGTAGGGTGCCCAACACACTCTGTCATATATTATACATATTCACCATGTCTGTGTAATTATTAGACAGATATGAGTTGGGCAGTATGTCTAATGTGCCATGTCTGCCCTCTTTATAGTAGGGTGCCCAACACACTCTGTCATATATTATACATATTCACCATGTCTATGTAATTATTAGACAGATATGAGTTGGGCTGTATGTCTAATGTGCCATGTCTGCCCTCTCTATAGTAGGGTGCCCAACACACTCTGTCATATATTATACATATTCACCATGTCTATGTAATTATTAGTCAGATAT
Source organism: Discoglossus pictus (assembly GCA_027410445.1). Taxonomy (NCBI): domain Eukaryota; kingdom Metazoa; phylum Chordata; class Amphibia; order Anura; family Alytidae; genus Discoglossus; species Discoglossus pictus. Next base: position 170,570,879 of record CM050167.1, on the reverse strand, counting down.
GAGTTGGGCAGTATGTCTCATGTGCCATGTCTGCCCTCTCTATAGTAGGGTGCCTAACACACTCTGTCATATATTATACATAATCACCATGTCTATGTAATTATTAGTCAGATATGAGTTGGGCAGTATGTCTCATGTGCCATGTCTGCCCTCTCTATAGTAGGGTGCCAAACCCACTCTGTCATATATTATACATATTCACCATGTCTGTGTAATTATTAGTCAGATATGAGTTGGGCAGTATGTCTAATGTGCCATGTCTGCCCTCTTTATAGTAGGGTGCCCAACACACTCTGTCATATATTATACATATTCACCATGTCTATGTAATTATTAGTCAGATATGAGTTGGGCAGTATGTCTAATGTGCCATGTCTGCCCTCTCTATAGTAGGGTGCCCAACACACTCTGTCATATATTATACATATTCACCATGTCTATGTAATTATTAGTCAGATATGAGTTGGGCAGTATGTCTAATGTGCCATGTCTGCCCTCTCCATAGTAGGGTGCCCAACACACTCTGTCATATATTATACATATTTCACCATGTCTATGTAATTATTAGTCAGATATGAGTTGGGCAGTATGTCTAATGTGCCATGTCTGCCCTCTCTATAGTAGGGTATCTAACACACTCTGTCATATATTATACATAATCACCATGTCTGTGTAATTATTAGTCAGATATGAGTTGGGCAGTATGTCTAATGTGCCATGTCTGCCCTCTCTATAGTAGGGTGTCCAACACACTTTGTCATATATTATACATATTCACCATGTATGAGTAATTATTAGTCAGATATGAATTGGGCTGTATGTCTAATGTGCCATGTCTGCCCTCTCTATAGTAGGGTGCCCAACACACTCTGTCATATATTATACGTAATCACCATGTCTGTGTAATTATTAGTCAGATATGAATTGGGCTGTATGTCTAATGTGCCATGTCTGCCCTCTCTATAGTAGGGTGCCCAACACACTTTGTCATATATTATACATATTCACCATGTCTATGTACTTATTTGTCAGATATGAGTTGGGCAGTATGTCTAATGTGCCATGTCTGCCCTCTCTATAGTAGGGTGCCCAACACACTCTGTCATATATTATACATAATCACCATGTCTGTGTAATTATTAGTCAGATATGAATTGGGCTGTATGTCTAATGTGCCATGTCTGCCCTCTCTATAGTAGGGTGCCCAACACACTCTGTCATATATTATACATATTCACCATGTCTATGTACTTATTAGTCAGATATGAGTTGGGCATTATGTCTAATGTGCCATGTCTGCCCTCTCTATAGTAGGGTATCCAACACACTCTGTCATATATTATACATAATCACCATGTCTGTGTAATTATTAGTCAGATATGAGTTGGGCAGTATGTCTAATGTGCCATGTCTGCCCTCTCTATAGTAGGGTGCCCAACACACTCTGTCATATATTATACATAATCACCATGTCTGTGTAATTATTAGACAGATATGAGTTGGGCAGTATGTCTAATGTGCCATGTCTGTCCTCTCTATAGTAGGGTGCCCAACACACTCTGTCATATATTATACATAATCACCATGTCTGTGTAATTATTAGACAGATATGAGTTGGGCAGTATGTCTAATGTGCCATGTCTGCCCTCTCTATAGTAGGGTGCCCAACACACTTTGTCATATATTATACATATTCACCATGTCTATGTAATTATTAGTCAGATATGAGTTGGGCAGTATGTCTAATGTGCCATGTCTGCCCTCTCTATAGTAGGGTGCCCAACACACTCTGTCATATATTATACATATTCACCATGTCTATGTAATTATTAGTCAGATATGAGTTGGGCTGTATGTCTAATGTGCCATGTCTGCCCTCTTTATAGTAGGGTGCCCAACACACTCTGTCATATATTATACATATTCACCATGTCTATGTAATTATTAGTCAGATATGAGTTGGGCAGTATGTCTAATGTGCCATGTCTGCCCTCTCTATAGTAGGGTGCCCAACACACTCTGTCATATATTATACATAATCACCATGTCTATGTAATTATTAGTCAGATATGAGTTGGGCAGTATGTCTAATGTGCCATGTCTGTCCTCTCTATAGTAGGGTGCCCAACACACTCTGTCATATATTATACATATTCACCATGTCTGTGTAATTATTAGTCAGATATGAGTTGGGCAGTATGTCTAATGTGCCATGTCTGCCCTCTCTATAGTAGGGTACCCAACATACTCTGTCATATATTATACATATTCACCATGTCTATAGAATTATTAGTCAGATATGAGTTGGGCAGTATGTCTAATGTGCCATGTCTGCCCTCTCTATAGTAGGGTGCCCAACACACTCTGTCATATATTATACATAATCACCATGTCTGTGTAATTATTAGACAGATATGAGTTGGGCAGTATGTCTAATGTGCCATGTCTGCCCTCTTTATAGTAGGGTGCCCAACACACTCTGTCATATATTATACATATTCACCATGTCTATGTAATTATTAGACAGATATGAGTTGGGCTGTATGTCTAATGTGCCATGTCTGCCCTCTCTATAGTAGGGTGCCCAACACACTCTGTCATATATTATACATATTCACCATGTCTATGTAATTATTAGTCAGATATGAGTTGGGCAGTATGTCTCATGTGCCATGTCTGCCCTCTCTATAGTAGGGTGCCTAACCCACTCTGTCATATATTATACATAATCACCATGTCTATGTAATTATTAGTCAGATATGAGTTGGGCAGTATGTCTCATGTGCCATGTCTGCCCTCTCTATAGTAGGGTGCCTAACCCACTCTGTCATATATTATACATATTCACCATGTCTGTGTAATTATTAGTCAGATATGAGTTGGGCAGTATGTCTAATGTGCCATGTCTGCCCTCTTTATAGTAGGGTGCCCAACACACTCTGTCATATATTATACATATTCACCATGTCTATGTAATTATTAGTCAGATATGAGTTGGGCAGTATGTCTAATGTGCCATGTCTGCCCTCTCTATAGTAGGGTGCCCAACACACTCTGTCATATATTATACATATTCACCATGTCTATGTAATTATTAGTCAGATATGAGTTGGGCAGTATGTCTAATGTGCCATGTCTGCCCTCTCTATAGTAGGGTACCCAACATACTCTGTCATATATTATACATATTCACCATGTCTATAGAATTATTAGTCAGATATGAGTTGGGCAGTATGTCTAATGTGCCATGTCTGCCCTCTCTTTAGTAGGGTACCCAACACACTCTGTCATATATTATACATATTCACCATGTCTATGTAATTATTAGTCAGATATGAGTTGGGCAGTATGTCTAATGTGCTATGTCTGCCCTCTCTATAGTAGGGTGCCCAACACACTCTGTCATATATTATACATATTCACCATGTCTATGTAATTATTAGTCAGATATGAGTTGGGCAGTATGTCTAATGTGCCATGTCTGCCCTCTCTATAGTAGGGTATCTAACACACTCTGTCATATATTATACATAATCACCATGTCTGTGTAATTATTAGTCAGATATGAGTTGGGCAGTATGTCTAATGTGCCATGTCTGCCCTCTCTATAGTAGGGTACCCAACACACTCTGTCATATATTATACATATTCACCATGTCTGTGTAATTATTAGTCAGATATGAGTTGGGCTGTATGTCTAATGTGCCATGTCTGTCCTCTCTATAGTAGGGTGCCCAACACACTCTGTCATATATTATACATATTCACCATGTCTATGTAATTATTAGTCAGATATGAGTTGGGCAGTATGTCTAATGTGCCATGTCTGCCCTCTCTATAGTAGGGTGCCCAACACACTCTGTCATTTATTATACATATTCACCATGTCTATGTAATTATTAGACAGGTATGAGTTGGGCAGTATGTCTAATGTGCCATGTCTTCCCTCTGTAAAGTAGGGTGCCCAACACACTCTGTCATGTATTATACATATTCACCATGTCTATGTAATTATTAGTCAGATATGAGTTGGGCAGTATGTCTAATGTGCCATGTCTGCCCTCTCTATAGTAGGGTGCCTAACCCACTCTGTCATATATTATACATATTCACCATGTCTGTGTACTTATTAGTCAGATATGAATTGGGCTGTATGTCTAATGTGCCATGTCTGCCCTCTCTTTAGTAGGGTACCCAACACACTCTGTCATATATTATACATATTCACCATGTCTATGTACTTATTAGTCAGATATGAATTGGGCTGTATGTCTAATGTGCCATGTCTGCCCTCTTTATAGTAGGGTGCCCAACACACTCTGTCATATATTATACATATTCACCATGTCTGTGTAATTATTAGTCAGATATGAGTTGGGCAGTATGTCTAATGTGCCATGTCTGCCCTCTCTATAGTAGGGTGCCTAACCCACTCTGTCATATATTATACATATTCACCATGTCTGTGTACTTATTAATCAGATATGAATTGGGCTGTATGTCTAATGTGCCATGTCTGCCCTCTCTTTAGTAGGGTACCCAACACACTCTGTCATATATTATACATATTCACCATGTCTATGTACTTATTAGTCAGATATGAGTTGGGCAGTATGTCTAATGTGCCATGTCTGACCTCTCTATAGTAGGGTGCCCAACACACTCTGTCATATATTATACATAATCACCATGTCTATGTACTTATTAGTCAGATATGAGTTGGGCAGTATGTCTAATGTGCTATGTCTGCCCTCTCTATAGTAGGGTATCTAACACACTCTGTCATATATTATACATATTCACCATGTCTAAGTAATTATTAGTCAGATATGAGTTGGGCAGTATGTCTTATGTGCCATGTCTGCCCTCTCTATAGTAGGATGCCCAACACACTCTGTCATATATTATACACTAGAGACTTGCCCGTCAAAAAATGACAGCAATGAGATGTGTATGTTTGGAAAGTTGTTTCGTTATTAATATACATATTTGACACTTGTAATGTTTTAGTTATGATGAAATAAGTACTATTGTGATATTAAACATGTTTATTTTTGTTAAATGTTCTTTTGTTCAACAGTAACTGTTAAAGCATTTTGTATTAAAAGTATTAACATTTGAATGTAAGAACAGTTGAACTTTAAATAATTCAGTATTGTAAACTTGAGGTAATGTTTTTTTAACATGCAAGTTCTATCTCAAGAATTGTTAACTTAAATATACATTGAATCCAGAGGAAGGCAAACAGTAAAAACCCTCCTTGAAACGTAGCCAATTGTATCAGAGAGGGCAAAAAATAATTTCTTCCTGACCCCATTAACTGGTGATCAGATTACTCCCTGGATTAATGTTTAACATAAAAGACAACATTTACATTGTAACTTAAAATGTGGTTGACCTCTTAACATGAACTTTGTAATATGTCTAAGTAAGGAACTTGAAAGTATATTTTTTGAAACTTGAACTTTCTTATCTGTCTAAGTAAGGAACTTGAAAACATTTTTTTCAAACTTGTAACATTAGGAACAGTAACACAGTTAATAACCATTTAAACAGAATTTGTGAAAATAATGCAAGGCAAGTGTTTTGTGAGGCTAATCATGCATAAACAGTACTTCCATTAATTATGACTGAATTGTTTATTGATTTGTATTTTTCAATAGTTGACCTTTGTTTGTTGCTGAAGTAATTGTTTTAAATCGCACATATAGTTTGGTGTGTGGAAAAGTGGTTCTCTAAAAAGAGAACGCAAGAACTTAAACTTGTTGCACGCTGTGTAAGCACTGTTCTGTATGTGTTTGACAATTTAATGTAGTTTAACAGAAAAATATTGTTTTTGTAAATGTAATTTCTGTTGCGTAATAATGACCTTTTGAAGGGAACGGACATTTATGTGTATTTGTTTTCCAAATTTGGTGGTTATATTGTGTTTTGTTAAATATTTTTGCATTTGCTTTTAAATTTGTTTTGCATGGCTTTTGTTTGTTTAATGAAAAGTTACAGTACTTCATAGTAGACAATGTTTTTAGTAAAAATACATCCATCTTCTAATAAATCACCTTGACTTTCATTCTTTTCAATGTAAACTTTAATAGCCTGTGGATTTTTGCACCGTGATAAGGCAACGTACAATTGGCCATGTGCAAATACTGGTTGTTCTAAGAAAATACCCACAGATTTGAAAGTTTGTCCTTGTGATTTATTGGCCATGGTCATGGCAAATGCCATAATGATGGGAAATTGTCTTTTTTGAAGTATAAAAGGGAGACTACTTTCACTTGGTGCTAAATCTATTCTTGGTATGAAAACTCTCTCTCCTTTATGGGTACCAGTTAAAATTTCAGCATCTATGAAATGGTCCTTTAATTGTTGAACAATTAATCTTGTACCATTGCATAGGTCTTTTTTGGGGTTCATATTTCGCAGTAACATGACAATTGCACCTTCCTTTAGCTGCAAAATATGTGGTGGCATTCCAGAAGGAGTTAGTGAGTTTATGAATTCAGTGGAAAAGTTTGCCTGACTTTCTTTGTCATCAGCAAGTACAGAATCAGCACTGTGATAATTTCTTTGGGGTGCATTATTTTTTTTAAAGATTTCATTATTGAGGATTAATGCATCCTTATTTTTACACGTTAGGATGACTTGGTTGGCAAGCTCTGAATATTCCTCGTTATTTATGCTTCCTTGAAATATAGCCGATATAAGATCTTGGTGACAAATCATATGAGGTGGGATGTGCACAGTGTCATCAGGTAAATTTGGTATTTTTTCTGTTCTGCCTTCTCCAATTTTAATAAGCCAATCATTGAAATCAGTTTGGCCTTCTGATCTCATATTTTGTTGCAGTTGAAGATGAGTAAAATGTTTCCATAGTGTGCTTGACTTTATATAGGTTTCGATAATGTCAGTTTGATTTCCATGTACCACCTAACAACATTACCTTTCCACCAAATGGCAAAGTATTACCCATGACTTCACGAAGCAAACGGTCAATACATTGGAGGGCATAGCATGACATCATTGTAGCCTCATCTATTATAATTAATTTACTTTTTTTTATTTTTTTGCTTCTAATGATGTCATGCGAATATCTGACACAGAGGTTTCTAAAATAGGTGCTGGAAGTTTAAACCTACTATGTACAGTTCTTCCACCTTCTAACAAAAGTACAGCAATTCCAGTAGTGGCAATTTGACCTTGTACTCGTACAAAACTCATTAATAAATTGTATAGATATGTTTTTCCTGATCCGCCAGGTCCATCAAGATAGAAATAACGCTCTTCGACCATGTCATCATCTATTGCATTTTTAATGGCATTAAATGCTTGCAATTGTAACGTATTTAAAGTTGCAAGTCTTTCTTCTGTTCTTTGTACTTGTAGTTGAATGTCATAGTCTTCAAAGTTTATGTCATCTATAAGATCTGGACCAGGCAAATTAAAACTTGCACAACTTAATCCATGAGTTAAAAATACTTATTGGATTTCCTTTAACGCTTTTAAGTGTGCAATAGGTTCATTGTATCGTCGCATAAAGTCTTCAGCCATATTACTTTTAAATGTGTCCCACAAAGCTAATGCATTTGGAGCATTTGAGACACTCCTGGGTTTCTTCTCACTATCTCCCTGGCTCCTGGCTGCTAAGAACATCCCCTCTATCTCAGACACTCCTGGGTTTCTTCTCACTATCTCCCTGGCTCCTGGCTGCTAAGAACATCCCCTCTATCTCAGACACTCCTGGGTTTCTTCTCACTATCTCCCTGGCTCCTGGCTGCTAAGAACATCCCCTCTATCTCAGACACTCCTGGGTTTCTTCTCACTATCTCCCTGGCTCCTGGCTGCTAAGAACATCCCCTCTATCTCAGACACTCCTGGGTTTCTTCTCACTATCTCCCTGGCTCCTGGCTGCTAAGAACATCCCCTCTATCTCAGACACTCCTGGGTTTCTTCTCACTATCTCCCTGGCTCCTGGCTGCTAAGAACATCCCCTCTATCTCAGGTATCTGGACTTCTGAGGATTTTCTACCATTGTTCATGGATATTTATCAATTTTGTGATTAATATCTGTTTATTATATCTGCTGACATAGCCATTTTATCTAGATATAACTGTATTTCCTCTGTACCATCCCCCATCATTTGCATTGATTGTTAGCCATGTGTTGTGGCCAGCAAAACTACACCCCATCTTAAATTATCTCCATTTGCTTTCAGACACTCCTGGGTTTCTTCTCACTATCTCCCTGGCTCAATCCCCTCCCTCCCTCCCTCCCTGGCCCTCACCCAGACCACCCTTTGTTAGCTTTAATTTATTGAGTCACACTAATCTTCTACACCTGAACAATTAGCAGCTTCTGCTACCCTTTCCTATTAACCCTTTACAGAATGTTTCCTCTTGCCTGCTTCTTCCTCATATCCTCCTGCCTTTTCCTCAGACTCTTCTTAACTTCTGCAACTTTTGTCTCCAACACAACCATCTCACCTCTCATGCCCTCCTCTCCTCTTTTACTCTCCCATGAACTACTTCTACTTAAGATGTGGTTAAATTATGTGTCTCCTGACATTTCCATCTGCAGGTTACATTATCTGACCACTAGGGGCAGATACCATATCACGTAACAGCGCCAATCACTTATATCACATATTTTCCCTCTCTAACGAATGGATAACCTAACCTCTTTACTTTCACAATTTCCTTCCTATGTACCTCTCACTTCCTTCCTAACCTTGCTTTTTCTTATCTACCTTTCCCAGGTCTCTGTCTCTTCCATTACCTTTAGATTGTAAGTGGCGAGTGTCTAATCCTGTGGGGTGCTTTGGGAAAAAGCACTTTTACAAGATTTGAAGCTCAAAACAGGGCCATCCATGCTGTTGTCAATATTGTATGTTGTATATTTCCTTGTTCTCCTCCCCTGTACAGCGCTACGGAATATGTTGGCGCGATACAAATAAATGATAATATTAATAATAATACAAATGAATGCAAATTGTTCTCTCATCTGCCGTGGCATTTGACATAGTGCTGCTTCTTCTAGACATCTTTCCCATTCTGTATCATCAGCTAGTAAGTTTCTATGTCTTGCAGCTAAATGGAAGGATTTGTATACTATGGGCCTCATTCAATTGCGATTTGGCCATTTGAATAGGGCTCTAAATAAGCACATAACATATATTTTTTTTTAAAAGTTTTTAGTTAGTGAAAACCTTGCTTTAGGATAGATGCTTACTAACTAAAAAATTCTTTAAAAAATATATGTTATGTGCTTATTTAGAGCGTGATTCAATTGGCCAAATTGCAATTGAATGAGGGCCTATGTCATTAACAGTTCTTAAGTGTTCAAAACTTTGTGCTCCAGGAACATTTAAAAGTAATAGTCGTAAGCAGAAACGTTCAAGATCTCTTGGACTGACTGTGTAAATTCTTGGGATTATTTTATTTCCTCTTCTTTTTCTAGGTCTCCATAATTCATTCACAAAAACATAGTGATATGGAATTTCAATATATAAGAATTGTGTTGCTTCTGACTATGTGGAATTTAATTCAAACCATGCAGTTAGTGTAGTGTGACGATGTTCACTTTGGGCCAACGCATTACTTTCATTTCCAGCATGGAAATACACTAAATGTCTTTGTGGCAAATGTACTGCTAATCTATATACTGCATGTGATCTATCATGCATTTCAAATTTTAAAAGGTGCCACATAGCTTCTGGTGCACTTACATAGCGAGGGCTGATTTCAGGGTTGTCTGCACTTTTGACGACAACAGTAGCTGCATCATAGCCTTTGTAAATATATTTGTACACATATTTTATGGATTTGATGGAAGTGCAGGCTTCTACATTAATGTGTGCGTTATACTTCATGAGTAAATGTGGATTGTAGGGTACTACATATCTATTGTCCACTTTTTTCCCACGAATAATTGCACTATCTCCTTTTCTTCTTTTATAAAGTGGATAGCCATCACAATTGGCGTACGTTTTGTCTCTATAATCTTTTGGAAAATCTTTGGAACATTTATTATTTTCCATACATGGTGATTGTGGATTAAGCTTGCCACAGGGTCCATGAATCATGCGATGAGTAACAATCTCATATAGTCTACCATATAGTTCTGGATCTGGTAGTTCAGCAACAATGACTGCATCCACTTTGTCACCAGTATCTAATTTATCTTTTTCTTGAAGTATTATGAGAAGATGTGCATGTGGAAGGCCTCTTTTTTTAAAATTCAATGGTATATACATAAGCAAGACATTTGCCAAATAAGTGACTTATAGTGATGTCATGTATTAATTCATTTAATTTAATTTTAAAAACTCTTGCTACTAAATCGGAAGGACTTTGGCCAAGAAGTATATTTTGTGTAATTTCTGGCCATTGGGGATTACATGTAAACGTAATAAATAAATCGGGTTTGCCAAATTTGGTGACAATAGCCATAGCATCATTGTATCTTTCTCTCATATTTCGAGGAGATCCTTGAAAAGAAAATGGTAAAATGATGGCTTTGCCAGCTGTCATGTCTCTGCTTGTAGCCACCTCAGCAACATAGTCCATTAGTCCACAATATTGTTCTACACATAGTTTTTCTTGTTGATATTTTATAAAGTTTAAATTATTGGCCGCAACTTGCAAATCGGAATCAATAATCCATTGTTGTGTTAGTTTTCCACCACATAAAATTGGATTAAATGTATTTTAAATTTTACTTTAAATTCAAGCATAGAAACATTATTTCTGATTCTGGCTTGAGCATTTGGGTAACTGGGAAGTGTTAATTTTGGTTGCCAACCTGCTTCTCCTTGTGGGAAAAAAATGGGATATGTCATTGGATCTAAATTTGGACTTAAGATACTGATATTAATGAATGGTTGCTCCTCATTTCTGGGATATATTCTAATGTCTCTTTGAAATGGTGGTTCTTCTTCATCATTTTGAAACACCATTGCAACCTCATTTGATGTTGGCAAGTTATAACGACGTTTATCAGTATGTCTATCTCTTTTAAGCACCATATTGACCTTTGGGATTGGTAATTGATGTCTTTGTGCATGAAGTTGTTGTTCATTTTCTACTTCTGCCAATTTTGTATAAGCTTTAGTTTAAGGGTTATTAGCCATAATGTTATCTAGCTCTATAAAAACACTGGGTAAGCATTTTTTTTTTCTTGCAGCTGCATACGTTGTTCAACAGCTTCCATTGTATTTAGGACATAAAGTTGAGCAAATGTTCTTTGCTCTCCTTCCTCTGGATGTAAATGTGAAGTCCGATGGTAAATTTGGCCTTGGACTTTAAAACAGTAAGGACCATGTCCTGGTACATTAGCAGCTAATGTTGCCCCCATAGATGCAAAGGATATGGCACTATTGTAGGATCTTATGTTTGTCTTACATTTTTTGTAGTTTTGAAAAGTAGGTTCAGTCATAATGTTTTGTAAATAGATTGGGAATTGTTTTCTTTCTGGACATTTGACCTTGCCTTTTTGACAGCAACTAATCAATTGGCCATGTCTGGGTCTCTCCTGTTTAAAATGATAAGCCTCACAAAACTGACATTGAGTATTCATGTCCCCACAATTATGAACCTCTACTGCTAAAGACTTGAGTAAAGGACAATTTTTTTTGGTGCCTTTTTTTGGTATATCTTTTATTTGTTCAGGTAAAATGTCATCTGATGTTTCAGGAACAGGTTCTAAATGTTTTGTTTTCTTAGTAGCTTTTTTTGGTGTATCTTTAATTTTTGCAGTTGATAGTCTTTTGCTTGCAATTCTTTTGCGTTCTTTTTCTCGTCTAATTTTCTTCTGCTCTGGTGTCTGCTGGTTGGCCCATCTCTGTTGTCGTTCTCTAGCTTGACGTCTTATCTTTTCTTGTTTGGTATCGTTATCAGCCATGTTAATCTGTAAAAGAAAATAATGATTAGTTTAGTTTGAGATGTTAAGTTTGTTTTTTACATTTTTTATTATCAACAGTTTGTTTATATGTGATTGTAGCGGTACTTTCTGTGTATTGTTAAATAAGTGTTTTTTATTTTTTTGCTTTTACTTTCTGTCGTAGGTTGTAATTTTTGCCTTACATGAATAGCACACTCAAGGTAATTATACTATACCTTCTTCTACATGTAGTAGGTGTATAGTGTTAATTGAAATGGATATTTTTTGGGGTTTGGTAATTTTATTTATTTTTTTACTTTTGGCTTAGAGGCATAGTAGAGTGCAGAAATGAGTCTTTCTAATTTGTCCTACAGGGGATTGTCGTAATAGTATTTTTATATTTTATTTAAAGGCTTATATGTTGGGGCTGTGAAAAGGTTTCTCTTTTTGTTTTTTGGGTGTTAGTACTATTTGTTGTAGTATTCTATTTTATGTGTGTGGTTAGGTTTTATGCTTAATATTGTACATTACGACTGGTAATTGACAATGATAAATGTTATTTAGTCTGTGTTTTTACACTTTTGTGGACTATGCTGTTTTATGTTTTTTTATTTTTTTGGCTAGATTGAAGTTTGGGTTTAATGTTAAACATTGTTGTCCGTAAAAGACAAATAACAGGTAAATGACAAATGTGTCAGTAATATTTTGGTAAAGCTTATAATTAGTGGTTGTTATTGTTGTTGTTTTTGGGGGGGTTTTGTTGACATGGATGCAGAGCAAACATATTTATTTAGTTTTCTCTTTTTTTACTTGTTATACTGTACCTTGTTTGAAGTGTAATTTCAAGCAAAATCTTTCTTGGTCCGCTGTTGTAAGTCTTCGTCCGATGCTCTTCACGCAGTGTCTGTTGTAAAAGAAAAAGTAAAATGTTATTTGATTTGAATGTATTTGTAATGAATAGCATATTTCATTGTTTTAGTCTATTCTGTCTGTTATGGTGAATTTTTCTGCTATGCTGTTTTTTGTGCAACCCTTTAAACATACTTTAATTGTATTTGTATATTACAGTTATTCTTTTTTTTTTGCTGTAATTATTAATGTTTTTACTATTTTGGATATGATCACAATGTTTTTAGCATTATCCTGTTTTGTGTCCACCACTTTTGGTATGCTTATTTAGGCTTCATTGTAAGGCTTATAGGTTCTTAAACCGTAAAGAAGAATATTAATTTACTTTTCTATGTGTTTGTGTGATTTTTGGTACAATCCTGTTTTGTGTCCACCATATTTTGCATACTTTTTTTTTTTTTTTTTTTGCTGTCTTGGTAATAAAATGTAATATATTATAGCTTACCTCTCAGTTGTGATTTGTAAAGTAGGAAATTAGGAAATAATTCTCTTCTCAAGTAACAGCAGCAGTTAACTATCCAGTCACTCCATTCATCACCTGAGTAGAAATGTAGAATTTTCTGGAAAGTAGGCAGTATTTATAAACTTTGAGGTGCCTGAGACTGTTAGAACGCAATACGCATGCTCTATTTGCGTTCAGCGTACAATTTGCGTTCCATCCGCCATTTTATGCGTAGTAGTTGTCAAAATGGTGGTTAATATCAGTGTGCTACGTGCCGCATAGGATGTGTTACGTACCTCGTAAAGTTGACTGTAGCGTTGTTTGAGTTTTGCGAGTTACTGTAGTATTGTTGCGTCTGTAGCCTCGTTTTCGTTTTGTTCAGCGGCCATTTTTTCTCTTGCTTGATTTTCGGCACTTTAAACTTGTTTGGACTTAAATGGACGTGTAAATTCACTTTTCGAGGTGCTGGATGCCCCCCCTTGTTGTAAGTAAGCTTTTTATGTGTTCGTTGTGTTTATTTATTGTGTTTCTGATGTTTTCATGCGCGCCATTTTCGGACGTTTTTTGCGTGGTCAGAATGGGTTTTAGCGCGTCACGTATTTTTTTGCCTTTGGTGCTCCATGCCAGCAACTGCGACCCTCGCTTCGCGAGGGCTGCAGGCTCGCTACGTGAGCCCGCAAGCGTTAGCAACAAATATATATGTGATATTCACCATGTCTATGTAATTATTACTCAGATATGAGTTGGGCAGTATGTCTAATGTGCCATGTCTGCCCTCTCTATAGTAGGGTGCCCAACACACTCTGTCATTTATTATACATATTCACCATGTCTATGTAATTATTAGTCAGATATGAGTTGGGCAGTATGTCTAATGTGCCATGTCTGCCCTCTCTATAGTAGGGTGCCCAACACACTCTGTCATATATTATACATATTCACCATGTCTATGTAATTATTACTCAGATATGAGTTGGGCAGTATGTCTAATGTGCCATGTCTGCCCTCTCTATAGTAGGGTGCCCAACACACTCTGTCATTTATTATACATATTCACCATGTCTATGTAATTATTAGTCAGATATGAGTTGGGCAGTATGTCTAATGTGCCATGTCTGCCCTCTGTCAAGTAGGGTATCTAACACACTCTGTCATATATTATACATATTCACCATGTCTGTGTAATTATTAGTCAGATATGAGTTGGGCAGTATGTCTAATGTGCCATGTCTTCCCTCTCTATTGTAGGGTGCCCAACACACTCTGTCACACTCTCTACCAGAGGAGGTGGTGACAGCGTATTCGATAGATAACTTTAAAAGGGGACTGGATTTATTTCTAATTAAAACGGGAATTCAGGGTTATCATGGATAATTAGAGAGGCAGTATTGATCCAGGGAGAAGTCCGGTCGACGGTGTCTGGGATCAGGAGGGAATTGATTTTTTTATTTTTTTATATACAACTAATTAATTAATAGTTAATCCGCATATTGCAGATCAGAGGAGATCTTAAAAGGTTGAACTTGATGGACTGAAAGTCTTTTTTCAACCTTAAAAAGGTCAGATATGAGTTGGGCAGTATGTCTGATGTGCCATGTCTGACCTCTCTATAGTAGGGTGCCCAACACACTCTGTCATATATTATACATATTCACCATGTCTATGTAATTATTAGTCAGATATGAGTTGGGCAGTATGTCTGATGTGCCATGTCTGCCCTCTCTATAGTAGGGTGCCCAACACACTCTGTTGTATATTATACACAGGCTGGTGGTCATAGACGAGGTTCCAGTGACGGCCAGGTGGCACGGCAGACGCGTCCCACCAGGGTCCGGAAGTCGACGAACAGGTACAGTCCCTTGATTTTCACCTCAACACCAGCCAAGAGACAAAAAACTCCTGACAAGAGAGCTAGGCCACAGCGCACTTCACCCATTCCTGAGATAATTCCAGATACAGGGACGCCCATAGTGACTCAGGGGCAGGACAGAGGTATAGATAGCATCGACTGCCCTAAGCCACCAAGCAGGAGGGTATCTTTACAGCCTAGCCTAGCTGCAGAGTCAGAGTACTCCTCTGGGGGGGGGACAGACCGTACGGTCGCTAGTGGGGATTAGACGCAGGAGGTCTAGTGATTGTTCCTCACGCTTTCCCAGAGCCATAGGTAGATCCAGGTCTCGGAGCAGACGGTCTTGTGGCTGAGAGTAGCCCTCGGCGGTCGAGACAAGCAAGGACGCCCGCTCGTCTAGATCGGCAAGTTGTCCCCAGGCTGGCAGCTGCCCTGGGACAAGGAGAGTCAGATGAGAGACTAGGAATTTCCAGGGAGGTTCGGGTAATGGTGCAGATAGCATCTCCCAGGGTGTCTCAATTCCTAACGTCCCTGAAATCCTTAATAGAAGCTCACAACATTGCAATCTCCGACGCGGAGGTAGGGGCATGGGTGGGGGTTTTGACCAGGAAGGCGTGGTCAGAGCAATATCCTCCCGCTAGGTCCCCCCACCTGGCAGGCGGGCTCACCAACCCCACAATACCCCAGACGAGCTTGGCAGCACACGCCGGAGGAGCGGACCAACAGAGCAGAGGAAAAGGGGTAAGCTGCGAGGCCATTCATTGTTTGCACACACGACAAATTGGGGGCGCATTTAGCCTTAGACATCAAAGAAAAAATCTGGCGACGGGAATACATGGAGATATTCTCCTTGTTGCCAATGTCACGTCTGGCAGATAAGGAATTCCGATGGTACATGTCCTCCCAACCGGAGATGGCGTGGAGCGATAAGGCGGTGGCTTATTGGTTGAACATAATGACACCAATGCTGCCCTTTCGTGGGATTCCAGGTGGGGCTAGAGGCCCCGCCACCGCGGGATCTTCGGGTCGAGGTGTCTGCCACTCATTCAATGAGGGCAGCTTCAAGTGGGCACCAAACTGCCGTTTCAAGCACGCCTGTGCGAGTTGCTGCTGGGACCACGGGGTCTCGAGATACAGCAGACAAAAGGAGGGGTACAGGCCTGGAGAGCATGCTCAAAAAGGGCCAGACCCCCATACTGTAGGACGCAATGCTGCCGTGGCTAGAACGATACCTTAGGTTGCCAATGAGAGCCGGGGGCAGACTCCCTACTACGCAAGGGTTTCCGGGAAGGGTTCAAAATTCCGTGCACACTCGCCCCACCTGATTCGTGTCTCCGGAACCTGAAATCGGTGAAGGAGTTTCCCGGGGTGGCGTCTGATAAAATCCGGGTAGAGGTAGAGCTGGGAAGGATGCCGTGCCCCTTTTCCCCCATTCCTTCCCAGGGCTTGGTCATTTCCCCTCTGGGCATAGTGCCAAAGTAGGAGGCGGGAAATTTTCGCCTCATCCAGTGTTTATCTTATCCTTTGGGCAGCTCGGTCAACGACGGGATCGACAAACAGTATTCGTCCGCTCCTTTCGATCGAGCCACAGACCTGGTTAGACGGTTGGGCACCGGAGCTAAGATGGCGAAGGTAGATATTGAATCCGCTTTTCGCTTAATCCCTGTGCATTCCCAGAGTCTTTGTTTCCTTGGCTGTTTTGTAGATGGAGAGTACTTTGTAGACCTTTGTTTGCCCATGGGGTGCTCCATTTCTTTTTCCTACAGACCCAGTCAGGTTTCCAGGGGATTACCCATTACCTCGACGATTTTCTATTTGTGGGTCCTGCTAGTCTGTCCACCTGCGATTTCATACTGGGGACCTTTTCAAGGATATGTCAAGATTTCGGGTTTCCCTAGCAGACAAAAAGACGGAAGGGCCCACCACGAAATTGACATTCCTGGGTATACAGATCAATTCGAACAAGATGGAGTTCAGTTTACAGACGGAGAAGGTGTTGGATCTGTCAGCAGAACTGCCGGCTCTAGCGTGCGCCAGAAGAGTGTCGTTGCGGAGGCTTCAATCCATCTCGGGGAAACTGAATTTTAAATGCAGGATCATTGCAATGGGACGAATATTAAGCAGAAGAATATCGTTGGCCACGGCAGGCATATCACAGCCACATCATTTTATAAAGGTGTCCAGGGCAATGAATGAGGATGCACGAGTATGGACGGCATTCCTTCGGAATTTCAATTGGAGCACCTTGATTCAGCCGAGCAGGGTGATGAACAGGCAGCTCGATCTCTATGCAGGTGCAAGTTCGGATGGGGAGCTTGTTCCAGAGGTGCATGGTACATCTGTGGGGCACGGACTTTAGGGACCGCCAGGTCCTTTTCCAATCAGGCAATGCGGCCACGGTCCGTGCAGTCAATAGCCTGATGGCGTCTTCCGGGCCGTTGATACGACTCATACAGCATCTGGTTCTTTGTTGCCTCCAGTCGAACATCTGGGTGAGGGCTAAGATTGTTCCCGGCCTGAACGCTGGGGTGGTTGGCTCGCTTTCTCGGTTATAGGAAACCCGGTTACGAACACTGGTGCCGGAGGCGAGCGATCACGGAGAGGATATACCTCAAGAACTCTGGGAGCTTGGAGTGGTAAGGTAGCTGGTTACGTCAGTTAGTCGGTAGCGCCAAAGACATCGGTGGCCTACAAGAAAGTATGGAGCACGTGGAGCGGCCTGGTGGAGGACGCCGGTGGTGCAGGATCGGAAGAGAAGGCAATAGGAATTCTGCTGTGGTTCTTGCTACGGAGCGCAGAGAGAGGTGACTCCAGGGTGACCATGGCTCAGCAACTGGCGGCCCTGACATTTATGTTCAGGTTGGCAGGACAGAAGGACTTAACAAAGGCATGTTCAAAGGGGAACACCGGGCGGACAGGAGGCGCCTAATCACCTTCTCTCTGCTGCTACGCCTGGGAGAGGCATTGGGTATGTTATGCAGGGACTTCTTCAAATCCCTGCTTTTCCGGACGGCCTTTTCCCTAGCGTTCTTCTGGGCTTTCAGGATTGGGGAATTGGTATTGGCAAACAGGCATGGTTCGGGGGGCTGCTGGCAGAGGGTATCTGTCTGGAAGGCTACAGATTGTTGGTATGGCTAAGGAGGTCGAAAAAGGATCAGGCTGGAAAAGGAAGGGAAGTGGTCATATAAAAAACTGGAACAGAGTGTTTCCTCCAGGCAAGTGTAAGGTTGTACTTGGAAAAAAGGCCAGTGGGGCCAGGCCCACTGCTTTTGCATGCCAGGCCTTTTTGCGGTTTCAATTCGAAAGGATGCTAAAGAAGTCCTTACGGCAGTTAGGCCTGGACTTCGGCATACACTCGTTTCGGACCAGGGCAGCTATGGAGTCGGCAAGATTAGGTTTGCCTGAGAGCATGGTTAAAAAGATTGGGAGATGGCAACGTTTTAGGTCCTATATACGGCCAGAAAGGGTAATTTAACTGGACTTCTTTGTGTGTTGCAGAAACAAAGCAGCTGTGCATCGTCGGTCTTTCCTACATCTATTGGGCTCACTGGTTAGCTCCAGTCACTGGAGACAATGTCCAACTGGGCTTCCTGGAGACGGTCGTACAAGTGCGATGGCTAGGGTTCCGCGGCTTGAGATAGACACAGGTGAATGGTCTGCTGGAGAGCAACGCTCAGGATCACGGTAGCCCACACATTTTGATTATACATGCCGGGGGAAAAGATTTGGGCGTGGTACCTATGAGAAAAATGTTAAAAGATATGAAGAGGGATGTGAAGTTTTGGCTAGACCAGTTTCCAGGCCGGTTCATAGTGTGGTCCGAAACGATCAAAAGGAGATCATAGCGGAACGCAAGGGATCTGGTTTCGGTGGATAGAGCAAGGCAAAAGATAAACAAGCAGATAACTAGTTTTGTAAGTAACTTGGGTTTTATTACCATTAGGCATCAGGAATTCGAAGGTGCAGACTCCAATGAATTTTTTCGCCCCAATAAGGTCCATCTATCAGAGATAGGATTAGAATTCTTTACTCTTAAGCTTAAGGATGGGGCTAGATGGGCCTTAACTTTATTGAGAGAGTGAGAGGGAGGATCACAGCCGCAGGAGGCATCCTTTGCCTGCTCTGTGGCGGGAGGTGAGTCGCCTGGCCCATGTGCTTAAGTGGGTTTTTGCCCTGCCTCATGGGCGTGCTTAATAAAGCACTGGGAGACTCTTGGCACGGGCCCAGGGCGTGAGGTTACTGACCGGGCCGGGCTCCTCCTCCGGGATGTTTAATTAAGCTGTGATGTAATAATGTTAACTATGTTAATTGGTTATTGGAATTTGGTTGCTTTAATAAAGCTGTGGCCCGTAATTTTTCCCAAGAAACACTTGGTCAGTGTGCTTATTTAACTAAATGCCTAATGGATCTTGCTGGGGTCTGGGGAATGGGGCCACACAATATATTTAACCCTTTTGTTGAATTTAAAGTAAAAGTAGTAAATGTATTGTTGTATATTAAATGTTTTAATGGGTTAGAGATGAATATATACTGAGGGGAGTGTTGGAAAGGCAAGCTAGTGATATGCAGGTTACAGGGAGGGGTGTGTGCTGCGTATGAGGTGCATGAATTCCCACCTCAGTGTACAGGAGAGAGTCACATGCCACGTGGTTTTGTTGCAATTTAAAAGGATAGGGAATGCAACTTTTTCTATCATGCATTTAGGAGAGCATGTTATAAACATTATAAAAGGGTCTATTTAATAAAAAAAAAATATATAGTAAAATTTGATTAAACTTGCTAAGAAATAACAGCAATTGCCTCAGAAAATACCTCTGTGTGAGTACAGTATGCACAACTGTAGATCTCATTGGCAGACACTAATGACTCATACAGTTATATTGCTACTCATTGGCTGATAGGGACCCCTAGTGCAGTTATACATTCAAAGCAGTATATTTAGCTCCAGGAGCTTCATTAAAAAAAAAAAAAAAAAAAAAAGGAAATACACTATTCAAATGCAACAAAGAAAACATGCTTTCACTGGCCCTTTAAGAGCACAATGCAGATTCAGCATGCAAATGACTGTACAAGTGTGCATTACATTATATAAACAGTGATAAATGTGCTAACAACATTCTTATATTATTTCTCATCTAACTCTGTGTGTGTGTTTACTAGTACCTCGCCACACACAGTATGTGACTGGAAATATGTATCCCCAGATTGATCACTGATAAAGCAATGTGGGATAAAGACCAATCTGGTACTTTTGCAATGTTATTTTCCAAGCTGGAAGACATAAGGGGCAATGTATCCATTATGCCAGCACAGCACTAGAACCATTGATTTGATTTAATTGTTATTTCCAATTACCTTTTCCTGATATATACTAAATAGTATGTCCACCATCAGATTTCCTGGTGGTCCAGTGGTTAGGATTTAGTGCTTTCACCATTGTGACCTGGGTTTGATTCCAGTCAGGGAACCAATAGGCCATATACGACCCTGAAGCCAAGCAGGGTTGGACCTGGTTGATACTTGGATGGGAGACCACATAGGAATACCAGGAGCTGTATGCTGTGGCCGATTGGGGAACAAGCTGGTAACCACTGGCGTAGGAAGTGAGGGACGCCGGGGCGGACCGTTCTGGGTGCAACCCCCTTGTGGGCGGCACCTGCTGTGCGAGAACGCTGGTCAGTTGCTGCTGATTCCTCCCCTGTGTGTCTGTGTGTAAGCCTGTGAGTACATGTGTCTGTGTCAGTGTGTGCCTCTGTGAATGTGTGTGTAAGTCTGTGAGTGTGTGTGTGTGAGTATTTGTGTCTGTGTAAGTGTGCGTCTGTGAGTGTTTGTCTGTGTCAGTGTGTGCCTCTGTGATTGTGTTAGTGTGTGTCTGTGTGAGTGTGTGTGAGAGTGGGTGTGTGTAAGTCTGTGTGTTTGGGTGAGTGTGAGTGTGTCTGTGATTGATTGATTGAGTGAGTGTATGTGTCTGAGTGTGTCTGTGAGTGAGTGTGTGTAAGTCTGTGAGTGTGTGTGAGTGAGTATTTGTGTCTGTGTGAGTGTGCGTCTGTGAGTGTATGTGTCTGTGAGTGTATGTCTCTGTGAGTGTATGTCTGTGTCAGTGTATGTCTGTGTCAGTGTGTGCCTCTGTGATTGTGTGAGTGTGTCTGTGAGAGCGAGTGTGTGTCTGTGTGAGTGTGTGTGAGAGTGGGTGTGTGTAAGTCTGTGTGTTTGGGTGAGTGTGTGTATGTGTCTGAGTGTGTCTGTGAGTGAGTGTGGGTCTGTGAATAAGAGTGAGTGTGTGTGTCTGTGAGTGTGCTTTTACTGCCTGGGGCTGCCACTGCGTTTGACAGGGGCATCAAACTCCAGGGTAGCCCCAGGGCGGCAAAAGCTCTAGCTGCGCTGCTGCTGACCAAGTGGCTCAGCATGGTATGTTGCAGTCCATGAGATCAGGGAGAGTCGAACACGACTGAGCGGGACAAACACACACATGTTCACCATCAGTACATGGAACAGCAGGATGTCACATTAGGTGTGTTTTACTTTTGCAACAATAAAAAAGTACAGGATATTTCAGGAGGTGCAATCACTATTTTCTTAGGGAACATACAGAAAGCAGGGTAAGAAAACCAAGCGTAGTATAGCTTATTGTAGCTCAGTGAGTTTTAGACAACCAGGCAATGCAATAGCTAAATAACTCATGGATTACATCACTCAGGGCAGCATCCCTGCACATTTTGGGGTAGATGTTTCTACCATTCTATGGGTTCTTCTTATTGAAAATTACCCCAGAAATATTATTTAGCCCCAATATTGGTAGTCTATTATGATAGTATTTGTTTTCCACTGATGATTCAACATTTAACCTGAACTTCCAGTGCCCTCCATAGAGTGGGTGAGGCATTAGTATTATACAGTGCAGTCTTAGAGATCTCTTGGAGATATCATATCTCTTAGCTTTGTATCAGTGCTGCTGATCTTATTCTAGTGTTTGGAAATCAATTGGCCCAAAATATCAGCCTCTTAGATCGGATGGAAGCGACTGACCTCCCGGATATATGATCTATATAATAGAGGTTCTAGGGATATGGAGGAGGGATATTGGGTGAGATTCAGTAACCATCAATGTGTAGGCAGCCTGCTTCAATGTGCTCTGTTGGCTAAGGAGAAATCAGCCACCATAGCCTTTGCATTTCTTCTCAGCCTCTGTGGTGGCTTAAGAAGTCTCTCCCTTTAATTCACCTGATGGATTATCTCTCCTGTGTTCAGAGAAATGTATATTTCTTATGTTCTATCCATGTTATATATGACCAGGTTAGTTACCTGGTATTTTGGGAGGGGTTCCTTATGGCCTTTTTTCACTAAGCAAAGCAAGCTTGTCTGCCTTCAGCAAGCTCTCGTGTCATATTTTGGCTCATCACTTTGCTTTGAACCTCCAGCTTTCCATTAGTCCTAAATCAGCCTTCATCACCTATTTTTCTTGATCATTTCCCCATTTTTCACTAAGTAAGCAGTCCTATCAGCCTTCAGCTAAGCAGCCCACATAATACTTTGCCCGCTCCATCACGTCACTTTGAGCTCCCAGCTTTCCATTACATCAAAACCGCCTAATTTATACAATTTCTGCTTCCCCTCATGCTGATTTGGCCAATCAGCATCCCATCTATGTCCTTTTGATCTGGCCCTCTAAGCAGGACAGATTTTCGGTAGCATCCAGCCACACTTCTGCTACCCTTTGTTTGGTGCACTAGCCACATTCAGTCTCCTCTCTTCATAAGAGAGGGACCCTACCCCAAATATAAATATATATATATATCTCCCCTTCTAGATCACTACCTTGTGGTGAAGGGGCTTGTATACTTCAACAAAACAACAAAACTTTGAGCTGTACCATGTAGGATCACCCAAGATGGGCAGGTCATAGCGAGAGGTCAGATAAATTGCAGTCCACTAAAGATGAAACTGGCAACCCACTCCTGTATCTTTGCCAACATAATCTTATGGACAAGCAGAAGCAGAGACATAACGATAGATATGCCTAGTGTGCTGCATTCCATAGGGTCACAGAGAGTCAGACACAACTTAATGACTAAAACAACAACTATATATAAACAAGGAAATTGACCATCAAAAATGACGGGAATAAAATTTATAAGCGTGGCAATGCTGTTTGCCACACAATGTGAGCACCTTCGGCACTCACCTGCATCCTCCCTTGTGTCTCATTTCCCCCCTCCTCTCCCTCCCCTGTGTCTCATCCCCCCCTCTCCCTCCCTTGTGTCTAATTTCCCCCCTCCTCTCCCTCCCTTGTGTCTCCTTTTCCCCTACTCTTATTCCCTTGTGTCTCCTTTCCCCTTCCTCTCCCTCCCTTGTGTCTCCTCTCCCCCTCCTCTCCCTCCCTTGTCTCCTTTCCCCCCTTCTCTGCCTCCCTTTGTGTCTCCTTTCCCCCTCCTCTCCCTCCCTTGTGTCTCCTTTTTCCCCTCCTCTCCCTCCCTTGTGTCTTCTTTTTCCCCTCCTCTCCCTCCCTTGTGTCTCCTTTTCCCCCTCTATTGTGTCTCTTTCCCCTCTTCTCCCTCATGTCTCATCCTCCTCCTCCCTTTCCCCCCTTATCCTCCCTCCTTCCCCCTCTCCAAAAACCTCCCTATCCCCTTTTCCCTCTCTCCTCTCTTCTTACCTTCATCCGCTGAGCTCCTGCTGCTGCAGCGCGTCTTCTGCCTGTGTCCAGCGCATCTGATGTCACATAATTAGCATATGCCGGTACGGTCACAGCAAGAAGACGCAGCAGTAGCAGGAGCTCAGCGGATCAAGGTAAGAAGAGAGGAGAGACGGGATAGGGAGGTCTTTGGAGAGGGGGGAAGGAGGGAGGATAAGGGGGGAAGGAGGAAGCATAAGGGGGTTAGGAGGGAGAAGGAGGATTGCGGCCAAAGGGGGTTAGTAGGGAGGGGGATGAGAGAAGCCTAAGTCCTGCGGGCCTCACGGTTACGGCCGTTAACGGCTGCAGAGGGGGAGATGAGAAAGAGGCAGAGGGGTATGAGAGGCAGAGGGGCAGAGCCTGTGGCGCTCATTGCGAGGCCTGCACTGCAGCCTAAGTCCCGCGGCCTCACCGTTGTCGGCTCTCCTCGCTTTGCAAAACTCACAAAACGTGACAAACATCGTAAGCGTTACGAACAGCCCCGCAGATCCACAACTATTATAGTGATACATAAAGCTTATCTCACCAGTAGAAGTTTGTATCCTGTTTATGAGATATGATAGCTGACAGTTACCAGAGTATATAAAACTCCCCATTATGAAACAACATTTGATTTCTCTGAACAGTGAATTTATGGCAACTTTTATGATAAATAAAAATCCAATTTTTCACAAAAACCCTAACTTTGTACAGGCATTTTCCCAGAAGAAGGGCCTGGGGTCTTACAACCACATATTTTATTGCCAATAAAAATGCTCTTTTAAGTAAAGCATTTTTTCTGCCGACCAGCACAGTATCGCCCCTCAGTCTAACAGATCTGTAACTCCCTTCTAATTAGCTGCAGAGGCTCATCAGAAATCATCTGTGAGTTAGTTCTTGGCTAAGGAACAGAGCATGCTGTGTAGGAAACCAGGCCAAAGACTGGAAACCCCGGAAGAGAGCGAGATAAAGAGAAGGAGAGAGATATGAAGAGACATGAAAAGATAGAGGGAGATATAAACAGGGGGAGATATGGAAGGAGAGAGGGAGGAAACAGAGGTTAAGAGAGAAAATAAGATGGAAAGATAAAGTGAAGGAGATGTAGTAAAGAAAGATATAAAGAGATTGGGGTGAGAGAAGTCACATTTTTTAAATATACACTTAAAGATAGGCAGAATGTTTTCAGATTGTAAAGAAAATACAGCTGTACCTACCATTTTAGTTTTGCCTGATCTACTTCCTGAGGTTTAAAGAAACTTTGAATGCAGAAAAATGTACACCATGTACACCATGTACACCATGAGTATATGACAGTTAACAATGTCAGTCCTTCATTGGGACAAATGGAAAGGTCATGATTTGACAGACATGCACCCCAAAAACAGATTTGAAAAGGAAGACATGATGAGATAAAATTATAAAAAAGTGAGAGATCTGCTGAGGGTAAAATGAAAATATTAAGAGTAGAAGAGATATAAAAAGAGAAAGGGGGAGCTATGGAGAAAGAGGGAAACATCAAATGATAGAGAGCGAAAATGAAGAATATATATAAGTAGCCACTTGCCCGTCAAAAATGACGGCAAGAAAATTTGAAGGCTGGCAATGCTGTTTGCCAGAGAATATGAGGCTTTCAGCCCTGTAAGTTGCAGGCCTAGCGATGAGCGCCGAGCCCCGCAATGAGAGGCTTTGCCACTCATTGCACGCCTCGATCAACCCTCCACTTCATGCCTCACAATGAGCACCTTCAGCGCTCATCCTTGCAGGCGTCAAGCTGCCACTTTCACGCATCGAGCCCTGCAATGAGCGCCTTCGGCCTTCGGCGCTCATTGCGAGCCTCTCCCTACTGTCTGACCCCTGTGTCTGTTTCGCACCTCTCCCTTCCATGTGGCCCTCCTCTCTCTGCCCTGTGTTTTTTCCCTTTATTTCCCTCCCCTGTGTCTCTTTTCCTTCCTCTCTCCCCTCTGTGGTTGGTTTTTACGCGCTTCAGCCTTGTTTTGAGCCTTTTTGTAAAGAGTTACGTTTTTCGTCCTCCATTCTTTTCCTCGCTTAGCCGATTTTTGATGTCCGTAAAACAGCAATTAGGGGTCAAATTAACAGCAATTAGGGGTCAAATTAACTTGCAACCTCACTCACAGGCTCCCTGGGTGTCCCCCTGAGCTGAGTGTGAGGTTTTTAAAAATATTTTTAAGTTATTTTTATTTTTTTGTCGGTCTTTGGAGTTAAGTGCTTGAGCAAATCTCAGCCCTTAAATTCGTAATTTTTTTTCTAAATCTTGCATGCCTCGCAATCAGCGACAAAGTGCTACGTCATTCGTTGAGGATCGCATGCATCGCTTTTGGCACTTTCAATATTTTCCCATCCTCCACCGCTGGAGTGTCCTTGGGCAAATTAGAGCTATGAAGAGACAGAGGACCCTTAGAGGGACCCTGAAAGGCCACATTTTTTGCAAAAAGTCATGCAGGCCTCACAATGAGCACCTGTGGCGCTCATCACTAGCCCTGCAATGAGTGCCTTCGGTGCTCATTGCAGCCTAAGTCGTATGGGCCTCGCAGTGAGTGCCAAAGACGCTCATAGCGAGGCGCGCATTGCACATGCGCATGCCGTAACATTCTAGAGCGTTACCAACAAACTTGCATCAATCACAACTATTATATGTGATGGAAGAAAGACAAAAGAAGAATTGAGAAGGAGATTCACCAAGCATAATATGGGCTGTACCTGTTCAACGAACCTGTGTGTGGAGTGAAAGCTGCTGCTGCTAGAACAGCCCTCACTGACAAATATACTTAGCAGAGCATCCTATGTGCAGCTAATCTAGGCATCTTTTAATAGTAACTCTCAAGCAACCAGAAACAACATTTATCTGGCATCTACCAATCCCCATGGGTGCCAGTTAACTGGGAGTCTACTGTAGTTTTTCCTAAATCACAGCGTCCTTTAAGCAAGAAAGTGAGTGGAGCAAGAAAAGCATATGAAAAAAAGATAAGAGAGATGGAAGTGAAATGCATGAATAACAGGGGAGAGAGAAAAGGTGACAGTGCAGAGGAATAAGAGAGAATGAAAAGCAGAGAAAGACAGATGGACGGAGCGGGGAGAGATGGATTGAGAAGGATGGCTAGTGAGGCAGGGACGAGAGAGGGCACGCCATGCATACTGCTATTTGGGAACACTGTGACCAATCAATGCCTAAGCTTGGACACCAGTACAAATAAACCCTTCAGACCAAATCAGAACAGAAGATGTGTCCTCCCCCTCCTGACTCGCTCTGCTTGTTTTCTTTTACAGGCTCCCATTATTTTTTCCCTTTTTTCCAGATTACCCAATATGTCTCTATTCTGCAGGCAAACACACATAAAAGAACTGTTACAGGTGAACACAAAGCAGCCGCTGCTGCGACCCTTCCAAGACCTCTTTTATTATAAAGACCTCCATGCTATAAATTAGGAGACTCTGCCTCATTATTCCTTTAATACGTTCCATTCTGTCTCACAGAGACGGCCGTATGGATGTTAGTTTCCAAGCTATGTCCTACAGGGCTGCTCAGAGTTTGGAATTAAATTCATTGTAGAGCGATCACTGCACGAGGCAACTTATCGCTACTAAAATCAGCAAAACCTGGAGCTATAATATGTCTTAAATTAACTATACCTAAATGGTAAATACATAGAGTCATAACATTTCAGAGCATATACAACTAATATAGCTTTCCTATTCTAAAAACAAGCATAGGCTTTAATGGACACAGCGGTTCCAAGTGTGGTACTATTTCAAACTGTGCATAACAAGCACTTAACCAAACAAATGCTGTTAAAAAGTGCATTTTCCTACAGTAAACTCACCAAAACTGGGCTGTTGTGTCATTCTTCAGGGTGATGATTGCAAAAAAAAATGCTAATTATTACCTGGGGGTCTGTCTTGCTTTCCATCTAATGCCATCTGGCATTGAGAAGAAAAATATTTTGTAGCCATCATGAAGTAACATTGTAAGTTTACTGTAAGAAATGTTAATAACATTCACTAGGACGTTTACCAGGTATGTAGCAAAATAAAAAAAATGGTAAATGAGACAGAACTTGTTTAAAGGTTAGAAAACAGATTTATCTACTTATATACTACTCTTTTAGTACATACTGCTCCTGAATCTTCTACTCTCCAACTTCAATGCATGACCTCTTGTTTTTGTTTTATGCTTTTCCTGAATAATTCGTCCATTCTTTCATCTCCAAACATATTTGATATCTCATATCACCTCTCTTCTCTCTTACAAGAGTGGAAACAAAGACTTCCCTTTTAAACCTTTTTAAAGCAATACAAAGCACTCCAAGAAAAGTCAAAATAATAACCCAAAATTTAATTTAAAGAGATTAAATAATAACCCTCAAACTAACACAATAAAACAGCTCATAGCACGTTCGTAAGATTATAATAAAAGCTGTGTTAGTTGCACTCACAGTTACTTCTTGTTAGTAGGCATATAAGTCCACAGATAGGAAGGCCAGCCGGTAGATGGAATCAGTGGGCGTCATCATCTGGTGATTTTAAATTGCTAGAGTACAGATCAATGCCTAAATGGCACACAATGTAAAGTAATGTGTATAATAATAATAATATTAAACTTACACTGCAATAGCTAACAGGCAACAAAGAATCCTTCATGTTTTATTATTATTTTAGATTTTGTAAATGAAAGATATAAAATATAAAAAATACCTTTGATCTTCTGCAGATCAGTCATAAGGCTCCCCATTAACCCCAGCAGGTCTATGTATGCATTTCACTTGTTTAAAAATGGAAACAAAACGCTTTCAGCTGTTTTTAGTTGGTTTCTTCTAATGGCAGTGGGTACATTTAGGAAGTTCCTTGTACCCCTAGAATGTACATCTGTATGAGAATCTCTCTCTTTCTATGCAGTGGTAGAGCTAGTGCTTGGGGGCCCTGGTGCAACATCATTTCAGGTGTCCTGGGGGTGAATAAAAAAGCCAAACTTACCTAGATCGCCTGTATTTAAAAATAATTATCTGCCTCCCTAATAAATTAAGACACCCCTTTACCAGAGGCTGCTGGTAGCACTGAATCAACAAAACCTGGAGCTATAATATGTCTGAAATTAACTATACCTATCCTTAGTGGGCCCTGGTGCTTTGCTCTGGCTGCACCAGCAGAAGCTATATTTATCCAACAGTGTATATACAAGAGCTCCCCGGGTTACAGACGACCCGACTTACAGCCTTCCGTATTTAAGAACGGGCTCCCAAGGCTTTTTTTTAAGTTTGTTTTTATGTTCTGTTTCTTTAATTAAAAGATCAAGCACAATAGATTCTGTAATTTGTTATTACAGTACAGGGGTATTATTATTACTTATTATACTGTATTATTATTATTACCACGTATGAGCCACTATAGTCTTGTTGTTGTTATTATTATTAATATTCAGGAATCCGAGTTACATATAAATCCGGTTTAAAAATGGCCTCTGGAAAATATCTCATATGTAACCAGGGTCCACCTGTATTTATCACTCATGTTTTATCCATCTATTTATCTATCTATCTATCTATCTATCTATCTATATATGTGTCTGTCTATCTATCTATCTATCTATCTATCTATCTATCTATCTATCAATCTATCTATCTATGTGTCTGTCTGTCTACCTATCTATCTATCTATCTATCTATCTATCTATCTATCTATCTATCTATCTATATATGTGTCTGTCTATCTATCTATCTATCTATCTATCTATCTATCTGTTAGGAACTATGTCATATTGCATTTGTGTTATACTAACACAGCCAGAATCATGGGGGTAGGAGCCAAAGAAAATCTGGGGAGGATACCACATATAGTATAAAAATACCACACAACTATTCTCTACACACATTGAAAAATCTGAAGGGGATTTGTCCCCCTCAACCTCCAAACCCAGTTCCCCCGCCAAGTGCCTACACCCATAGCCAGAATATATATAATCAAATAATAGTTGTATGTGATATAATTCTATGCCTAGGACAGCCGGACTGAGGCAGTATTTTGTCACACTGACATAGGGCTTTATAGACTACACAGAGCTCCATACAAGAAGTACTGTGTGCTTTGGGGGTAGGAATTCCAAATTATTTCCCTGATTGGCTGATTTGCACTACACATACTTGTACCTTTCTTCTTTTAATAGCATGATCGGATGTGTTGTCTTGTTTTAATAGCAATTATGTCAACTATATATATCATATATGTGTATATTGCACTCTGAGAATTCTAGGTGCGGAAATCCAAATGGGTATATAATTATATACATACATTCACTATCATCTATATATATATATATTTTTAAATACATATACTGTACATAGTTTGCCTGCTGCTGTTTTATGAAAGAACGATACGTTTAAACTATAAATGTGTGTATTTGTGTATATGTGTGTGCATATGTGTATGGCAGGTTGGGGAAGAAGGATGCCTCTGACGTAAATCCGACCCTGCCTATTACTGGATGATTCAAACTTCCTGATCATTGATTTCTGACAGTAACACCTTTATGTTTGTACCAAGAAATATTTCCATCACAGAAGCGATCATGCTGAGCCCTACTTGTGTGTGAGCAAGGTAAAGAAGATTAGTGATTTAGCAATAGTCATAGCAACCTGAGGAAAGTCACTGATAACTAATATACTAAACAGGTAAAGCTTCTGATACATGACCTAGCTCATCCATGACCTTGACATGTGCAAAAAAATATACCCAAATATACATGCACATATATGTAACATGTAAATATATATATATGAAATATTTTAACAGTTATAATAGATCAAGATGTGTCCCTTCAATAATAGGATGATGTACTCTACGTGTTCTGAGAAAGTAAAACATTAATTAATATATTTTTAATGCATCTATTGTTTTGTTTCAGCTGCTTGATGGAGCTATTTTCTCAACATAGAGGGGCATTGTATGTTTACTGGATTCCATTAGTCCCATAATCAATGACAGTAAGGATTGCCAAATATCAATGGAAGCCACTAATGATCCCCTGCATTCAATGTCATCTCTCACATGAACAAGCATACACAAAAATTGTGGCTCCGCACTACAGAGTAATTATACACACAAATAAATTGCAGTTAATATTTTGTTTCCATTTTTTATATTGTAAACATAGGGTTACAGTGCTCCTTTAAGCCAAGGTTTTAGCCTAGATGGGCCTATTGATTCCTGTGTCCTGATGAAATCTGTGCTTCCATAATGCATTCATAATGTAGAAATAGTTTAAAAGCATGCAGTCTGAGCAGGTTGAGCTTGGACGTTAGCCTTGGTGATGTTAACACCTCTGCTGTGGAACACCTTGCTCACACTCCCCTGTAGTGGCTGACTCTGTAATGTATTTATTCATAGATACCAGGGAGGGGAATATGATAAGGTGACTAGGAGTGAGATTTGTCTCTGCATAAGGAAAGTCCTTTGGGTGCTTCCTGCTGTCCTCATGTGACAGCTATACTTTACTAGGTAGCCATCATTTAGTGCTGACATATTGATGGCGTCATTGTAGACCTGGTGCATGGGTTGTTCATGAAGAGCAGCCTATGTAAACATATATTTAGTGTTTATGGAGCCCTAGGCCCATCCACATATTTGTGTCCCACAGTCTCCTCTCATATCAGAATATTGTGCTTTCAGTCTTTTAGTCATGTCCTCTCTCTGTGGCCCTATGGATCGTATAACGACGGGCACATCTTGTGTCTGGTTATGCTTATCCATAAGGCTTTCATGGCCAAGATACTAGAGTGACCTCTGCTATGACCTGTCCATGAAAAGGTAGCGATCCAGAAGGGGACAAGGTAGTGATCCAGAAGGGGCCATATGTGTATTAGATATGGGCAATTCTGCATGTGGACAGGCTACTGTGGAACTGCACTGACATCTTTGTATACATTGTTGGCCCCTAAGAATTGTGTTGCCCTAGGCCCTAAGATCATTAGACTAGGCAAAAAATATAACCCTGCACCTAAATACATCTCTGGGATGTTAGCAGGGGAGGTTGGTCTTAAGCTGTAATTGCATTTTTGTACCTTTGCTGAGAGGTCATAGTATTTAAAGTTGGCCACAGAGGACATCCATCTATAAAATATTTAATTACTCTACCTTCTCTAAGATGACCTTTATAAGTTTATACATTTTAGTAAAAGCACAGGACAATCAGAAAGCTGTTGATAAAAATGACTGTTAAAGGATGACTGTAATATTCATACTAGTAATTATTTTTTTTAAACTTACACTACTTTCCCCTTAAACAGATTTTCTTTTTTTTCCCCATCAGGAGTCTGACTGGACCTGTTTAGGAGGCTATCCTTATTCTTTTTCTGCCTCATTGCCTGTACTGGCCACTGCATACAATTTAGGGTAGCCTCCTGTGCGGATCATCTCTCATCCCTTGGACACATAATAGCAGCTCTGCTAGTCTCTGTAACACTATAATTCTACTGTAACTTTTAAAAGCTACTTGGTATTTACTTTTATTCGAATATTGATTTTCTTGCTAATCAGTTAATAAATAGAGAAATTAAGCCATTTTGTATAACCAATACAGTGGGGTCTAGGCTAATATGTCTCCTAGTAATTATATCC
Source organism: Discoglossus pictus (assembly GCA_027410445.1). Taxonomy (NCBI): domain Eukaryota; kingdom Metazoa; phylum Chordata; class Amphibia; order Anura; family Alytidae; genus Discoglossus; species Discoglossus pictus. Next base: position 170,538,526 of record CM050167.1, on the reverse strand, counting down.
CCCTGCTCCAATAATGATACAAGCTAATTGAAGCTACCCCTTCTGGTGAAGGGATTTGTGTACCTCAATGCAGATGTGAGCTATACCATGTATGGGTAGGTCATAGCAGAGAGATCAGACAAATCGCAGTCCACTGGAGAAGGAACCATCAACCCACTCTAGTATCTTTGCCATGAAAAACTTATGGATAAGCATGACCAGATAGATGCGCCTGGAGTGCTGTGGTCCATAGGGTCATGGAGAGTCGGACACGACTAAACAACTAAACAACAACATTTGGAGCTAATATGTTAGGGAGGAGCAAACAAGGAGAAGTATGCTATTTTACAAGAATATTGGAAAGTTGTTTATCTGACTTTAGACCACACCATAGGCTATGAGAGCAGTGCAGTTCAGTAAATCTCGGATGAGGGATTCTTAACATATTGAAAACCTTTATACAAGTATATTTGCAGACTCTTCTAAACAATCTTTTCTAATGGTTAAAATGTACTTGTTTTTTGTTTTTTTAATACACAATAGGAGATTTCCGTTGCATGCTGTTTTACTATAAAATAGGTTTGAGGTGGGATCAACCACAATTAAGTCCTTAGGTACCATAAATGGTCTGTAGGCAGCGCCAGGCCCAGCTGCGCCATGTTTCCCTGTGCCTGTAATCAGCAGCAATTGTTTTTCAGTACACAGCAGATCTCTGTGACATTGAAGGGATTAGGGTTACAGGTGCTGAGGCCACAGAAAGAGACCACGTGAAAGGTCAGCACTATCTGAGCATTGTCAGATTCAGCATCTCCTCAGGACGCAGTGACTCTGCGATCTCAGATATCCAGGGATTGGGAAGAGCAGAAAATCCATCACTGTGTAGTGGAGATTAAATTATCACCCGAGCACTGATACTTAACCTTTTAGTGAAATAGCTCTTATTAGCTCACAGTAAATAGGTAGGAGGAATCAAGTGGCTACAGTAGAAACTTTTATATACAAGAAGAGCTGGACAAGGTCCAGGAAGGAAAAATACTGGTCAGAACAACAGATGTGAGAACAAGAGATCATGCTGTGAAGTTGGTAGGCTATGCAAAATATGAAGCCATTCTAATTTACTAAAATGGTGATGTAACCTCACAGTGGTAGTGATTAGTAGAATAAGGACATTTATATATCCTTAAAGGACCATGGTAGTCAAATTTTGAATATATAAACTTGATATAAAGTATTCTATTTTGTTCTTTTATGCTAATGAGATGTCCATTAGTCCTGTTGAAAACGCGTCATTTCATTGAGATAATCAGTGGTGAATTTCTGGCTAGGCAAATAAGGCCTAGGATAGCACAATTTCAGCAGGTTGCCTCAAGTTTCCATTGCACTGATATGGGATAGTGTGTCCATATGGGATTTAACCTGTTATGGTGTCGGGACAGGTCCGCTGCTGCAGGGCGCCCTTCAACTGCTAGATGGGTGAGAAGTTCTAAGCTTATAATGTTAGCCTAACCCTTGAACTAACCCTCACCCTAATCCCAACCCGGTCCTTTTGTACCCAGTCCTTGCTGTCAATTCAGCGCCGTTGAGTTGCTGTGGCGCAGCGTTCAACTGCATCGTTTACAGTCTGGATAGATAACGAGAAAGGTTTCCCAACCCTAACCCTCACCCTAACAGTTTACCTAAGCCTTGACTCTATGATATGGCACCATAATATCATCAGCGCCATCTAGCGGATGCTCACCGCCACTGCTGCTGCCTTGTGTTGCGCTACCATAAGAGGATAGGACTTCGCTTTGTATACAGCGCTGGGAATTCCCATGAGCCTGGGACAAGGTAAACCATTGTGTGGATTAAAAAAAAAAAAAAAAAAAACTTGTTATAAATCTAAAAGTAAATCAAAATGATTGAACAACCAAATGGTTCAGCTGTATTCAAACAAGTTATCCTGAAAACACATTATGATACTGGTCCTCGAGTATGGGAACTGGGCAGTTGGGTAATACTGCTGTAGTCTGATGCCTCTAGTGACTATATACACAATTAAATCAGTTAGATGAATACTTAGTGCATTGTCTCCCCTGGGACTATGCTGCACTTATCCAAGCAAAGGGTTAACCCTCCATGCCCCTCTCTATCACCCCCATCAAGTTAGAATATCAGCATAGTTTTAACTCCACTCCAAATACTCATCCTCTTTGCTAATTCCAGGAGTGAACAATTAATGCTGCTCCATTAATCACTACTAATTAACTTTATTGATTGTCAGTGCTTGGGGAACGCACCAAGGGGTCTGAGCACAGCAGGGGACGGATTATGCGTTGATGGGAAAATACGAGAGACCAAATCAGCATTAAGTATATGTTTTGGGGTTACTTGTCAGAGCTGACTGGAAGAACAAAAAGAGAAATATTGTGAGATCTGTGGATATTACCAAAAGAAAAGTCAGCAAAAAAAATATATCTTGCCTCGATAGTTATGTTCCATATTCATTGTGTTTTAAACAAAAAGTAAAATATTCAGATCAGAGAAATCGTTAGATTGTAAGCTCACTGTGACAGGAGTTCCCCTTTACCTTATATTAGCTCTATTATTGTCCCACGTTATATTTTCACTAAGCTTTGTAGAGACTCTGATGGTTTTTTTCTGTACTATAATGCCACAGAGCCATATTTCCTAAGGTAAGAGCGTTTTTGTTAATGAGGTGACGCTTTCCCTTTTTCTCTGTTACAATATATACAGTTTTCAAATTGGAAAGATTATTTCACACACACAAAGGTACAATGGAGTAACCTAGGAATTTAGTACTGTAGTTTTAGACTGAAACCTGTGTTCAAAAAGAGCTCAGGGATCTATCCTGTTATAGTTATGACAGTAGTGACAGCAGCATTTGCAGCAAGGAGCTGCTAGATTTCGCTGCCGATATTTGGCAGTGTTGCCGATATTTGAGAGAGGTTCTAACTTTAGAATGTTACTCTAACCCCTAAGCTAACCATCACCCTAACCCTAAGTTTACCTACGCCTAACGCCATGATATCAGCACTGAAATATCGACAGCACCATATAGAGGTTGGTTGCCACCACTGCTACTAACACTGCTGGCGGACTGCTGCCGTAACTATAACAGGAAAGTACTGAGCTCTGTGCCCATCCCTTTATAAGAATAGTAAATTGGCCCTTTAACTATAAACAGCCAGTAATCAACCACCATCCTGTAAAGTAGAACATGGATACAACTATATACAACTGATATCAAATATATGAAACCCTATATCACATATATAGCTGTGAGCATGCGAGCTGTTGCTATTGCTTGCGGGACCTCGCCAAATTTACGCAGTTCCACAAGCAAAATACGAGACACGTTACGACCCATTACGACCTCGCAAAAAACGTCCGAAACCCGCGCACATGAAAACATGAAAGACACAATAAATACACACAACAAATACATAAAAAGCTTACCTACAGCAAGGGGAGGCACCCAGGACCTCTGCAAGTGAATTTACACCTCAATTTAACTCCGAATAAAAGAGTTTAGACACTCAAAAATCCCCTAAGCGAGAGAAAAATGGCCGCCGAAAAAAACGAAAACGAGGCTACAGCAGTCTAAAGACGCAAAACACCAGCAAACACCTACGGATTTCCCGAAAAAGACCTACGAGATCCGAAAACAAGGACGCAACCCCAAAAACATTACAAACACAATAAATACACACAACAAACACATAAAAAGGTTACACACAGCAAGGGGGGGGGCACCCAGGACCTCTGCAAGTGAAGTTACACCTCAATTTAACTCCGAGTTTAGACACATGAAAATCACCTAAGCAAGAGAAAAAATGACCGCCGAACAAAACGAAAACGAGGCTAAAGGCCCCTAAACACGCAAAACACCACCAAACACCTACGGATATTCCGAAAAAGTCGGACGACATCCAAAACGAAGGACGCTAAATCAGCCACAGCCGCATACCACACATTAGGCACCATTTTAGAACAATAAGTTATACAATCCGGAAGTACACAGCTACCCTAACGGATTTGCCTTGCGCACGCACACTATTACACTGCACACATTCACCACGCTTACACAGCAGCTACACAGCACGGATGCTGCAGCAACATCAAAACAGATTGCCAGCTCTTCAACACAATGCTTCCTGCATATATTACTTCACAATAGGTAAAGTATATTAATGTCTTATTTTATTAATTATTAATTGCCATACCAAAAAAAAACACCAACGCTGCTTCGGCGCTCATTGCGAGCCACGCGATGAGCACCGAAGGCGCTATGTGCAAGGCTCGCAATGAGCGCCCGAAGTATCTTAAAACACCAACAAAATTAATTTTGCACCCAAACAACATTACCTGCCTTACAATTTTATTGCCGTCATTTTTTGACGGGCAAGTTGCTAGTATAACAGATCTGTCTGTGTTTTTATCTGTGTGTTAAAATATCTTGTATGTGTGTCATCATTATGTACATTGTAATCTGTGCACTTGCACATTAGTCATGAAATATCAGGAATGTAGTGCGAGGTGCATGAGGGTATAGCAGGACATATTCACAAGATATATAGGTGCAGGTACATTACTACTGGATTCATTGGCAATATGTCTCCCTAATAAATCTAGTGAGGTATTTTTGTTTGCGGAAGTCCCAGGGGTCCATGATAAATAAGAGCAGACCCTCAGGGTTTATTGAATATGGATCAGTTTGAAAGCTGAGCAGGATGCCCTAGTTGAACTTTGATCTTTAGTATACCCATAAAAAGAGTCTTCAAAAATTCAGATTTTCCCATGAAATGTTTTATGCCCATCGCTAACACAGCTGCTTATATTGTTAGTTTGATATATATATTTGACAAACAAGTTTCAACTGCAGTGGTCCTTTAAGTCATATGAAAGTGAAAATAATGAGTGTCTGCAGACCCCAGGCTAGTATTAGTCCAAGGCTGTTGACCAACCAAGTAACCCAAATATTTTTTTTATCTATTAAAGAATAAACCTTGTTCTTCTCCTCTTCCAAATTATTTTTAAGTTTGTCTAAGATTTAGCCAATTATATTGTAAAATGTTGGGTCTGAGCTTCGACTTTTCCAAGCAGAGGAGTGCTTTATGTGCACCAGTAGTGGCTTTATGTTTCACTTGTACTCCGTGACAGCTAAACCCCCTAAGTATCCTAAGGTGCTTAAAGTAAGCTGGAAGTAAGTAAAGTGGAGATTCCAAATATGTCTTATTTAAAACAATATCTTATCACATTAGTCTGTAATCAGTTAAATAATAAGTGAAAGAAAATTGCATTTTCCTACACTAAACTAAAATGGAAGTTTGCATCTGTTACTTGTCAATCAGCCTTTCTGGTATTCTTACCAAGCATAGTGTGACATCTCTTTTTGATGGGTGATTATTCCCAAGTATTGCTAATTAACCAATTTAGGCCTGGGTGTATTGTTTTCAGTGTTAAAGGACCAGTGCACAATTAACAAAAGATATATGTTTGTACATTTTAGTGTAACTAAGAGTATAATTAAGCAGGAAAAAAAAAACATAAAGTTAGTTGTTAATTAGAAACAAAAAAAAAATTGTGACAGGTGTGTATACAGTTCTGGGGAGCTATGGTTGCATCCTTTGAAGCAATGCCCTGCTTCTGGACAGATGAGAAGGAAGGGGTGTGGTGTCAATTTTATTCTTATCCAGGTATAGCTCTTGACCTCTTCTTGCTTCTTCCTTCCCACTGCTTCTTCCTCAGCCACAGACACCCCCATTATCCATCTCTCAGGAAGTGATGTTACAAACACAAAACTGTTTACTATACTCATAAACAGTGTCTTCAAATATTCAGATTTTCTCATGGGATGTTTTGTGCTCATGGCTTACACAGCTGCTTATATTGTTAGTTTGTATATAGTATATATAGTTGAAAAATACGTGTCAGCTGCAGTGGTCCTTTAAGTTATGTGAAAATGAAAATAATGAGTGTCTGCAGACCTCAGTAACTCAGTTTCTTACATCTAAGAGGGGCTCTGGATGGGAGATGTTGGAAAAGGAATCCCCTACTCGGGAATGAATGGGTGGTCAAAGTAGGTTCTCTTCTGCTCCATGGATCTCTGTCTATAGCAATGTACAGGAGAGAGAGATAAAGGAGACAAAGGGCCTCATTCAATAGCGATTTGGCCAATCGAATAGGGCTCTATATAAGCACAGAGCATATTATTTTTACAGAAGATTTTAGGTAGTGAGGACCTTGCTTTTGGATAGAAGTTCACTAACTAAAAACTTCTGTAAAAATAATATGCTATGTGCTTATATAGAGCCCTATTCAATTGGCCAAATCGAAATTGAATGAGGCCCCATATTACTAGTTTATAAGCAACTTGGAGCAAGAGTTCCCACTGAACCAATAACTACTCCTTGGTATAAACTTTCCAGTTACATACTAATTTGTCAGATATGTCTTTTTAGCACAATATTGTAAGCTCATTGGGATAGAAGGCCACAGTATACAACTATATCATAAGTACATTGAGGTAGGGTCTAAAAATAGGGCACTTGAATGTTGGCTCATTACCATCACCATCCGGCCGACAGATGGCGCTGCCGATTTTAGCATATAGGGGCGCCGACAGAAGAGGCCTTGAGCTATGAGAGGCGCGCCCTAGGCCCATGGGGGCTGAGTGCCCGCGCCGAACATAGCGATGGCCTCGCTGTCAATTCAGCGCCGTCGAATTGCGCCACGTCAGAGGGTAAAATAGTTCTTTGCCTTCACTGGAACTTGATGGTGCCCGAAAATTCAGAGCGCCCTCTGGCAGATGGCACCTGTAACTGCAGCTGTCAGTTCTGCAGAAGAAATGCGCAGGCAAAGAGGGATAGATCCTAGTGTTTTACACTAGTAAACAATTTCTTTGGGGCATTGTCTCTAGCTATACTACAATATTATCAACTCCATGTGGCAGGCCTCACAAAATACCAATAGATTGTAAGTTCTTTTACAAGGTTTCTTAAATGCACTGGGCCTCATTCAATTGCGATTAAGGGCTATATAAGCACAGAGTATATTTTGTTACAGAAGTTTTTAGTTATTGAACTTCTATCCAAAAGCAAGGTCTTCACTAACTAAAAACGTCTGTAAAAATAAATATGTCCTGTGCTTAAATAGAGCCCTATTCAGTTGGCCAAATCCCCATTGAATGAGGCCCACTGTGTGCACAGCTTCCTCTAACTCTCTTTATACAAAATAAGACATACATTCTAACAGTAATATCAAACCTTTATGTTGTCTAAAGATAAAACACAGTATTTGTCTGGTAGTGAAATGGTTGTGTTTTAGTTCTTATTGGTTTGGGGAGGGGGAGAGGATACAATTAACCTGAACTGAAAGAAAGCCAGTGAAAGTTGACAAATGAGATGCCGTTTTCAAGTCTTGCAGTTCAATTAAGCTAAAAGCATTTCTCTCTCGTATGCTCTGCAGCTCTTGCAGAATCCAGTGTTTTTACAGAAGGACTAATGCAGAATTCCTCTCCATGTTAAACAGCATCTTCATAACGAAGATGATTTAGCAGGTCTCCCTGGCACTGTTACTGGGCTTTAATTAGAAGAGATAATGTCAGGACCTGGGCCTCTTCAGACCCATACGGACACTCCAACACATTTTAGGAATGTTCTCTGCACATCCTGCTTGTTTAGAGGCTCTTGCCAAAAATCAGTGCAGACTAGAGTGACCCATTAATATACACGTGTTTATCCCTTGGCGCACCCAGGGACAACCTCCATGGGCTAATTACATGGTGCTCAATGCTAATATGCAGTGTGCACAGATACTAATAAACAGCTTGTGCACCAGCTGATAATATACAACATGTGCACACACTGCATCTGCACCTTCTACTAATATACAGAGAGCACACATGTGCACACACTGTATCTACACCTTCTACTAATATACAGCAAGAACACAACATGTGCACACACTGCATCTGCACCTTCTACTAATATACAGCAAGAACACAATATGTGCACACACTGCATCTGCACCTTCTACTAATATACAGCAAGAACACAATATGTGCACAAACTGCATATGCACCTTCTACTAATATACAGCAAGAACACAATATGTGCACACACTGCATCTGCACATTCTACTAATATACAGCAAGAACACAACATGCGCACACACTGCATCTGCACCTTCTACTAATATACAGCAAGAACACAATATGTGCACACACTGCATCTGCACATTCTACTAATATACAGGGAGCACACATGTGCACACACTGTATCTGCACCTTCTACTAATATACAGCAAGAACACAACATGTGCACACACTACATCTACACCTTCTACTAATATACAACAAGAACACAACATGTGCACACACTGCATCTGCACATTCTACTAATATACAGCGAGAACACAACATGCGCACACACTGCATCTGCACCTTCTACTAATATACAGCAAGAACACAACATGCACACACTGCATCTGCACATTCTACTAATATACAGCAAGAACACAACATGCGCACACACTTGATCTGCACCTTCTACTAATATACAGCAAGAACACAACATGTGCACACACTACATCTACACCTTCTACTAATATACAGCGAGAACACAACATGCGCACACACTTGATCTGCACCTTCTACTAATATACAGCGAGAACACAACATGCGCACACACTGCATCTGCACCTTCTACTAATATACAGCAAGAACACAACATGCACACACTGCATCTGCACATTCTACTAATATACAGCAAGAACACAACATGTGCACACACTGCATCTACACCTTCTATTATTATTATTATTGTTTATTTGTAACATGCCAACATATTCCATAGCGCTATACATAAGTTAAGTTACAGGCAATGACAAGTTAAAGATTCACACATTGTAAAGAGTGGAGGGCCCTGTCTTTGAGCTTGGAATCCGGTGTCCATAGCGCTTTCCCTAAAGCACCTTGCAGGATTGAAACTCGCAGACTTACAATCTAAAGGTTGAAGTGTGTATGTGGTACAGTAGGGAGAGAGTAGTGCTGAGCATGTTAGGGAGGAAGGTTATAGGCTTCTTTAAAGAGGTGCGTTTTTATTGATGTTTTGAAGGATTTAGGGCAGGAGGATAGTCTGGTGAAGCGAGGCAAGGAGTTCCAGAGAATAGGGGCAGCGCAAGAAAAGTCCTGGAGGCGGGAGTGAGAGGAGGTGACAAGAGTGGTAGAAAGAAGAAGGTCGTTAGCAGAACGTAGAGGGCGTGTGGGGGAGTATTTGGAGATGAGAGCAGATATGTATGGGGGTGCGCTGTTGTTGAGGGCTTTATAAGTTAGGGTCAAGATTTTAAACTTTATTCTGGAGGCTAAGGGAAGCCAGTGAAGTGATTGACAAAGAGGAGCTGCCGACACTGAACGATGTGTACGGAAGATGAGTCTGGCAGAGGCATTTATTATGGATTGAAGTGGGGAGAGGCGAGTGATGGGAGCGAGTTGCAATAGTCAAGACGAGAAATGATGAGAGAGTGTATTAGAATCTTAGTAGTGTCTTGTGTAAGGTAATGGCGTATTTTGGATATGTTTTTTAGATGGAAAAGACAGGATTTGGCTAGAGACTGTATGTGTGGGATGAAAGAGAGGGCAGGGTCCAGTAGAACCCCAAGACAACGGGCTTGGGAGGTGGGAGTGATGATGGCATTGTTGACAGAGAGAGAGATGTGAGGAATTGTAGCTGTAGTAGAGGGTGGGAAGATTAAGAGTTCAGTCTTAGACATGTTGAGTTTCAGATAATGGGCAGCCATCCAAGAGGATATACTAGAGAGGCAGTCGGAGATGTGTGCTAGAAGAGAGGGGGATAGATCTGGTGCTGAGAGATAGATTTTGTTGTCATCTGCATAGAGATGGTACTGGAACCCAAAAGAGTTTATTAGGGTGCCGAGTGAGGGTGTGTAGATGGAGAAGAGGAGGGGGCCTAGGACTGATCCTTGGGGTACGCCAATAGACAGGGGGTGAGGAGAAGAAGATGTGCCAGAGAAGGAGACGCTAAATGATCGTTCTTGGAGGTATGATGAGAACCACAAGAGAGCAGTGTCTCGAATGCCGAGGGAGGAGAGAGTGTGGAGTAGAATTGAATGGTCAACTGTGTCAAAGGCGGCAGAGAGATCCAGAAGAAGCAAAATAGAAAAGTGGCCTTTAGACTTGGCAGTGAGCAGATCATTGGTGACTTTTAAGAGGGCTGTCTCAGTGGAGTGTTGGGGCTGAAAGCCGGATTGGAAAGTGTCCAGAAGAGAGTTAGAGGAGATGAAACTGGTAAGGCGGTTATAGACGAGCCGCACAAGCAGTTTGGAAGGTAGGGGAAGTAGAGAGATAGGGCGATAGTTAGATGCAACGTCAGAATCGGATGAGGGTTTCTTGAGAGTGGGTGTAATTATGGCATGTTTTAGAGATGATGGAAATGTGCCAGTGTTTAGGGAAAGGTTGAAGATATGTGTGAGAGCTGGGATTAGTGTAGTAGAGAGGGGAGGGATGAGCTGAGATGGAATAGGATCTGAAGGACAGGTGGCGGGGTGAGAGGATGATATTAGGATGGAGACTTCATCTTCTGTTGCAGGGGTAAAGTAGTTCAGATTGGCTGTGGGAATAGGGGGGGGGGTAGATTGGGTGTTGTTGGTTAGTTGAGTTAGTTGAGAGAGTGAAGTGTGTGAGCCACGGCGAGAGGAGAGTTCATTTGGGATAGATTGAATTTTATGTGTAAAATGGTTGGCAAAGTCTTCAGCCGTGAGATAAGAAGGGATGGAGGGAGGTGGTGGGCGGAGGAGAGTATTGAAAGTGGCAAAAAGACGTTTTGGGTTAGAGGACAGAGTTGATATTAGTGAGGTAAAGTACTGCTGTTTGGCCATGTTGAGGGCAGAGGAGTAGGAACGTAGCATAAACTTGTAGTGAAGGAAATCTGCTGCGGAGTGTGATTTCCTCCATAGTCGTTCAGCAGTGCGGGAGCACTTCTGAATGTAACGTGAGTGTGTAGTGTGCCATGGTTGTGGATGAGATTAAGTGCGTCTGCGTGTAGTTATGGGGACAAGGGTGTCAAGGGTGGAAGAGAGAGTAGATTTGTAGTGTGAGGTGGCAGTGTCAGGGCAGTTGAGGTTGGTGATAGTGCTGAGAAGTGGTTGGAGCACAGTGGAGAGTTGTGTAGGGTCGAGTTCTAGCAGGTTTCTGTGGGTTATTGTGGCTGGGGTTGAAGAAGAGTGATGAGAGGAAGATGTGGTGAGGTTGAAGGTAAGGAGGTGATGGTCAGATAGAGGGAGAGGGTGGATGACTAGGTTGGAGGTATGGGTAATATTGGTAAAAATAAGGTCAAGAGAGTGTCCAGCATGGTGAGTTGAAGAATCTGTAAGTTGTGAGAGGCCAAGGGAATAGGTGAGTGCAAGTAGTTTGGCGGCTGCTGAGGAGGTGGGGGTGTCAATGGCAATGTTGAAGTCGCCAAGTATCAGTGTGGGAATGTTGGAGGAAAGAAAGTGTGGGAGCCAGGCGGAAAAGTGATCCAGAAATTGAGAGGGAGTACCTGTGGGGTGATAGATTACAGCAACACGTAGAGAGATAGGAGAGAAGAGGCGGATAGTATGAGCTTCAAAAGACGAAAATTGGAGGGATGGGACAGGGGGTATGAGGTGGAACGTACAGCAAGAAGAAAGTAATACACCCACACCACCACCTTGTTTGTTCCCAGGTCTAGGTGTGTGACTGAGGTGAAAACCCCCATGCGAGAGTGCTGCAGGGGAGGCAGTGTCTGAAGATGAGAGCCAGGTTTCAGTAAGAGCCAGTAGATTGAGGGAGTTGGCAGTGAAAAGGTCGTGAGTTTATTGCAGATAGATTGTGCGTTCCAGAGAGCACAGGAGAAAGGAAGAGTGGAGGGTTTGTGACAAGTGATGGGTATCAAATTCTGTGTTTTTCTGGTGTTTTCTGCCCTTGGAGTAGAGTGTGGCTGAAAGCAGGTAGAAATGAGGGAGGGACCTGGGTTAGGGGATTTGTCTCCAGCAGCTAGCAGAAGGAGGAGTGAGAGTGAGAGAATATGGGAGTGGGACTTACAGTGATGTTTCTGCTTATGAGTGTTGGAGAGGGGATGAGATTGTGATTGGAGGAGAGAGAATAGCTTGTGGGAGCAGAGAAGAGGAGAGAAAAGCAAGGAAGGTGAGATGGTTATAGTATTGGGGGTGTGATATGGATAGGCTGCAAATGAAAGTCTGAGAGAGAGGCAGTAGAAGATGAGGAGGAGAAAAAAGTGATAGAGCATTTCGACACAGTGTGTAGGTGTAGGGAGTAGATGAGATGAAGGTGTGAGAGTAAAATAAAAATTGTTAGTGATCGAGATGGGAGAGCAGCTGGGTTGTGTGTAATTGTTTTTTTTTTAAATTAAATTAGTTGAATAATTTGAAGCAGGTGATGCTGAGTGAGCAGGTGTAAGTCAGGTGGTTAACCTTCTACTAGTATACAGCAAGAACACAACATGTGCGCTCACTTCATCTACACCTTATACTAATATACAGAGAGAACACAACATGTGCACACACTTCATCTACACCTTATACTAATATACAGAGAGAACACAACATGTGCACACACTTCATCTACACCTTATACTAATATACAGAGAGAACACAACATGTGCACACACTTCATCTACACCTTATACTAATATACAGAGAGAACACAACATGTGCACACACTTCATCTACACCTTATACTAATATACAGAGAACACCTACTGCTAATATATATATACTAGGGAATTGCCCGTCAAAAATGACGGCAATAAAATGTGAAGCCCTGGCTCATTGCAAGCATCTCCTCCCGTCTACTGTACGGGCCGCACATTGCAGGCCTCGTTAACCTGCAAGTTTTGTGCTAGGGAATGCCATGTGTCTCTTTCCACCATCTCCCCCCTGTCCCTTCCCTGTGTCTTTCTCCTCTGTGTGTGCACTGAATCTTTGCGTGGTCTGTGCTGACTGGCCTTTGTTTTTGTAACGGAACCCAACACTGTTTTACCCTGTTTTATGATTATTATGGTTAAAATATGATCCTACTATATGTATGTTGGTTTATGCTCTGCAGAATATTGTCCCAGACATTTGCAGCTACTTGGCATGGGAGATAATCCTGTTACAGAGAATCCGCATAAGATAAAGGAAGTCTATTGTATACAGTATTTTCATTCTCAGATAAGAACAAAGAAGTGTAATTGAATCAATGTCTGATTGTATCAAAGTTGCCAGGGAGCCTCGGGGAGGTGTGACCAGACCTATTGTTCTCTTTATGTGTATTGTGTGGCCAAATATAGGCATGTGTATTGCCTGTGGGAAGAGATGGGTATAAATATTTCTGCAGAACAAAATAAAGTCAGTATTCATTTGACTCCCAAATTGTGTGTCGTCTAATATGGGAGGTCGGGAATGGTGAAACTGTAGTGCTTCTTGGGTATTTTCCCGTCTACCAGCGGAGATATTGGACTGCGTGTTCCAGCTCTGTTACATTTGGTGGCAGTGTTGGGATTGTTCCTACGGTCAGAAGGACAGCTACAGGAGACACCATTCCGTGGAGTACAAATTGAGGGCAACGCTAGTATCCGTACAGCGCCCCTGGCTACAGCAGGATGGAACCGGCTAGTTTTCAGACAGCGTTCCATCATGAGGAGGAGGAGGCGGCCGCGGACTACAGGGATGCAGACAGAAAGGAACTCATGGTTACAGTACCTCTTATTACCCCACAGACTGAGTTTGAAAGAGAACTCCAAAGCAGACTGGCCTTTTTCCCAGGTACGCTTCCCATAAAAACCTTGGAATGGTTAATGACAGATGTCCACAAATTCATAATGGAAAAGCAGCGAGCACGGGAGCGCTCCATCTTGGGAGCTGCTAACCCACCTCCCACCATTAAACCCCCCCCCCCCCCAGCACTGCGTCCGGGTGGTGGGAACTACCAAACCCCTCCACGGTACATCAGGTGCCACACGTGTAACCAGCAGGGCCACATGCAGAGAGACTGTCCCAGAAACAGAAACCGCTCCACGTTGAATACTCCAACTAATTCCCCTCCCCAGCGACAGTGTGTACCCCAGGGTGCCGAAGGTGTCGTCCTTCCCCCCCAGTGGCAGTGTGAACCACAGGGAGCTGAAGGTGTCGTCCTTCCCCCCCAGCGGCTGTGTGTACCCCAGGGAGCAGAAGGGGCCGTCCTTCCTCCCCAGCTGCAGTGTGAACCCCAGGGGGCAGAAGGTGTCGTCCTTCCCCCCCAGCGGCATGGTGAACCCCAGGGGGCAGAAGGGGTCGTCCTTCCCCCCCAGCGGCAGTGTGAACCACAGGGGGCAGAAGGTGTCGTCCTTCCCCCCCAGCGGCCGTGTGAACCCCAGGGGGCAGAAGGTGTCGTCCTTCCTCCCCAGCGGCCGTGTGAACCCCAGGCGGCAGAAGGTGTCATCCTTCCTCCCCAGCGGCAGTGTGAACCCCAGGGGGCAGAAGGTGTCATCCTTCCCACCCAGCGGCAGTGTGAACCCCAGGGAGCTGAAGATGTCGCCCTCTCCCCCAGCGACAGCTTACCCTAACAAGGGGAGACACCAATCCCCCAGACGGCGCAGATGGGACCAGGGTCTCTGTGCCTGACCTACCGGGATGCTGGACAGCCTGTCCAGATCCCCAACTACTCTCACTGGGACAACCGGAGGAGGGGGTAAGTACAAATTCCCCTCCCCAGCTAACTCCTAATGTGGCTCCAGGGTTAACAGAGGAAATGTTAACCCCCACTGACCCCCACCTTTCCCTGGCTACTGAGCCGGAATACGTCCCAAGTACCCCAGCAGAAGAGCTGACAGTGGGGCAGAGTGCAGTCGGCCTCTGCCCTCCCGTTGTCCCTTGTACAGAGCAGGATGTCCTGCAGGATATACCAGCAGAAGAGCTGGCATCAGGGCAGAGTGCCGCTGGCCTCTGCCCCTCAAGTCCCCTCAGCGTGTTGCCCCATCCCCACAGCAAAATATCCAGGTACCTGGTTAGACTTCCCCCCAAAGGAGAGATGTGTGACGAAGTGCCCTTCGCCACTTTGTCTTGGAGAGGACTGTTTGCCAGCCTCCTGCCCTGCGACTATGGCCCTGGGACATATTGCCCTTTGGAACCAGTGTTCGGCCATACCAGAGTGTAAGTCACTCATTCTGGCCCTTTACATACAGGGGGGTCATTCTGTACTTGCCCTGTGTGAACCATGATACCCCAGATAACTGTGCCATGAAGCCCATTCATATAATGAAAGACTATGGGAAAGACTTTAGCTACATGGCAATTGAACTGTGTGAAGAGGATCTGAGCGCTATTCGGTAGTTTTGTGCGCTCAGATCCCAGCTATCTGGGGATATGGGAAATGTGAGTAAATGTGAATTGCAGTAATGCTGATGGTTGTCAAACTAGAGAATTGACCAACAAATACTTTTGTCCGGACATCCCCAGGCCGATCCGTTGGGATCAGATTGTGTATGCCGGCCTATGGTCACGGGGGAAGTGTGTAACGGAACCCATCACTGTTTTACCCTGTTTTATGATTATTATGGTTAAAATATGATCCTACTATATGTATGTTGGTTTATGCTCTGCAGAATATTGTCCCAGACATTTGCAGCTACTTGGCATGGGAGATAATCCTGTTACAGAGACTCCGCATAAGATAAAGGAAGTCTATTGTATACAGTGTTTTCATTCTCAGATAAGAACAAAGAAGTGTAATTGAATCAATGTCTGATTGTATCAAAGTTGCCAGGGAGCCTCGGGGAGGTGTGACCAGACCTATTGTTCTCTTTATGTGTATTGTGTGGCCAAATATGGGCATGTGTATTGCCTGTGGGAAGAGATGGGTATAAATATTTCTGCAGAACAAAATAAAGTCAGTATTCATTTGACTCCCAAATTGTGTGTCGTCCAATATGGGAGGTCGGGAATGGTGAAACTGTAGTGCTTCTTGGGTATTTTACCGTATACCAGCGGAGATATTGGACTGCGTGTTCCAGCTCCGTTACAGTTTTATTTTCAAAGTCCCGCATGCCTGGCATTGTTCATGTAAGTGTTATTGTCTTCGCTGATGTGTATTTTCTAAGTCTTGCTTCCCTGACGTTGTTCACCCTTTTATTTTGAACCTGTTTGAGAATTTATATGTTTTTTTGTCTGCCATTTTTTTCCTTGCTTAGCCGATTTTCGATCTACGAAAAACGTCAAATATGGCTTAGATTCGCTTGCAACCTCACTCACAGGCTTCCTGCCTCTCCCCCTGTGCTGTGTGTGAGTGCGTTATTTTTTTATTTATTTTTATTTTGCTGAGTGATTTGGGGAGTCTTTTGAGTTACGCGGTTGAGACCCTTTTTGGCCGTTAAAAGTGTAAACTGTTGCGTGCCTCGCAATCAGCGGCAAAGTGCTATGCATTTCATCAGTGATCGCAGCCATTGACATGTGTAGGCTATTTTAAAGTCCTGCGTGTCTCGCAATGAGCGCCTTTGGCCCTCCTTGTGTGCCCTGCAATGATCCTTTTCAGCGCTCATTGCAGCACCTGTCATTTGTAAAGTCTTGAGAGCAAGCCCGGCAATGAGCGCCTTTGGCGCTCATTGCAGCCTTTAAGTCCTGCAAGCCTTGAGATGAGCGCCTTCGGCGCTCATTGCGCATGCATGTGGGCGTAATTTTTAACATTGCGTGACGACAACTCTCAATTTGGACAACTATAATATGTGATATATGCCACAATCTCACATGCACATAATTGATCATATAGTGAGACACAATCAGATGCACAGCCACACATATTGAATGTTACACAGTGAAAATAGTCCTCAGCTGTCAACATACACTGAGACATAAACACATGTTGAGAAGCACTTGAATTAGATGCAGCACAAATCCTAAATACACCTCTGCAGATGTGTGGCGTGCATTTTAGAATTTAAAACAAGCATACACTACACAGTGCCTGCTTTCACAGGTTCATGAGGGAAGAGGAGGTGTCCTCTTTTTATGGGGCCCTATGCACCAGTATTCCCTATACCTCATATACCTCAATAATGGCGGCCTTGAAAACTACTACTAATATATATGGTATACACTATTGAATAATATACAGAGTGCCCATATGCATATTTTGCATATAATGCTTATATACTACTGTTCATATACAGCATGTAAAGATACTACTAGTATTTTAGATTACAACCATTGCATTTGGAATTTTTATATATTAATTATTTGTTCATTGTATTTACTTTGATGTATCTTTAAACCTCCTTATGCATACCTACATTATATTAATATTTCCCAAAAAATTAAATATGCATGGAACACAATTTATTTTTTTCATGCATTTAAAAAAAGTTTGTTTTAAACATTTCCAGTGTTTATTATGAGAAAATATTGAGTATGTCCTGTTTAAACTTTATTAAAACTAACAGGAAGTGCACAAAACATATATATGTCTGTAGGTTTCAGACAAGTATGACTCCTATATCTAGAGTATTGCTCATTGGCTGACAGGGCCAAGCCTCCAGATCAGTTAAATATTTAAATAATTAGCAAAATGAAAACACGTAGTGGTACTTTATCAAATACCGTCTATTAGATGCAATAAAGGAAAAATGCTTTCTATGTTCCTTTTAGCTTTTCCAAGGTGAAGTTTGAATATTAGTCGCAATCAGGAAACAATGAATTCCTTCAGGGAATTCTTTGTACATGTGACATTCTGTATACATTGATCTTTAACTGACTCATATACAAATCGAAAAGAACTTGTTTATGACCTTACCTGCTATAATGACACAGGGAGGTTGACCAGAGTTGAGTTTAAGTCGTGAATCTGCAGCTGTGCAAAAGGTAAGTAGGACTACTAACAAAAAAGTTAATAATAGAAAATTTGTAGGGCTATTAAAATAACTGGAAGGATGCTTCCATGCATTTCATCTGAATACACAAATGTCCGCATGGAGAAGCCTGGAGTTCTTCTGCAATACAGCTATATCATGTATTAAATATTATTTAAACAGTTTACAGTGGGGTAGCCCCCTTGGACACTCTTATTTTTTCTGGTAATCTCCTTAACGCCACAACTTACAAACAACTATTGTAGTTTGTTTACACCTTTCCCTCTTACATTCTAGCAACCATCAACCAAGCAGACCACTAATCGTGTGTATCTACCAAACCCAACCAACTCCTAGGTTGTAATCTCTCATGAAAGTATGGCCCTAGACTTCTCTGTTATCAACATGCATGTACACATGTATGGGCAAATGTGCTGTTTGTTCTACTAGCACAGTTTCAACCATATATGTGCAAATGTCCTCATCTTATGCTGTTACTTTCCAAATGAAATATGATCATAGTAAATCTAGAGATGGTATGAGAAAGATAAAAACAGCAAAAATGTGGCACAAGAGGAATTAAGTGGAAGAGGAGAAAATGAGGAGGAGGAAGATAAATGGGAAATGGAGATAGAAGAGGAGATAGCAAGGTGGCAAGGATAAGGTGACAGAGAAGGCAGGGAATGGACAGAGAAAAGAGGTAGAGGTCACATGGAATGGTAAAGAGAAATAAGGAATAAATAGGACTGCATAAAAAAGACAGACATGACTTTATAGGAGAAAGGTGAAGAGAGATAAATGAAAAGAAGCAGGAAAACAAAAGAATAGGGGAAAATCAAGGAGTAACAAGAAAGGGTCAATATTGAGGAGGTGGACAGGAGGCTGTTGATATATGTGACAAGCATAGAGGTTAGAAGTAATGAGAGAGTAATAGGAAGAAGAGGTTGGAGGAAAGACAGAGAAAGAATGAAAATGGGGGGAGGTGGTAAATGTAATGGGAAATGTGTTGGTGGTAATCTGGCAAATGGAGGTCAGGGTGACATATCTAAATGTGAGTACCAAAACCCAGTTCACAATTTTTGAGTTGCGAAATGTTTGCCACATGTGGAGGAGGTGCATACAGACACCAAGTGAGGGCACTCCATGGATCACTTGGGGCCGAGCTGGAATGTTGCTGTTTATCAGCCAAATAACAACGTGTCCATTATAGGTTTTGTCATAGGGCCCAAAATCATTCCATTTGCTATGTCTCTGACTGATTTCCAGATAAAGATGAGGTGTGTTAATAACATGTAAAACTAGGGATTTTTACACACTGTATGGATAGATACACATATGTCCTCATAGCAGGCACTCATCATTCTTTAATCTCTGCCAATATCTTACCCGGTATTACTGCTTTTCTAATGCTATCTTTCCCCATCACATTAACTACTCTGCTGTTAATTGAATGATTTTTGATTCTATTTCTCGCCTCGTTTGGAAGCCAAGAACTTCAGAGCTGTGGTATCATGAAAGTTTTATCAATAAGAATAGACTAATCCAGCCTTACGTGGACAAATGAGCCCTTAAATAGTGAATGGTTTCCTCTTGTGGTCTCATTTAGTGCTTGCTGCCCGTATACTGTGTTTTCAAACTGCATGATATAAATCAGCATGAAAGAGGGAGCACGTGTAGAGAGGTCGGGAGGGGGGATCTGAAAGCATCATCTGTGTGAAGTGTTCCTAATTGCATTTATTAAAAGTACTTTTTTTTCATCCTAATTAAGTTGCTTTCAATTATTTTCCATCCCTCCCCTGCCTGTGGGAACTGCAGGAGCCAGCACAAATTCACACACGGATATTCAGGAAGGCAAATTAAGCCTTTATTTTTGTTCAGGTGAGAAAATACCCTCCAAAAATGAATTTCTTCCTCCTCTTACAGTCACTCATCCCTGAGGACTGAGACACTGCAAAACAAAAACAAGACAGAGATAAGAGACACAGCTGGAATACAGACAAGATGCAAGTTATACCAGCCCAAAATGGGCAGCTAAACTCCAGGGCAGTTGGATATTTGGATCAAATGTGTATAACTGCTGAGCAATCTTATTTACTGGAGATTGACAAAGTTTTATACAGATTCTCAGACGTGCTTCACTCAGTGATCCTCAAATGTTACACAGCGGAAAGGGATTCTGGGTAGTGAGAGGGAAATGAGCTTTATGATGGCTATGATACTGCCTTCTCAGGCTTACTTTCTTATATGAACAGTAACTTGTGAACCTCAGCCTTGAGCAGAATTAGTGCACCCTATCAATGTTATTTGTTTCATGATTTTAATTTTAGCTGAACTAAGCACTCCCCAAGTAGCATTTCAAAGCAGGAGTTCTTGGATTTGTCATGACCCATGCATGATCCATTTAGGCTAGGTAATGGAATAACTGACACGACAACTTGAGTTGGGAGAAACAACGGGCCACAGCTTTATTTTGAAACAATGTAAACAACAACCATAACTTATTTAAATGACTAATTTAGTCCTTTCCTTCCGCGGGAGGAGCCCGGCCACGAACAGGATCCCTATGCTCTTCTCTTCCGTCGTGGCACCACCTGCCAGTGCCACTAGACTATCCCATTTTGCCCACACACGTCTATAAGCGGTCCAAGTCGCTGGGGCAACAGACTGTCTCACGAGTCTCGTTACCTGACAGCTCCAATCTCCCAAAGCTCCTCGGGGATGTGCTTCCCCAGGGCGTTCGCATAAGGAGCCAGCGCCCTGAAGCGGTCCTCCTGAAACCGAGAGAGGGCGTAAGCAATTCCGTTTTCCACTACTGTCACATGTCTTGCCTGAAACCATATGTTCAAGCGAAGACAACATAGCACAAGATGCCGGAGCAACCTTATCACTGGTACGGATGCTGCCGTGATGTTGTTCACGGCCTCCACCAACCCTTTATTAGCCGAATGGAAAATGACTCGCCTGTCCCTGAAACAGGCGCCCCATAAGTGAACTGCTACCACCATAGGGAACAGCTCAAGGAATGTAGGGTTCTGCATTAAACCCGCCTCTTCCCATTCCTCGGGCCACGCCGCAGCGCACCATCTCCCTTGGAGTTAAGCCCCACAGCCAATCGGTCCGGACCCATCGGTGTGGAGATCTAGCTCTGCGCTGGTGGCGCCCTCCTTTTGAAGGAGCTCCCGCCCATTAAAATCGTCGAGGAACACCGCCCACACCCTCGCATCATCACGCATAACCCTAGAGACTGTTAGGAAATGATGCGGCTTCGCAATCCCTATAGTAGCCAGTGACATCCGTCTACAGAATATCCGCCCCATGGGGATAATTCTGCATGCGAATTTCAACTTCCCCAATATTGATTGCAACCGCCGCAGGGTTACCCTCCGCGCGCCCAGTAGCGCCTTAATCTCCGCTTGCATGTCCACCACCTTCTCTAAGGGAAGACTGCACTCCATTTTGCAGGAGACAATCCGAATCCCTAGAAAAGTCAATTGTTCCGTAGGGCCCTCCGTCTTGTCATGGGCCAGCGGTACCCCGAACTCTGTACAGATTTCGGTGAACACGTCCAGCATGAAACGGCAAGCGTCGTTTCCTGCTGGGCCAACGAAAAGGAAATCATCCAGGTAATGGGTAATACTCTTGTACCCCGCCTCGATGCTCACGACCCATTGTAAAAATTTGCTGAAGGCCTCGAAGTAAGCACAGGATATCGAGCATCCCATGGGTAAACATAAATCAACGAAGTAACTTCCATCTACGAAGCACCCCAGCAACCGATGGCTTGGCGGGTGTACGGGGAGCAATCTGAATGCTGCCTCGATATCCACTTTTGCCATAAGGGCCCCATGGCCCTCCCTCCTCACCAGGTCGACCGCCCGGTCAAATGACTCGTAAGACACAGTAGCCTGGTCTTTTGATATGCCATCGTTTACCGAACGACCTCTGGGGTAGGAGAGATGCTGGATCAATCTAAATTTACCCTTCTCCTTCTTGAGGACCACCCCAAGTGGAGACACGACTAAACCCAGGATGGGCGGGGCCGCAAATGGCCCTGCCATCCTCCCCAATTTTACCTCATTAAGCACCTTAGCTTGAGCTACCCCTGGGAAATCCCTGTCCGACTTCAGGTTTGGAACAAGAAAACCTTGAATGTCGACCCCGCATGGAATCCGGAATCCTTCTCGGAAACCGTCCTCCAACAGGCGCGCCGCTTCGGCGGTACCTGCCAATTTACCATAGCGTTTTAGCCACGGCAGCATGGCGGGGAGGCGTATGGGCGTCCTGCCCCTTTGCAGGAGGTTCGCCCCTGCCTCCCTCTTTTGGTCTACCGCATCTAGACAGGGGGTGTTCACTTCCACAATTCGTGCATGCGTGCTTAAACCTGCAGTTAGGGGCCCATCTACAGACCCCCTCGTTATACGCAAAACAGGTCTTAAGGCCTGCTCCTGAGGCGTGGGTGGGGCCCTTAGCACCACCGGCCCCGCTCCGAAAGGGCGTCGTGACTCTCATGGGTGTCATGATGTTTAGCCAATACGCCACCGCTTTGTCACTCCAGGCCATGCTTGGCCTTGAGGCCAAGTATTGCCGGAATTCCTCATCGTACCGCCACCAGGCTGTACCCCCATAGACCTTGTGAGCATTCCGAATTTCGTCTATGTAAATGAATAATCCCGAACTCTGTTCGGGGTGCCGCTCACACAGTACGCAAGCCCAGATTGAAAATGCTTGCAGCCATGTATCAAACGTTCTAGGTAGCCTAGCAAAAGATTTCTGCCGCTCTTCCCCCTCCCTGGGGCCCCTCTCGGCCAAATCTGTTTGCCTAGACATAGGAAGAAGGGAAAACAACTCTATAAATTCCCTCGTCCAGATCTTTTCCTTAACCTCCTGGGTAAGGTGTGCCCCTAAGTTATCCAACAAGCATAAAACTATAGGTCTCATGGCTGCGTCGGTAACTCCTGCATTGGTACTACCTATTGCTGCAATCGCATTGCCTACCGGCTCGGGCGCGCGCATGCTAGCTAACGCCTCGCTTGCGCTCGCTGGCGCCACTGCCGCTGCTGGCTGGGACCATGCACCCTTCGCTAGCCCCCCTATCCAAGCTCCCATTTCGTGCTCGCTAACCGCGATGTTGTGCGCAGCTAGCAGAGTCTTCAAAGACCCGATAAACCCTCCCTTGTCTGCTGCGCAGCTCAAATCTGAGCGCTCACCTGCTTCTGGAAGCTTTGGAGTGGATACGGCCAGCGGAGTATCCCTGCGTCTCTCCTGACGCTCCGGGGACTCTGGCGGTCTGGCCCTCCGCGGGCTCCTCCTCTCAGATCCAGTGCAAGCACAGCTGCACCGACAAGATCTCCTGCTTCTCGACCTGGATCTCCTTCTGGATCTGTGGGTACAGGAAGAACAGTCACTAGCTCTCCGCGACCTGCATGCCCGTGCCCATACCGCCCTTTCCTCATCTGAGGAACGGTCCTGGTCACCTAAGCCTGCGCGGCTGGAGTAGTCTAGCACTGCCTCCGCCGCCCCCTGTAGGGGTTCCCCTGAGACTTCCTCGGGCGTTGGGATATCCAGATGTTGGTCGGTCTTAGACCCTTTGCGCTGTGGCCTAACCGTCTCGCCCTCAGTCTCTACTCTGCTACGTCTTAGCGGTGTGTGCGTGAATAGTAGCGGACTGTACCTGCTCGTAGCCTTCTTAGCTCGAGTGAGGCGTCCTAGCCTCGCCACTGCCGCTGTCACTGGCATGTCATCAATTATGACTATGCTGTCTTGGCTATTCATCTCTCTGATCACTCCATCTCTTCTTTCCCTCGTCGTTGCCATGCTCCTCTCACCGCCAATTGGGCGTCCCTGTAAAGTACCAGAAGCACTGTTATTGAGGGAAACCCCAGGGACCGTCTGCTTGGCACCGTGAGGGCCTGTAGGAGCCTTTTTAGGACTCCCGGCTTTTCTCTTACCCCCTGCACCCCCCCTACGGGGTGTTAGAGGGGTGTTTCTCGACCTTTGTCGCGGCCTAGGACCTTTAGGCAAGTTGGCTGGTGGTGGCCGGAGTGCTAGGCCCTCACCACCACCGCCCGTGGTCCTGTCGCTCGCCTGCCTGGGGGGTATGGGGTCCCGGCCGCCCTGACCTGTAACCCCCCCATCTCTTGTGTCTCTGCTGCCCGATGGACGGGGGTCTGGTAGCCCTACAGTGGTGGGATGGGAAAAAAATTCCCTGGAGGCATCAGAATTGGCTAGGACACCAGCCACCGCAGGCTGTTCCTGTTCAATGTGCTGAGCTCCAAGCGCAGAAGGCATGGGAGGTCCCAGCCTGTCCTGCACCCACCTGACCCCTTGGCTTAGGGCACGGGTCCTAACTTCAGCCAGCAAAGCCTCTAAGCCTTTTGGATCCATACTAAGACTACCAGGGGGACAAACAGGGGGGACAACAAGCAGCAGCACCAGGCACACACAGCCACAGGGACACACACAGACAAAACACACTCACAGCGCAGACAAAACACACAAAGACACAAAACGGAGGAAGAAAACAAAACAAGCAAGAATAGCCTCAACAAGTATATCCCCTTATGTGCTGGTAAGCTGGGGTGGAATCTCAGTATTTAAACCTTCCTACTTTAGTTTTGGCTGCAGGACCTCAGACCTCCGTCCATTCCAGTCGGGAGACCGCGCTGCTGTGCTCAACGGCGCGAAACGGGCTTCCGACACGCCCCCCGACGCACCTGATTGGCTGAATAGCCTCACAGGCTCCGCTGGGTCACGCGACGCTACGGGCTGACCCAGGGAGCCTGTGCAGCCTCCGCGTCATTCACTTTTACCCAATTGGGTGCTGCAAATCATGGGTGTATTTTAACAATGCACGGGCCCAGGAAAGCACATTTTCATGGTGCAGCAGACTGCCTGAAGTTGCAGATGCAATGCCAAGAAATATGTACAGATGTATCTATATACAGAGCACTCTCTGACCTACTGTATACTTACATATACTTCTATGATTTACTATATATGTGTGTGATAAACTTCCGATTGGGATATAGTAAAAGAAAAGGAGGAGGAATATTGGTGGGGCGGGAAGACGCACAAAAATCTGAACAGGGCAACATATAACCTAAATATGCCCCTACTGCAGATGATACATTTTAAAGCATTGTGGGGAGGAGGATGTAGGTGGCCATGGTGCCACATGTTATTCTCATAGGCTTCCCATGTGGCCATTCATCTGTTCTCTCTGAGGAAGCACAACATGACTCTCTTGAACAGCATATTTTTTCTCACCCCACAGTTTTCTCTTGCTACACAATACACTTCCCCTCCTATATTTTCAATAAGCTCTTGTGCATAACTACAAAATGTTGGCAAAATGTTTTTAGAATACAAAATAATTAAATACAGCACTTTGTTAAATATTACACTTATTTATTCTGTCACGTTAGCCACCATTTTTGTTTCTGTTCATTTGCTTCTACAAGCAAGAAGTGACTTTAAATGCAGAGAAACAGTTAAACTGCTTCAGTTAAAATGACAGACTTGAGTGCTTTCAGTAGGTCTAATGAAATCTAATTAACCTAATAGTACCTTAGATATTGGGAAAGCAGATTCAAAACGGCAATGGCTGCACACATTAAGACTGATTACATGTATTAGTTTACAGAATAAATGTATACATTTGTTTTACTTTATAAAATATATTTCTCTTTATCAAGTCTAGTTATTCTTAACTCATTCATAGCACATTTTTTTCATGTTTGCTATCCATATAAGAAAGGGATTAGTAATATGTTCCCATTTTCATAAATGTTGCTACATTTGCTACATGTGCAGTACTTTACGTGACATAGATTGCCTGTATCTGTGTCTCTCTCAACCTTTTAGATCTGGGGAACGAATCTTTATCTTTCAGTACTTATCAGGAACGCTTTGCAATACGGACCATGTTTAACAGGGTGAGAGTACATGTGGAACATTACATTTTCATCAGTTTTTTTTTACACAGATTTGAATACAATACATTTAAGTTGCAGGTATATACATCAATAATCTATCGGTCCTTTCCCTCCTCCCCAACGCACAAGATTGTCAGCAGCAGTGCCGCTGCCAACCGCTAGATGGCGCTGCCGATTTTCCGGAATAGTGCTGCTCAATGTAAATAAGGCACTCTGACAGAAGAAGCCTTGAGACATGAAAGAGGCGCCCGAGGCCCTCGAAGACCGAGTACCTGCGCCGAACATAGCAATGGCCTCGCTGTCAATCCAGCGCCGTTGAGTTGCGCCACGTCGGAGGAAAGAATAATTATAGGCCTTCCCTGAAACTGGACGGTGCCATCTAGCGGCTAATTGCTGGCACTGCAACTGTCAGTGCTCACGATAGCTGTGTGCTTAGACAACGGGATAGATCCAATCTATCTGTTACAGTGACTAATGTTAGTAGCAGGGGGGCAGATTTACCAGTGGCCCTTCTCTGGCGGAGGGGCCCAATGCTGTGTTAACTTTTTTTTTATTGCATTTAAGCTTTTTTTATAGTATGGGGGCTCCCTTGGGACCTCCACCCTTGCCTAACCTGTGCTGAGAGGGTCTGGTTGCTGTGCATGGATAGATGCTAAGAGGGGAAGGTAGCGGACAAGGACTGGGTGATATGTAGGGATGGATGCAAAGAGGGAGGAGTGCTGTGTGGGGGTGGATGTTGAAAGGGGCTGGATGCTATGTAGAGATAGTATATTTATAAATGTGTATATATGTGTATATATCCATTGGATATATAAATATTAATATAATAATATAATAAAAATATATATCCGTAGAGTGATTTAATCCCAGGGGGCCCAGTGCAAAACATTTTTTACAACCCCCGAGAAGGGCCCAACCTTTTTTTTTTGCACCAGGGCCCTCCATTTTCTAGCTCCGCCACTGGTTAGTAGTGTGTATAAAGTTTTAGTCTGTCCTCATTCATCTTTGGGACTGGCAGATAAGATCCCAGGGACTTGCACATGTTCTAGAGCCAGCTGTTGCAAACCACAAGCCTATATAACAAAGTTTAGAGGACTAGCTATATGGACTATATAGCTTGGTATAGAGCTTTCCAAAATACAAAGTTCTATTGTTAAGAATGAACAGACTTGCTTAAAGATCTTATCTGAATGTATGGTTCTTGCCATTCTTCCAAGCATTCTAATCTTGTTAAGAACAAAGGCAAAATGTCTGCTTCCACTAGATGAAAATATAATATAATAATTAATGATTAACTGTAGTTATTTTAAACTTTGTAAAATATTTTGTACATTCTTAAGTCAAGTTCTTCATAAGGACGTACTATAAATATGACACATTCAGTGGCCCTTTAAGATCAAACTGAAGGGGGCTCAATGCCACCACTTATTTTTGACACAAAACCGCACTGTACATTTAAAAAATCATTTTATAAAGATACTAGAGTCTCAGATGTTCTAGCATGCATTTAAAGGGGCCAGAAACCTTGAATGACATATAAATATTACAAGCTCCAATGTAATTTTACTATAAGAAAAAAAAATCCTACTAAGGCTTCTTTATAAAAGCTTTTACGTATAGTTTTAAATTGAACCATATTTTGACCCTCTATGCCCTTTAAAAAGCAGCTTTTACACCTTAGTAACATGTTTCTTAGTGTGAAAAATGAGTAATGCAAATTATTAAACAAATGTACTTTTATTACGTTTTAATACCTTAAGTGTCAGAATCAACTTCTGAATACCACACTCTATGGTGACTGATTTCTCTGTGGAACATCAAAACAGTATACTGATGACACCCTAGTTTTAATTAGAAAAGGTTGTGACATTGTTGCAAAGCTGCATTTCCTAAGTTTTAAACATAATTTACTTTTAGCAGTTGCAGCTACCTGGTCTCGGAAGAGGCTCAGACGTGAAACGTGTGCGTCAGACCATGATCCTGTGTGTGTCCTCCGATGATGACGTCAGACGCTCCACAGTGTGATTAATGTAGAAAAGCAGTTTTTGGTCTCGGAACACAACGCTGGCGGCTATTCGAGTATTTTGTACAGATCTTGTGTTGTGCAGTCACTGATTTATGTTAAATTTATATGTAAGAAATTGTCTTTAGCCCTGGGTCGTCTGCAGTCCACTACTGGTATATCAGAATATATAGGTGGGTATATCAATGAGGTACAAAGGTGGAGTATTCTATTGCAGCATAGCAATGTGTGTAAATCACCTCAAAATTGCTTATCTATACTCTCTACCTGTTCCCATTGGTCCCCACGTTTGCTCCACCATAATCTATTGAATGGTCTAAGATTGGCAGTGGTTAGTGCCCTGTTTCTCCTCTAAGTTGCAGTACTCATTGTCTCAGCGTCTCCATTAGCTGTGGAGATTTGCGCTTCCTGGTTCAAGCGTGCGTCTCAAACGTGATGACGTCACGCTACGCCTCCCTACCTTATATTCTACCCACCTATATATTCTTATATACCAGTGGTGGACTGCAGACGACCCTATTATAGGGCTATATGATAGACCGCGATAGGTCTTATTATCACACATAATATACCAACAATAGGGTGTATTGTGTGGTTATTGCATATATGGGATACTTAGATTGTAATTATATGCAAATTTGGTATTCACTGAATACTTAAGCTGGCTGTGGTTAATAAAGTGTCCCCACAATCCTCTATAAGTTACCTTTAGCTGACAATCTTACACTCTACAATTGAAAAGTGGTAATAAGGCTTGCAGCAACTAACTAAGGAGTTAGTGGTTTTGTTTTTAAGTTCCCCTTTTCCTTTTAATCTTTTTAATTGATGCTGTTTATTTTTCATTAAAGTTATATGTATAAAAATACCAAAATGTATATGTGCATAAAGAGGTTAATGGGAATTAGTCCAGACAGTAGAGAGGATAGATTTTTTCACAACATAGAGATATTTTTTGTAGGGACACAGTTTAACTATATCATATTTCCCCTCTTAGTTTATATCTGTAGGCACATGTGTATTTTTTCTAGCACTGTGTTATCAGCTGTATATTTAATTGCCATTACTGTACATATAGAATCTATGACTGTTTAATTTATTACATTTATTACCTGTGTGTTTAATAACTAATGAAATAACACTGTGTAAGGTATTAGAATTTATGCTTTTATACTAATATTTGTTTGGCAATAATTACTACAAAGTTCTGTCTCTATATCAAATCTGTTTCGTCACCTTATTTTCCCCAAAGAATACACTTGATATGATTATGAACAAATCCAGTGCCATTTTTGATGAAAAAAGCGTAGTGAAAACATAAAGAACTATGTAACAAACTAACAACATTAGCATCTGTGTAAGCACTGAGAATAACATATTTTTTATAGAATATTCTATTTTTTTTAAGACTTTGTGTATAGAAAGTTTAATCTTGACTGGCCTCATTATTTGCGGCTAACTTGGAGCCTAAGAATATTTACAGAAAGAGTACTAGGTAAGTGGAACAGCCTTCCAGTGGAAGTGGCAGGATCAAGCACAGTTGAATAATTTAAAGAGCCATTTACTTCAGCACATTTTGGACCACATCACAGTAAAGATCTCCTAAAAGCATGTTGAAATACTTTTTTATTTTTTTTTATAAGCGTGCTATTGTCAATGAGAAATAAAATAAAATAAAATCTGTGTGGAATAGACTACCCAAGTGCTGTGGAATTACTGCAGCCAATTAGGTTGCAGGGATCTGTGTCCCATTCAAGTCAATGGTATGGCTGCTTACATTTCTAGTTTGAAGTGAACAGACCTCAGCTTTGTGATTTCTTATGGCAGAAAATTCAGGCTTCTTCTCTTTTGCCTCTCTGAAATTGAGCAATGCAGAGCAGTGCTCCCCTCTGAGCTGTCCATGTAGAGATCAAAAGAAAAAAAATAACCTTTAATAAATCAATCTGTGCAGGCAATGCATGCTAGACTCACCTAAAGGTCAGTTATGGGTTAACTGGTCAGTGCAGTCTTGAGTACTTGGAAAAACTGCCATCAATCACTATCTTCCCTATAGACAATTACCTTGTGCTCCTCAGCTACTATTAATAGTGCAACAGCAGTAGGCAGGATATATGTATGTAATCAGAGGCTTAAACTTCATATTTTGTATCTGTTATTAGTGTGATAAAAAACATAGATCATTTTAACATACAATCACGATGAAGAACACTCAGTGAGGTAAATTGCCCTTTAAGCATGTCTGGGATAAGCAGATAAAGCCTATGCGGAGGCTTAATTAGCCAAACATTTCGTTAGATACAATGGGCAAACCAGGTGAACCTTTTTGGATCTTATCAGCCATCAAATATATATTTCAATCTTTTTTTCTTAGGCGGAAGCAGTAGTGAAGGAGAGAAGAGAGGGATTTAGTACATCACTGGAGCTTTTAACATTTGACAACTAACCTATTCCAAAAATATGCTCAGAGACAGAATGACTCAAATCTTTGAAACATATTTTGTTTAA
The DNA here is from genome assembly GCA_027410445.1 of Discoglossus pictus. Lineage (NCBI taxonomy): Eukaryota > Metazoa > Chordata > Amphibia > Anura > Alytidae > Discoglossus > Discoglossus pictus. The sequence goes on along the minus strand of CM050167.1, from coordinate 170,508,227 downwards.
CATAACGGACATCCTCTACAGTATGCAGTCTTTGATTTAATTTTTATGTGACTGATAGTGTACTAAGTGTATAATGTCATATCATAATGTACACAGCTTCACATTGAGATTGTGTATATAATTACAGTTTCTCAATAAAAGATTTAGTGTAAGATGAACCTTTGATTCAGATAATTTATGAGTTCCTACACTTAAAAGGTTAGACTATGATGGTAACTTGGTTGTTTAATTACAATTAGCATTTGTTAATCAATTAAGAAAAGTAATTTGCAGCAAAGTAAAGCTTTTGATCAAAACTCCTTAATGGAAAAATCAGATTCTGGCTAATGTAGAACAATGCACTAAAATCGTCTAATAAAAGCCTCCTTGCACCTTGTAGAATCTTGTAAACACATGCAAGCAATTTTATAATCTCTCACCTGTCAGAGGTAATGTTATTTAAAAAATATTCCAAAAGTTTAACATTTACTTATTTCTGTGTACGTAGAATAATAACTTTTGACAGCCTTTGTATCTAAAAGATAATCGTGCTGCTTCCAGTTTTACTCACGCTAAAACACCAGGAGGGATCTGGCAGAAATATAATAGGATAGGACAGAGCTCTTGTCATTCAAGCAATATCTGTGCTGAGGTTGGACTGTAGAGGGTGGAGTAGGGATAATGTTTTATATACTAATGAAAGTCAGTGAGAATCTGGATGTGGGACTGCTCACATCTCCACTCATACAAAACTTACAAACTCACCCACAATCACTTAAACTATCATACTCTCGCTTAAAGGTATATATATGTTTCCTGGGTTTCAAATGTTTGGTAAGAAACAGACAGTGATTATCAGAAAAATATGTGTTGTATAGATAAGTTCAGGGTACTTACAGAGTTATAAGCAGGAAAGTAAAATCCAGCTTTGCACACCCACAGAAAGCTTACATAACCAAGTACACTGAGGAAAGCAGCCAGGTACAAAGTTTAACTTTTCTGGTAGACACCACATGAAGTAATGCTCCAGAGTGGATTCACATGGTTGGACGGGGTCCGAACTCACAGCTGAATCGGAGATCAAGGAGAGAGAGAGAGACTTCATATGCCAGACTGCTTTGCAACACAGGAACCCCAGAGTTTGATACAAATGTTTCTCCTTTCTCCTGATTGGCCAAAACAAATTAAACATTTTATGTTAATCTTAGCAGGGATTTTCAGTGGTGTCGACTAACAAAATCTGCTGCTTGCAAACTGAATTTTTTTTTTCAGGGTGAGTTTGTAAATGTTTATTTTGGGGGGTTCCATGCAAAAAAAATGTTTGCAGACACTACTGATTCTTCTCTACCAAATGCATTCATAATCCAGGAAATTTAGATATGCCTTTAAATTTTCATTTATATGCACACTCCCACCCACACATGCTCTCATGCACTAATTCTCACTCACTCACACACTAACATACCAGCACATAGTCAAATCAATAAAAATGCTCACATTACTAAACACATTGTAAAAATAAATGTTTTGGTCTTTTTATTTTATGGGTAGTAAAATGCCCATAGGTTAGACAGAGAGAATGTAACGATGACAGTAATCCACATTTTTTTTTTCTTTACTGTAAATACAGTGGAGGGTTTTTCAATCACATTTCTATTCACCATAACATATTTAGGGCCTCATTCAATTGTGATTGGGCCAATTGAATAGGGCTCTATATAAGCACAGAGCATATTTTTTTACAGAAGTTTTTAGTTAGTGAATGAGGCCATTAGTGTCTGGTCATACTCTATGATGTCTTATTTCACATTTGCCAGAATCAAGGTCACACTGATGAGCCCCAATATCAGGGTGAAACTGCAGTCTATGAGTGTGTTCTGCACCCTAACCCATGGATATGTTCTGAAGGCTTCCTGAGTTCAGCATACATATGCCTAAAAGCATCCCATGTTAATTGGATTGAGACTTAAATGTAGTTTTGAGTCTCATCTGCATTTTTACTACCCAGAATCCCTAGTGGTAGCACTGTTCACTGAGACTTTCTGTGAGAAATAATGGTCTCTTGGCCTATTTGAGATATGTAGGTGTAATTAGAATGGCTATATTTATTTCATTGCAGATTTTATGATAACACCAATTGTGTATTTCAGAGTAAGAAATGTCCAACTTTAAGCTATATATGTAATCCAGGATTTAAATGACCACTGCACAATCGAAAAATATGTATGTTTGAAAACTTTAAGCCTGACAAAAAACAGAGTTAGAAGCGCTCAATCAGAGAATGAACTAACCTTAATAGGTTAGTTCTATGGCCATGATAAGCCACTCTGAGAGCAACCTCTTTTGGCTCACTTGTGCCCTTCAAAGGGAAAAATATCCTGTAGTACATCAGTCTGGTCCTACTCACTAGAGTGGTCCAGCCCCAAAATACCAGACAATGAACAGGAGAAACGGCAAACCCCAGACGCGTTTTGACCTTCATTGGGACTTGTCGGTGAGATGCAACTGTACTCCCTAAGGCACAGTGAGCAAGGGGTCCACGTCTGCAGTTCCCCATCACCCTTAGGGAGACTAATCCCTAAGGGTCATTTGCATAAACAAACAACAACGTTAGAGGTGCTCATCAGAGAACGAACTAACCTTAATAGGTTATTTCTATGGACATGATAGCACTGTGACTGAGCACCTCTAACTCTGTTTTTTGACTAAAAACATAATTAATCAGGAAGAAAGTTCTACAACTAAAAACCATGGAAATTGTGTGTGTGTGAGGAACATTAACATTTCCGGAGAGCTGTGATTGCAGTGAATGAGGTAAGCTGACTGCTTCTGGGATAGTGAGGGGTGTGGAGTCAATGTCAGTATTATCCTGTTATCAAACAAAAGCTCTGCCTGTTCACTCCTCCCTCACTCCTCCCTCCACTGATAACTACAAACACACACCCACATCATCCAGCGCTCAGGATGTCATGTAACAAACACAGGGATTCCTGTACTCATAAACAGAGTCTTCAAGTATTCAGATTTTCCCTCAAAATGTACTTGACAAACAAGTGTATTTTTGGTGAACTGCAGTGGCCCTTTAAGAATTTCCTTGCTTGAGTACAGGTAGGTGAATCAAAATTTTGGAATTATTGATGAACTCACCTACAGTCAGGTAGTAATACCCTAAAATTCTGACCTGTGAAGTTGTCATGATATAACTGTTGCTGTCCTTGTACCATAATATATCATTTTAGATTGCAAGCTGCACAGTTACTCGGCCCTGCATCGGCAACCTCCCCCACCACTGAGAAGACTGTGTTAGTCATTGTGGCTGCAATACGTAGAAATAAAATACTGAATCCAGAGAAATGAAATGTGCATTGCGGATAAGAGGAGGGATTATTAGGACAGTGGGCTCTGGTTATCCGCTCCAAACGTGGCCTCTTCCAAGATAAACTGGTGCCAAAAAAAGACATTAACTCTTTCCATGCAAGCAATGTGGGTATGCTACTGTGCACCATCCCCTGTTATTTAGCAGGTAGCAGGACAGCTAAAGCCCAGGGTGCTGTAATGTCCCCTGAAGCTCGTCAGCCTAATCAATCCCTAATTACTATGCAAATGCATTAGGGAAGCCTTTGACATTTTCTCCTTTCAGGATATTTAATTACGGACATAAGTAATGACACAGAAGGGCAAATAGAGGAACCTTGTGAAAATCATTATCTGAAAGTCCTACCGCCCACCTCCTTCCTTGTATCACTGGGGCACAATGTGGTAGATTCGCTTAGCTTCTCAGAAATTGAAGAGCTTCTCCAAAGGAAAGGGACACTGACAGATTCACTAAGCTATTCCTCTACGAAGTTTAGAGAATCTGGGGATATATCTCCCCATCGTACAAAAAAAAGGCATCATTGACATATGTCAATGATGAATTAAAGGATCACTTTTCTATATTGTCTCTTGAATAACTAAACTCGGTAATGGGAAAATAATTTTAGTAAGTAAAAAAAACAATCTTAATATTTTATGGGGCTCTATTCTGAATTTGGGTATGTCTGTGTAAACTAATGAACTTTCCATTAGATTTAATGAAAGCACTGGCAATCTTAGATACCACGTTTCCATTGTGCACATAGAAACTTCCTCTGTATTCAGTTGTTTCCCACCTCAAGAAGTTGATCAGCAGAAAACAAAATGATAGCATAATTGTTTTAAATTTTAAAAATAGTTTGCTTGTTTTCAAGTATAGTTCCTCAAAAGAGCTTACTAGGGAAACATTGGGTGTGTTAAGAGTACTCTATCCTTGTAATATTTGGAGACTCAACTATCTGAATGACAACATTGGGGGGTTATTGTTTTGGCCACCACATGGCCTGGACAAGCAGACTGTGATTCTAATTAACACATTAAAGCATCTAATTGTTATTCAGGAGTTGTTCATTTGCATAAAAATGCAGCTTAAATAATTCAGAATTTTTCAGGAATGATTCACTCTGTTAATATAATGTATAGCCAAGCTCTGTAAGAATTACCTAAAATAAAACCAACTTCATTTCCTTGTGACAAAGACCCTTTAAATGGGTGACTTGTCATGACTATCTAGCAAATGTGTTGTGTCAGACTCCTTCTTCTTCATGGTCACTGCAGTCCTAAACGGTGGTACCCTGGTTCTCAACCTTAATCTATTCCGGATGGCAGGTTGAGTACCAACAAGATTGAGTATCAAACTCCCATAAGTAATAATGTAAATTGGTTTTAGCAAACACAATGAGTACCAAGGTAGCGTGATGATTACCAAAGTTTTTTGCTCATCCAGACAGGTTGAGTTATGAAAATGTTTAGTTCCAAGGAGATTGAGAATCAAGGTACCATTGCATTTAAAATATACTGTTTTGAAGAATTACACCTGAAAAAAGACAATGTTTTTAGAATAAAAAAAAATATGCACCCTCTAATTTATTAACTTTTATATTGAGGAAGTTAAATCTACTATTTTGTTTTCCTAAACTGGGATGAGACTTTGAATGTAAGGGAAGCACTTTCCCAAGAAAGTAACAGGCAGAAAAATACAGTTGTAATTAGACCCAAAGGACAACTTGATAAGAGCTATGTCTGTGTGTGTGTGTGTGTGTGGGGGGGGGTCAGGTATTGTAATTGTTACTGAATTATAGTAGTTAGGCTGTGTAAATCAGCTTCAGAGCCATTGAGTAACACTTTCTGTACTCTCTTACTAAGTGCTACAGGGCTGATAAGAGGCTGACCACAGAAGAACATTTTTTTAAATTGCATATTTAGGATTGTAGTTTACAGTATTACAGCAATTGGTACTTTTTTGCATTGCGACAACATATAAGAAACTTGTTACTAATTTCCTATATGTTTTTTTGCAACCAAGAAACATATACAGTAATGTTTTGGTGCAGAAACCAAAAACTACTTGAGACAAGCTATGCAGATATTGCTTTTTGAAACTACAATAGATTTGTTTTTATTCATGAAGAGAAGTGCTAGGGTTTATTTTACACGTCTCTATTATATTAATTTTACCTGACCTTTTCCATCATATATACAGTGGTACCTCGGTTCTCATCTACACTGGTTCTCATCTTGTTCAGAACTCAACACGCCTCTCAGAGACAAACATTGCTTGGAACTTGATGCTTGCTCGGAAGTGGATGCGCTCAGGGCACACCACATACTGTCTTTCAGAAAGTGGAATAAAGTTCTGTACTGTGATGTGGCATTGTTAGTGCCTACAAGCGCCCACAAGCAGTCTGTGCAAGAGCCCAAGAGCAATCTGCGCCTGAAAGAATCAATGTGCCTATAAGTACTGTGCTTACAAGAATCAAAGAGTAGCCTGTGTCTACAAGAATCAAAGTGTAGCCTGTGCCTATAAGAACCAAAGTGTAGATATGGGTATGTGTGTGTGTATATATATATATATATATATATACATACATGTTTATATGAAGATCTGTGTATATTTACATATATACTTACATACTCATCTATATATCTGTATATACATATACTGTATATATAGATAGATATATCTATCTATATATAGATATGCAGATCCCTATCCCTTGTCTTTCTCTCCATCCCTAGCCCTTTTCCTGGTCTTTCTCTCCCTCCCTCCCCAGCAGTTCCCCAGTAGCTCCCACTCACCTCCTCTTCTTTTAGCTGGTAAGATACCCAGGTCTCATGAGATCTTGCGAGATTATCTTGCGTGATTTCGTGAGACCAAGCAGATAAAAGGAGCAGGAGATGGGAACCTAATGGAGACCTATAACATCCCCCCCCCATGTCCCCCAGTCCCTATGCCCCTGCCTACAAGAATCAAAGTGCAGCCTGTGCTTATAGGAATCAAAGTACAGCATGTGCCTACAAAAATCAAAGGGTAGCCTGTGCTTGTGCTTACAAGAACCAAAGTTCCAAGCAATAACCTGTCTGCTCCTTCTCTTCCTCTACATTGCCATCATCAAGAACTCTCAGTACAGTTAAAGAGAAAATAAATTCTCTGTTACTTGATGTAATTATTGTTTTTTTTATTTATGCCTGTTTAGTTTTAAGGTTTTGTATCCAAAAACAAGAAAATCAGTTCAAACTAAAATGTGAAAATTCTGGGGTCCGGAACGGATTGTTTCATTTTACATTGATCCCTATGGATCCTCATCCTGTCATTTGGAATGGATTAAGGACAATAACTGAGGTACCACTGTATCTGTTTGAAAATCTTGAGACTGACTACGAGAATAGTTAAGCAATACTAACAAGCCATCACGATTTGAAGTTGGAGGCTTGCAGATTCATAAATAATTTACAAGGTAATTACAGAAATGCTAATAGATACATGGAACAACCATCCAGCAGAAGTCATCGGGCAATAAAGTAAGGAAATTGAAGAATACCTGGACAATGTTAAAGATAGTCTATGGATTAATCCAATTCAATGCTTTATGTCTGAGAGTGCATCTTGCAGCTTACAGAATTTTGAAATTAGGTGTCATAATCAGTCTCCAATAAGAAAATTAATTTTAAATCATTTTAATCCAATTGCATATTTGTTATTATTATAAAATATTGGCCGCCTAATTGTATATAAAGTTGTTAAAGTGAAAGTTGAGTGCAGATGTTTTTATAACACAACTAAAGCCCATCCCTGCATAATACACAGCAAGATGATGCCCGTATCTGTACTTCAGCCTGCAGTGTCTATTGATGCTTTGAAATGATGCTCTGTTTTTTCCTGACTTTTGAAGTAATCCCTCCCCCTGCAGCCCCCAAAACAAGAGAAGAAAAATCAATGGACAGAGTTAGGGTGGAAAACTCAGCACTGATAATTACTCAGGAAATCCACAGCCATTCTGATTAATTCTGCTGCAGAAGGGAGATCTATCTTCCGAATGCCACCAACAACACAATGGCGCACAAAAAATCATGCATGACTTTTTTTTCTCTTGTAATGATAAATTACTGTGCAACATGTTGCAGGCACCCTTGGCACCCATTAGAGATGGCAACAAAATTAGAAATACAGCAAGCCATTTATATACTCCAGGAAAACTCTACAAAACAAATAGGTGTTTCAGCAGCATGGATGGATGTAATGTCTGGTGAATCCAGCCCTGTCCATGGTGCTGAAATGATGGAGCCCTCATGAGAAGCAGTCAGGGATTCCTTAAGGACTGATTTGGGAATAACTATGCTACAGCCATAGAAATTAAAAGGTAGATCTTGATATACAGGTTGATTTCCATATGATGACAGCTAGATTTTGGATTGACAGGTTGAAGACAACATTCACTCTCCACGGAGATTTAAATTACATTGTGCAAGAGAACACAACCCTATTGGCTGTGAAGCTCTCAGTACAGATGTGGGAGAAAAGGAGATGTATAATTATGTATGCAAAGTGTTTAAAGGACCATTGTATAATGACAAAATATGAGTTTAGGGACATATTTAGACAGGGAAACATGGCATAAAGCTAACTCTGTTTTCATTTACTCAAATCTTCCAAACAGTCTCTGCAAAGGTCTGCCCCACAGCCCATACATACAATGTTCCTTCTGGTACTAGATGTACTAGCCACTTACAGATTGTCTCTCAGCATTATTTCAATAAATGTTGTTGAGAAACAGTCTGTAAGCACATCTCTTATTCTGCAGGGACTGTTTGGAAGCTTTGAGTAAGTGAAACAGAGCTTTTAAGCACCTGATGATGATTAGATGTGAAAATAAACACTAAGGTAACTTATTTTAATATTAAAAACATCCATATACCTTTAAAGCCTGAAAACATATTACTCCCTTGCTATTGAAGGAATGAGACACTCTTCTTGCATGCTATTTAGCTCATCTTTAAAATATTTATTTACAGTTTAACACAGGTAGTAAATAAAATATGCCTTGACTTAAGTATTTAACATAATGCCTGATGAATATTTCTACTGCATGTTCACTTACCATACTGATCCAGACCTCTCAGGAAGCTAGCAGGTTGGCATTTACAATATTTATTTTAACACACAAAAGGTATTTTAGGACTTGGTATTCCACAATTAGAAAGTCTAACAACAGCAATGTACAGAGAGTTCACATCTTTAATTGTATACTGTTAATGAATTAAAGACAAAGTTCCACATTAAAGGAATATAGAAGTTTCCTGGTTTTAAATGTTTCTTATCTAACAGACACCGGTTAACAGAAAATATGCTTTACATTGAAAACTTCAATAAACGTACACATTTATTTGCAGTAAACTGAAATCTGGATTTCCACACTCCCTTAGCTGCCTACGTCAGGAACCGTACTAGCCTATAGAAACACACATTCAGGTACGGTTTTTAACCCGTTACTCACCTAATGGCTGTATAGTGCTATTTGCCTGTTGGAACCAATGAAACGGAGAGAAAGAGAGATAACTGTGCTCAGCTATGTCTGTTCTGCCAAACATCACCGCACCCCACCAGCCCCTACCAAAACACTGCAGGGCAATTCAAATGAAAAAAAACTACAGTTGTTGATACATAGAATTAACTTCCAGTAGGAGTGGTAGGGGTGGAATGTGGTGCAGAGATTTGAATGTGCTGCCGAGACCGGGGTGGAATGTACTGCAGGGACTGGGGGGAAATGTGATGCATAGACTGGAGTACGCTGCAGGACTGGAATGTGCTGCACATACAAGTGGAAAATGTGCTGCAGAGACTGGAATGTACTGCAGAGACCGGGGAGGAATGTGCTGTTGGTACTGGGATGGAATGTGCTACAGAGACTGGAATGCGCTGCAGGGACTAGGGTGGAATGTTCTGCAGACTGAGACTGTGAGAATGTACTGCAGATACTGAGGTGGAATAAACTTCAAAGACTTGAGGTGTAATGTGCTACAGGCAATGTGAAAGGTGGGATGTGTTCCAAAGAGAGAGAGAGACTCTTATATGAAAATACACAGCACCTTCTTACATGGATATGTGCCAGACTATAAACCCCATGATGCATTGCTACAATGTTGCAGCTGCCTCTGATTGGCCAAAATTGATTATGAATCATTAGTGCTAAATTAGCTTGGATTTTCAGAGACTCTCAAAATCAACTGCCAGAAAATAGAAGAAATTTTGCTAACTTCAGGGTAAGTGTGATCATGTTTATTTTAGGACTTGCGACTTGCCCGTCAAAAATGGTGCTTATCGCGAACCCTGCAAAGAGCGAATTCACCGATCATTGCAGGCCTCGGACGACCCGAAAATCTTTTGTGCCCCGCAATGAGCGCCTTCAGCGCTTATTGCGAGCCTTTTTTCATGCAAAAATGTTTTCATACACTACTGATTCTCCTCTATCAGATACATTCATAATCCTGTAAAATTAAATATGCCTTTAATGCAAAACATGTATATAATTTCTTTACTAATTATTAACATTGTGACCTTATATTGTTTTTCTGTTTATCAATAAAAAATCTTAACAGGAAAATAGAAAAATAACATGGGATATAGTAAAATTAAAACTGTGGAAGTATAGTAAAATTAAAAACGTTAACGATGATTAAAATCGTACAAATGTCTTGTATACCTTGCAGAAAATAAAGCACATAAGCATGGTGTCCCAGGAATACTTTCTGTCACAGGTCTCTCCATTTTTGATATCCTCCATATTCATGTTTATATACTAACATTTTGACAACAGACTCAAGGCTGGCTTTATTTGTGATGTTAAGGATATAAAATGCTTCTGGGCTGGTCCCAGTAACTACCTCTTATTTCCCCATCACTATTCCCCTTATTTTTTATGTGATCTCACCCCCTTTGCTCACAATTGTGAACTAAAACTTAAAAGCATATTTAAATTTCCTGGATTATGAATACAACTGCTAGAAGATAATCAGTAGTGTCTGAAAAAAAAAATCCATGAAAAAATACCAAAATAAACATTAGCAAACTAACCCTGATGTTTGCTAAATCTCTTTAGTTTGCAAGGAGTTGCTTTTCAGAGTTAACACCCCTGCATATCCAAGCTAAAATTAGCATAAAATTCATAACTCGTTTTGGCTAATCACAGGCAGCGACTACATTTTAATGCAATCTGTGATAGTAGTTTGTGCAGGAAGGAATCATGGTATGTGTAGTTATCTGCAACAGGAAGAAGGAGGAGCCAGATACTGCTGTGTAAGATCTCTGCATTGAGCTACTGTTGGATTGAAGGTTAGTACACAGTTAAAAACCATACTCAAATGCAGTGTTTCTATTGGTAGGTTCACTGTGCCTATGTAAGCAGCTCTGGGGGTGTGGAAAACAAGTTTTATTTAATTAAAAAAAACGTTACTATTTATATAGAATGACTCAATATAATGTGTGTTTTTGTTATAAGCAACGTGTGTTAGATTAGAGAAAAAGTAAAAACAGGGAAACTTAGATATACTTTTAAGACTTACGTTCATTTTATATACAAGAGCAAACCAAGAAAAGAATAAGTATTTATTTAAAGTTCTGAGACTTGCCTAGATTGCAAGTTACTCCTCTATGACTGTGGAAAGCGGAAGTTAGCAAAATACACAACAATTGTGTTCATTTTCTGTCACTGCTACTTAGAATGGTGAGTTGATTGGGAGCCAGACTACAATTGCAGTTCTAAACTGTTGTAGTTACATTCATTTGTCTTTGTTTTTCAGCAGTTCACATTATCTAATATATATATATATATATATAGTGATGTTTTATGTGATATTACATAGACCTGTACAGTAATATTCAAATCTATATTATTAGTACAATAATGCTGAAAAAAAATTGGACTAATTAAACTGAAGATTTTGTGTAATCCAGATTTGTGGAATTTACAAATTAATACTTTTAATTTATGATTCATAATATCTGACAGTATATAAATAGTACATTTGTGTTAAAATTAGAATGTTTTTGAACAAGTTTTAAAAAAACTTGTTTCCTGCTCAAGATTCCGAGAAATACAGTTATTACACTGGGAGCCTGGGCAGGGACATGCAAACGTGCCCACAAAGGCTTTGTGCTTGTAATCCATAATCATTTTAAAATGGTTTTAGATTGGCAGAGCAAGGCATTTGTATGTCCCTGCCCAGGTTCCCAGAATTCCGTGGAATAACTGTATTTCTCAGAATTCTGAGCAGGAATCAAGTTTTTTTAACTTGTTTTAGAATTTCAAATGTGAACACAGATGTACTATTTATTTACTGTACTACTGTACAGTGGAGGGCTCTTTTGCCCACCATAAATTAAATGATTGTTATAATATCTGACAAAATAGTTACAGATTAGACCGTGCTATGTCTGTATGTTATGCAGAGATATTTCCACCTGTAAGTATACAGAGCAGCATAAAACTTAAACATGCCCCTGTCCTGAACATTTACAGCCTTATTAAATTGCGATTCGGCCAATTGAATAGGGCTCTATATAAGCACACAGCATATTTTTTTACATAAACTAAAACTTCTGTAAAAAAACATATGCCATGTGCTTAAAAAGAGCCCTATTCAATTGGCCGAATCACAATTTAATAAGTCTTTTAGTTTCCATTCTCATATTTGTTTCAGTGAAAGCCATTGATTTTCGCAGTGGTATTGGCCCCTCTTGCACTATTTTCTTGCCGTACACATTTTTTAAAGGGATTCTGTTGTCTAAGTAACGTTATCTTGAAAAACACCCTCTGGGTCTTAGCTTATTTAATTTTACTCATGGAGCAACGAAAGTATGCAAGAACTCACAATAAGGTTGCACGCACTTTCAATTGACTCAACACACACAGAAACTAATTTGCTTTTTATTCATAATAGAATACACCCTATGTTTTTGCATCCAGTGTCCCCCCAAGGCAAAAAGCAAGTAGACTTAAATAATGTGTGTAATGTAAAGTACGTGCACTTATTAATTGTATTCATGTATGTACATATGGGTCTACATATATGGCACATATGCATGCAATGTTTACTAATTATATTCTTGATGGAGTAGAGTTATAGATGTGCTTTGCATAACAAATTCTGGGACCACTAAATTGTAATATTTACAGCTTGCTCTTTTCAAGAACTTGACTTGATAACTTTAGAAGGAATAAAATAAGTAAGCACAGCCTTTAATGTCTAACTATTATATAAAATTGTTCGCTGTGCGGGAAGGTACCATTAGGGGATCAGATTACAAGAGATGATTTGGTAGCCCGGAAGGAACGTAGGACAAATACATATATTTCTCAATTATTTTAAAGAATGATTGTACTCCAGAGAAACAATTATGGGAATCATACCAGGAACCACGGTCAATCAGGTTACCAAAAACTATTACTGAGCCTATGAACTTGCTCACACTTCAGAAATTTATTTAAATATCAATATTTACTTCATTCACCTACAATTTAACTACTTTTGTAAATTTATAAAGTGTTTTGAATGTACCCCCTAAATTCATAGATGTACAAAACTAGGGGAAAAAATGCCATGCACTGAAGAGCTTACAATCTAAAGGCATTTGGGAAGAATGAGTGTAGGTACCTAAAAAAATTGTAAAGTAGTATAATAATAATAATAATAATTATAATAGAAATACATTTATATCTTCTGCCAGAAGGGAGTCAAAGGGCTAAGGAAAAATAACAGAGTTGTCACTTATAAGACCTGGGTGAAGAGCATGGTCTACAGTCTCTTTTTGAAACTGTCCAAATTAGGTGGTTTTCTGACTGAGCATGGTAGAGAGTTCCGTTTTTTGGGTGCTATATACATAAAACCTCGGGACCCTGGGGGTTGTGTAGAGTTTGTTAAGAAGGTTAATATATTTTCACCCGCAGATCTCAGAGCACTAGTTGGAACATAAGGAGTGAGGAGCTCCTTGAGGTAGCTGGGGCCTTCATTATTTAGAGCTTTGTATGTTAGTAGGCCCAGCTTGTATATACAGTATATGATCATTCACAGGTCGGCAGTGTAAGGCATGGAGGATATTGGTTATTTGGTAGGAACAAGGTTGCTTTGTTAATAATCTTGTAACAGCATTCTGTACCATCTGAAAATTATGTAGCATTTTTTTTGACCACCCTAAATAAAGGCAGTTACAATAGTCCAGGCATGACAATATAAACACATAAACGAAAGTAGGGAGGTCTTCTGAGAGTAGCAAGTGCTTTATCCTGGCTATGTTCTTTGGGTGGAAAAAAAAGGTTTCTATCATGGCTGATGTGTTAGTGTCAGACCACAATATTGAACAAAACCAAAGTTGTAAACGTGTTCAGATTTTAACAGATGGGAGTCCTCCAGCTGATGGCCCACTCCTATTTGGCCCAAGAAAGTTGCTGTCATCCAACAGGGACCAGAAGTATCTCTGTCTCAGTCATTTTCTACTCCATCTCCGAGCTCTTCTAGGCGTCTATTAGGGGCAATGGTCAGATGTTCTGCATCTGGATCACAGAAAAGACAAAGCTGTGTATCATAGACATAGCAGTGGTAGTTGAGGCCATGTCCTCTGATGATCCCTCCCCGTGGTAGCGGAGTATGTACCTGGAGAAACCATCTGCGACCTGTCAGTGAGGACAGATTTAAACCAGCTGAGGACAGTGCCACCAAGTCCACAGTAGTTCTTCAGATGATCTATTAATATTCCATGGTCCACTTTGTCAAATGCTGCTCGCAGCTGCCTTTGCGTGTTAACACGCAGGACGGCCAAGAATAGGCTACGTGGTGAGCATGATGAGCCCGTAACTGCTACTTGTTCATTTCAGCTATTAAATTGCAACGTGGTCACTCACGAGCAAGCACTTAACACGCAAATATAGCCCAAAAACCAACGTGTGCTTGAGAGCACCTGCAAGGAGGTTAAAGTACAATACGTAGCACTTATAATGCAAATAACATCACATTATAGTTATTATAAGGGAAAGTGATGTTAGGTCTTAGAATTAATAGCACATCATTCTCAAGCCAGCAAATCGGCACTGAAAAATACTTTATTTCATGTTTATATTTTGTGTTATATCGATCCCTGCAATCAATGTGTTAATACATATACTGTAACTCGCATGTAACAGAATATCATATTTACTGCTTTATTAATATTGCATTATATCTGGACTGTGGGTCCGATCGCAAACTGTAATTGAAGCCAATAGGACTTCGAAATCTAACCTCGCCTTTTTATGTGATGTAACACTAACCATCTCTTTTTCCATTGGCTCCATCTGAACCCGTAGCTACTCCGAAAACATATTACTCCCTTGCTATTGAAGGAATGAGACACTCTTCTTGCATGCTATTTAGCTCATCTTTAAAATATTTATTTACAGTTTAACACAGGTAGTAAATAAAATATGCCTTGACTTAAGTATTTAACATAATGCCTGATGAATATTTCTACTGCATGTTCACTTACCATACTGATCCAGACCTCTCAGGAAGCTAGCAGGTTGGCATTTACAATATTTATTTTAACACACAAAAGGTATTTTAGGACTTGGTATTCCACAATTAGAAAGTCTAACAACAGCAATGTACAGAGAGTTCACATCTTTAATTGTATACTGTTAATGAATTAAAGACAAAGTTCCACATTAAAGGAATATAGAAGTTTCCTGGTTTTAAATGTTTCTTATCTAACAGACACCGGTTAACAGAAAATATGCTTTACATTGAAAACTTCAATAAACGTACACATTTATTTGCAGTAAACTGAAATCTGGATTTCCACACTCCCTTAGCTGCCTACGTCAGGAACCGTACTAGCCTATAGAAACACACATTCAGGTACGGTTTTTAACCCGTTACTCACCTAATGGCTGTATAGTGCTATTTGCCTGTTGGAACCAATGAAACGGAGAGAAAGAGAGATAACTGTGCTCAGCTATGTCTGTTCTGCCAAACATCACCGCACCCCACCAGCCCCTACCAAAACACTGCAGGGCAATTCAAATGAAAAAAAACTACAGTTGTTGATACATAGAATTAACTTCCAGTAGGAGTGGTAGGGGTGGAATGTGGTGCAGAGATTTGAATGTGCTGCCGAGACCGGGGTGGAATGTACTGCAGGGACTGGGGGGAAATGTGATGCATAGACTGGAGTACGCTGCAGGACTGGAATGTGCTGCACATACAAGTGGAAAATGTGCTGCAGAGACTGGAATGTACTGCAGAGACCGGGGAGGAATGTGCTGTTGGTACTGGGATGGAATGTGCTACAGAGACTGGAATGCGCTGCAGGGACTAGGGTGGAATGTTCTGCAGACTGAGACTGTGAGAATGTACTGCAGATACTGAGGTGGAATAAACTTCAAAGACTTGAGGTGTAATGTGCTACAGGCAATGTGAAAGGTGGGATGTGTTCCAAAGAGAGAGAGAGACTCTTATATGAAAATACACAGCACCTTCTTACATGGATATGTGCCAGACTATAAACCCCATGATGCATTGCTACAATGTTGCAGCTGCCTCTGATTGGCCAAAATTGATTATGAATCATTAGTGCTAAATTAGCTTGGATTTTCAGAGACTCTCAAAATCAACTGCCAGAAAATAGAAGAAATTTTGCTAACTTCAGGGTAAGTGTGATCATGTTTATTTTAGGACTTGCGACTTGCCCGTCAAAAATGGTGCTTATCGCGAACCCTGCAAAGAGCGAATTCACCGATCATTGCAGGCCTCGGACGACCCGAAAATCTTTTGTGCCCCGCAATGAGCGCCTTCAGCGCTTATTGCGAGCCTTTTTTCATGCAAAAATGTTTTCATACACTACTGATTCTCCTCTATCAGATACATTCATAATCCTGTAAAATTAAATATGCCTTTAATGCAAAACATGTATATAATTTCTTTACTAATTATTAACATTGTGACCTTATATTGTTTTTCTGTTTATCAATAAAAAATCTTAACAGGAAAATAGAAAAATAACATGGGATATAGTAAAATTAAAACTGTGGAAGTATAGTAAAATTAAAAACGTTAACGATGATTAAAATCGTACAAATGTCTTGTATACCTTGCAGAAAATAAAGCACATAAGCATGGTGTCCCAGGAATACTTTCTGTCACAGGTCTCTCCATTTTTGATATCCTCCATATTCATGTTTATATACTAACATTTTGACAACAGACTCAAGGCTGGCTTTATTTGTGATGTTAAGGATATAAAATGCTTCTGGGCTGGTCCCAGTAACTACCTCTTATTTCCCCATCACTATTCCCCTTATTTTTTATGTGATCTCACCCCCTTTGCTCACAATTGTGAACTAAAACTTAAAAGCATATTTAAATTTCCTGGATTATGAATACAACTGCTAGAAGATAATCAGTAGTGTCTGAAAAAAAAAATCCATGAAAAAATACCAAAATAAACATTAGCAAACTAACCCTGATGTTTGCTAAATCTCTTTAGTTTGCAAGGAGTTGCTTTTCAGAGTTAACACCCCTGCATATCCAAGCTAAAATTAGCATAAAATTCATAACTCGTTTTGGCTAATCACAGGCAGCGACTACATTTTAATGCAATCTGTGATAGTAGTTTGTGCAGGAAGGAATCATGGTATGTGTAGTTATCTGCAACAGGAAGAAGGAGGAGCCAGATACTGCTGTGTAAGATCTCTGCATTGAGCTACTGTTGGATTGAAGGTTAGTACACAGTTAAAAACCATACTCAAATGCAGTGTTTCTATTGGTAGGTTCACTGTGCCTATGTAAGCAGCTCTGGGGGTGTGGAAAACAAGTTTTATTTAATTAAAAAAAACGTTACTATTTATATAGAATGACTCAATATAATGTGTGTTTTTGTTATAAGCAACGTGTGTTAGATTAGAGAAAAAGTAAAAACAGGGAAACTTAGATATACTTTTAAGACTTACGTTCATTTTATATACAAGAGCAAACCAAGAAAAGAATAAGTATTTATTTAAAGTTCTGAGACTTGCCTAGATTGCAAGTTACTCCTCTATGACTGTGGAAAGCGGAAGTTAGCAAAATACACAACAATTGTGTTCATTTTCTGTCACTGCTACTTAGAATGGTGAGTTGATTGGGAGCCAGACTACAATTGCAGTTCTAAACTGTTGTAGTTACATTCATTTGTCTTTGTTTTTCAGCAGTTCACATTATCTAATATATATATATATATATAGTGATGTTTTATGTGATATTACATAGACCTGTACAGTAATATTCAAATCTATATTATTAGTACAATAATGCTGAAAAAAAATTGGACTAATTAAACTGAAGATTTTGTGTAATCCAGATTTGTGGAATTTACAAATTAATACTTTTAATTTATGATTCATAATATCTGACAGTATATAAATAGTACATTTGTGTTAAAATTAGAATGTTTTTGAACAAGTTTTAAAAAAACTTGTTTCCTGCTCAAGATTCCGAGAAATACAGTTATTACACTGGGAGCCTGGGCAGGGACATGCAAACGTGCCCACAAAGGCTTTGTGCTTGTAATCCATAATCATTTTAAAATGGTTTTAGATTGGCAGAGCAAGGCATTTGTATGTCCCTGCCCAGGTTCCCAGAATTCCGTGGAATAACTGTATTTCTCAGAATTCTGAGCAGGAATCAAGTTTTTTTAACTTGTTTTAGAATTTCAAATGTGAACACAGATGTACTATTTATTTACTGTACTACTGTACAGTGGAGGGCTCTTTTGCCCACCATAAATTAAATGATTGTTATAATATCTGACAAAATAGTTACAGATTAGACCGTGCTATGTCTGTATGTTATGCAGAGATATTTCCACCTGTAAGTATACAGAGCAGCATAAAACTTAAACATGCCCCTGTCCTGAACATTTACAGCCTTATTAAATTGCGATTCGGCCAATTGAATAGGGCTCTATATAAGCACACAGCATATTTTTTTACATAAACTAAAACTTCTGTAAAAAAACATATGCCATGTGCTTAAAAAGAGCCCTATTCAATTGGCCGAATCACAATTTAATAAGTCTTTTAGTTTCCATTCTCATATTTGTTTCAGTGAAAGCCATTGATTTTCGCAGTGGTATTGGCCCCTCTTGCACTATTTTCTTGCCGTACACATTTTTTAAAGGGATTCTGTTGTCTAAGTAACGTTATCTTGAAAAACACCCTCTGGGTCTTAGCTTATTTAATTTTACTCATGGAGCAACGAAAGTATGCAAGAACTCACAATAAGGTTGCACGCACTTTCAATTGACTCAACACACACAGAAACTAATTTGCTTTTTATTCATAATAGAATACACCCTATGTTTTTGCATCCAGTGTCCCCCCAAGGCAAAAAGCAAGTAGACTTAAATAATGTGTGTAATGTAAAGTACATGCACTTATTAATTGTATTCATGTATGTACATATGGGTCTACATATATGGCACATATGCATGCAATGTTTACTAATTATATTCTTGATGGAGTAGAGTTATAGATGTGCTTTGCATAACAAATTCTGGGACCACTAAATTGTAATATTTACAGCTTGCTCTTTTCAAGAACTTGACTTGATAACTTTAGAAGGAATAAAATAAGTAAGCACAGCCTTTAATGTCTAACTATTATATAAAATTGTTCGCTGTGCGGGAAGGTACCATTAGGGGATCAGATTACAAGAGATGATTTGGTAGCCCGGAAGGAACGTAGGACAAATACATATATTTCTCAATTATTTTAAAGAATGATTGTACTCCAGAGAAACAATTATGGGAATCATACCAGGAACCACGGTCAATCAGGTTACCAAAAACTATTACTGAGCCTATGAACTTGCTCACACTTCAGAAATTTATTTAAATATCAATATTTACTTCATTCACCTACAATTTAACTACTTTTGTAAATTTATAAAGTGTTTTGAATGTACCCCCTAAATTCATAGATGTACAAAACTAGGGGAAAAAATGCCATGCACTGAAGAGCTTACAATCTAAAGGCATTTGGGAAGAATGAGTGTAGGTACCTAAAAAAATTGTAAAGTAGTATAATAATAATAATAATAATTATAATAGAAATACATTTATATCTTCTGCCAGAAGGGAGTCAAAGGGCTAAGGAAAAATAACAGAGTTGTCACTTATAAGACCTGGGTGAAGAGCATGGTCTACAGTCTCTTTTTGAAACTGTCCAAATTAGGTGGTTTTCTGACTGAGCATGGTAGAGAGTTCCGTTTTTTGGGTGCTATATACATAAAACCTCGGGACCCTGGGGGTTGTGTAGAGTTTGTTAAGAAGGTTAATGTATTTTCACCCGCAGATCTCAGAGCACTAGTTGGAACATAAGGAGTGAGGAGCTCCTTGAGGTAGCTGGGGCCTTCATTATTTAGAGCTTTGTATGTTAGTAGGCCCAGCTTGTATATACAGTATATGATCATTCACAGGTCGGCAGTGTAAGGCATGGAGGATATTGGTTATTTGGTAGGAACAAGGTTGCTTTGTTAATAATCTTGTAACAGCATTCTGTACCATCTGAAAATTATGTAGCATTTTTTTTGACCACCCTAAATAAAGGCAGTTACAATAGTCCAGGCATGACAATATAAACACATAAACGAAAGTAGGGAGGTCTTCTGAGAGTAGCAAGTGCTTTATCCTGGCTATGTTCTTTGGGTGGAAAAAAAAGGTTTCTATCATGGCTGATGTGTTAGTGTCAGACCACAATATTGAACAAAACCAAAGTTGTAAACGTGTTCAGATTTTAACAGATGGGAGTCCTCCAGCTGATGGCCCACTCCTATTTGGCCCAAGAAAGTTGCTGTCATCCAACAGGGACCAGAAGTATCTCTGTCTCAGTCATTTTCTACTCCATCTCCGAGCTCTTCTAGGCGTCTATTAGGGGCAATGGTCAGATGTTCTGCATCTGGATCACAGAAAAGACAAAGCTGTGTATCATAGACATAGCAGTGGTAGTTGAGGCCATGTCCTCTGATGATCCCTCCCCGTGGTAGCGGAGTATGTACCTGGAGAAACCATCTGCGACCTGTCAGTGAGGACAGATTTAAACCAGCTGAGGACAGTGCCACCAAGTCCACAGTAGTTCTTCAGATGATCTATTAATATTCCATGGTCCACTTTGTCAAATGCTGCTCGCAGCTGCCTTTGCGTGTTAACACGCAGGACGGCCAAGAATAGGCTACGTGGTGAGCATGATGAGCCCGTAACTGCTACTTGTTCAATTCAGCTATTAAATTGCAACGTGGTCACTCACGAGCAAGCACTTAACACGCAAATATAGCCCAAAAACCAACGTGTGCTTGAGAGCACCTGCAAGGAGGTTAAAGTACAATACGTAGCACTTATAATGCAAATAACATCACATTATAGTTATTATAAGGGAAAGTGATGTTAGGTCTTAGAATTAATAGCACATCATTCTCAAGCCAGCAAATCGGCACTGAAAAATACTTTATTTCATGTTTATATTTTGTGTTATATCGATCCCTGCAATCAATGTGTTAATACATATACTGTAACTCGCATGTAACAGAATATCATATTTACTGCTTTATTAATATTGCATTATATCTGGACTGTGGGTCCGATCGCAAACTGTAATTGAAGCCAATAGGACTTCGAAATCTAACCTCGCCTTTTTATGTGATGTAACACTAACCATCTCTTTTTCCATTGGCTCCATCTGAACCCGTAGCTACTCCGAAATAGCCTCTCTCGCTTATAGCTCCCAACCCATTCTAATTTAATAGCGACGTAAAAGCGACAAATTTGAAGCACGCAGCCCTTACGTGCTACACGTTGGACTTACGAGGCTGGAATTTAATAGGTCACATTTCTTAAGCCCAAGGATGTCTTGAACAATATTGCCACTCCTCCTGTCATGGTCAGCGAAGAACTGAATATTGTGGTGGTACATCAACTTCTAAGATGGGTGGTGAGTTTTCATGTTGCCAAGTCTCTGTAATAATTGCTAAATGTGATGATTTAATCAGGTCTTCAGTAACAGCTGTCATGTTTTAATGGACAATGAATTATAATTATTAGTATTATCATCACTTTGTCCCAAGTTCCTTGTGACCTGTTTATTTAAATTGCAGTGATTTTGCTTGAGACATAGGCTGACTGAACATGCTGCCATGGTAGCAGGAGAAGCTTGTTATCTTCATCTGCAAAAGACAGCCAGGAGACCTACCCACAGACAACACTGTTTCTCGTTTACTGACGCTCATCAGTGTGGGCCTGGTTCTTGGTTTGTGCAGTAGATTTTTGTAGAGAGTAGTTCAGGTAGGTCTCCTGGCTTGTGCATAGTCCATCCTGTGCTTTGCTTAAAGCTGTGTAATACAGCAAGAATATGCCTAAAAGGAGCCAAGTATATAGTGGTTCTGGATTAATAGAGTAAGAAGACATTGTGCTCTCATTTGCATATCCCCACCCAGTTTTGCAGAGTTCAGTGCAACAACTGTATTTCTCAGAGACTTGAGCAGGAAATAAGTTTATGAACTTATTTTCTAGACATTTGGGTGTAATCACAAATGTACTAATAATATTATATATATACAGTATATATACAGTATATATATATATATATATATATATATATATATATATATATATATATATATATACCTCCCTCATTGCAGAGTTTTATTCTTTTATTTATTATGGGATTCATATTCAACTGTAGTTTATAACAGAATGGCACAATCATAAAACAAAACATGACAACAAAGAAAAAAAATTAATGACCATGTTCAAAAGTTTGCATACCCTTATTTCTTAATACTGTGTATTGCCTCCTTTAGCGTCAATGACAGTGTGCAGTCTTTTGTAATAGTTGTCTATGAGATCCCTAATTCTTGCAGGTGGTATAGCTGCCCATTTGTCTTGGCAAAATGCCTCCAGGTCATGCAAAGTCTTTGGTTGTCTTGCAAATACTGCACATTTGACATCTCCCCAGAGTGGCTTGATAATAATAAGGTCAGGAGACTGTGATGGCCACTCCACAACCTTCACCTTTTTCTGCTGTAACCACTGGAGGGTCAACTTGGCCTTGTGCTTAGGGTCATTGTCACGCTGGAAAGTCCAAGAGCATCGCATGCGCAGCCTTCGTGCAGAAGGATTCAAATTGTCTGCCAGTATTTTCTGATAGCAGGCTGCATTCATCTTGCCATCAATTTTCACAAGATTCCCTGTGCCTTTAGAGCTCATCCCACCAAAAAAAACACCGGTGTAGGCCTTGTTGACCCCTCTCCAAACATAGCACTTATGGTTGTGACCATAAAGCTCTATTTTGGTCTCGTCACTCCAAATTAAAGTGTGCCAGAAGCTGTGAGGCGTGTCAAGCTGTTGTCGGACATATTGTTACCAGGCTTTTTTGTGGCTTTGGCGTAGTAGAGGCTTCTTTCTGGCATCTCGACCATGCAGCTCATTTTTGTTCAAGCACCGTCATATTGTGTTCCTTGAAACAACCACACCCTCTTTTTCCAGAGCAGTCTGTATATCTCCTGAGGTTACCTGTGGGTTTTTCTTTGTATTTCGAACAATTCTTCTGGCAGTTGTGTCTGAAATATTTCTTGGTCTACCTGACCTTGGCTTGGTATCAAGAGATCCCTGAATTTCCCACTTCTTAATAAATGTTTGCACAGTACTGACTGGCATTTTCAAGACTTTGTATATCTTTTTATACCCTTTTCCATCTTTATGAAGTTCCATTACCTTGTTACGCAGATCTTATGACAGTTATTTTCTGCTCCCCATGGCTCAGTACCTAGCCTGCTCAGTGCATCCACATGAGAGCTAACAAACTACATTGACTATTTATACACAGACACTAATTGCTATTTAAAAAGCCACCGGTGCGGGAAATTAACCTTTAATTGTCATTTAAACTTGAGTGTGTCACCTTGTTTGCCTGTAACACATGCCAAACATTAAAGGGTATGTAAACTTGTTATCAGGGCCATTTGGGTGATTTTTGTTATCATTATGATTTAAAAAGGAGCCAAACAACTATGTGATAATAAATGGCTTCATATGATCACTATCCTTCAATAAAATATTTTGTTTTGCATGATCAGTCATATTTTCAAAAGAAATGGCAAAATTTCACAATTTCTGCCTGGGTATGCAAACTTTTGAGCACAACTATATATTTATATATTTATATATATATATATATATATATATATATATATATACATATATATATATATATATATATATATATATATATATATATATATATTTGTGGGCACATTTGCATGTCCCAGCTCAGATTCCTGGAATGCAGTGTAATAACTGTTTTTCTTCTGAGCTGGAAACAGTTTTTTTTAACTTGCTTAAGACATTCAAATGTGAACACGTGTACTATTTATTTACTGTACGTTGGAGGGCTTCTATCTCTCTTTTGCTCACCATATATTAAATGATTGTTGTGGTCCAGAACACAAGCTGAGATCCCGCTCCATGCTGATGATAGCCAGTAAGCTTGAAACAGCTGTACATGGATAGGATTCTCAGCTTATGTAAAATCCAGCCTTGGCATTGCATTAAAGCTGTGTAATACAGCAGGCATAAGCTTAAAGGAAGCCATGCTTGAAAATGGCTTTAGATTGAAGAGCGAGGCATTTGTGGGAACATTTGCATGTCCCAGCTCAGCTTCCCAGAATGCAGTGTAATAATTGGTTTTCTCAGAATTCTGAGCTGGAATCCGTTTTTTTTTAACTTGCTTAAGACATTCAAACGTGAACACAGATGTATGATTTATTTGCTATATATATTAGCGACTTGCCCGTCAAAAAATGATGGCAATAAAATTGTAAGGCAGGTAATGCTGTTTGCCACAGAGAGTAAGAGTTTTGGTGGTCTGAGATCCTTCGGTGCTCATTGCGAGCCTCGCGCTGAGCACCTTTGGCGCTCATCTCGTGGCTCACAATTAGCGCCTTTGGCGCACATTGCAAACCTCTGGGGTTGGTGTATTTTTTGTTATCATAGGCACTTTTGCTCTTATTGTAAGGTCCTTGCTGATCTCCTTTTGGCGCTTATTGCAAGGCTCTCCCCTGGTGTACTTTGTGTTCTATGAGCACTGTTGAAGTTCTTTGTGGTTGTTTGCGATACTGTGGTGTTTTTTTTTGTTTGTTTTGTGTATATATATTTTTTTATGCTAATTAATTAATTAATTAAATCATAAATTAATATACTTTACCTATTTGTAATTAATATATGCAGCAAGCAATGTGCTGAAGAGCTAACAATCTGTTTTGATGTTTCTGCAGCATATAATGTAGGTTTGCAGTGTTGTTGAGCTGAGGTGTAAGTGTCAGCAATGTGTGCAGTGTGTAGTGTAAATATACTGCGTGCGCGAGGGGAAGCCGTTTGTGTAGCTGTGTACTTCCGCATTCTGTAAGTTAGTGTTGTGAAATGGCGGCAAATGTGTATGTGGTAGGCGGGTTTGTATGATTTAGCGTCCTAGCTTATGGTGTATGTTGTAGGTCGTACAGGTTTTTGTAAAAGTGTTATCTGCTTGGCGGTGTTTTGCGGCTTTAGGGGTCGTGTAGCCTCGTTTTCAGGTTTTTTCGATAGCCATTTTTTCCCAGACGTCCTGGGTGTCCCCCCTTGCTGTGGGTAAGGTTTTTATTTTTGTTTTTTTGGGGGGTTTTTTCTTTTGGGGTTTTTCTAAGTCCCGCGGGTCGTATTTTTTTGTGTAAGTCCGTAGTTAGTCATTGCGTGTTTGGTGTTTTGTTTCAAAGTCCTGCTTCTGTGGGCGTTTGTAACTGCTTGTGAGGCGCCGTAGAGTCTTCGGCTCATTGCAGCTGACGTGGAAGCATCCACCTCAGCAAATGTGGCCCCTCGCTTCGCGAAGGTCTGCATTTGCGGTCCCAAAGTCATAGGCGCTTTGGCACTCCTTAGCAGCAACTGCGATGGGCTCGCTATGTATATATATGTGATATTTATACTGTATATATATCAGACGAAAAAGAGGAAAGAAAAAAAGGGCAACTAATTATAAAGCTCGATATAGATAAGAGACTGCATAACTCTCAATATAAACAAGAGAAATTGGAAAGAGAGATATCAAGGATACAATTTATTAAATGGGGACTAACATGAGAAAGCCAAATTAGCCATAGAATGGCTTTGGATGTAAAAAACATCACTAATGTGGCCAAACCATTCAAATCACAGCCAAATCAATTGCAACTAGCATTACTGCCTGACAAACACCTAAAATGTAACTTTTAATCATAAAATATCTATAAACCAAAAAAGGAAACAAAAAATAAATATATTAAAATAAAGGAGGTTGATGTGCAACACGGTGGAGAACCTGTCGTGGTGGTAGCATTAAATGGTATCAATACCGAGAGTGTACCTGTCAGTTGCAGCGATCATTAACCATATAAGAATCACTATTATATCATAAAGGAAGCAGTCAATATTATATAGTAATACAACTTAGATATTGAACAATGCACACTTCAATATGCTGCACAGTCAGTGCTTGGACATATTCATGAGTGCAATACAACAATCCAATTACTACAAAAGGTAGCTATAAACAACTTATACAGCAAATGTGATATTAATTATGGTGTTAATATAGGTTATAACTGCATGCATACATTTTCAGCACTATAAGGAAAAAATTGTGTTAATAACAAATGTTGAATATAACATCTCCCATGGGAGACAAACCCTTATTTAATATATATCTTGATTTACCAAGCACTATTGCCAAAGTTACCATAGTAATATCAACTGCTACATATACCCATAAATGGCAGTGTCATCCAGTTACGGCCAAAAAGACTAAGGCCCTCATTCAATTGCAATTTGGCCAATTGAATAGGGCGCTAAAAAAGCACATAACATATACTTTTTAAAGAAGTGTTTAGTTAGTAAACATCTATCCAAAAGCAAGGTTTTCACTAACTAAAAACTTATTTGAAAAAAATATGTTATGTGCTTATTTAGAGCCCTATTCAATTGGCCAAATTGCAATTGAATGAGGGCCTAAGTATGTATGGAATAAACTTCACTGTAAATACTGCCCATTATCAAAGGATCTATACACATATATAAGATTCCCCTATAAATGTCCGCTGCCCACAGCCAGGAAACTTACCTCCACATGAGCCCCATCCCCATCATACCTTCAACACACATGCTCTCTCCTTGGCGTCTGATGTCACTCGTCAGTGACGCTCAGCTCGTCCTTTTGAACACCAAAGACTTGTGCATGCTCAGTTTACAATTCGTGCATGCGCAATACCGCCAATGCGCATTTTGCGAGTGAGTTGCTTTCTCATTTGCCTGCCCTCCTTAAGTACTAGACCAATACATGCACCTAGTTAACCCTTTATATGTACATCACTGATAAAGTTACAAAAATACACGTCAAAACTTTACTGTCTCATCATAACTCAACAACTATAAGCAGGTTGCAGATGTGAGTGTGTATCTTCCAAATACAACTAATTAGCCAATCATCACAAAATAGGATAAGGAGCATACATAAATTCTACTTGTAAAGTTATAATAGTAAGGCAAAACTGATAGTATTCCTAACAAAGAATAAGTTGGAACAAGATGGATGATAAATTATCATCCACAAATAATTGTAAGGTGAAAACATGAGAAATGGGTACAATGATGTTAAACTAATTAGTGTCATTCATGGTTGTCACAAATGATGTGTTAAACAAACTGTGAAATTAATGTTTTCATTCAGTCCATTGGGAGCCATGGTATTTTAGTAGGAAAATCCACCTACTCTCTGCTCGTATAAGAGCATTTTCTAAGTTCCCTCCACGAATTCCCAATGTTATTAGTTGCACCATGCAGCATTTTTTCTTTCCTTTTTTGGTTTATAGATATTATTTAATAAAAGTTACATTTTAATTGTTTGTCCGGCAGTAATGCATATTGCAATTGATATATTTATCAAGTCGGCTGTGATTTGAATGGTTTGGCCACATTAGCGATGTTTTGTACATACTATGGCCATTCTATGAGCTGATTTGGCTTTCTCATGTTAGTTCCCATTTAATAAATTGTATCCTTGATATCTCTCTTTCCAATTTTTCTTGTTTATATTTAGAGTTATGCAGTCTCTTATCTATATCGAGCTTTATAATTAGTTGCCCTTTTTTTCTTTCCTCTTTTTCGTCTGATATACTATAGCAACTATAAAGTTCAATATTGAGAGTATTATCCTACATTTTTATATACATACTGTATATATATAGTTCACCACAACAATCATTTAATATATGGTGAGCAAAAGAGCGATAGAAGCCCTCCAACGTACAGAAAATAAATAGTACATCTGTGTTCACATTTGAATGTCTAAAACAAGCTAAAAAACCTGCTTCCAGCTCAGAATTCCAAGAAATACAGTTATTACACTGCATTCTGGGAAGCTGAGCAGGGACATGAAAATGTGTCCACAAATGCATCACTCTTCAATCCATAGCCCATTTTAAACATGGCTTTCTTTAAGCTTATGCCTGCGGTATTACACAGTTTTTATGCAAAGCCAAGGTTGGATTATACACAAGCTGGGAATCCTATCATCGTACAGCTGTTTCAAGCTTACTGGCTATCATCAGCGTGTGTGTGTACTGTATTAGTTGGAACGGGGGGTCCCAGTGCAAAAAAAATGTTGTGCCCATTAATCCACCCTCTGGGGGGTCCAAAATTGCACCAGGGCTACAACCCTCTCCCCCTGTCTTCCATTGGCCTCACCAGTTACAGTGCATGTATGCCTCCCCTGCATGCATGATGTGAGGCCCCGGCAGGGAATCCTGAAGTTGTGCAGGAAGGAGAGGAATACATTCACAGCTGCTGGTGAGGCTAATGGAACCCGGATGGGGTAGTAGGGGGTGATTGGGCGATCCGGGGTGATAGGGGCAAGAGGGGCCCGTGTGGGGGGCAGCATGGAAGGGGACAGGGCACCGGTGCATTGCACTGGGTGCCAGCGGTAGTTCTGACCCTGCCTGTGGTTGAGATTATATTGAATTCTTAGGGTTAAGGAGTTCTAGCAGTGGGTGAAAGAAGGAAGCATTTGAATTAGTTTTGGGTGTGTTTTATTACAGCAGTTTTTCTTTAATACACTGACCACTTTATTTTTAGCTGCTTTTGCTAATCTCATTGATAGGAAGAAATGTTACAAAAACCCTATAAAGTTAAATTATATCTGTGTAAATCATTCCTAATTGGATATAGTGAACTTGTGAGTTTGTCGTTGGTACTTTACATTCCTGCAGTAAAACTTTCCTTATGATATTTAACATTTGTACCCTGGAGGTCAGCTCTAGGGGTCATTGATTGCACACTGAGGTGCGCCCCAAATAACTACAAATTATTTGCTAACCCAATTGAGATACAATCTCATTCTCTCTGCTGCATTCAAACAACCTGCAGGAACATAAACTACTCCCAGACACAACCTGCCTCAGAATCAATAACCAAATGAGAAGAGTTAGAAAGAGAAAGCTGGAGTGTGCATATAAATAGATCAGAAGGCATCTCCTTGTCGTGTCTGTCTGTACACCATCGCAGCGGCCTCCAAGACAGTCTTCCTGCTCTTTCTGTCTGTACATCATCACAGGGGCCTCCAAGGCAGTCTTCCTGTCTGTATACCTTCACTCGGCTCTCCAATGCTGTCTTCCTGTCCTGCCTGTACACATTCACTGTTCCTTCAAGGCAGTCTCCCTGTCATGTACTGCCTGTACACATTCAAAGTTCCTTCAAGGCAGTCTCCCTGTCCATTCTGTATGTCTGTGCACATTCACTGGGGCCTCCAAGGCAGCCTACCTATCCTGTCTGTCTGTAGATCTTCAATGGTTCCTTCAATGCAGTCTCTCTGTCCTGTCTGGTCCTGTCTGTCTGTACACCTTCACTGTTTCCTCCAAGGCAGCCTCTCGGTCCTGTCTGTCTGTAGATCTTCAATGGTTCCTTCAATACAGTCTCTCTGTCCTGTCTGGTCCCGTCTGTCTGTACACCTACACTGTTTCCTCCAAGGCAGTCTCCCTGTCCTGTACACCATCGCTGGGGCCTCCAAGGCAGTCTCCCTGTCCTGTCTGTTTGTAAACCTTTACTGCGGCCTCCAGAGTAGTCTGTCTATATACCTTTATTGGGGCCTCTAAGGCAGCCCCCCTTATGTCACATAAGGCTCATATTGCAAAACTTAAAACAAAAAAGGAAAGAGAAAATACACTTAAATAAACATAGTGACAACTTCTAAGAGATCAGAGACAGAAATAGATAGAAGGCAGTAAGTGTCAGGTACTCAAATAATTTGTAGTCATAATATTAAAATAACAACTTATTGTCAGATATTAAAACAGAAAATTACAACGTTTAAAATTCATTAAAATACAAAAATGCAGTCCCACAGCAGAAACAAATTGAACAATAAAGCAGGATGATCAATCTATATAACAATAGTATCTAATAGACGATAGTTACAGCCACATAGTAAGTTCAGACATGTTTGATGCAGTAAAAATAACTATAACAATACTAGTGACATACCCGTCAAAAATTACGTCAATAAAATTGTAAGGCAGGTAGTGCTGTTTGCCACACAATGTAAGGCTTTTGGTCCCGCTTATTTTTTTTTTTTATATAGATATATTTTTTCATGATAATTAATTAATTAATTACTTAACTAATAAATTATTATACTTTACCTATTTATAATTAATATATCCAGCAATCAATATCCTGAAGAGCTAACAATCTGTTTTGATTTTCCTGCAGCATACAATGTACATTTGGACTGTTGCTGACCTGAGGTGTAAGTGTCAGCAATGTGTGAAGTGTGCAGTGTAAATAGGCTGCATGTGCGAGGCCAAACCGTTTGTTTAGTTGTGTAAATCGCCATTTTAGAATGGTAATGTTATTAGTTGCAAGTTAGTGTTGTAAAATGGTGGCGATTGTCTATTTGTTACGCGGGTGTGGATAATTTTCCGTGTTTCCTAATAGTGTATTTTGTATGGGTATACGTCTTATGTGCTTGGCATTGTTTTGCATGGTTAGGGTCGTGTAGCTTCGTTTTAATAATTTTTTTGCCGCCACTTTTTTTCTTGCTTACCCGATCTTCAAGTGACGAAAATGCTTAAAATCGTCTTAAATTCGCGTGCAAGCTCACTCCCAAATGTCCTGGCTGTCCCCCCGTGCTCTGTGTGAGTTTTTTTTTAATGTTGTTTTTGTGATTTTGCTTTATTTTTGTTGTTTTTCGATGTACGCTTTGTGAGGCTTGCAGTGCAATGGGCATGCTTCGCTTTGCGAGAGGCGCAAAAGCGTGACCAACATCGCAAACGTTACATACACTGATAACTATATATGTGATACCATAATGAACCTCAGTAAATAGTAAATGTGGTCCAATTAACAGCCACAATTGGTCTAAGTAATAAGGTACTAGATCATATACCTAGGCAATATGAGTTGACATACTGTAAATACCAAATACACATACAGTGATATTGGACTTACAATCCTAAAAATATTTTAAAAAGTGCTTTGTGCTATACCAATGAATAATTCAGAATAAAGTGCTGTTAGATATAACATATATATACTCTTAATATGCCTAAATAGATACTACAGAAAAGCCCAATACATTACTACAATTAAGCTAACAAATAAGGAGCTTATTAATCTCTCACAATATACTGTAGTGCATCCCGTTGTATATACAAATGATACCGTAATATTAGAAATACATTCGCCAGAAGCCTGTAAAGAAAAGTGATTAGTGCTATGGCTGCAAATAACACAAAGTAAGAAACTACCAAATACAATGTACATACAGGTATACCCCGCTTAGCGCTACCCCGTATAGCGCTGATTCGCAATATTGCTGATTAGCTATAGCGCTGTTTTTGTTTCCTGCGCTCGCAGAGCACTAAACCCTGCTATAGCGCAGTTTTTTTTCCTTGTGGGACCTCGCTTACCCCTCTGCTTCGCTCTGCTTCTCCATATTGCTCTTTTTTCCATCTGCCTACCTTCACCATCCGCACTATCCTCAAGAACAAAGATAAGATCCAGCACTGCTTCCTCGGTCAATAGATCACCCGCTCCAGGTCCTACGCCCTTGAGGAGATGGAGAAGAGGCTGTCCATCTGGATAGATAATGAGCTGGAGCGTAATATGCCTCTCAGCCAGGCCATCGTGATGGAGAAGGCGAAGAGCATTTACGCCCACATCCAGAGTCAATATCCAGATATGACGGGGAGTTTCGCAGCAAGAAGAGGTTTGTTTGAGCTCTTTAAGAAAAGGTACAACCTCTACAATATTAAGATCACTGGTGAAGCGACAAGTGTGGACACCGAGGCTGCTGCGGCCTTTCCAGCCTCTTCCAAGGACGTGGTGGACGAGGGAGCTATCCACTGTAGTTTGTCTTCAATGTGAATGAGACTGGGCTCTTCTGGAAGTGGATTCCAAGCCGCACGTTCATCTCCAGGGAGCAGATGAGAGCACCGGGCATTAAAGCGACGGAAGACAGGCTGACCCTTTTTGTGGATTTTATTGCCAGCGGTGACTTCTGTATAAAGCTATTGCTAATCTACCATTTCCAGACACCTAGGGCAATGAGGGGCATTAGCAAGTCCAGATTGCCAGTCATTAGGAAGGCAAACAGGAAGGCATGGATCACCCGTGATATTTTTAGCAAGTGGTTCACTGACCATTTTTGCCCTTCCGTGCACCGTTATTGTCGGCGCAAGGGATTGGAAGAGAAAGCACTGCTCATCATGGACAATGCGCCAAGCCACCCGACTAACTTGGCTGAGCTGCCAACTGCATTCCTGTGGAGATCCTGTTCCTGCCGCCCAACACAACTTCGCTCATCCAGCCGATGGACCAGGGGGTGATTGTCACCTTCAAGGCGTACTATCTCCGCCGCACATTCCGCCAGCTGATTGAACACACTGACCACCAGGACAAGCAATCAATGTTGGACTTATGGAAGCAGTACCACATCATGAAGGCTGTCTCAAACATTGATCTCTACTGGAAGGAGGTAACCCAGTGGTGCCTCAAGGCTGTGTGGAGAAAGATCTGGTGAGAGCTGTGTGAGCATGTGCAACTCCCAGAGCCCATTATAGTGGAGATAGTGGACCTGGTGACCACGGCTGGACTGGGAGACACAGATTCCCAGGACATTGAGCATTTAGTCCAGGCTTCATGTGAGAGCCTCATCAATGAGGACCTTGAAGAACTGGCCGAACAGGGCACACAGTAATCTCAGGACACCAGCGACTAGGACACTGAGCCTCCAAAAGAACTTTCCTCAGAGCTCCTGAACAGGACATTGCATCAGGTCAATGACATAATGGATGAGCTGGTGGCCAATGATGCTGATGCAACTAGGAGCAGGAATGCAAGGCGCATAGTGTTGGGAGGGTTATCTTGCTACCAGAATCTGCTGGATAGCCGCAAGAAACAGCGCCAAATGACCCTTGACCAATTTGTGGCCAAAAAACTGAGGCAGGATGATGACCCTGGAGCCTCCACATCCACCAGTTAAAGTGGACTGTTTATATAATTTTGTACTGTTTCTTTAATTCATTGGGTGCAAAACCCTTGGTTTATTTTGCTTTCTATTTATGCTGCTGTGTGCAGATCACAGCAAGTAAAAAAGTTTTAAAGGTCTATTGGTGTTGTGTCTTTTTTCAAAGTCGTTTTCCTATTCCTATCTTCCCCATGTTAAACTGCCCCGTTTAGCGCTGGGTATTCCAGTATATAGTAACAACAGTCCAATAAATTGGTTCTACAAAGTTGAAGACTCTTCTTCTGATTAATATAATTCTGATGATTAGAAAAGCAGGGGACGAGGGGCCGCATTTGCGGAAGGTGGAGGCTCCAAAGTCAGCTGCAATGAGCCAAAGGGGCCACATTTGTGGAGGTGGAGGCCTCACAAGCGGTTACAAACACACACACGCGGCACTTTAACAAAATATATCTAACACGCAATCACTATATACAGACACAAAATAATACGAACCGTGGGTCTTAGAACGCAAAATGTATGGACTTAGTCTAAAAAAAATACAAGACGCGGGACTTAGAAAAAACCCATAACGAACTCGCAAAAATATGACCTTAACAGCCAAACCGTGCGCACCTGAAAACATTAAAAACACAATAAATACACACAAAAAACACATAAAAAGCTTACCCACAGCAAGGGGGGGGGGGGGGGGGGAGCACCCAGGTTATCAAGATGGACAAAGTTTGAATTAAATATCTAGAAACTCTTTTTTACATACCGGAATAAACTACTCGTCCATCAAAAATATGACATCCTATCTTTACATTAAATGGGTATGTTAAATAGTATTAATAGATATGGTGATTCTATTCACATATATAGATTTAGACATATGGTCTAAAGAATCAGGAAAGATACAAGGTCAATATAGTGACAGATACTATCACAAATATAGCTAAGGCCTCTGAAAGTACACCTTCTAAGTGGAACATCTGGAGGAAACAAGAATCAAAATTGTGACTATTGGTTATCAAGATGGACAAAATTTGAATTAAATATCTAGAAACTCTTTTTTTAAATACCAGAATATACTACTCGTCCATCAAAAATATGGCATCCTATCTTTACACTAAATGAGTATGTTAAATAGTATTAATAGATATGGTGATCTTATTCACAGATCACCATATATATGGTCTTAAAAATCAGGAAAGATACAATAGGTAACTGACGCGATCAATATAGTGAGAAATACTATCACAATTACAGCTAAGGCCTCTGAAATTACACCTTCTAAGTTGAACATCTTAAGGAAACAAGAATCAACATCTAGATGGCAATGAAACACTTTATAAATATGGCAAGAAACTAATATTTTCATTTAACCCTGAAGGGATTACTGTGTTTAATAACATGATCCATTTGGTTTCCATCTTGAGTAGTTCACTTTCTAAATTACCTCGTCTAATGCCTAGTCTTGACTTAAGTTCCGGACAGCTGTTGTGACATGTCATAAAATGTCTTGCCACCGAGGTGGGATTTTTCTGTTTCAAAATATCTGCATGGGTGTTTCTGATATTCGACACATGTTCGCCCAATCTTCTTCTTAATTGTCTCGTAGTCATAGCTACATATTTGAGGCCACATGTACATATCAGGCAATAAACCACACCAGAGGTGCTGCAACTGTAGAAACCCTTAGGTTTCACTATTTTACCCA
The DNA here is from genome assembly GCA_027410445.1 of Discoglossus pictus. Lineage (NCBI taxonomy): Eukaryota > Metazoa > Chordata > Amphibia > Anura > Alytidae > Discoglossus > Discoglossus pictus. The sequence goes on along the minus strand of CM050167.1, from coordinate 170,473,616 downwards.
ATCTGTCCATCATTAGATCTTGTGAATTGACATTCTTGTAGATTTTGCCACAGGGGTAGGTGCCATCAGGTAAGGATCCTGTGATTATTCCATCTTGCAAGACAACACACATGGACCTAGAATAACCATTACAGCCTTCAGTGTAGCACTTTACAGCTCCTATGAAGCTTAGTATGAAGCTTAGTAAATCTAGAGGATAATGTTCGAACAATTAGCTGTCACCTTTTACACTGTGCCTAAATAAATGTGCGGCTACAATGCTTTTACAGTCTATGTTTGAGTGTTTGCTTAAAGTTGCACAGTGGAGGCTCCAAATATGGAATAACTGAAAATATAGGAAATTAATATGTACTTTCTCAAATGAATGTTATTGAAAAAAATGCATTTTCTAACAGTAATCTTATGTTGATGTTTGCAATATCTAGATATCCTACCAAGGATTGATTGCAATGTCTTCCTCATGGGGCCATTATTGCCAGTGTATCTCATGTTCAAAACAAAAGGTTGTACATGATCACATCTCAGATAGTGATTTGTCTAATCCATCTAGTGACTCCTTAAACACAGGCTCAAAGCTACATGGGCTAATCATTAATTATTTGCAATAATGTCCCAATTAGAAAAACATCCCAGTAAGTCTTCAGAGGGCTGATTCACAGCTAAATGTTGCAAATGTCAACATTGTATGAAAACCAGCAACTTGCCCGTCAAAAATTACGGCAATACAATTTGTAGCCTGGGAATGCTGTTTGCCATACATTGTGATGCTTTTGCTTCTCTGAGCACCTTCAGCGCTCATCGCTACCCTCTCCCCTTGTGTACTTCAACTTTCCTGCTTTGCAATGATCACCTACAGCGCTCATTGTTGGGCTTGCAATGAGCACCTTTGGTGCTCCTTGAAACCTCTCCCTTTCGCAATGCTCATCGCAAGCCCCGCAATGAGCTCCTTCAAACCTTTCCTGCCGCCTACTGTACGGGACGCTCATTGCAAGCTTTGATAACCTGGCAGTTTTGTGCCTGTGAATGCCATGTGTCTCTTTCCACCATCTCCCCTCTGTCCCTTCCCTGTTTCTTTCTCCTCTGTGTTTTATTTTCAAAGTCCCTCATGCCACTAGGTTCTCTGTTGTGTATTTTCTAAGTCCTGCATGCTTGGCATTGGTGAGCCTCGTTTTAATCCTGTTTCAGATTTTTCGCGCTAAGCCAATTTTCAGGTGGTGGAAACGCAAAATATCGGTGTAATTTACTTGCAACCTCACTCCCAGGCTTCCTGTGTCTCCCCCCGTGCTGTGTGTAAGTGTGTTGTAATTTTGTGTACATTTGTTTGTTTGTTTGTTTTACGCTCTCCACGGTTAGAGTTACGTGCTCCGTGCCTGCTTCGCTTTGCGAGGTTTGCATGTGTGACGGCACAGCTGACTGCTCATCTTGAGGCCATCTTCAATCTGTTTTAAAATCCTATGTGCGTGCATCGTGATGAGCGCCTGTGGCGCTTTCGGCTGTCATTGCAGCCTAATTCATTAGGGGCCTCGCGATGAGTGCCGCTTCGGCGCTTATTGCAGCCTAAGTCCTACAGGGGCCTCGCAATGAACTCTCACTGCAAGCCATGCAATGAGCGCCTATGGCGCTCATTGCAGGTGTCAAGACCCACTCTCTGGCTGGGGTCTGTTGACCAGATTTGGGTTACTCTGGACCTTCAGCAGTTTTGATTACAGGAACATCATGTCTCAGCCCTTGGTTTAGACTGAGCAATATTGACAGTAAGTCTGACGAATCTTACTGCAAGCATATGTCCCCGGGTAAATAATACATCTACACGCCACGTCTTGATGAAAATTATGAACCACTTTATTTGGAAAACAACATCTTTTAAACAGGCCTACAACATTACCAGGAGGGGCTACCTTTAGTCAGCCCCTAACTGCCTCTGGCCAATCATGCAGGGTCCCTATGTGGGAACCATGGGACTCCTCCCAGGTCCACCCACTAGGTGGGGCTAACTAATTCATTTGGCTCTAGCTCCCAAGAGAGAGACATCTCCCTTCCCTCTGCACTTTGCCCTGATTCTCTGAGTGGGAATCCCTGTAGACCCCCTGGGGTTATGGTGCCTTAGTGTCTGTAAGGGACCCTATTGTTCCTGACTACTATCATTTCAAGTGTTTACCTTCAGGACCATATGGGCAACTCCTGACTGAGAGTTTATACAATGGGGGAGGGTTGACTAATTAAAACATAGCTATCACTCCATAATACAATATACAATATAATACTAATATATTATAACCCATAACATATTTCCCCATTCCCACATGGTATCAGGGTTGGGCAGGTTTTCCACGTCAATCCATTTTATGCATTAATGCTGACTTTATTTAATGGTGACAGTGGAACCCCCTACTCATTCCCCTATCCCATACCATTCACAAGCAGTGGCTCTGTGAGCCAAACCTTTTGTTCTTCCACATGGCAACAGCATGTGGAAGATAACCCAGCCCCAAGATGGCCACTGCTGCCAGTCTCAAGATGGCCCCAGCATAGTTCAGGCCAAATCCAATATGGCCCCTGGCTGATTCATGACAACACATCCCCCAAGCGTGGCAGGGAACATCCCTGATTTTCCCAGCTACGCTGATAGGCATGAATCTGCTGGTTTGGCCAGGCCCTCTGTATGCTATGCCAGTTCTTGTCTGTCCCAAGGTGCAGAGTAAAAACCTCCCCCAGCTCTTGGCCTTGCTCCAACTGTATAGAGCAAATTGCTCTTCCCCTGCACCCCCACCCAAGTAGTCCAGGGTCCCTCCCCAATAGTCTGGGATCCCAGAGTACAACAGGTGGGCCACAGTTTCTGTCCCATAGCAACCCTTTTCCCCCCAGCCAGTCCCCACAGCTGGGCTGGGATCTCTAAAACAGTCTCTGGGCCTATGGGATCACAAGGGAGCAGTCCAGTACCCCTCTCAGCAAAAACATTATTGTTGGGAGTCCAATAACACAACCACGGCAGGAAAGTTCATGCCGGTCTGCGCTTGACTCCAGCGTCCCTGATGGTGTCCTGACCTGGCTGCTCTCTTTCCTCTGGCTCCTGGAAATCTGTATCTTTGGGCAACTCCTCCTTTACCTCCTCCCGTGCCTTTGGTTCAGCATCATACCAGTTCTCTATATTCAACTGGGCTTTTTGAGCAGTGCCTGTTCCAGTGGGCCCCTGGACAATGGTTATCCAGGGTATCTCCCCACTTGGTACACCCTCTTTCATGGTGCCACTCTGCACCCATAACGCTTTTGCCAAGGCTGGCATGCTTGCTGCCCCGGCCTGGCTCTTTGTGCCCCTGGCACTCTCTTGCTGTGGGAGGTCAGGTTCGCTGTAGCCAGAAACCAATTCCTTTCCCTCCCCACAGTCTCTTAAATAGCCCTCCTGGGCTCCGTGCTTCACTAGCACCTCTGGGAACAACTCTCCTGGGGTGTCAGGGTACAGACAGTGGTTATCTGATGCAGGCTGGGGAATCTCATCATTCTCACCCAGCCTGGCCTCTAAGGCTCCCTTCCCACCATCCATCACATAATCATCCTGAGCCTCTGGATCCATTAGCAGTTCTGGCCAACACACTTTGCCTAGAACTTCTGAGGGCAGACTTAACTTATCTGGCCCTAGCTTGTGAGCAGTTCGCACTTCCTCTGGGATTAAGTCTCTTGGGGTCTCAGGGGGCAGACATGGATTATCTGACCCCACCCAGGGAACATTCCACTGGGTCTCTGGCTCTTTGGGCTGGTGACTAGGCCCTGACACAGTCGCTGCATGTTCTAGAGGCAAACATTCTCCTTCCCCAGGAGTTGGCAAAGGAACAGTGTTTACCCCTTCCCACTCCTCACTTTGTTTACCGTCCATAAAAGCCTCTCCCCAGTTCCAGTGAGCATACTCACTCTGGTACATACCGTCTGAGTTGTAAGGGTCTGGTGAGCCGTCCTCCCATTCGGATGGGCCAAAATACTTCTTGGGTATCGCATCCCACAATTGAACATACTCAGCCTCCAGTTGCTGCTCTTGCCGAACCAGGGGTTCTAGCAAAGGAGCCTCCGGGAACCATGGTTCCAGTCCCAGACCCCGGCAGCGTCCAACAAACAAGTTATTATGCCTTCTTGCAGTTCCCATGCCACATTCCAGATCCCCATTCAGAATCTCCTCGACCCCATATTCTAGATCCAAACGAAAATAGAGATCCTCTCTCCGGCCACCCAAGGACTCTATCCTGGCAAGGTACTGTTCCTCCAAGTCCATCTCTTTCTCTACCAGTTCCTCCAACCAGCTTGCCAGCTCATGGCCATGCCATAATTGCAGGAATGCCATCCATTGATTTAGCAGGAGTAGTCTGTAGTCCTCTGCTTCCCTCTGCTCCATTTTCTGGTCCTTCTCAGAGTACCCCACCACTATGCCACCAATTGTCAAGACCCACTCTCTGGCTGGGGTCTGTTGACCGGATTTGGGTTACTCTGGACCTTCAGCAGTTTTGATTTCAGGAACATCATGTCTCAGCCCTTGGTTTAGACTGAGCAATATTGACAGTAAGTCTGACGAATCTTACTGCAAGCATATGTCCCCGGGTAAATAATACATCTACACGCCACGTCTTGATGAAAATTATGAACCATTTTATTTGGAAAACAACATCTTTTAAACAGGCCTACAACATTACCAGGAGGGGCTACCTTTAGTCAGCCCCTAACTGCCTCTGTCCAATCATGCAGGGTCCCTACGTGGGAACCATGAGATTCCTCCCAGGTCCACCCACTAGGTGGGGCTAACTAATTCATTTGGCTCTAGCTCCCAAGAGAGAGACATCTCCCTTCCCTCTGGACTTTGCCCTGATTCTCTGAGTGGGAATCCCTGTAGACACCCTGGGCTTATAGTGCCTCGGTGTCTGTAAGGGACCCTATTGTTCCTGACTACTATCATTTCATCAAGTGTTTACCTTCAGGACCATATGGGCAACTCCTGACTGAGAGTTTATACAATGGGGGAGGGTTGACTAATTAAAGCATAGCTATCACTCCATAATACAATATACAATATAATACTAACATATTATAACCCATAACATATTTCCCCATTCCCACATGGTATCAGGGTTGGGCAGGTTTTCCACGTCAATCCATTTTATGCAGTAATGCTGACTTTATTTAATGGTGACAGTGGAACCCCCTACTCATTCCCCTATCCCATACCATTCACAAGCAGTGGCTCTGTGAGCCAAACCTTTTGTTCTTCCACATGGCAACAGTATGTGGAAGATAACCCAGCCCCAAGATGGCCACTGCCGCCAGTCTCAAGATGGCCCCAGCATAGTTCACGCCAAATCCAATATGGCCCCTGGCTGATTGAGGACAGCAGGCCCTTAAATTGCAGGCTTTGCTATGGTCTTGCACAGCGAGCCCCACAAATTGCGGTCCTCACTTTGCGAAGCCCTGCAACAGTGACGACAACTCGCAGATTGACAACTTTAATAGTTGATTGATTGATAAGTACACAATTGTTTCTTGGCTATGCATAAATTATTGAGACTGATATGTTTACATATTTTGTTACCTACCTTTATATTATCATGATAGAGTATCCAAGTCATATTGTATACACTGGATACGTGGAAACTGATTGATATTTTGACAAACTTTATGGGTGATGTAGCCTATGATTATTTTTTGTGTATAGGCCTATATAGGGACTGAGCCAGTTTTGGGGGGACAGCTTTCTGTACCTTCCAGTGGGGAGGAATCCTTCGTGGATCCTACGAAATTACATCTACAACAATAATTACCTCTATCCGAGTATAAATTTGTGTATTTTTATATTTCAACAAGCGCCATTGTTTATCAAATAAAGTTTATTTATTATAATCCCTTCCACATTAGATTACAGTGAGAACATGCAATTATATGTTAAATAACATTTAACATTTGATAAAGTACTGGTTAGTACCTAAGGTTTTCATTCATATCACATGTGGAACCTCCACTGTGTCACTTTAACAGCTTTAAGCATGGAAGGAGTTACATTTGCTCTCTAAGGTAATTTCTCAATGCCAGTTAATGGCCAGTCTTTGTTTCAGTGGAATTCTACTACTAATGCCTGATCTCAGGGAAATGTGATTGTTGTTAATATAACAGGACCCCACACATCCACATGTGGCACTGATTTCCCTTGAGCTAAGTCATTACTGGTTAGCCCCAAAAGGCCAAAGACAAAAATAGGAGTAATGAGCTATTTACAGTAGGTAATACAAGTCTTATGCAAGTGAGTGTATTATCCATTCTCTACATTGCCCATGAATGCATCATCTGCTTGATTAGCCCAGAAGCATGCAGAGATTTCAGGGCTCCCATCCTTCCCCTTTGCTGAATCTCTTGTTTTCCTGTAGTAACAATTGGAGTAAATATCATGTAATGGTTAGTGTCATGCCCAGGGCCTGACTGGAATGTTTTACACTATGGCCTGGACCTGACTGGCCACAGTTACCCTGTTTTTATTATTATAGTTATGTATTTCTTAGTGATTATGGTTAAAATATGATTACACTGTTATACTGTATGTATCTTGGTTTATGCTCCGCAGAACATATTTATTATGTTTCATGTTATACGAATTGTTGTAAAAAAAAACATATTACCTATTCTGCAGACTATTGCATCATCCCCCACCTAAAGAAGCTTAAGGCCTATTATGTTACAGTATTGTTATCTGGTGATGCACTCAGCCCCACCTAAATAAATAAACACAGGGGGTCTTGAGCAGATTAAAAGTCTGAGTGGTTACAGCAAATGGTGAGAGGTAATACAATCAACAGGATGCGATCTGATCTCATCAGAGGTACAGGGTTTTCCAAATAGCAAGACGCTTACTGATTGGCCAGTCTGTGTGCCAGAAAATTGTATAAAATGTGCCAATTAATAAAGGTATACAGTTGTGTCTGAACTTACATAGACAAGGTGTAAGTGTCATTCTGTGCATTAATCCTAATTCTAAGGGATTATATGGTGTGCCTGACATTCTGCTCTGCTGAAGCAAGTTCCTGTGTGTGGTTCCTGCGTATGGTCCATCTTCTGCAATCAGAGGTATCAGAAGGACCGCACAATTCTGCTTGATAGGTTTGAACTAGGGGCCTCATTAAATTCCAGCCTCGTAAATAAGAGGCTTCTACTTAAGCCCTACGTACTGCAAAGTTTCTCTAGCTTACAATGCTATTAAATTAGCCCTGCTGCGAGCAACGTATGAGCTACGCAGCAGGCCCGTACGTATCTACACTGCGTAAATGTACATGAGGAGTGACAGCCTGCGAGATGATATCGCAGGCTCCCACTCCTCATCAAGTGCTGCGGGGGTCCTAAAAGGGACCTCCGCGGCAGTCCCCCACATAAGCCCTGCCGTGGGGGGTACTCCAAACCCCCCCCTAGGCACCTAAAATGAACCCCCCCTCAATGCGGGGGTCCCTGTCGGGACCCCCGAAGTGTCCTCACATGAACACCTTGCTGCAGGGGTCCATAGGAACCCCCGCAGCCCCCACACATTAACCCCTTGCAGCGGGGGTCCCCGATCGGCACCGATCAGGCCCCCGCTGCATTTAAAACTTTTAAATTCCCCGCCGCGGCTCCTTAAAGGGACCGCGGCACACTATTACCCAATCCCGGCCGCGGCACTTAAAATTAACCCCCCTCTATGCTGGGGGTCCCCATCGGGACCCCCGAAGTGTCCCCACATAAACCCATTGCAGGGGGGGTCCCCGATCTGCATAGATCAGGCCCTCCGCTGCATTTAAAACTTTTAAATTCCCCGCCGCGGCTCCTTAAAGGGACCGCGGCACACTATTACCCAATCCCGGCCGCGGCACTTAAAATTAACCCCCCTCTATGCTGGGGGTCCCCATCGGGACCCCCGAAGTGTTCCCATATAAACCCCCTGCTGCGGGGGGCCCCGATCGGCACCGATCGTGACCCTGCTGCAATTCAATTTTAAATTTCCCGCCTCACGGGTCCTCAAAGGACCGTAAAGGTCCTGAAAGGACTCGCACTAAAAATATTAACCCCAGGCAACTATAATTACCCCATTAACTCATGATGGTCAATCCAGACCACCATAAGGCCTAAATTAACCCATTAACTCATGGTGGTCAATACAGACCACCATAAGGCTCTAATTAACCCATTAACTCATGGTGGTCAATACAGACCACCATAAGGCCTAAATTAACCCATTAACTCATGGTGGTCAATACAGACCACCATAAGGCTCTAATTAACCCATTAACTCATGGTGGTCAATCCAGACCACCATAAGGCTCTAATTACCCCATTAACTCATGATGGTCAATCCAGACCACCATAAGGCCTAAATTAACCCATTAACTCATGGTGGTCAATACAGACCACCATAAGGCTCTAATTAACCCATTAACTCATGGTGGTCAATACAGACCACCATAAGGCTCTAATTAACCCATTAACTCATGGTGGTCAATCCAGACCACCATAAGGCTCTAATTACCCCATTAACTCATGATGGTCAATCCAGACCACCATAAGGCCTAAATTAACCCATTAACTCATGGTGGTCAATACAGACCACCATAAGGCTCTAATTAACCCATTAACTCATGGTGGTCAATACAGACCACCATAAGGCTCTAATTAACCCATTAACTCATGGTGGTCAATACAGACCACCATAAGGCCTAAATTAACCCATTAACTCATGGTGGTCAATACAGACCACCATAAGGCTCTAATTACCCCATTAACTCATGATGGTCAATCCAGACCACCATAAGGCCTAAATTAACCCATTAACTCATGGTGGTCAATACAGACCACCATAAGGCTCTAATTAACCCCATCAGTCCCATAAGGGTATATTATTACCATTATGGGCCTGTTACAACCCAACATTAACCACATAAGTGCCATGATGGTCCTCAAGGACCATCATGACACTAACTACAAACACTACACTATAACCCCCAATAAACCATTTAATCTAAACTAACCCCCCTCTACACTAATCTATTAACACTTACACTACCTACCTACACTACCTACCCCCTAATAAACCTTCCCACCACTCTAATTACAAAAAATAAAAAACCTACAGCACAGAAAACAAAAAACCTACAGTACAAAAAACAAAAAAACCTACAGTACAGAAAACAAAAAACAATTACAACCCCACCCCCCACTACAGAAAACAAAAAAATACATTACAACCCCACCCCCCACTACAGAAAATAAAAAAATTACACACCTGAAAAGGAAAGACAGATAAACACAATACAATACATACATATAATACATTACATACATTACATACAATACATGACATTACATATAATATATTACATATAATATATTACATATAATACATTACATACATTACATACAATACATGACATTACATACATTAAATATAATATATTACATATAATATATTACATATAATATATTACATATAGTCCTAATCAAATACCCCCTATCTATCTAACATACAATCTATTTAATTTAAGAAAAAATCCTAACTATATCAAATACATCTCCCTATCTATCTAATATACAACAAATCCTAACTACATACACAGACCCTAATTTTAAAATAAAATAAAATAATTACAGTCCTAACTACATACACAGACCCTTATTCTAAAATAAAATAAAATAATTACAGTCCTAACTACACAGACCCTAATTCTAAGCTAAAATCAATAAATTAAGACCACTTACCTTTAAGATGTTGCTTCAGATCACTAACCTATGGGTCAAACAAAAAATAAAAATTAGTACAAAACATTAACATCAAATAAATAAACATTCTATACATTCTAAATATTCAACTCACCTTTACAGCATGTCCAGTCACTGTTTAGCTCTTCCGGCGCGGCCCTGTTAAAAAAAAAACACAATACATGAATACATGAATACAATATATAAACAATAAATAAAATACACAAATAAACATCTAAATATACATTGAACTTACCTCCCCGCGATGTCCCCGGCCTTCTCTCCTTCAGCCCCGGCTGGGCCGCGGAACCATCCGCGCTCTAAAAAAAAAAAAAAAAAAAAACTAACGGAGGTCTGCACTGGCAGACCTCCCCGACGCTACTGAACCTCCCGGAGTCGTTTCCGGGAGGAAATTGGCATTGTCGGCTTGTGATTGGCTGAAAAAGCTGTCAGCCAATCAAAAGTCGTCAATGTAGGAGCCAATCAGGATGCGCAGATGTCTTCTACCAATCACTCCGTGGGGGTGTATCCCATAGTGATTGGCTGAAGGCATCTGAGCGTTGTGATTGGTTCCCAGAAAGATAGACAAGTGTTTAAGCCAATCAGGGTGGGATATTGGGGTGTATCCCATCCTGATTGGCTCACACATTGACGACTTTTGATTGGCTGAAATTGATAGACAGCTTTTTCAGCCAATCACAAGCCGCCAATGCCAATTTCCTCCCGGAAACGACTCCGGGAGGTTCAGTAGTGTCGGGGAGGTCTGCCAGTGCAGACCTCCGTTAGTTTTTTTTCTTTTTTTTTTTTAGAGCGCGAATGGTTCCGCGGCCCAGCCGGGGCTGAAGGAGAGAAGGCCGGGGACATCGCGGGTAGGTAAGTGAAATGTATATTTAGATGTTTATTTGTGTATTTTATTTATTGTTTATATATTGTATTCATGTATTCATGTATTGTGTTTTTTTTTTAACAGGGCCGCGCCGGAAGAGCTAAACAGTGACTGGACATGCTGTAAAGGTGAGTTGAATATTTAGAATGTATAGAATGTTTATTTATTTGATGTTAATGTTTTGTACTAATTTTTATTTTTTGTTTGACCCATAGGTTAGTGATCTGAAGCAACATCTTAAAGGTAAGTGGTCTTAATTTATTGATTTTAGCTTAGAATTAGGGTCTGTGTATGTAGTTAGGACTGTAATTATTTTATTTTACTTTAGAATAATGGTCTGTGTATGTAGTTAGGATTTTTTGTATATTAGATAGATAGGGGGATGTATTTGATATAGTTAGGATTTATTTTAAATTAAATAGATTGTATGTTAGATAGATAGGGGGTATTTGATTAGGACTATATGTAATATATTATATGTAATATATTATATGTAATATATTATATTTAATATATTATATGTAATGTATGTAATGTCATGTATTGTATGTAATGTATGTAATGTATTATATGTAATATATTATATGTAATATATTATATTTAATATATTATATGTAATGTCATGTATTGTATGTAATGTATGTAATGTATTATATGTATGTATTGTATTGTGTTTATCTGTCTTTCCTTTTCAGGTGTGTAATTTTTTTATTTTCTGTAGTGGGGGGTGGGGTTGTAATGTATTTTTTTGTTTTCTGTAGTGGGGGGTGGGGTTGTAATTGTTTTTTGTTTTCTGTACTGTAGGTTTTTTTGTTTTTTGTACTGTAGGTTTTTTGTTTTCTGTGCTGTAGGTTTTTTATTTTTTGTAATTAGAGTGGTGGGAAGGTTTATTAGGGGGTAGGTAGTGTAGGTAGGTAGTGTAAGTGTTAATAGATTAGTGTAGAGGGGGGTTAGTTTAGATTAAATGGTTTATTGGGGGTTATAGTGTAGTGTTTGTAGTTAGTGTCATGATGGTCCTTGAGGACCATCATGGCACTTATGTGGTTAATGTTGGGTTGTAACAGGCCCATAATGGTAATAATATACCCTTATGGGACTGATGGGGTTAAATAGAGCTTTATGGTGGTCTGGATTGACCATCATGAGTTAATGGGTTAATTTAGGCCTTATGGTGGTCTGTATAGACCACCATGAGTTAATGGGTTAATTAGAGCCTTATGGTGGTCTGGATTGACCACCATGAGTTAATGGGTTAATTTAGGCCTTATGGTGGTCTGTATTGACCACCATGAGTTAATGGGTTAAATAGAGCCTTATGGTGGTCTGGATTGACCATCATGAGTTAATGGGTTAAATAGAGCCTTATGGTGGTCTGGATTGACCATCATGAGTTAATGGGTTAATTTAGGCCTTATGGTGGTCTGTATAGACCACCATGAGTTAATGGGTTAATTAGAGCCTTATGGTGGTCTGTATAGACCACCATGAGTTAATGGGTTAATTAGAGCCTTATGGTGGTCTGGATTGACCACCATGAGTTAATGGGTTAAATAGAGCCTTATGGTGGTCTGGATTGACCACCATGAGTTAATGGGTTAAATAGAGCCTTATGGTGGTCTGGATTGACCATCATGAGTTAATGGGTTAATTTAGGCCTTATGGTGGTCTGTATAGACCACCATGAGTTAATGGGTTAATTAGAGCCTTATGGTGGTCTGGATTGACCACCATGAGTTAATGGGTTAAATAGAGCCTTATGGTGGTCTGGATTGACCATCCTGAGTTAATGGGTTAATTTAGGCCTTATGGTGGTCTGTATAGACCACCATGAGTTAATGGGTTAATTAGAGCCTTATGGTGGTCTGGATTGACCACCATGAGTTAATGGGGTAATTATAGTTGCCTGGGGTTAATATTTTTAGTGCGAGTCCTTTCAGGACCTTTACGGTCCTTTGAGGACCCGCGAGGCGGGAAATTTAAAATTGAATTGCAGCAGGGTCACGATCGGTGCCGATCGGGGCCCCCCGCTGCAGGGGGTTTATGTGGGGACACTTCGGGGGTCCCGATGGGGACCCCCAGCATAGAGGGGGGTTAATTTTAAGTGCCGCGGCCGGGATTGGGTAATAGTGTGCCGCGGTCCCTTTAAGGAGCCGCGGCGGGGAATTTAAAAGTTTTAAATGCAGCGGGGGGCCTGATCTATGCAGATCGGGGCCCCCCCCTGCAATGGGTTTATGTGGGGACACTTCGGGGGTCCCGATGGGGACCCCCAGCATAGAGGGGGGTTAATTTTAAGTGCCGCGGCCGGGATTGGGTAATAGTGTGCCGCGGTCCCTTTAAGGAGCCGCGGCGGGGAATTTAAAAGTTTTAAATGCAGCGGGGGGCCTGATCTATGCAGATCGGGGACCCCCGCTGCAAGGGGTTAATGTGGGGGTGCTGCAGGGGTCCCGATAGAGACCCCTGCAGCATGGGGATGTGTATAGGGTGCAGGGGGGAGCCTCACACTGCTGTCTCGGGCTGTTCCGAGGCAGCACGTAGAGGCTTTCGGATCCCTTGCGTGGACTTTTTGTCCACGTAGGGATTCTTACGATATGCGAGACTCGTGCATGGATTTAAGGCTACGTAGCTCTCTCGGAGCCTATTCTCGGCCATTTTCTCGCAGTCATATCGTAAAGCAGGCTGCGAGAGATTCGGTTCTCGCAAACAGCAGGAAAACTGCCTTTTGCGAGCACCGAGAGAACTACGAGGGAGAATTTAATAGGGCCCTAGGTTCTTACTAAGTCCAATTGAAGTAGCAGATCGTGACAGTTAGCTTAGTAAGAGTTCTTAGCAAGCTTTCTAATCAATTAGGTCACAGGTCCTAGCTTTATGAAATTACTCCAATCCCAGACACACTCAATACAATTTTACAAAGATGGAATCAGAGATAAGTATCACATGGAGCCCTTAATTGGTAAACAGACATGCCCTCAAGAACATTGTACATGCTTCCTCAGTGCTTGGAATGAATTATATCAGGGGTAGTCAATTATTTTTCTCTAAATTTCCCAATGTCTAAATGTATTTTTCAAAATGAAGCAAATTTCCAGGAAAAATCATTATTTTGGATAGGCACACAAATATTTTTTGGTTAACTGAAAGTTTATTTAAAGATCTGAAATCTTAAAGGGAAAATGTCATCCAGACACCAGTTGCTATTTTATGAAAAAGTACAAATATATGCGTAACATTTTCAGCACTTTTTGTTACTGCCAAACTTCTGCTGAAGAACACAGAAACATGAATGTAGCTCTCACAGTTCAAAACTCAACATTTTCTTTTCTCATTTAATTTTTTATTAGAAAAAAAAACATACAGTTGTAATATTTCTTGTTACAGGTACGTAAATTGTCATAGAAATGTAATACATACAATTATATATAATGTTTTTTTTTTATTCTTTGACACATTTCCCTAATAAAGATTAACATAAAATATAAGACATTTTTTTCTTTTATCTTTTTGATATTTCAAACATACAGATACAGTATAGAACTAAACTAAAAAGGGTAGGGTGGAAGGATCATTACATGTTAGTCTTTCTGGGTAAAGTCAGTGCAAATTTGCATATAAAAAAGCAGCACCTACCTCCGACTACAGGCTCCGGCATTGGTGAAGGGACGACGGGACCCCGCTCCGCTCCTCTACAAGAAACGGCAATCTCAGATAAGGTATTCTCATTTGTATTAGAGGGATTCTATAAAGTAAGGCTAGCCAAGGACCCCAGGTAATCATGAACTGGGAAAAAGTGTCTTCTAGAATGTGGGACATCCTTTCATTAATGAGAACGTAGTCAAATTTATTTTTAACGGCTTGCAGGCTAAGGGTACTCAATTTCCAATTTTCAGGAAAGTGGCTCTTGGTTGCCAGCACCAGGAATTGTAAAAGTGTATTTTGAGATGGAGACAGGGAGATTGATGGGTGACCAAGAAGAGAAGTTTCTGGGTTTGCATTTAATTGGGTATTAAATATATTAGAAGCCAATTCATAAAACTTCAATCCATAACTGTTTAACTTGAGGACAAGTCCACCATACGTGAAAGAAAGAGCCCACTTCCTAAAACTCTCTGAAACAATTGGGGTCTGAAATCGTTCCCCATCTGTGAAGTTTATTAGGAGGTAAAAATAGTCAGCCCCATTAAATTCCAGCCTCGTAGATACAAGGTTTGTACTGAAGCCCTACGTGCTTTAAATTCAGAAATAAGCCAACTAATTAACCCTGTCACTCACAGGGCTCTATACAGAGCCCCATGAGAACTGAATTAACCCTATAACTATTCTGTGAAGTTTATTAAGAGTTATATATAGTCAGCCCTATTAAATTCCAGCATCGTAGATACAAGGTTTGTACTGAAGCCCTACATGCTTTAAATTCAGAAATAAGTCCATTAATTAACCCTGTCACTCTATACAGAGACCCATGAGCACTTAATTAACCCTATACCGCATGGGGCTCTATACAGAGCCCCATGAGCACTTAAATAACCCCCACAGTCCAATAGGGGTCTATATATTAACCCCTAGTTTAACCCTACAAGGGCCACGAGGGTCCTCCAAGACCCTCATGACAAAGTCTAAGCACTACACTACACTATTAGCCCTAACTATACCCCATTAACCAATTCTATACCCTATTGAACCATAACTGGGACTATCTAACCCTCACTGGGCCAATCTAACCCTAATTTGGCCTATTTAAACCTATCTGGACCTAATAACCCTAACTGGGCCTATTTCATCCCATCACTTGTGGGGGTCTATACAGGCCCCCATAAACCTCCATCTAACACCATCCCTTATGGGGGTCTATAAAACCCCCCATAAGCCTCTATTTAACCCAATCAGTACCATAAGGGTCCATGAAACCCCTCATAGGACAACGAGAAGCCTATTATTAACCCCATAAGTGCCATGAGGGTCCTCCAGGACCCTCATGACACTAAGTACAAACACTACACTATTCCCCTCAATAAACCACTAAATCAGACTGCAGCCAATCAGAAGGTGCAGCTGTTATGTTTAGATAGGGTGTTAAGTATAGATAGGGGGTTATATTTGGATAGGGGGTTAAGTATAGATAGGGCATAATGTGTAGATAGGGTTTTTTATCTAGATAGGGGGTTATGTATAGATAGGGGGTAATGTCTAGATAGGGGAAAATGTATTGTCATTACGGGTATATTTATAATGTATTTATCACTGTACTGTTATGTATAACAAAGGTTGGGGTTTGTAATGTCCTTTTTTTGTGTACCTTAGGATTTTTTATTTTTTGTACCTTAGGTTTTTTTTTTTGGTACCTTTTTTAATTTTGGTAACATAGTTTTTTTTATTTTGTGTAATTAGTGGGATGGGGGGTTTAATAGGGGGTTAGGTAGGTAGTGTTAGGTAGGTAGGGTTTAAAAGTTTAGGGTAGAGGAGGGTTAGTTTATATTTAGTGGTTTATTGGGGGGGAATAGCGTAGAGTAGTGTTTGTACCCTCATGGCACTTATGGGGTTAATAATAGGCTTCTTATTGTCCTATGAGGGTCTTCATAGACCCTTCTGGGACTGATTGGGTTAAATTGAAGCTTAAAGGGGTCTGTATAGATCCCCATAAAGGATGGGGTTAGATGGAGGCTTATGGGGGTATGTATAGACCCCATAAGTGATGGGATTAAATAGAGCTAGATGGGGTTAAATAGGCCCAGTTAGGGTTATTAGGTCCAGATAGGTTTAAATAGGCCCAATTAGGGTTAGATTGGCCCAATGAGGGTTAGATAGACCCAGTTAGGGTTAGATAGGGTTTACTATGGGTTAATGGGGTATAGTTAGGGTTAATAGTGTAGTGTAGTGCTTAGACTTTGTCATGAGGGTCCTGGAGGACCATCATGGCACTTGTAGGGTTAACCTAGGGGTTAATAGTGTCCTATAGGGGTCTATATAGACCCCTATTGGACTGAGGGGGTTAATTATAGTCTAATGGGGCTCTGTACAGAGCCCCATGAGTTATACGGTTAATTAAGTGCTCATGGGGCTTTGTATAGAGCCCCATGAGTTATAGGGTTAATTAAGTGCTCATGGGGCTCTGTTTAGAGCCCCATGAGTGATAGGGTTAATTTAAGGTGCCTGGGGGGGGTACTTATAGTACCCCCCGCAGCAGGGGATAATATTTCTTAAGTACCCGTGAGGCGGGAAATTAGAATTTTTAAAATGCAGCAGGGGCCTGATCGATGCAGATTGAGGACCCCCGCTGCAAGGGGTTAATGTGGGGGGGGGGCTGCTGGGGTCCCTATGGACCCCTGCAGCAAGGGGTTAATATGGGGACCTCCAGCATTAGGGAGGGTTAATGTTAGGTGCCGCAGAGGTACTTACAGTACCCCTGCGGCCGGGATTGGCTAGTGGTGTGCCGCGGGCCTGATCGATGCAGATTGGGGACCTCCGCTGCAAGGGGTTAATGTGGGAAGGCTGCATGATTGGTATCCCTGCAGCATGGGGATATGTTTAGGGAGCAGGGGGGAACATCAGACGGCGGTGTCGGAATGCTCTGAGGCAGCATGTATAGGCTTTAGGATCCCTTGCGCGCACTTTTTGGTGCCCTTAGGGATTCTTCCGAGGTGCGAGATTCACCTAATAGATTTATGGCTGCGTGTTACTACGTAGCTCTCCCAGAGCCAATTCTCTGACGTTTTTGGGTCTCATCTCGCAAAGGAGGCTGCGAGGGACATATTGTGGAATCGGTCCTCGAAAACAGCAAAAAAATGTCTTTTGCGACGAGGGAACTATGAACGATTATGTGGAGAATCTTAATAGAGGTCTCTAAGATGCTACTATTTAATGAACCTTTGGTAAGATTCTTCCATGAAATTTGCCAGAAATCCTTATCTACTGTGGAACCCGAATCTTCCTCCCAATGACTTACATATTTCATCTTTTGAGTTTTAGGGCTCTCATTAAAAGTATTATATAAAAGACTTTCAATACTTTTTAAAGTGGGGCTTTGTCACAAATGTTAGTGAACCAATTGACTTTATGTTTTCCCTAGACATTCTCTGGATTTCAATAAAATGTTTAAATTTGCAGTATTTAAAGTGTAACTCAGCTGCATTTTTATTGGCTCTTCAGCTGACTTTTGATTTTTTTTACTCAAGTAAATAAACTTGCCCAGGGTCAGTGACACAAGTGAAGATTAATATGGCAGCTTCTGTTCTACACAAACATGGAGGAATTACAGGTAAACTGGCAAGTTTCATAATTTTTAAATAGATAGTTGATCTTCTCTAGGTGTGCTCCTTAATATACAGTAGATGTATAAAATGTAGATGGAACAGTTTAGGTCTGAAAGAAATGGGATAGAGGTAGTAAACAGATACAAGAAAGCTTCCTAGTATGATAAAATGTAACTATAGTTGGTAACAAGTACTTTACCAATCAACTGTTATTAAACATTGCTACTTACTTCATGAACGTGTACAAATACTCTGATTGAAGCAACTGGTTGTAGTCTGAGAACAATGGCCAGTATTTCAAGTTAGCATGTACTTCAAATTCTCTGAGAATTTATAATAATTTAGACACAGATAAGTTGTAGAGGATAAGAAAACCTGATTAAAAGATAGAAAAATACAACTTCAAATGAATTTTTTTTTTTTTTTATTAACAAGTAAAATTATATTTTACTTGTTGAAATCATATTTTTACGTTATACCATATTTAAAACCATTAAGGTTTATCTTTGAGGGTGTGTGGAAGGATTCTCTGTATAATTAATGCACTTTTCTTTTTTCTCTCTGGGGATAGTGCATGGTTCAATTCCTACCTGTTTCAATGTCCAAGCAACAAATTATACCTGCCTGCAGGCGGGGAATGTCACCTGTTCTACACAGAGAATAGGCAAAATATATTGATATATTGATTAAGTCTGTCAATGTCTGGAAAGAGATAGTGACAATATGGAGGCATGGCCAAATCTCCCTCTATCCACAGAGAAAATATTACCATGCATGCAGAATGTCTTTTTCTATCTCCTGCAAAATACTGACATTGCCATGTGCATGGCCCTGGAAACTACAGCTGGCACTGAAATCCCAGCAGACTGGTACTAGAAAAGTAGAAAACAAATCAATTTTATTAATTAACCCTGTCCCAAAATCCTATGACCTTTACAAACTACATCTCCCAACTCAGGTGACAACTTACAGGTAGAGGGACACAAAGTGACAGCTGCTTTGCAAGGGATGACAGTGGGAGCATGGAATCTGCAAGATGATGACGGCCCTCGCTGTCTGTGAAATGATCAATACAGATGTTATACAATGGCTTTATCTAATTGTGAATGTTACAGCATCACCTGGACACACGCTGCTGGATTGCAGGGGCTGCCGTGTACATTAACTCTTGTTCAACTTCACTTGTTACTATTTGCAGTAATTCTCATGGGCTGCAGAAAATATTATATACTATTGGAATCTTTTATTTATAAAGTCCTGGCATATTCTGTAGTACTGTACTGTAGTAAAGAGCAAAAGAGAGGAAGATAGGTTAACAAACATCATAGCAGTTTGTAATGAGGGTTTGCTCAAAAGAGCTGATAATCTAGAGTAGTGGTTTGTAAACAAGTCTACACTGATAACCTGGCAGACCAGGATTAGAAAAACATATACAGAGGGCATATAATAAGTTTTAATTTGTTAGTTTTTCAACTAATTATCAAACAAATCAGCTTTTTAGAAAATAAATATAGCATTTAAAACTTTTATTTGAACTTTAGTGTTCCATACACTACCATATATATTTTATCCACCACTAAGGAAGAGAGAAGATACTCTATTTATTTTATAGTTTTGTGGTGGGAAGGGATTGACCTGGGTAATCATTGCTGCATTATTCCAGCTAGTCTAGTGGTCAAACAATAAAAAAAAAATATTTGGCAACTGATTAGGAATACAATCTGAAACTTAACATTTTAATTTAGCATTAGCAATGTAGCTTCAGCAGATGTTCTCTTTATTTTTTTTTTGATGTCTAGGAAGCAGAGAGGGTCTGGATATGAGTCTTATTTTTTACTTATCCGTGTAGGCAGGGGTGTAGGAACCAAAATAATTCTGGGGGGAAACAGCTCACTTGATACACAGAACACTTAACAGCTTCTATACTTATAAATACAATGTGAAATCTGGGGGTGGGGATTTGTCCCCCTCACCCCCACAATTCCTACACCCATGCATGTAGGTCTGACTGCACTGACCAATGTAGGGGATGAGGTAGATACAATATCCCATGCTTGTAGCATACTTGGCAGACCACCTCATATCAGGTACAGAGCAGGGGCAGAGTTGTCAGTGTTGCAGGTGTTGAAGTTCTCCAGGGCCCTCCTCTGGGGGAGGGGTGCTGTTATGGGAAGATGTCTTAGGGAGGGGAGCTGTTATGGGAATGGGTATTGGGGAGGGGCAAACATTTTTTTGGACCAGGTCCTTTTTTCTCTAGCTCAGTCACTGGTACAAAGAGAAATATATAGCTAATGTAGTCTTTTTAAATGTAGGCAAGACCGGGAGTTCATCAACTGATGAAGACAGGTGAGTTCAATCCACAAGCCCTGTCCGGGAAATAGAAAAAGCTCATGGATCACAGTTGTAGGAGTGAGGAGTTTTGGATCAAGATCAAGGTGAACTAGGAATGGAGTGAGCTTGATAAGAAAGGTGCAAATGAGACTGGATTAGTGTGATTTATTGTAAAAATGAGAGGTTTGTCCGCATTGAAAATATATAAAATTTATAGAATTACAGCAAGCAAATCAAATGTGAGTGGAAATCAAGTGCAGTGATTTCCA
Source organism: Discoglossus pictus (assembly GCA_027410445.1). Taxonomy (NCBI): domain Eukaryota; kingdom Metazoa; phylum Chordata; class Amphibia; order Anura; family Alytidae; genus Discoglossus; species Discoglossus pictus. The sequence continues at coordinate 170,453,145 of CM050167.1, read as the reverse complement.
ACACTGGTCCTTAAGGTACATCAACAGACCAGGATTTGATGATACCTAAATCCAGCTGTGCCAGTCAATGACTGAGTCTTTTTGAACTGAACCACTTACAGTGCCTTGCAAAAGTATTCACCCCCTTGACTTTTTACCTATTTTGTTACATTACAGCCTTAAGTTCGGTGTTTTGTTAATCTGAACCTTATGTGATGGATCAGAACACAATAGTCTAAGTTGGTGAAGTGAAATGAGAAAAATATATACATAAAACAATTTTTTAGAAATAGAAAACAGAAAATTGGCATGTGCGTATGTATTCACCCCCTTTGTTATGAAGCCCATAAAAAGCTCTGGTGCAACCTATTACCTTCAGAAGTCACACAATTAGTGTTATGATGTCCACCTGTGTGCAATCTAAGTGTCACATGATCTGTCATTACATAAACACACATTGTTTGAAAGGCCCCAGAGGCTGCAACACCTAAGCAAGAGGCACCACTAACCAAACACTGCCATGAAGACCAAGAAACTCTCCAAACAAGTAAGGGACAATGTTGTTGAGAAGTACAAGTCAGGGTTAGGTTATAAACAATTATCCAAATCTTTGATGATCCCCAGAAGCACCATCAAATCTATCATAACCAAATGCAAAGAACATGGCACAACAGCAAACCTGCCAAGAGATGGCCGCCCACCAAAACTCACGGACCGGGCAAGGAGGGCATTAATCAGAGAGGCAGCACAGAGACCTAAGGTAACCCTGGAGGAGCTGCAGAGTTCCACAGCAGAGACTGGAGTATCTGTACATAGGTCGACAATAAGCCGTACTCTCCATAGAGTTGGGCTTTATTGCAGAGTGGTTAAAGGAAAGCGATTACTTTCAGCAAAAAACAAAATGGCACATTTTGAGTTTGCGAAAAAGCATGTAAGAGACTCCCAAAATGTATGGAGGAAGGTGCTCTGGTCTGATGAGACTAAAATTTAACTTTTCGGCCATTAAAGAAACCGCTATGTCTGACGCAAACCCAACACATCACATCACCCAAAGAACACATCAGCCGGGACTAGGAAACTGGTCAGAGTTGAGGGAAAGATGGATGGTGCTAAATACAGGGATATTCTTGAGCAAAACCTGTACCACTGTGCGTGATTTGAGGTTAGGACAGAGGTTCACCTTCCAGCAGGACAATGATCTCAAACAAACTGCTAAAGCAACACATGAGTGGTTTAAGGGGAAACATGTAAGAGTTGGAATGGCATAGTCAAAGCCCAGACCTCAATCCAAGAGAAAATCTATGGTCAGACTTAAAGATTGCTGTTCACAAGCGCAATCCATCCAACTTGAAGGAGCTGGAGCAGTTTTGCAAGAAAGAATGGGCAAAAATCCCAGTGGTAAGATGTGGCAAGAGCATAGAGACTTATCCAAAGCGACTTGGAGTTGTGATTGCCGCAAAAGGTGGCTCTACAAAGTATTGACTTTAGGGTGGTGAATAGTTATGCACATTGACTTTTTCTGTTATTTTGTCCTATTTGTTGTTCGCTTCACAATAAAAAAAAAACATCTTCAAAATTGTGGGCATGTTCTGTAAATGAAATGATGCAAATCCTCAAACAATCCATGTTAATTCCAGGTTGTGAGGCAACAAAAACACGAAAAAGGGGGGTGAATACTTTTGCAAGGCACTGTGTCTTCAAGTGGGGATAAACTGAAATCCTTGCTTTAGGGACAGATTGTGAACCACTAGTCTAGTGTGAGGCTTCAGAATAATGTGCACCTAGAGTACAAGACTAGACAATATTTCTGCCAGTTTTGGTCTGACATTCTTTGTTTGTATAGTGTATCACTTGGATACTGACCAGGTCACTTCACTTGGTCAGTGTCCCTTGTAGCCAATATAAGCTACCTCTCTCTGAACCATTTTTTAGTCCTTGCTACTAAAGATGTGAAGCAAATTCCCTCAGGTGGGGACAATGTAGGTATGTGGGGCATAGTGACTGGACATAAAAAAGAAAACACAGTGAGGGATAGGTAAAGATTACATAATAATTATTTCATTGACTGATGATGATAAGGGACGGGGAGGGAAAGAGACACAAGGGAGAGGGGGGAAGAGACACAGAAGGGAGAAGGAGGAAAGAGACACAGGGGAGGGAGGGGGAAGAGACACAGGGGAGGGAGGGAGGGGGAGAGACACAGGGGAGGGAGAGGAGGTGAAGAGACACAGGGGAGTGAGAGGGGGAGAGATGCAGGGGAGGGAGAGAGGGAAAGGAGGGGGAGAGATGCAGGGGAGGGAGAGGGGGAAAGAGACACAGGGGAGAGAGAGGGGAGACACAAGAAAGGGGCACAGAGGTCACACAAGAGGGGGACACAGAGGGCACAGGAGGGACACAGGGGGCAGCACATTTCCCATCCTCTGCTTATACTCGGGTCGGCTTATACTCGAGTATATACAGTAAGTAATAATTAGTGATTTATTCAATAGATTAATATACTTTCATTATTTCTAATTGATATAGGCAGCAGGCAATAGACTGAAGAGCTAACAATCTGTTTGTATTTTGCGCCTGCATAGAATATACATTGTGAGTGTTGGTTCCCTGATTATAAAGTGTAATGAATGTTTGAAGTGTGCATTCTAAATTGGCTGCGTGCGCGAGGTAAAGCCGTTGGTTTATTGTGTAAAGCAGCATTGTATAGTCGTAATGTTATTAATGTGTTAGGAGTCTCGTGAGCATTTTCCAGCTTTTGTAATAGTGTATCTTGTAAGTCGTAGTGTGATGTGTAAAGTGCTATGCATTTTGTAGTGTTTTGCGCAGTCCGGGGTCGTGTAGCCTCATTTTCAATTTTTTTCGGCTGCCATTTTTTTCCTCGCTTAGGCGATTTTCGTGCGGCGAAAATCGGCTAAATCGAGTTAAATTTGCATTCCACCTCACTCACAGATGTCCTGGCTGTTGCTCCATGCTGTCTGTGATGTTTTTGTAATTTTGGGGGGTGTATTTAGTGTGTTTTTCTTTTTTTTGGGTCGCTCGCTTATCTCGTAAGTCCCGTGTCTCGTTTTTTTTTTCTAAGTACCGTGTCTCGTATTTTAACGTCTCACCTCGCTTTGTGAGGCTCGCGACGGCTAAGTGCGACAGCTTAACAACTTGCCTCGCTTTGCGAGGCTCGCAGCTATGAGCATTTTCGAAGCTCATCGGCTAAGTGCTACGGTTTAACGGCTCGCCTCGCTTCGCAAGGTTTGCAGCGATGAGCGCCTTCGGCACACATTGCCTAAGCCCTACGCGTTGATGGCTCGCCTTGCTTCGCGAGGCTCACAATCGATGAATGCCTGTGGCACTCATCGCCTAAGTTGTACGCACCACGCAAAGCATGATGATGCCTCTTAGTTAGACAATTATAATATGTGATAGATAGATAGATAGATAGATAGATAGAAATAGAAATATGATTGAACAATCAGAGTATTGGTATACTTTTTTATTTGACAAACATTTTAGCTTTCAAGAGCTTGATACTCTAACTAAAAGGGTTGTCTAATAAGAAAGGTATCTATTTATACTGCAATTCTCTGCAATGGACAAACAAGGCAATATATATACAGTATATACTAGTAACTTGCCCGTCAACAATGATAGGTTAAAAATTGTAAGGCAGGCAATGCTGTTTGCCACACATTGTCCATCAAAAATGTTGGGGATACATTTTTCCCACCTCTCCCTCACCTGTGTGTCCTTCCCCCTTCACCTGTGTCTCCCCCCCACCGGTGTCTCCTTCCCCCCTCTCTCACCTGTGTCTCCTTCCCCGCCCTCTCTCCCCTGTGACTCCCTTTTCTCCTCTCCCTCACCTGGGCCTCTCCCTTTCCCCCTCTCCCTTTCCCCCCTCTCCCTCCCCTGTGTCTTTTTCCCCCCTTTCCCTCCCCTGTGTCTCCTTTCCCCAATTCTCCCTCTCCTTTACCTCCTTTCCCCCTCTCCCTTCCCCCTCCCTTCCCTGTGTCTCCTTTCCCCCCTCTCTCCCTCTCCTGTTTATGCTTTCACCCCCCGTGTCTGCTTTCCCCCTCTCCCTTTCCTGTATGTCATTTCCCCCCTCTCCATCCCCTCTGTCTCCTTTAACCCTCTCTCCCTCTCCTGTTCCTCCTTTCCCCCGTGTCTCCTTTCCCACTCTCCCTTCCCCCTTCGTGTCTCGTTTACCCCTCTCCCTCCCCTGTGTCTTCATCTCCCCTTCTCCCTGCCTTGAGTCTTCATTTCACCTCCTCTCCCTCTCTCCTGTCTCATTTCCCCCCTCCTCTCCCTCCCTTGTCTCCTTCCACCCCTCCTCTCCCTCCCTTGTCTCCTTCCCCCTTCTCCTTTCCCTCCTTTGTCTCCTTCCCACCCCCCGTGTCTGGTACCTGGATGGAATCCTGCCAGTAGCGCCGCACTCACCTCCTCTGCTGTTCCCGTGCTCCAGCCAAAACTACTTTCTGGATCAAGCCGCACATTGCGCGGCTTGATGCAGAATGTTGTTCCGGATGAGGATAGGAGCCGCAGAACAGAAGTGCAGTGCTGCTGGCAGGGTCGAATCCAGGTACATGGTTGGAATAGGGTGTTGTGAGCCTGGAGAGTCCTCCACTGGCAGGAACCAGGTACAAAGTACTGCAGCCCTCGTAGTTACAGGTCGCAACGGCTCACCTCGTTTGCAAGGCTCGTAGTGCCTGACAAACCCGCAAACTTGACCAACCTCCTTCAACTGACAACTGTATATGTGATATATATTTATATAAAATGCATTTCTATCTGTCTATCTATCTATCTGTCTATCTATCTATCTACCGCAATGCTTTGGATGACATAAAATACAAAGTACACCTATCCTTATTATTATATAGACAGATTTGTACTGTGCTGAAATAAAATACACACTTACTGATCACATTTAGTCTCAGACCCAACTAATACTTGACATATATAGCAAACTCACGGTTTAATGCAAGTTTATAAATAAAACATATCCTTCAACAGAAAACTGTAAAATAGATAATTAATAAATAACACATATAAATTCCCAGTTTTCCTCAGTTAGCACAGGATCTATTTCCAGTTGCAGGAGATTGAATGAGATATGCATGACGATTCCTGTCTCATTAGTAATCATTTCATTTCTAATGAGAAAGTCAATGAATAAGTCACAACAGTATTATTCTTCTGTATGTGAAGTGACTCTCAGAGGCTCTCAGGCTGCTCCGTGTAGCTCTCAATCATAAGGAATTACATCAACATCAGTTCTTCATGGGGTCTAAGGTTTACATGGTATAGAAAAGCTGGGCGCTCCTGGCTCTGTATATAATATGAGAATGAGGTGTATCCTGCTCTCTGTCACAAGCAATTTATGAAGAAGTTAAAAACTTGCTATAGTTGGGCAGTTAAGGGGTTAAACATTTCTGAACACTTCTGTGAATAAGGAATTTTAGAATTAAACCAATAGGTGCTTCATACTTTAACATAAATAAAGAGAATGGACAGAAAAGCAAGAAGAATAGTAGGGGAATCAGTTGCATCAGTTGTGTTTCTAGAATGTATTGAGTTCTGCCTGTGGGAATAATGTATCTTGCACATAGTACCTTATGAGAACAATTATAAAACGGTAATGTTCTGATAAAAAAAAAAATAATCCTAACCTCTGTAAGCCAGTTTGTGACCGAGACGTTACAGTTGTCTGCCTAAGGTGTGTGTTAAAGAGGTAAACACAAAACAGCCATCTACACTGACTATTAAAACCCCTGTAACAGTTATCCATACTCCAATATCTGTAATATAAGGCTGGCACAGCTAAGTCAGTTTAAAGGTACACAGTAAACTCATAGTTTCAGCATTTTATTTTATAGACTGGGAATTAATTATGGACAAAATGTTTTTAGGATGTTATCAAAATAAAAACAGCCTTGAATGTACTAATTATTATATGGATTGTATGTCATCTTGGCCATCTCCATTGTTAATGGTCTCTCATAAAAGCTTAAACAGCAATTCACTTTGTGTCAATGAGCTCCAAGATAATAAAAGGTCAAGTGGAGGGACCAGCTGAATGGATCCCACCGGTTAGGTCTTCTCCTCCTAAATGGTTTTAATCAGTGGTGGCTGGTGATCTTCCAAGTTGGTGGGGAGGAAGACAGACACCTGGCCCTCCCATTACATTGACTCCACCCAATCATATAAACTTCTCCCCTTTATAGCATGTTATCTCCATAGGCCCTGCCCACTAATAGACTCCACCCACTTACTTGATTTCCCCCCCCTGTCACTTTACTTACTTATTATATTGATGAGGGGGAGGTGGTGCTGGTTCTGTTCACTATTCTTATGTTGGGGAGTACCTCCATTTTATTGATGTTGGTGAGGTGGTGCGGGTTCTACTCATTTTTCTTATGCTGGGAAGTGACTCCAATTTCTTTATTACGTGCAATAATTAAATAGAATGCATAGAATACTTGTCAGATCAGGGCATATGTTTGTGGCAGCTAGTAGAAATAGACAAAAGTATTCCCATTGAGGGCAATAAAGAGAGGGATAGAGATAGAGGGACAGAGAGAGGGAGGGGATATAGAGAGAGAGAGGGATAGAGAGAGGTGGATAGATACTATCCCTCTCTATCTATCCCTCTCTCTATTCCTCCCTCTCTATCCCTCCCTCTCCCTCCATCTCTCTCCCCTTCTATCTTCATCTCTCCCTTCCTCTCTATCTCTTACTCTTTCATTCTCTTCCTCTCCCCATCTCTCGCTCTCCTTCTCCTCTACCTCTCCCTCTCTCTTTCTCTCTCTCGCTATATATATATATATATATATATATATATATATATATATATATATTTATCCTTCTCTCTCCTCTATCTCCTCTTCTCTCTCCTCTATCTCTCCTTCTCTCTATCTCTCTCTCTCTCTCTCTCTCTCTCTCCTATCTCTCCTCTATCTCTCCTTCTCTCTCCCCTCTATCTCTCCTTCACTATCCTCTATATCTCCTTCTCTCTATCTCATCTATCTCTCCTCTATATCTCTCACCCACTCTCCTCTATCTCTTTCTATCTCCTATCTCTCCTCTATCTCTCCTTCTCTCTCCCCTCTATCTCTTCTTCTCTCTCATCTATCTCTCCTCTATATCTCTCTCCTCTCTCACCCACTCTCATCTCTCTCTCTCCTCTCTATCTCACCTTCTCTATCTCCCACATCTATCTATTGTTCTCTCCTCTCTATATCTCTCCTCTATCTCTCCTTCCTCTATCTTTCTCTTCTTTATTTCTCTCTCCTCTATCTCTTCCTCTCTTTTCTATCCCTCTATCTCTCCCTCTCCCCCTCTTTCTCTTTCCTCTACATCTCCTTCTCTCTCCCATCTCTCTCCCTCTCCCATCTATCTCCTGTATCTCTCCCTCTGTATCTCACCTCTCTCTCTCATCGATCTCTCCATCTCTCTCTCTCCTCTCTATATTTATCCTCTCTTTCCTATCTGCCTCTCTCCTCTATATCTTCCACTCTTCTTTATCCCTTTCTATCTCCCTCTCTCTTCCACTATCTCTCCTCTCATCTATCTCTCCTCTCTTCTTTATCTATCTCCTCTCTATCTCTCCTTCTCTCTCTCTCCTCACTCTCTACTCTCTCTCTCCTCTATCTCTACGTCTCTCTCTCCTCTCTATATCTCCCCCTCTCTCTCCTATCTACCTCTCTCCTCTATCTCTTCCACTGTCTTTTATGCCTTTCTATCTATCTCTCTCTCCTCGACCTCTATCTCTCTCATATGTCTCTTCTATTTCTCTCATTCTCTCTTCTATCTCTCACATCTCTCTCTCCTCTATTTCCCTCTCTTCTATTTCCCTCTCCTCTATTTCCCTTTCCTATATTTCCCCCTCATCTATATCTCCCTCCCTCTCTCTCACACACCTCTATCTCTCTCTTCTATCTATCTCTACTCTATATCTCTCTATTCCTTCTCCTCTATTTCTTGCTCCTATCTCTCTATCTCTCCCTCCTCTATCTCTCATTCTCTCTCTCCTCTATCTCTTCCCTCTCTCTCCTTTATCTCTCCCTCTTTCTCCTCTTCTCCCTTTATATTCTGTGTAAGGCCAAGAAAAAAAGAGGAGATAGAATTCTCAACACCTTTCTCTTGTCTATATCTCCCTCCTCTATCTATCCTTCTCTCTCTACTCTATCTCTCCCTTTCTCTCATTTATCTCTCCCTCTCTCTCTCTCTCTCTCTCTCATCTCTCTCTCTCTCCTCTATCTCTCTCTCCTCTATCTCTCCCTCGATATTCTGTGTAAGGCCAAGAAAGAAAATAGGAGGAGATAATGTTCTCAACATCTCTCTCTCCTCTACCTCTCCTTATCTCTCCTTTATCTCTCCTTCTCTCTATTCTTTATCTCTCTCACCTATTTCCCCCTCTCTCTCCTATATCTCTCATTTTCTCTCTCTTATCTATCTCTCTCTATTTCTCATTTATCTCTCCCATCTCTCTCCTTTATCTCTCCCCTCTCTCTGCTATATCTCTCCTCTCTATCTCTCTCTCCTCTATCTCTCTTCTCTCTCTCCTCTATCTCTCTGTCTTATCTCTCTGTCTTACCTCTCTCTATCTCTATCTTACCTCTCTCCTTTATCTCTCCTTCTCTCTCTCCTCTATCTCTCCTTATTTCTCTCTCCCTCCCTCTTTCCTCAATCTCCCCGTCTCTCTATCTCTCCCTCTCTGACCTTTATCTTTCCTTCTCTCCTTTATCTCTCCCTAATCTCTCAATCTCTCCCTCTCTCTATCTCTCATCTGTCTCTCCTCTCTCTCCATCCATTGGAAAAAAATGAATTAGCAATAGAAGACCATTTACAAATGTCTCCTACTACTGGCTCACTGGACCACTGGACACAAATATAAACAAAGCATAGCTTTTTATAATCGTTTACATAAAGACAATGGGATAATCCATTCCCACCTTTTAGGAACATGGTATAACCCATCAACAACCAATGAAAGATGTTTGATATTAGTAGAGCCAATTATAATTTAGCATGTATTTAGGCTAAATCTGTCCGTACATCACCCTTGTACTTTCATAATCCTGCGCAGTCAATAACGTGTTTTTTTACCTTGGGTCTGATTTAACAGAACATATTGTTTAGACTAAAATAATTGTTTATAGATTTAGCTGAAACTGCTAGATCATGGGACATGCAGATTTAACTATTTCATAACTTACATCTTACAAAATGGAAAAATACTGGTTCTGAGCTAAAATTCACAAGTGCTACAAAAAGTGATAAATGCTATATACAGTAAATATATATATATCTATATATGTATTTATACACACAAAAAATTTAAGGATACCTGTATTTTACCACAACACTGCCCCAGGAACAATGAAAATTGCCATCAAAGGAAAAATACAAATATCAGAAGGCAGAATCTTAATATACATTTCACACATACAGTATATGTCATATATTCAACTAAATAAAATAAAACAATAAACATAATAGGAAGTAAAGGTATGATCTTCATACTGGTTCTTATGACTCAAGGTCTCTAGAAGATCCAGTATAGATGAGTTTCCTACAACATGGAGATATTAGATCTTATATCACAGAGTCCTTTGCACCTTTTATCTTAATATCTTCCCAACAAGAACATTGCAAAAGAAAACACAATTATACATAGAAACAATAAAATACATAATAAAAACACCATTTTAATAATCCATTATGATCCGTGGAATAATATAAAAAGTCTTTCAATAATGGAATCCATAGCACAAAGTTCACAGTCCAGATATTAAAGTCTGTTGAATGAAAGCTTTACAATAAATCCACGAAAATAAGTGAGCACCTGTTTGACAAAATCCATATAAAGAGTCCAATGGGGTGGATGAAAACATTAGGCATTTAGATGATAGATGTAATTTAATAACCAATAACGTTTGCACTGATATGACTAGTAACCCAGAGTGTATGCATGATAACTTCTTCTTTCCCTAATTACTCTTCCTTATCAGATGATAGTACGTACTAGATCCTAGCAAGTTGATAGAACAATGTGCAGAAATGTTAGAAGCCAAAGAACAGTAAAAAGAAAGACAGGTATAGGAAAGAGCAGAAAAAGGAAAATTGACAACAAAATGAAAAATGACAAAACATATGCTCAAACAAACTTCATACAGGCTTAGTCTTACACATCACACTTAGTTAGGCCACTCTTTGTCCATACTATAAACAGGTCGATCACTTGCTTCTGGATGGTGATATTCATTGGCCAAAGCAAATAGGCCATCATGTGCAGATATGCAGGCACAGGACAAGGAGTATGCGACTTTCTCACAGACCTTTACATCTTTTCTCTTTGCCAGCAGATACATGCAATGAGCAAGAGTTTGACCTTTCCCTTTTTTCTTGGGTCCATACAAGATTTCTGTTTGGGCTTTGGCTTTAGTCATCAAACTCTGTACCTGTTTCTTCATCTGTTATTATCTGTTATCATCAGGATAGGTACTTTGTATTTACTTTCTCTCATCATATATCAAGGCACGCTTGTCTTTTCGTTGTCTTTTCTTTATCTTTACAGGCACGCACTCACTGTCATCTTCTTCTGGAGTAGGCAAGTGTGACAAAAATCAAAACATACAAGATCTATCATACAAGAAACTTCCAAACATCTTTCAACTAGATATCCTCACATCATATACACCTTTCCTAAAATGTTTCCCTAACTGTAACATAAATTTAACATATGCATAACTCTATAATAAACAAGGGGTGGTATAAACTAAAATCAATTAAGTGAAAATCATGCAAAGTTAATAAACATATGGAATACTTGTAAGAAATATAAGCAACCATTATTTTTTACTCCTGCTAAAACAACAAAAATTATCATTGGGACAGTTTCAATACTACTAATTATGCTTCTATAAGTGAAAAGACATTACTTGATTTATCTTGCAACAGGTTGTATATTTAAAAGGAAATTGCTTATGTTATTACTGTCAATACATTTACTAATAAAGCTCTAAAATATTTTTCTTAGCTTATAATGTAACCCACCTCTTATCAGGTTCCTTTCTTAGAAGCCTAGAAATACCTGGAAAAGATTTTCCCAATTCTCGACTCATTGGCACCATGGCCATCATCTGAGCTTGGGATGGGCCTGGAAGAATAACTGTTACAATATTACAGTATTTATCCAACATGGATAAACAAAACATAACACATAAAATAAAACAGAATTGGTATGATAATGTTCTTTATCCAGATAATATATCATACACTAATTTCTAGTGATATGTGTACCTGTGAAGTAACCAGGAGATAGCGATAGTGTACATAACACATTTATTCCAAAAGAGAGAAATGTCAACATGAGGATAGCTTCAATAAGCATATAAATTACAATTAATAAAAAAACAGATTAGCCACATTTAAAAAAATAAGAAAAAAAAGAAAAAACCTTAAAAAATATATATATATAATATGTTAATCGTTATCTTAAAACCTTAATAATTATTATCATGTCTTTATGTTACTAAATATTACTGAAAAAAATAGTGTACTTCCCTACTTCAATGATCCCAGAGGAGAGATAGTGGGAATTACAAGCTGTTCTGGTAAACAAAAATTAAACAGTTTTTTCTTCACCAAAACATTTTCATCGTGTGACCTTGGTAATGAGAAAGCAGAAAATTATTTGGCCATTATCCAAGCTGCTTCAATGAATGTAATGATTTACACATTATAATCTTTTAAATGGTTTTATCTGTAATAAAAAAAAGTCTTTCTTTCTATCTTTTTAATAACCCAGTTCCTAACAATAGTATTTAATTGTAAATATATATAAAAATATTTCACATAAGTAGGAACCAGATCTAAAATCTTTAATTATGATTATACAAAATGTCCGACGGCATATAAACACAAATATTAATCCGAAATTGATCACATTTCAGATTATATTCTCTATAAGCAATTTTATTACAGTGTCCGTCAGATATAATGGACAATCTTTACACAAAAATGCAAGGATATAATCTGGACACTGGTACTCTATGTGACCACCATTATTCAGTATACACCATCCCAGCAAATCTCCCTTTCAAGCATCACAAATTCACATGACAATCACAACATACATGACATCCTCACACATAGACAGCTCCCCACTGAACAGTCAAAATAGCAAAGCCAAGCAAAACAGGGAGAGACAAAGCAATGGTGTCATCTACAAGGAACATTTCCCCATCAGATAACACTCACATGCCAATTTGCACTCTATGTTCCCTCACTCAACCACAGTACCTGATCATATCTCTGTTCTCTCTCTCTTCTATCTTTCTCTTCTCTCTATCCCTCTGTATTCTGTGTAAGGCCAAGAAAAAAATAGGAGGGGATAAAGTTCTCAACATCTCTCTCCTCTATGTCTCTCTCTCCATCTCCCTCTCCTCTCTCTTTATCTCCCTCTCCTCACTCTCTCTCCCTCTCCTCTCTATATCTCCCTCTTCTCTCTATAGCTCCCTCTCTTCTCTCTCTATTTCCATCTCCTCTCTCTCCCCCATCCCTCTCTCTCTCTCTCCCACTCCTCACGCTCTCTCCGTCCCTCTCCTCTCTCTCTCCTGTCTCTCTGTGTCCTGTTATGGGCCGCGGGAGGCCTTTGATGGAGTCTGCGGTAGGCCACTGATAGGGTCCTGGTGCTGCTGGAGGTCACTGCTGGGGCCATGGGAGGCCACTGATGATGCTCTGGGGCCGCGGAAGGCTTCTGATGGGGCCCTGAGGCCACAAGAAGCCTGTGATGGGTCCCTGAGGTCACGGGAGGCCTCACAATGGGCCAGGGTGATGCCTCTGATGGGGCCCTGCAGCTGCAGGAGGTCTCTAATGGGACTCTGTTGCCATGGAAGGCCTCTGTTGGGGCCTTGGGGCCACCAGTGGCCTGTGATGGGCTGTGGGTGGCCTCTGATGGGGCTATGTTGCCACGGGAGGCCTCTGTTGGGGCCCTGGGGCCACCAGTGGCTTGTGATGGGCCACAGAACTACTCTGTAGGGGGCCTGAGGCAACGGGTGACCTGTGATGGGCCACAGGAGGAGCGTCTGATGAGGCCCTGGGGCCTCTGGAAGCTTGTGATGGGTGGCCTGTGATGAGACTGCAGATGGCCTCTGATGGGGCCGCAGGGGAGTGAATGGCCTCTGATGGGGCCCTGGTGTGGATGTTAGAGGCAGGTGAAGGAGGCACAGGAATAAAGAAGGATAGCGGAAATAGAGAGAATAAGAGAAGAGAGAGAAAGAGGGGATAAAGAGGAGGAAGGAAGGAGGGAGGGAGAGAGAGCTCTGTACTTAAATCATCCTACAGGGCAATATGCATGACTGTTGATGTGCACAGTTCTCTCTCAGCACGTGGAAGTTATCACAGCAATCCTAACTGGCTGGGGACGGTAAGAGGGACCGTCCCTACAGGATTCTACAGCTGCAGCACCTCCCAGTAATTCTGATTGTGTAATGCTGCAACTGACAGACAGGCACAGTGCTACTAATCAGAGCAGCAGTTCAGAATTTCAGGCAAGACAGCATTTTGACTGTTTTTTTTATTTCTCACATGTGCCCTCATCTGTAGCACTGGACAAGTCACCAGCAGGAGGATAGATGTATGTGTTTAACTGTGTGCTGGGCAAGGGTTTATTGTTTAAAGTTATAGTAGCAGATATTTAAACATTTTAAAGATTGAACATGATATAATTATTTTTATATTAATTAAACTAAACAATTAAGTATGTAATACAGGATTAAGTCTGTCCATTCATTTTGGGAGTGTGGTTGCCCATTTGCCTGTATGCACCAGCCACCCCTGGTTTTAATTTATCATGTTTCCTCGATATGTCTCACGCACACAGCAATAAGTCTTAATATTGGATGTTTCCTGTTATCTCCCGTCCAGCAGTGGCGGCCAGTGTCCATGAGGTGGCGTGACAGTTGTTCGTCAAGATTTTGATCAATTTCTTCTTAGGGTGAGTGTTAGATTTAAGGGTTAGAGATTAGGGTTAGTTTTAGGGTTAGGGTAGTGGCAGATGACAGACTTTACATAGTGAAAGAGTACTTAAAATTTACTATGTAAAGCTTATCATCTGCCACTACCCTAACCCTAACAACAAATGAAAGAAAGTCTCTGCGAGCCGTCATTGCACAACCTAGTGGCCACTGGCTGACACTGCTGACGGGGAGATAACTGGAAAGGTCTAAATTATTAGGTATGCACAATGTTAGGATAGTATTCTGCTCCCATTCCTCTGGATTCATGAGCCAAACAGCACTTTGTCTCTTAAATGACTCTTAAATGTCTGCATACTAAGCATGCACTAGTACAATTCTCAAATTTATTATCTGAAAAACTTTATCTTCACAACTACCTAGTGACGGTCTAGGTAAGGAACAACAAAGAGATGCCCCCCCACCTTTCTATGTTGCATAGCAGGTGTTCTCTACTCTGTAAAACATCAGATAGGTAATTCTGTTCTCTATATAATACAAGAGAATAGTGTACTCCGATGTATATAACACAACACAGGAGTAGTCCACTAAAATATTTATGCAAACCTTTATATGAATTGACATGTGGTATCTTTCTCTCTGTAGCAAATATTTTCCTGGGTTGTATTATCTTGGCTACTGGCTTTGATGTAAATTAAGGTACAATCTTGGCTAACAATTGAATGGAAATCTCTCAAACAAATTCTCCAAAATGCTGGTTTTAATTATGTCCTCAATTTACAGAGGAGGCAGATAATATGTGAATGCAACAAAAAGCCACGATTCACACTGTACCAGTCACAGTTAATTATCCACTTAGATCTCTGTGAAATAATTAGATACATTAACTAAGGTATCCCCCTATACTGTGCATGAAACACAAAGCTGGCCTCGAAAAGGCCAAAGAGACCAATCCTATCCCAGGTTGTACAGGTTCTTTATCCCCCCACACAGGACAGCTTAACCGGATTCTGGGACAAGTTGCAGATTCACAGGCCACGTTACCTGGTTCCATGACAAGCTGCAGAAATTCATTTCTGATTAAAAAAATAATAATAAACACCTTCCCTCTAAATGAAACACACCATGCATATTGCACATTTTTTTCAACATATCATTTTATATAGGTTTTGCCCCAATCAGCAGTGGGCTACTTCTTTAGACAAACAGACATTTCACAACTTCTGCCCTTTTCAATTACCCCCACATGGGCTAGGACTGGCTCCAATGACCTGGAGCCTGCCTGTCTATTTCCCCAGCTAGGTGCCGAGACTCTATTGCCACAGCTATCAGCTACACCCATTCAGGATCTGGCATAGCAGGGGTTGATAAATTACCTTGTAGCCAGAATGTCTGGGAGAAGGGTTGGGGTCCCCTAGCTACATCCCTTATCTGTACTCTTGGAGAGAGAGTCCATTGGCATTCTGGTGGACCTTTCCCCGACAATGCTGGATGGTAAAGTTAAAAGATTGGAGAGCTAGACTCCAGCAACTTGGGACTGCCAACACAAGGGGTTGTGGCCATTGACCACAGTGAATTCCTGGCACAAAAGAATATGCTTCTTGAGGGCCCAAACCACTGTTAAACACTCCTTCTCCACCGCAGCATAAGATATGTCCCGGGGCAGAATATTCATGCGGAGGTATAGTCAATCACTGTAAGGATATACTTTTCCCCATCTTACTGGGTCTAGCTACGGGCCCTACTATGTCAATAACAACCCTGTGAAACTGGGTGTCAATAATGGGCAAGGTTTGCGTAGGGACCTACTCACCCTTCTGCTGACAGGAATCACAGGAGTCACAATACTAAGTGACATCCCTGCTCACTCTGTGCCAGTATAACACTCTAGTGAGACGATGTTGGGTGTTTTTGCTCCCCAGCTATGGGTATATCATGTACATCACTTCCCCAGGTTCCCCTCTAACTTGGTACAATAATCCCTGGTTCCATACATACTCTTCCCCAATAGATCCCTTGTCTTTCTGAGTAGCTTTCTGTCTCACTAGGGTCCTATCCTTTACTAGCTTGGTTCTTAGCTCCTCCACATTAGTCCATTGGAGCTCTTGCCCTCCAGCAGGTAATGACTTTCACTGTTTTCCTCTAGAGTTGTTCCATCCCAGTCCTCCGACTCTTCCAAGGTTGTCTTTACCGCTTGCGCCCGGGTAATGATATTGAGGCACCTAAACTTGTTCGCCAACAGGACATCCACTGGTAACAGGCCATCAATCCCACCTCCCTGTTGCCATTCCTAGTTACTTAATACATATATACCTGGGCTACAAGTATGGTAAATCGCTGTCCTCCAGCTACCATTACATCCAGCTCCTTGTTCAACACGGTCATTCACTAAGTCCGGGTGGATCACCGTGATCTCAGCCCCAGTGTCCTGGAACCCTTGCACCTGTCGTCTCTACACCAAGACCCGCTGTAGGTGCTGGCTCCAGTTGCCCTCCCAGGTAAATGGCACTGCGCTAATGATGGAGTACATCTCCCACTCCTCAGGACACTTATGGAACTGCTCCCCTTCCTCATCCTGGGCTGAAGCCCATTTACACAAAAAAAAAAAAAAGGCCGGGTTGCTATCACGGCTCTTGTTTGGGGCACAACTTCCTGGTTGGGTAAAGGAGCAGTTGGCATCGGAGGCTCTAGTGTTTTCCTGGCCATGAGGGGACGAGATGGTCCCCCGAGGATGCTGAGCTGCTAGGGGAAATTGTCCTTGGCTCTCCCCAGGTCTCCAGATATTTATAGGTCAGTTGATAGGATGCTTTTCCAGTGATAGGCTTCTGGTCCACAATCCATTCTTGCATATTAGCATGCCAGAGTAAAATTGTTCCAGCAGCACAACTTGCTTTGCCTCATCCAGAGTGCGAACGTCTCATCCCTTCTACCAGCTCTCACATGCATGCCTGATCCGGTCCATCAGCTCCGCATAAATGTCCCCCGAGCGCTTGACCAGGGTGCAGAACTGCTCTTGGTATGCTTTAGGTGTGATGGCATACTGGGCGACCTTTACCTGGCGCACCTCCTCATAATCTTCAGCCTTGTCCAGAGGGATTGCCTGGTAGGGTATGCTGGCTTGTCCGCCAAGTCGGATGACCAGAAGCTTTACCACTCTTCCGGAGGGGTCTGTGCTCTCAGTACTCATCAAAGTGCTTGAAGCTGCTATAAGCGACGTTGACCTGGGCTGAGGGGGGTCTCCTGGAATCCTTGGTTGAGTGGTGAAAGCAAACAGAAGCCATTCTTCCCACTCGTTCGCAGTGGATCTCTTGGCTGATCTGTTCCATGAAAGCTACTGCCTGATCAGTAGTTAAGTCCCGGGTATCGGTGCTCTCAGTACCTGGTATCTCCTGATCAACTTGTCCTCCCTGAGTGGCTGAATATCGGACGGACCACCTGTTGAGGTGGTAATGCCAAAGGAAAAGTCTGCTTCGTCTGGTCCGTCTCCTGACTGGCTGAGCTCATTCTCCTGTCGGAGCTCCTGGATCATCACTGGATGGGTCTTGTGCGCTGTCACAATCCACTCTTCCTTGTGCTTGAAAAGGTGAAAGAGGCCAATCCTACCCTTAGGTTGTATAGGTTCTGTATCCCTGCACACAGGACAGCTTAACCAGATTCTAGGACAAGTTGCAGATTCTCAGGCTGATTAAAATATTATAAACTCCTTCCCTCTAAATGAAAAACACCATGCATATGTGTCCTAAACAAAGTATAAACTTTATTTCTTTAAGTACATCATTTTATACAGGTTTTGCCCCTATCAGCATCTAACCACTTTCTTAGACAAACAAAAGTTTCACAACTTCTGGCCCTTTCAATTACCCACACATGGGCTAGGACTGGCTCCAAGGACAAGGAGCCAGCCTGCCTATTTCTCCAGCTAGGTTCTGAGTAGTCTACAGCCACATCTATCAGCTACCTCCAGTCAGGATCTGGGCACAGCAGGAGTTGATAATATATTTTGAGCCCTGGAGCCAGAATATCTGGGCAACGGGTTGGGGTCCAGCTTAGTAGAGGAATATGTTTATTAGCTTAATTAAATAGTTGCACACCATAACACACTGTATACACAAAATAATGACCCTAAAAGTGGAAAATACAACCAGAGCTTGGGGAAACACATCACACAACATACCAAGTCAACAAGTGGTAAAGTCTTTCACATACCCTTATGGCTATTATAATGCCCAAAAGTCCAAGTGTCCTGGGGTTTATCCATATAAAACTAAAAAACAAATTCACAGTCTTCTTTATGACACTTAGAGGAGCATCCTATTTTCTCAATTTAATTCATAGGTGTGGTGTATCACCAAATTAATATATATATTACACAAGGTTCGTCTACATTAAAAGGTATTTATTAATAGGCAACAACACAATACTATAAATGTATCACAAACACACAGCCCAGACCCACGGAGCAACAACCCTTTTTAAATCTATCTACCTATATAGTAATCCCCTTCCCCAAACGCTTGATCTCACCCACGGTTAGGCCATCACCATCACCATCACATCCAAGGAAGAAAACAGGAAGCAACAGCAGTTTCCTGCCTGGATATACCCTTAGTTGAGATGATGTGATTTACATCACATCCTGTCCATGCATCACTTCCTCCAGCAATTGTGGGAGGGAAGCAAAGACTCCCAGCCCTCCCACCTAGACCTGTTTAAGGAGGTCCTGAATTACCATGCAAGGAAGACAAGTTACCACATTCCCTCACTTTTTCTTCTTCTATGTTGCTCAGTTTTCTAGTTATCCCTCTAGTACAGGAGAACCTAGTGGGAGCAAAAACCTGATATACAGGAGAAATTCAACCCACCGTCCCTCCGGAATAGTTCCCTCAGCGACATAAGTTATCCTGTACTTTCCTATGGCTGTCAATCCACATATTACACAGAAACAGAACTTATAGAATTTAGGTGAGAGTGTGTGATAAATGTTTATGTATGTGCAATGTAAAACTTTATTGAAGAATGTATGAGAGAGAGAAAGAAGAGGAAAAAGACAAATTATATATCCTCCTTGCAAGTTTCTTCCTCATTTGTTTCATTGCCACACAAAAGTAAAATATTATAATTGTCGTTAATACTTGAATGAACATGAGTACCAGCGACAGTGTTCGTAGGACTGGATGTGTCTCTGCATTGGTAAGAATTCCCCACCAGGGATGCTCAACGTTTTCGTAGTAATTTCTATTTCCTTTTTCTGTTGTTCCAGCAGTAAGCTGATGGGGTGTAGTTGTTGTTTGGTACGTTTTACTAACTCATGAAGTTCCAAGGTAAGCTTTGGAATTGGGGGAAAAAGCTTCATTGTCAAATTTGTCCAATCTGCATTTGCAGTAAAATTGATCATTTCGGTGGTAAGGTTTCTTGATGGAAATAGTGTATGAGTTCCTACATGTATAGTAGTGGTTACCATGATACAAGACCCTTCTTCCACCAAACATATTTCATCAACTGTCCTATATTCAGAGTGGCCGATAAAGCATGCAATGTCCCCTATGCGGATCACCTCTTGCACCAGGTTTTCTTTTATCAACTGCACCCAGCCATCCTCCTCAGCTCCTTTCTCCCAAACACAACTGCACAGCCATCGGTGTTGAGATATCCTGCAACAGCTTTCATCCATCTCCAATCCTGTAATAGTGGCCAGTCTTTTTGATGGGAAGTGTTGCTTGTAGATTCCATCACTTAACATGCCAATGCTATGTATAAAGTTCAGTTGCTCTGCCTGCCCCTCCCAACGGGGAATTGCCAGGATTAGTCCTATTGTCCCAGATTGTAGTCCATGTGGCATCCATTGATCTGGGCCTTCAATATAGCTGTATTTAAGATTGTCCTCAGTGATGTCCACTCCTTTTCTTTTCAATGACGTGATAATCCTTGTTGCATTGATTTGTCTTGCCCACTTGTTTTCCTGGATGTCTTTAATAGTTTCCTTTAAATCTGCCAACAGCTTTCCTCCAATCATAGAACAGAAAATGGCAGTTCCCACTATTTCATTCTTAATGCTGTTAGCAATGGAAGCAATATTTTCCTCAACTAGATGCAGGTTGTTGGCAATGGTGTGTATGTCATCAACATTGTCTGTCAGTCTACTCACTATAAGGGAGTCAGCTACTCCACCTATTTTCATAGCATGTCCCATGCCATCAGTAAGGGAGTTTATCCTGCTGTTCAGTCCAATGATGTCTGCTGAATTCCATACTCCCAATCCAGTTCCGACTCCTCCTAAAAGGGCTGCAAGTGTGTCCCGTTTTTCTCGACTCCCTGCTCCGGTCCACTCAATGATGGTCTCTTGTATACTTTGCTTAAACCACTGCCGCTGTGATTCCAGGCACTTTGGAGGAATAGAAAAATCATTAAAATTTAGAATTATTGGGTAGTAAGTCCACCCAACCCCTTGCACAACTGTTTCATGTGTTGGTACCACCACCAATCCGCCTATTGGCCATGGTACCTTCTTCTGATCTTTACAACGTTGCAGCTCCTTTACAGAGACAAATACTTCATCTATTGTTAGAACACCCCCCTTTCCAGTATCAAAATTGCAGAATTCCTCTAGATCAGGCTGGGCAGCTATAACTGCAGCGTCCCATTCTCCACCTTCTTCTAATGTTAAGTTACTCACTACTACTGTAGTATTTGTAAACCTCCCTTGTATTGGAGCTCTAAGAGCTAATCCCCTGGTACTATTATGTGGCAAAATAATGTTTACTTGTAACCCTCCACCCTTTTTTACTTCCAATTCCCTGGGCCAAATAAATCTATCTGCTTGAACGTAATGTAACTCCAATCTTTTCAAACTCTCTCCCTTATTTGCGGTATCTTCTGGCCTTATTGCCTGTCTCCCCATTCCTACTGTGATACAGCTTATACTTATCCATCCTGTAACAAGGATCCACCACAATCTTCTGTTGACACGCATCTTCATTCTTATACAGCCTTGCTCTGTGGGAACACTAGATTCCATCATTAGAAACATATACATACACAAACAAAAAAATAAAAAATATATTTTTGCAAGTTTGTTCACGGCCCTGTAATCAATGGTAAGTCTCCATGATGAGGCTGCTTTTTCATCACCATTCCCTTTTAACACAGCTTTTCTCACAGGCCAACATGGTGAGTTACATGCATACCCATTTCCAGATTTAATTATTCCACGTCTCTCCAGTATTTCTATCATCTCGGTGATTGATGCCACTGATTCTCTTGGGACTGGATATTGCTTTTGCCATTGTGGGTCTCCTCCTTCCAACAAGACCATTCCTTTCATTCTTCCACAGTCTAATTTATCTGTAGCCCAAACAGGTATGTCTTGGATTAGCTTCTGCAGCCATTCTGGTTGTCCGTCTAGTTTCAGTTTGTTTTTTTCCAGACTTTTTATCGGAGAGACAATATATGCCATTGGGAGCACAACCCCTTTCGTCAACTCTGTACTTACCTGATTCACCTTTTCTGTCTTCCACAAACAAAAATTGGCAAGATCTACAATGAAATTTCCTTTTTTTAAAGCTTCTATTCCCAATATTTCCTCTGGCCAACCCACTATTGCTTCTACTTGTATTGTTTTTTCTCCTACTGCTACATCAATTGGACCTGCTCTAACCTCCTGTGGACTCCCAGTAACTCCCATAACACTTTCTGACGAATCCCCATTTTTGACCCTGTTGGTCATTGTAACTGCTGTTCCTGTATCTACCAACATATTTTTCCCTACCCCTGCGATGACTGTATAAATGGTAGGCCGACCTGCCTCATCCATGGTTAAATTAGCTGAGTGAATGAGATGCTGAGGCGCAGGGGTTGGGATTTGTCATTGTGACTCACTTCTACTCTGTCCCTCTTTTATACCACTATATTGCATCTTTGCCTCACTTTCCTTCAATTTCCTCTCTGACTCAGCTACCTTGTTTTTAAGTATGCGAATTTCCTCTTCTATCCGATCCGTCTGTCTCCTGAGTTCCCAATAGCCCATGTTACCGTTTCTCTCTCCCTCCTGATTAGCCCTCCAGTTGCTGCCATCCCTATTCCTATAGTCCCTAGGTGGATCTCTCCATCTTTTGTCAAAGTTCTGTTTTGGTCTCCAGTTTTGATCATCCTTCTTGTTCTGGGGTACATCCCACGTCTGGTTTCTCCATTTACCATCTATATCTCTACCAGACTCGACCTTAAATGTTCTTACAGCTGAAACAGAGCAGGCCTGTTCTGTGAAAGGATGCTTGATCCACCACTTATCAGCTCTAGTTAGTACTATTTCCAAGTCTGTTGGTGTTGGATCAAAAAGCCTGACAAATTCTTGACACTCCCGGGGAAGGGCTTCCATTACTTTTGCTATATGTTCTGGTGAGCCCAGCACTAGAGGCTGTTGAGGTTGTCAAAGAGTATACCGAAAAAAAATATCCTTTGAGCTACCGCTCCAGAACCATCTGTTGGCCTCATGGAAATATTTGCTATTTCTTTCTCTATGCTAAGTAGATAGAAATTAGTTTCAGCAATTCTTCCTGCCTGATCAGACACACTGTTATTAAATCCCAATAGTCTACTAGCCAAAGGACCCATAGCGTATTCTAACAGTTCTGTCCATTCCTCTAAGTTAAGACCTCCTTTTTTAGCTCTATCTGCTCCCCTCATAAACCAATGTGTAAACGTATTAAAGTTGTTAGTTGGCATACTTCCCCACCATTTCTGGAAATTGTCTTTATCTGCCATAGATATCGGTCGAGTCTGCATAGAAAATCCTGTAGGTGTTTGCCTTGCATTAAATAATTCTGAAACAATAACTGGTGCTTGTGGTATGGTATCTACTTGTGGAACAGAATAACATAAGAACTCTTTTCTATCTTGGTTCATTTTCGGCACTGGTTCTTTATTTTGTGCCACGAACATATCCAGATCTGGATATATTTTGGCAATGTCTCTGACTCCTTTTATCCCTTCTAACTTTGTTTTATTTTTATAGTCCATTATTATGTTTTGAAGTTCTGTTATTTTTACTCCATAAGCATCCCTCTGCTCTTCTATTTCCCTTAACTCCCTTTCTAGTTCCCCAACAATTGTAGTTGTTCTCAAAGCTGCAATTTTTAAACAATCCCTTTTGTCCATTGCTTCCTCCATTTTATTTGTTGTTTCCAAATTATGCTGCCGTAATTCTACAACTAAGTCTATTAGGCCTCCTATTGTGGCTACAACAGCTTGTGTGACCAAACTTTTTCTCTTCTTTGTTCTATACTTTTTGTTATTTACAATTTGTGTTAGAACATCCATTAATCTCTCCTCTTTTTCACTGTCTGGGTTTGCTGGCTCTGGAAGCTCATATGGACCATCATGTTTTTGAATATGTTTCCTAAAGTACTCACGCACTTCTGTGGGAAAGTATTTGGCCCCTTGAAAAGACATTCCTACTCTTTTACTCACCCAAGTAAGAATCCAAATCAATTTGCGACTAAAGTAGCATGCTTCTGAGTAGCCAACAATAGTTGATGACTATTCAGTAGGCCAGGTGTAATATGTAGAAAAATAGAATATAATAGCAAGGCCTGCAGGGTAGGAGATATACCTGAACTAGGATATGCAAGACACCCAAAATGTATAAGGTATGGAAGCCTATAGTGTATTAAAATGCAGGCCTGAAATAATATATATATATATATAAGATTTAAAATGGTTTATTTATTTATTTTTCTCCAGGCCTGTACTATGATAAAGGATTAGAGAAAAAAAAATAATTCTTTTTTAAAAAACAAAAAACAAAAACAAAACAAAAATAATAGTATTAACAAACTCAGGTATTTGAAACACACAACAAACTAATATATTCAAAATTGTGGCCTGATGCCCAAGCTTGTATATTAAAAATGGAGGCCCGGACTAAGATATCAAATCAGCATTCAAATATACAAAGAAAGCCGCATGGAGCCTACTATATTGTATTCAAATGCAGGGCTAGGCCTGTACTCTGATAGTCAAAAGCACAACAAAACTCAACTCAGATATTTTGAAACCCACAAAAACAACCTGTATGATATCTTTGTTTTATGTAGCAAAATAAGCTAGTACGAACAAAACTCAACTCAGAAGCTAGTACGATATAAAGGATTAAAAATAATAATTGAGGCCTATGCCCAAGCTTGTATATTAAAATGGAGGCTCGAATCAGCATTCAAATACACAAAGAAGCCGCATGGAGCCTACTATATTGTATTCAAATGCAGGGCTAGGCCTGTACTCTGATAGTCAAAAGCACAACAAAACTCAACTCAGATAAACCCACAAAAACAACCTGTATGATATCTTTGTTTTATGTAGCAAAATAAGCTAGTACGAACAAAACTCAACTCAGAAGCTAGTACGATATAAAGGATTAAAAATAATAATTGAGGCCTATGCCCAAGCTTGTATATTAAAAATGGAGGCCCAACCTAGACTCCACACACAATCAGCACTTGATTTCCCATGCAGAGGATAATTAGACAAAGTACTTTTTTTTCCTTCCCCCAAAAAATAAATCTGACTATCTATTAATGTGATATTACCTCATAAATAACCTTTGTAGAAGTCTAAAATTCGTGGTCGCCAAATGTGGTGTATCACCAAATTAATATATATATATATTACACAAGGTTCGTCTACATTAAAAGGTATTTATTAAAAGGCAACAACACAATACTATAAATGTATCACAAACACACAGCCCAGACCCACGGAGCAACAACCCTTTTTAAATCTATCTACCTATATAGTAATCCCCTTCCCCAAACGCTTGATCTCACCCACGGTTAGGCCATCACCATCACATCCAAGGAAGAAAACAGGAAGCAACAGCAGTTTCCTGCCTGGATATACCCTTAGTTGAGATGATGTGATTTACATCACATCCTGTCCATGCATCACTTCCTCCAGCAATTGTGGGAGGGAAGCAAAGACTCCCAGCCCTCCCACCTAGACCTGTTTAAGGAGGTCCTGAATTACCATGCAAGGAAGACAAGTGACCACAATAGGCATCCTCTCTCCTCCATATAACACCTAGAAAGGCATCTATTGTTCTCTATTTAACCCATAAAGAGGCATCATCTGTCTTCTATATAACTCCAAGAAAGGATCCTCTGCCCTCTATGCAACACTGAGAGAGACATCATCTGTCTTCCACATAACACTGAGAGGCATCCTCTGCCCCCCATATGACACCAAAAGAGACCATGCTCCATGTGACAATAAAATACTTTCTGTATTCTTCAAGTGACTTAAGTGGAGATGTCCCCTTATATTTATATGATACAATGAGGGGTTGACACATAGCTTGTTCTGAAGATTACCTACAGTAAGGGCTTAATGTGGGTTATGAGAGCAACCAAAGCCAGAAAACGGTTCAGAAAGTAAAGATAGTGACGGCCATTGACAGAGCTCAAGACAGACAGATCACAATATAAGTATGATTAGTCGGAAAAGCAGGAAACAAATCCCTAGAGTAATACTTTCCAATTATTAAAGGAATAAAAAGCTAAATGCAAACTCACACATGTAGCATAATATGAAACATATTAATTATACAGATGGTTCCCATGGGTCTGTAATTTGAAGAATAATATATTAAACTGCATATAGATTAGCTCTCTCAGTTGTCTTGGAGGGTCCTTGGCAAATTGTATATCTGTGAATACTAAGAGTATGGAATATCATAAGAAAGCACTGGATGCATATAAAAAAGTATGTTTTCACGAATAAATAGACTTCATAACAGGCAAAATATTTTTTGGAAAGCAATCAATAAATAAAGTAATACAGCCAGTTATAGCACAGTTTATTTTTACTTTACATCATCAGCTTCTTTTAGCTTTTTTGACAACAGGGTATGTCCTTATAAAAAAAATTGATTTTAATTAGACCTACTGAAATCACTGGCATTTTGATTTGCAAATGGAAGCTTTCTCTGCATCCATGGTCTCTTCCCACCTGTAGAAGCAGATCAGCAAAAGCATATTGATTACTACCACTTCAGCAAACTTGCATATAATTGTCAATAATCGGCAGTATGGTATTTTTTTTAACTTTCTAAACACATTTTGTCCATAATGAACCGTAGTTCTTTGAAAGAATATATTTATTATAATGAAGTCAAGTTTTATTGAACAGAAAAGATTGGTTACATTGCAGAAAGAAAGTGCAAACAAACAAGATTTGTATCACAGTCAATATGCAATACAAGCTTATGAGATTATCTTAATTGCTAAATTGAGACAGCATTGAATTTCTGAGAGAAAATAAAACCCACTGCAGCACTGCATTACTAGTGGTAAGATAAAAAGTAGATTCATTCACACACTGTTTCTCTTATGTTCATGATGAAGTTCATATTATCTGCTCCTGGGCACCGGAGGATGCCTCATGTCCCTTACACTGCCCAAGATGAGGGAATGCAACATTTTCTATTATGCATTTAAAAGAGCATGTTTTAAAAATAAAAGTGTTTTTTTCCATTAACATGTTAGGTGTAGTCCCTAAATAAGTTGTTGTCATGGATGTTGTTATTTCACAGATGCATGGCCAAATTCTGTTCATGAGCCCCATAGTATAAGTGTATTGTATTTTATTGACTATTTGTGCCATTGTGGTAACGCAAGTTTGAGAAATAAGCTAATTCATATGTTTAAGGCACCATTGTTTTGGTGAAAATCGATCCCAATGGCACTAGATGGATTGGGATGATTGGTTCTAGCCATCCAGAATATTTTTCTTCATATAGCCTGGATGTGAGTGCATTACATGTGGTAATAAGCAGAGGTTACCCTGCAGTTTCTGAAGCATATATCATAGACTAGCGACTTGCCCATCTAAACTATGGCAATAAAATTTGAAGCCTGCCAATGCTGTTTGCCACACAATGCGAGGCTCTCCCCCTCTCTAACTTGCGGGCCTCGTGATTAGTGCCTTCATAGCAGGCCCCGAAATTAGCGGCTTTAACTTTGGCACTCATGGCGGCCCTTGTAATCAATAAAATACAATACACCTGTGTATCTTTCCCCCCTCACCTTCCCTTGTGTCTCTTTTCCCCATCCCTCCCTCTTGTCTCTTTCCCCCTCTCCCTCCACTGTATCTTTCTGTGTGTGTGTAAATGTATATGAGAATGTATACGTGTGTCTGTGTATATATATATATATATATTCACACACATATATATACGTGTATATATACACACATACACATATATATATACTAGCGAATTGCCCGTCAAAAAATGACGGCAATGAAATTGTAAGTGAGCTAATGCTATTTGGTGTATAATAATAAAATAACTAATAGATTAATAAAGTAATATACTTTACCTATTTTGAAATAATATATGCAGGAAGCATTGTGTTGAAGAGCTGGCAATCTGTTTTGATGTTGCTGCAGCATTAGTGGTGTGGAGCTGCTGTGTAAGCGTGCTGAATGTGTGTAGTGTAATAGTGTGCGTGAGCGAGGCAAATCCGTTAGCGTAGCTGTGTACTTCCGCATTGTATAAGTTATTGTTCTAAAATGGCGGCTAATGTGTGGTATGCGTCTTTGCGGAATATCCGTAGCTGTTTTGTGGTGTTTTGCGTGTTTCTGGTGGTGTTTTGCGTGTTTAGAGTCCTGTAGCCTCGTTTTTGTTTTGTTGGGCAGACATTTTTTCTCTCGCTTAGAGAATTTTTTAGTGTCTAAACTCTTTTATTTTGAGTTAAATTAAGGTATAAGTTGCTTTTTTGAGGTCCTGGATGCTCCCTCTTGCTGTAGGTAAGCTTTTTATGTATGTGCTGTGTGTATTTATTGTGTTTTTCATTTTTTCATGTACGCAGGGTTGCGGCCGATTTTTCCGAGGTCGTAATTGGTTGTAACGTGTCTTGTACCTTTTTGCGAGGGCCGCAGTTGCTGGCAGGGAGCGCCTTTGGCTGCGCGAGCCTGCAAGAATGAGCAACGGCTCGCATGCTCACAATTATATATGTGATATATATAGTATATTATGATATTAGGTTTGAATCAGTATCTATATGAAAGAGGTTTGTTTAGAAGATAATATGTAATATGTGTATATATATATATATATATATATATATATATATAAAACCACATAATAAAAACAATATTATCATATATGTAATATATTTAATAATATACGTGGTATAATAATAATATAACAATATATATATATATATATATATATATATATATATATATTGTGAGAATAAAGGTGGAATAGTGGTTGATGGGAGATACATCAGACCTGATTTGCTAGACAGCAACCAGAGGATTTCTCAGTTAAATGCCCCAGGGAGAGATGTTACAGTTTGCAATATGCATAGCTGATGCTCTGCAAAACATGGTATGGGTCCCTGGGGCGGAGTATTTGGAGAGCAGGGGGGGCCAATGCTCCAACAGCACTAGTTGCTGTATAAACAGACCACAGCTTGGATCTGGTTTTTAAGAGTTAGCTAATTGGCACTCACCTGGAGCTACTCAATTAGCAGACAGGCCTTTAAAAGAAGAGAGCAGCCTGCTCCAAGGGGGAGAGGAAAAGACAGCTAGGAGAGGCTGCGCTTATTGCAAAGGCATTGCTTTTGTTTGGGAAATTGGTAAGTGGGAAAGCCACCCAATTGCAGATAGCAAGTACTGTCTAGGAAGAGCTCAAGTAAGAGCAAGGGATTTTGTTTGTTTTGTTATTATTTAAAGTACCTGCTTTCAAACTGAATAAAGAAAGGAAAACTGAGCTGAAGGTGTCCTGGACTTTGTATACCCTAGAAGGCTGTGGTTACTGCAAGATCGGTGACAATCCTACCTGTAAAAGAAGTGGTTTGTCACATATGGTGGAGAATGCGGGCATCCACGTAAGCCTGAGGGTAGAAGTCATTTAAAGCTCAAACATGGAGGATGTTATCAAGGCTCTGATCCAATCCTCCTCTGTGCAACAGGAGACTAACAGGAGAGCTGCAGAAAACAGTGCAGCCCTGCAGCAACTGGTGCTGGCCCAGGCAGAGTGTGCTAAAGTCCTGGCCAAAACACAAATGGAGGGCACTGAGTCCTTGGTGAAACAGCTTGTTGTGACACAAGCGGAGATGTTTAAAGTAGCCCGTGAGGAGCAGCAAAAAGTCACCCAGGGACTACAACAGGTAATCCAAGCGATCTCTGGAAAACTGAATGGAGACCCTGATGGAAGATACCAGGGGCCAAAGGTGATTCGGGCGAGCCACTATCTTCAGAAAATGACCGCATCAGATGATGTTGAGGCGTACCTTCTGGCATTTGAGCGCACTGCTGAGAGGGACGGATGGCCGGCTGGTGAGTGGGCAAGCATACTGGCACCGTTCCTAAGTGGAGAGCCGCAGAAGGCATATTATGACCTAGAACCAGCCGATGCAAGTATCTACAGCAAATTGAAAGCTGAAATCTTGGCACGACTGGGTGTAACCTCTGCAGTACGTGCCCAAAGGTTCCACTCATGGTCATATTCTTCAGACAAAGCCGCACGTTCCCAAATGTTTGACCTCATACACCTTGCACGGAAATGGTTACAACCTGAAATCCATTCAGCTAGCCACATTGTGGAAACCTTAGTAATGGACCGGTTTTTGCGTGGTTTACCAGCTTCCCTGCGTCGCTGGGTCAGCCAAAGTGACCCCCATACAGCTGACCAACTGATTGCCTTGGTGGAAAGATATGCGGCTGCAGGAGAACTGCTATGTCCTACTTCACAGGCAAACCCTCGCAATCCTAAGCCCCAAGATTCTGCAAGACCGGGTAAGACTGTTCAAGGTTTAAGGGGGGCATCCAGGTCTAATAGGCCTGGGAACGGAACTAATTGGTGGTCAGACTGTACTGTCAAATGTTTCAAGTGCAAAGAGGATGGTCATATGGCCAAAGACTGTCCATTTAAGGATGAACCTATGGAATGCAATATGGGCAAAAATGAGGGAACACGTTCATTTTTGCTCAGTTGTTATGGTATTGTTAACAATGACTATGATAATAACGCTCATAAATGCTGTGTAACTGTGAATGGAAAAATGTCTAAAGCATTACTTGATTCAGGTAGTATGGTTACGTTGGTAGCAGAGTCTATAATACCTTGTGTAAAACCTGATCATGGACAGAAAATAGGCATTATCTGTGTTCATGGTGATAAAAAGGAATACCCCACTGCGGAAGTAAATATTGGAACCCAGTATGGGAATTTAAAGTACCGAGTGGGTGTAGTACCTAGATTAGCCCATGAGGTAGTGATCGGTAGAGACTTTCCTCATTTTCTAAAATTATGGGCAGCTTTACAAAAGACAGATCAAAATTTATCAGAAATGAGTCAGTCTGTCGAGGATAATGTGTTCCCTTTTTCCGATATTGACTTGGGTTTTGACCACTGTGACGGAAAAATAAGGAAAAAGAAAAAATACTGCCCTAAACCAGTATTAATAGGAGATAACCCAGCTCAAACTAGTGAGGAGCCTACTAATAATGCAGACAAGGATAAGGACTTAATTGATATTGGAATTAGTCCAGGTAACTTTAAAAGCGCTCAGTGGGAAGATCCCACTTTAGTGACAGCTAGAAATGATATTAAAGTTGTAAACGGGGTTGTTAATCAGCCAGGAGGAGCACTGCCGTTCCCCTATTTTGAAGTACAAAATGACCTAATTTACCGTGTAGAAAAAAAGGATTCAGACATCATTAGGCAGCTGTTGGTTCCTCAGACTTACCAGAATATAGTGCTAAAGTTGGCTCACAGCCACATATTAGGGGGACACTTGGGAGTCGGAAAAACTAGAGAGAGAGTCCTTAGACGGTTTTACTGGCCTGGAGTGTTTGCTGCTATTACAAACTATTGCTCCTCATGTCCTGAGTGCCAGTACAGGGCTCCTTTCAAGACTTTTCGTAGTCCACTTGTACCCTTACCCATAATTGACGTGCCTTTTGAAAGGATCGCTATGGACTTAGTGGGGCCACTGGTAAAGTCCGCTAGGGGACACCAATATATATTAGTCATCTTGGACTATGCAACTCGCTATCCTGAGGCCATTCCCTTGCGTAATACCTCTGCAAAGCTAATAGCTAAGGAACTTATGTTGATGTTCAGTAGGGTGGGTATCCCTAAAGAAATACTGACAGACCAGGGGACCCCGTTCATGTCCAGAGTCACAAAAGAGTTGTGCAGGCTCTTGCAGGTTAAACATCTTAAGACCTCAGTATATCACCCACAGACTGATGGTTTAGTAGAGAGGTTCAACAAAACCCTTAAGAGTATGCTACGCAAGGTAATTGATGCAGATGGAAGAAATTGGGATTTTTTATTGCCATATCTACTGTTTTCCATTAGGGAAGTTCCACAGGCCTCCACGGGCTTCTCTCCTTTTGAATTATTATATGGAAGACATCCCAGGGGAATATTGGATATTGCTAAGGAGACCTGGGAACAGGAGACTACTCCTCACAGGAGTGTAATTGAGCATATAGCTCAAATGCAGGATAGAATGGCCACCATCATGCCTATTGTCAGGGAACACATGCTGGAAGTCCAGCAGGCTCAGAAAAACAGCTATAACCGTAATGCTAGAGTCAGAGTGTTCCAACCGGGAGACAGGGTATTGGTTCTGGTCCCTACTGTGGAGAATAAGTTCCTTGCGACTTGGCATGGACCCTATGAAATAATAGAGAAAGTGAGTGATGTCAATAGGGATGTTTTCTCGATAGTTCCAGGAAAGACTAAAGTGATTAAACATGACATAATAACCGAACCAGGGAAAAGAGTTAACCTCAAACCCTATAGAATTCCTGAGGCCCGGAGGGAGGTTATAAACTTAGAGGTTGAGAGCATGTTAAAACTTGGAGTCATTGAAGAATCCCAGAGTAACTGGAGTAGTCCTATTGTATTGGTGCCAAAACCTGATGGCACATGGAGGTTCTGCAATGACTACCGCAAGTTAAACGCCCTCTCAAAATTTGATGCTTACCCAATGCCAAGAGTTGATGAGTTAATAGAAAGACTGGGCAAAGCTCGTTATCTAACAACCTTGGATTTAACAAAGGGTTACTGGCAGGTCCCGCTCACTGAAAGAGCCAAAGAAAAGACAGCCTTTTCAACACCCAGTGGCCTGTTTCAGTACACTGTATTGCCATTTGGGTTACATGGGGCACCTGCCACATTCCAACGAATGATGGACAGAATTCTTAAACCTCATGTTCGTTATGCTGCAGCATACTTGGATGATGTCGTCATCCACAGTGCAGACTGGGAATCCCACCTCCCTAAAGTTCAAGCGGTACTTGATGCTATCCGCTCAGCAGGCTTAACTGCCAATCCTTCCAAGTGTACGATTGGTTTAGAGGAAGCTAAGTACTTAGGTTATTCTATTGGGAGGGGTTTGGTTAAACCACAGGAAGCCAAAGTAGAAGCCATACAAAAATGGCCACAGCCCCTTACAAAGAAACAAGTAAAGGCATTTTTGGGTTTAATTGGATATTATAGGCGGTTCATTCCAGATTTTGCTACCATTGCTGCACCCCTGACAGACCTTATTAAAGCAAAATCCCCAGTCATAGTTAAATGGTGCCCTGAGGCAGAAAAGGCTTTTAAGAGTCTGAAGGAAGCTATCTGTAGCCATCCTGTCTTAGTGACCCCAGATTTTTCCAGGGATTTTATAGTTCAGACAGATGCTTCTGATGTGGGCTTGGGGGCTGTTCTTTCACAGGAATACCAGGGTGAAGAACACCCTGTTTTCTTTTTGAGCAGAAAGTTAAACCCACATGAGAAGAACTACTCTATTGTTGAAAAAGAGTGTCTTGCTATTAAGTGGGCATTAGACTCTCTTAAATACTACCTACTAGGCAGAAGGTTTCGATTGATAACGGACCATGCTCCTCTGACGTGGATGTATCAGAACAGGGAAAGTAACTCCAGAGTAACCAGATGGTTTTTGAGTTTGCAATCTTTTAATTTCACTGTGGAACACAGGGCTGGTCTGCAACAAGGTAATGCTGATGGGCTTTCGAGGGTACACTCCCTGATTTCCATGGTCGCTCAAACCCTTGGGTATGAGCTGGGGGGGAGGATATGTGAGAATAAAGGTGGAATAGTGGTTGATGGGAGATACATCAGACCTGATTTGCTAGACAGCAACCAGAGGATTTCTCAGTTAAATGCCCCAGGGAGAGATGTTACAGTTTGCAATATGCATAGCTGATGCTCTGCAAAACATGGTATGGGTCCCTGGGGCGGAGTATTTGGAGAGCAGGGGGGGCCAATGCTCCAACAGCACTAGTTGCTGTATAAACAGACCACAGCTTGGATCTGGTTTTTAAGAGTTAGCTAATTGGCACTCACCTGGAGCTACTCAATTAGCAGACAGGCCTTTAAAAGAAGAGAGCAGCCTGCTCCAAGGGGGAGAGGAAAAGACAGCTAGGAGAGGCTGCGCTTATTGCAAAGGCATTGCTTTTGTTTGGGAAATTGGTAAGTGGGAAAGCCACCCAATTGCAGATAGCAAGTACTGTCTAGGAAGAGCTCAAGTAAGAGCAAGGGATTTTGTTTGTTTTGTTATTATTTAAAGTACCTGCTTTCAAACTGAATAAAGAAAGGAAAACTGAGCTGAAGGTGTCCTGGACTTTGTATACCCTAGAAGGCTGTGGTTACTGCAAGATCGGTGACAATCCTACCTGTAAAAGAAGTGGTTTGTCACAATATATATATATATATACACACATACACCTAATATGTGGGTATATATATATATATATATATATATATTATTGTTAATATTAAACCACATAAGATATACAGTACTATGATATTAGGTTTGAATCATTATCTATATGAAATAGGTTTGTTTGGAAGATAATTTATTTAATTGTGTAAATCCACCTTAAGAGCCCATAGGAGAGTCTGTGTGACAGGGCAGGGGCGGAGCCTGGGGTGCTCCTGCATTGGAGGGATACAGAGGAGTGCAGGACAGACGGGAGAAGTGAAAAGGTTTGGTCTGGAGCCATAAAGCCCAGGGCAGGGATCCTGTGCAGTGACAGGGGTTATTAGATCTTGTTGATCAGGGGGAGATCTACCCAGCACAGCCTGGAGGTATGGTGGCAGATCCATACACTGTATCCTGTGTTTATTCTTCATGCAAGTTATGAGTGGGTGGGCTGGTATAGTGGGGAGTATAGTGGGCGCTCCTTGCCAGCAACTGCGGCCCTCGCAAGGCCCGCAAGCGTGAGCAATGGATCCCATGCTCACAATTATATATGTGATATATATATATATATATATTTATTTACTTATTTATTTTTTATATGTCATGTCTTTTTTTATAGGTACTGTGACTTCATGTTGAAGGGGGTTTGAGAAGCGCAAAAAAAATTGTGCTCGCCCCCAGATTTACTTTTTCCCCGGGGACCCCCCGTGCAGTAGCTCCGCCACTGCTGGGTATAGTTTGTGACCTCCAGATAAAATGCTGCCAGTCACATGATTGGTGGGGTCACAGCTGGAATTGTCCACAAGGAGACAGACAGAGAGAAAAAAAAAACACACCAGGAGCTGTTGATACAGGGAACAGACAACCTGCAGGTGTAATCTAGTGTGAATGTGCTGCACAGATTGGCACATGTTAAAAAGTACTTTGTATTTTCATATAAGAGTCTGACTACATATCCCAGGTTGCTTTGCAGCACAGATAGCAACCCCAGATTATGATACAAATGTTTCAGTCTCTGCTTCCTCCTGATTGGCCAAACATTTTTTTTTTTAAATCAATGCTAATTTAGCCTGGGTTTTCAACTGTCAGAAATCACAAGACATTTTGCTAACTTCAAGGTAAGTGTTTAAATTATTTATTTTTATTTATTTTTTATGCAACTAAAAGGTTTCCATACACTACTGATTCTCCTCTATCAGACGCACTCATGATCCAGCAAACTTAGGTATGCCTTTAATAAATAAAGTGATGTGGGCAAACTGCAGTGCTAATGTGCAATAATAGGAAACCTCAATGTGTTTTTGACATCTGAGTGGGAAACACATACAGTAGCTGTCCTTACTGATGTTCTTTAACTTTACTGGGGTTTACTACATGGTTGATTACCTCTGACTCACAACTTCATACTCGTAACACCCAAGGACTCTTGTGAGCTTGTTGTAAGCTATTTTTCCTAGTGTGATAACCCTCTGGCTATGTATCAGTAAGGTCTTACGAGAAATAGCACTCCTGTAGCTACGTATCAGACTCCAGGAGCCATGAAACAGAGCCCTTAGTCATTTTGCACATTTATATTGCACATTTATATTTACTTGTAAGTGTGTTTTATGGTTAAAGTACTCTTATTATGATATGCCGGGTGTCCATTTACTTGTGCTTTATAACGAAAGTGCAGCATATTGCTCCAGGCTTAGGTCCATTCTAGACTGCGTACTGGTCTGAAAACTAAAGAGAAGCTCCAATTCAAAGATAGCAGGAAAAACAGCTAATGTCAGTGCCAGATCACCCAAAAAGGCCAACATTTTTAAATCACCATAATATGAAAATGTGTTTATACTGATCTCTACTAATTAAATGACCACTGCAGTTCAAGAAAAAAGACACTGGTTTGTCAAGTATGTACCAAACTAACAATATTAGCAGCTGTGTAAGCCATCTACATAAAATTTATCTGGGAAAATTCAAAATTGTAATTACTCTGTTTATGAGTATACATTTTGTGTTTGTTACAACAATTCCTCCGATCTGATTCATGAGTGTGTGTGTTTTGGCTATCAGTGGAAAGATGGTGGGAAGGAGAGAACAGAATGCCTTTGTTAAGATAATTAGACAAAATTAAAATTTGCACCACATCCCTTCCCCCTCACTGAACCAGAACCAGACTCCTTGGTTTAGGAAATGCAACCTTATTTATCTAGAAATGTAAACACCCTCTCAAACACACAACTTCCACCAATGTATTACTTTTTTCTTCTTATTTATGCACTTAGTTAGACTCAAAGGGCCCTATTCTATTGCCCAATTCAGACATGTATACACACTTAAAACTGCTCTTAATATTGCCACAGATTTTATTAGCTACTTGCAATCCGATTACAAGTTACCCACCCACAACCACTACAGACCAGCCAAAGATGCAAATTTAGCCTTAGAACTCCATTGGCACAGCTCAACTAAAGTTACACAAATATTACAAGTACTAAATAGGACTTGCAAGGTTTTTTTAAGCACTTATTAGACCTGTAACAGCAATTAAGCACACAATACTGTAATTTAAAAGCATGGGAAAGCATGGAAACACATTAGAATTAATTGCACAACAATCTCAAACACACACATTTTGCAATTACAAAATATTATTTTTAAATGTTATTTCTGATTAATATCGATCCCGGGACTCAAGGTGTTAATACATATCATGAAACCCACATGGACTAAACCAGATGATCTAATCCATTTTATAGATTGCTAAATTGCAAACCCGATGGTCAAATATTACTTATTGGCACTAATTAATTTGTAACCTCTGATTGCAGGTTACGTCTAATTTCGAAGTTTTACTGACATCATTATAATGGACTAATTTACTATTGACTGTGTCTAAGAAGTAAATTATAGGCTTGCTTAAATATTGTCATATCATATGATCATGCCCCCTGAAATCATATTTAAATAGGCAAAGTTTACGTGTTTAGAATAGAATACATCTATAGAAAAAACAACAGCAGAAAAAAATTACGAGTTTGAGGCATTTGTAAGCTCCTAAAAGAAGCCTTAGGGAGTACAGCTGTAACTCACTGATGAGGTCCATAGAGGCCGTAACTCGTCTGTGGTTTGCTATTTCTCCTGTTCAGGGTAGATCACAGTGGGTTATCATGTCCATAGAACTAACCTATTAAGGTTAGTTCATTCTCTGATCATCTCTGGCTTAGTTTTTTTTTTTGTTTATGCAACTTACCCTTAGGGATTAGTCACCCTAAGTGTGATAGGGGGACTCCAGACATGGACCCTTGCTCACTGTGCCTTAGGGAGTTCAGCTGCACCTCACTGACGAGGCCCAAAGAGGCCGAAATGCGTCTGTAGTTTGCTGTTTCTCCTTTATTAAGGTTAGTTCGTTCTCTGATGCGCACCTCTGACTTTGTTTTTTTTGTTTATTTCTTCTTCTAATAGAATAGGACCCAAAGTCTTAAAAACAAGCATTTGTGTTCATTGTGCAGTGATCCCTCAAAACTTATTGTTTAACCAGACTAGCCACGCCCTGGAAGGAGTTAGCAGCAGTAGCTAACAGGGCAATGGTGATGCACCCCAAGCTGTGATGCAACTATCACAAGCAAGCTGTCTCTTGTCCTTATTGATGTTCAGAGAAACATGTTAAGAACCTGAAAATCACACAAAAGTCACTGAGGTAACCCAAAGTGAAGGCTCTTGTCTCTCCTGAATGCCTTGTTTTTTCTGAATGCCCCAGCACAGTTGCAGAAAACTCATTGCTGAACTTACTTGCTACTCACATCTCACGCCTACCCACCGTTTGAGAGGCCCACTACGGTGGGAGGTGTCCTCTGTGTGGGGTTGGCGGAGTGGAGCTGGAGACGCTGAGCGGAGCAGCGTGCCTGAGGAGGGAGACCTGGTCGCTGGATGTCGAGTGGAGGAAGCTGGGCTTAACGCTGCTGAGATGGTGTGAAGCAGCGTAAGGGCACAGTTGTGCTAAAGGTGGTGATGGGAAGCGTTGCAGAACGCTCAGACGTGATCGCCAGCCTGCATGACATGAAAGATTTCCCAGCTTCTATCTGTGAAAACAATTGAGGAGACAACAGTGCCAGAAAGTGGAGAGCACCGTTAAAGATCACGCATGTGGATTCGTCTGATCTAGCAGAGCTAGTGGAGGTGGTGCAGAGTGAGTACAAACGCTGAGATTAAGCAAAATAAAAAGAGCAGGGGCATGGACACTGGTGGTATATCCACTAAACTGTTTCAAACTGTGGGAGAGACTGTGTAGCTGAATTGGTTAAACCACAAAAATCACCCACAAAGTCTGAAGCGGATTTTAGTTTTAATATTGTCACTATTGAAGTATTTATCATAGGTATTGTTTCCATAAAGAGTATACTGTACTCAAATCTCAAATAATTGGTTGCTCAAAGAGCTTATATGCTAAAGAATCAGCTTTCAGTATTAGTTGAAGTGTTTGTAAAATTTAAGTGACCTAACTCTTGGTTAACGATACTTCTGGACACAGTATTGCTATAAAATGGTTGAATAACCTTAAAATATAGTTCAAAGAGAGCTATGAAGAGGGAATTAAGGATTGGCTGACCATAAAATCGATACTGAGTATATTTCATCTAGGAAGATCTTTCCTATTTGGCACTCACCATATCTCACTTATGACTCATACGACATATAAAAGTTTACTTAAAAGGTTTATGAAGTTGAAGATCTAGTATATCATCTGCAGCCATAACAACTTTTTTGAGTACTATGGATTGGGATGGAAAGATATAATTACCCTCTCAAGTTTTGAAGAAAGGATTATATTTTGAGGAATTTATTTGCTTGAAATAATCTGAGGTAAAGACTTGTAATAACCTTAATGTTGGTGAATTGGAGCAACTGGGCCTAATATCGAGCATATTATATCTAGGAAGATCTTTCCCATTTCGGTACTCATCATATTTGACTCAGGAGTTATATGATATATAAAGGTTCACTAAAAGTTTATGAAGCTGAAGAATCTGTAATATTGTCTACAGCAATAACAAATCTTTTGAGTACTACGGATTGGGACTGAAAGACATAATAATCCTGTCATTTTTTGAAGAAATAATTATATTTTGTGGAACCTTTCTGTCAAAATAATCTGAGGCAAAGATTTGTAATAACCTCAACTTGGTGCATTTGAGCAACTGGGCCTTAAAATCTACACTCTCAAATTAGTTGAATAACATCCTGCAGGAAACCTGGGGTTTTACACGAGAGATTAAAAAAAAAAGATCTTTAGCCAAGTTAAATTCTGCACACTTATAAATTAAAGTGTATAGGGAATATGGATTAATGGAGTGCTGATTTAACTTGATTTGTATACTGTAATTATCACTGAGTTTTATTTATCTTTGAAGAGTTTCTGGTTGTGATAGACTAGCTGAGATTAGAGAAGAGATTAATTCAAAGGTGTAAGAAAAACAGGTCAGATGATGGGTAAAAAACAAACTCAAGTGGGGAGAAGCAAGATCAGAGAGGAAAAAAATCAGCAAAGTAAAAAGACACTGAGTCCCCTCATTTCAGCCCATAGTAGAAAAGGTATTACAGAAGAAACATTTCCAATAGTGGACTCTGAATCCAATCTAGATATTTCAATGGCCCAATCTCAGGCTTCGAAGAATCAACCAGAGAATCAGAAACAGGGGAACCAAGATTGACTCTTGAAATTATGAAAGAACCATTTCAGGAATTTTAAAACTTCAATCATTTCTGAATTGACAAATAAAATAGTGCAGAATACTAAAATAATTAGTGAAGTTTCAATACAAGTATATGAGATGGACAAAAAAATAAAAACTATGAAGGATGAAAATCAAAGTTTAACCCAGGAAATGAGATGAAATAAGAATTACATACGCTTAATGGTCATAATTCTAAACCAGAAGATTAGAAGATAAGACGTAACAATATATGTATACGTGGTATAACGGAAGATAAACCCCCCGCAGAACTAACAAAGTATGTATCTTCCTTTTTGCTTTCCTTGGTTAACCCTGAGCAGAAATCGAAAATGGTAATTGATAGTATTCATAGACTCCCATTACCCAAAAATTTTGATAAAGGCTATACAAGAGATGTAATTATCAAATTTAAAGATCAAATTATAAGGAAATCCATGGGAAAAAAAGTATTTGACAACCCATATGAGAGATTAAAAATATTTCCAGATATTTCAACTGAAACTTTATCGAAAAGGAGAGAACTAAAAGATATCACTAAGATCCTAAGAGATAATCAAATTAGATATAGGTGGAGCTATCCAACAAGATTGATTATCATTATGGAGGATAAAACAACTGTAGTGAACAACATCAAAGAGGGTGAAAAGTTGCTAAGGGATCTAAAACATTGGCCTAGAGACGGAAACGATAAGGGATAAAGAAACAATATACATAGGATTGAAAGAGGATTGGAAGAGATTAAAAGTTAGTGAATAACCCTTAAGAGGGTTAAAAAACTATGCAGGGACCTTTAATTGATTGATTCACACGGTTGTAATGATAAGGGTTGAAAATAAGGTGGGACAAGTAAGATGGAAGGGGGGGGGGGGGGTTGGTGCAGTTCTCCACACCTATCTCCTCCGGGACTTAAAGATTGAATTTACAATATGGAAACACAAGATGGGGATTGTATATATGAGGACGTAGATATAGGAAGTGATTAATATGTTAATTGAAGAAACGAAAAGGAGGTGGGGAAATAATTTGATAATCACTGGAAAATATTATAGAAATGTTACTCCCTTCGTAAATTGTCAGAAAAAACACTTATTTGATTAAGGGAGAAACTAAATATTGGCACCCTTGTTTTCTCAATGAATAATAGAAAATTGGTAGATTGTATAGATTTGTATTTGGAGATTAATATAAAGAAGATAAATTAATTGTTAAGCACTATTTATTTATAAGAATGTTTTCTTCACATGGAATTATAGGGGAATGATACACTCACAGCACTTCTAGATTTTAGTAGAAGTGTAGTATAAAGGTCAGGAAGATATAGTCCCTTAGTCTTAACCTAAAAATATTAGTAAATACCTAGGATTTAAAAAATTGGGGAAAGACGTCTATAATATGGGATTTTCTTTAGATCTGTCCCATACTTGGTTTTATAATACTTGTCTAACTAATACAGGGCATGACAATATAGATAGACTCAATCACAGTGGGAGGGTTTAGATCGCTATTAGGTCTGAATTTCGAACGTTGGAGTTCAACTTCTCATGTCCCCTACTGGTGAGGGGCAGAATACTGCCCTTCCAAAGTGGGGAGAATTGGGAAGATTCATCAAAGGGGGTATGTATGAATGAGAGAGACAGAGTGAATGGCTGCGGAAAGATGATATTATTGAAATATTTAAAAATATATAGGGAGGAATTTTGGATCATGGTGAGGTTGCCCAGGGCTGGGGGGAGTGATGGGTGGGGCAGTGGGAGGAGGTTTGGGAGAAGAAGAATGATAAAGAGAGATATAAAAGATGACTCTCAATATAGCTAGTTAAAATGTCCAGGGGCTTAATATTCCTTTTAAGAGATATTTGATAAATAACAATTATAATAATGGCCAATATGATTTAGTATGTTTCCAAGAAACTCATTGGGCCACAGGGAAGATCCCATATTGTAAGATGAAAAATTTGGGGAAGGTATACATGCAACATATAAACAAAAACAAAAAAAGGGAGTGTCAATATATTTTAATAAAAAACTAAAATTAAAAGAAGAACTGGTAATAAAAGATCCAGATGGTAGATACATTATTTGGTTAGCTTTAATAGCAGAAGAAAAATATAAGATAGTGAATGCTTATACGCCGAATGTGAGCCAGATATGTTTTCTTAATAGATTGATGAAAATGGTTAATAAATATGGAAATAATAAACTAATAATCTGTGGAGACCTCAATCATTGCTTAAATGCAGAAATAGATAGGAAATCAGAAAAACATCTGAACCCAGACTCCCAGGTTAAAGAAAATTGTAAAAAAATTACATTTTTTTTGGTAAACAATAGACGTTATG
Source organism: Discoglossus pictus (assembly GCA_027410445.1). NCBI lineage: Eukaryota > Metazoa > Chordata > Amphibia > Anura > Alytidae > Discoglossus > Discoglossus pictus. The sequence continues at coordinate 170,411,414 of CM050167.1, read as the reverse complement.
ATGCATGGAGGACTTTCCACATGAGGGAAAGAGATTTCACTCCCTATTCTAACAGACACCAAACTTTCGTATGAATTGATTATATATTAGTTTCAGAAATAATCTTAGGAAAAATAGTAAAAACAGAAATAGATCCAATAAGTTGGTCTGATCATGGACAAGTGTCCATTAAGATCATACAGAATAAACTGCAAATGGAAAGACCTTCATGGAAATTGAACTTAAATTTAGTACAAGACTTTAAGATAAAAGATAGACTTAAAAAAGAACAAACAACATTTTTTAAAATAAATAATAAGTCAATTAAATCGAAGGTAATGATATGGGCTACACATTAAGCCTTTGTAAGAGGTCTACTAATCAGTTGGAGGAAACAAAAAGGAAAACTATCTATACATAGCACTGGCCAAATTAGATCACAAAGTGAAGAATAGCTTAGATAAAACCACACAAGAGCAAGTGAGACTATTAAAGCTAAAGATTAAAAAAGTTGAGCAGGAGATCTATGATAAATCCACATGGGTCACTCAAAAAAAGCTATATCAATTCGGCAATAATGCTAGCTAATAGATTAAGAACTAAAAAGCAAATGAATAAAATAATAGATTTGCTTAAGTATAAAGACAAGGTCGTAACTAAATTCAAGGAAATTGGAGAAACTTTTGCTAACTATTATAAACAATTATATAATCTAGAATCAACAAAATAATTTATAGCTCAGACTAAAGATGAGATAATACAATTTCTAGACAAAGTAGATTTACCTAAGATAACTGAAGATGAATTAGCTTTTTTGAACAAAGAAATCTCAATCAAGGTAGTCTAAGAAACTATATCTGAATTAAAATTGGGTTCTTCACCTGCCCGGACGGTTTTCGGAAATGGTATTATAGAGTTCTCCAGGAAGAACTAGTGGAGCCACTAAAGATGCTCTTAATCAAATCAAAACTGAAGGCGTTATCCCCCCAGAACTGTTGAAGGCGGAAATAGTGACTATCCCAAAGGAAGAATTAGAATGTCCTGAATGCAAAAAAATGTGTCCCATCTCTCTTCTCACCACGGATGTCAAAATATATGCTAAAATCTTGGCAAGGAGATTGGGCTCCATTGATGGCAATGGAACAAAAAGGCTTCATTCCAAACCAACAGGGTCCAGATGGAGTAAAGAAATTGATCAATCTAATATCTTATATTAAGCAAAAAAAGATACCATCTGTCCTGTTAGGTATGAATGCTGAGAAGGCCTTTAACAGGGTCGGCTGGGGATTTATGGACTTAACATTACCAGGTTCGGATTTGGCGAATTTGAAATTTGAGCCATACGTGCTTTAAATGGCTCCCCAGCCGCCTCTGTCAGAGGGATAAGTTATACATCAAGTGAGTTTGGTATTTGCAATGGGACAAGACAGGGATGTCCCCTGTCCCCCTCAATATTTGCACTTACACTTGAACCATTACTCATAATGATCAAAAATTATGAAAAAAATTATGGAATAGAAATAAGATCTAAGGACGGTAGGGGAAAGACAGCGCGCCACTTACTAGTGCAATATGAGTGTATAATAATCACATCAAAAAAACAATCATAGTGGTTCACTCACATGTTATAACCCCAAAGTTATGAGGTATCTGTATGGATTAAAAGGGGTAGCTCTGGAAGTACCCGATGTCCAATCCTCAGATCTCAATCCCAGGCACAGGATACAATCCAGATAGACTTGTAGCAGGTATAGTTGGATCACCAATGCTATTGGGTACACTATTATATAGTATCTACAGAACAAAATATGATACCAACTCCTTATGTCTACTATAGGGGACAATTGAAACACACTAGTACAAACAATAGTGTGATTATCATATATTTATTGCACCATACAATCCCCAGTACATGCCATATATGGCCAATAGGGATAGGCAAAATGAAAATGAATAAAATCAATATTTTAAAAACATAAAATAGTATCAAACGCGTTTCGCCAAAAAGGCTTCCGCAGTGATATAAAATCATAAACAGTATGTAAACATGTATATAAGTATTGCTCATATCAGCACTTACCAACATCAAACCATTTCTGCTCTCCCACAGAGGCTTATATACCCTCCATTCTAACAATCAGGAAGTGCATCCAAAATGGCGTCGCCCCATATCACGTGCATCATGTGACTTTTATGACAACATCACGTGATCAACATAGCAATCCCAGAACTTCCTGATTCATAAACTCTCACTAAACAACATAAAGTTACTGCCTTCACGGATGATATTATAATACCGAAGGAACAGCCATCGTCTTCTCTGGAAAATCTATTCTCATGTATCACAGAATATAGTAAGATTTCCAATTTTAAACTAAACTTAGAAAAATCAGAGTTTTGTGCTCTTAATATAGGAGAATGAGAATTAAAAATGTTAAAAGATAAATTTAGAGGTAAATGGCAAGAAACAATTGAATACTTGGGAATTATTTTACATGGAGAAATAAGGGGATTAACAAATATAATTATAAAAGAGTTATGAGAAATGTGGAAGAAATAATTAAGAAATGGAAAGATCTTAAAATCTCTTGGATGGGAAGAATGAGTGCCACCAAGAGGACTCTGCTCCCAAAGATAGGTTATATACAAAGATGTATCCTTTTTGAGATGCCATTATCAATAATGAATAGGTTACAGAGGGGAATAGATACATTTATCCATGAGGGGAATAAAATTAGAATAAAAAAAACAGACCTTAGTGGTAGCTTTGGTACAGGGGGCTTGGGATATCCAAACATAAAGATTTCCAGGATGCAGCTCTGATTGCACATATGATTAATCTAAATGATAGCAACTCAAATATTGAATGGGTAGAAATAGAAAGGGAATTAATAAATCTAGAAGAAGAAACATTATGGATATTTGAAGAGAAAATTCCTAAAATAAAATCTATAATAGGATTTTCCGAAATAGAAAATAATTTAAAAAGATGGTATAAATTAAATAGAAAGTACCAACTGTTACCCTTCCCTAGCCCCATTACCCCTCTAGACACTTTAGCTGACTATTTGGGATTCCCATGGATGAAAAGACTGAGGAAAGTTAATATTGTGGCTCTCAGAGATTTATACGTTGATAATGAAATCAAAAAAGTTGAAGATATAAGAAGACTGGAGGCTAAATTAAGTGGTGGATGGCTTCACTATAAATCCTTATGTGAAAACTTAAATTTTTCAAACTTCCACTTGTTACAATCAAGAAGCTTAATGCCTTTCGAAGAATTGATCCTAAATCGAAATAAAAACCATTTGATATGTAAATCAAACAAATTGATTAAGAAAAGAGAAATTGAGCAAAAAACAAACGTTATGCTAAAATGGGAAAAGGAAATCAAAAACAAAATTTCAGTAGAAACTTGGTATAGAGCCTTTCTCGATTACGGGAAAATATATAAAATATGTTAAATATAGAGAATTACATTATAAGATATACAGCAGATGGTCTCTAGATCCATTGAAGATGTCACACATTACGAGGCAAGTAAGTGATGGATTCTGTTGGAGAGAATGTGGAGAAGTGGGCTCTTTCAATCATATATGGTGGGATTGCCCAACCACTGCAAATTAGAAAAAACTACACTGAAATCGGACTAATGAACACATCCCACCGAAAATGGATAATCTGGGAAACAACGAAAGAAGTATAAAATATCTCTAGTTGTAACTTAATGAGCCACTGCACAAAGACTGACTAAGACTTTAAATAGTTAAATTGGAATAGAATTCGTCCCTCCTACCATGCCTTCTCTGACCACCCCCGCTCATTGGTAGCCTAGGTTCAACCGCAGTGCTCCAGACTTCTTTTTTTTTTTTTTGCAGTTATGTGAGTGAATCAATATGTATGGAAACTAAAATGAGAGGAAATGTATATTGTGATTCAATTTATAATTATGAAGTTGCATGTTTTATTTATGTATTTACATTGTTTGATGTCACATTTGATATGACTTTTTTTATTGTAATGTATGTGAAAAATCAATAAAATGTATTAAAAAAAATGTTTAACCAGATTTATTAATGAATTCTTTGTATCCTTCTGTATATAATTATGATATCAAATTTACATTTTGCTTACTTCTAAGAAGCCGATTGTGATGACAGAACGATTGGGGAGAAGCCTTAAATAAAGTTTTGCAGATTACCATGGTAACAATACCGGATACAGATTAAACATTAGCTTTCTGCATGAGACGGAGTGCTGGGCAGAGTCAGTTACCAACTGCGAATTTTCCCAGGTATTTCACCATTTCAACTGAGTCAGCTACTTCTACAAGGATCTAACACAGTGACAATAGGCCCATTAAATTGGGCTTGACAGAGTCACTTACCAACTGCCATTTTTCTCAGATCCTGAAATAAGCCTCTTTCCAGGAGAATCCCTAGCACCAATAGTTAGAAGCCCACAGATTTGAGGAATTAACCTGTGGTATCCATTCATTGGTCATGCCAGCTAGCGACAAACTAGTGGCAGTGGCAGGATTGGTGCTCTCAGGGGCAAAACCCAAGCAACAAAAACCACAGAAGCAAGATGACCCAGCAGTTGTAGCAGAAGTGTGGAGTGACCCAGTTTAGGTCAATCCCCTATTATTCCCAGTCAAATGGCTTGTGTGGGAAGTTAAATGGAAACCTAATGGAGATGATTAGAGCCTCAGTGGAACAGGAAGAGGATTGGGACAAGTTGCTTCCCTTCCCTGCTGATGGAGAGGTACCTCAAGAGTCCATGGGGTTCTCCCCTTTGAACTCTTGTATGGGTGGTGAGTGAGGGGACCATTGGACCTGTTATGGGACTTTTGGGAGGGGAACTACAAAGGGAAGGAACTCCCCATAGTGCCATATGTGCTGTGGCTCAGAGATAGGCTGCACCCTCTGACTGGTCTAGCCAAGCAGCATCTACTTGCAGCGCAAGGCAAGCAGAAGTGCTGGACTAGACTAAATTTATATGCACTCCAAAGTGTCCTCTTATTAGGACTGAATAAAGCTCATGTATGGGTTACAGTATAAATAAGTGAAGATAAAGATATATAGCTCTATGAGCTATTTCAAATTGATATATGCACATTGAAATATAATATCACTATAATAGTTGTCAGTTTCCGGAACAATGTTGGTCACACATTGCGGATCATAGGACCTCAAGAAGCGAGGCGAGCAGTTGAGGCACGCAGGACTTAGCCTGCAATGAGCGCCAAAGGCGCTCATTGCACTGCGAGCCTCGCAAAGTGAGGCGTGCAGTTGAAGCATGCAGGACTCATGACCCGTAGGACTTAGGACCAAAACCCGTACATGCACTGTGCTCCTCGCAAAATTACGACGGCCGAACCACGGAACTGAAAAGACATGAAAAAAACAACAAACTTAACGAAAGCCAGTGACACTTAACCCAAGACACTAACATTTAACACAAGGCAATAACACTTAACCCAAGTCACTAACACTTAACCCAAGTCACTAACACTTAACCCAAGGCAGTAACACAACCCAAGGCAGTAACACTCAAATGCAAGCAGAGGCTTGCAATGAGTGATGGAGGCGCTAATTGTGAGCCACGCAATGAGCACCATAGCCTTGTATTCTGTGGCAAACAGCATTGCTAGCCTCCCCTCTGCTTCTCTTCCCCTGCTCCTCTCCCTCCGCTGTGTCTTTCTTCCCCTACTCCTCTCCTTAACCTGTGTCTCTCTTCCCCTACTCCTCTCTTTACCCTGAGTCTCTCTTCCCCTCCTCCTCTCCTTACCATGTGTCTCTCTTCGCCTCCTACTCTCCTTACCCTGTGTCTCTCTTCCCCTCCTCCTCTCCTTACCCTGTGTCTCTCTTCCCCTCCCCCTTTCCTTACCATGTGTCTCTCTTCCCCTCCTCCTCTCCCTTATTGCCTGCATGCCAAACTTACGAGCCGTGGGACAAAGAAAAAAAAATACCAGACAAAACAACGCAGTAACCGCCCAAACCGGGCAAACCCAAAAAACACGAAAAACACACACAAAAAACACAATACAAAAAAAAAACAGGACGTCTGGAAAAGTGGTTACACACGAATTTAAGCCTAATTGCAACAGTTTCGGCACTCAAAAAACGGCTAAGCAAGAAAAAAATATGGCGCCCGAATTTTTTTTTAAACGAGACTCCACAATCCCGAACCGCGACCGCCGGCTCCGTACAACTTTCCCAAAAGACATTCGAGATAAACACGGGACACCCACATTAACCCCTTGCTGCATGGTCTGATCGGTCGCCCCCGAAGTATGCCCACATTAACCCCATGCTGGGGGTCCCCCTAAGGGACACCCCCAATGTCCCGATATTAACCCTTGTATCTCCCACTGCATTTAAAAGGTGTCAAGTCCCTGCCGCGAGTACTTAAAGGGCCCGTGGCACACAAACAGTTAAGGCCGGCAGCGGGGGTACTTTAAGTACCCCCACCGGCACCTAAAATGAACCCTCCAGTACTGGGGGTCCCCACATTAACTCCACATTAACACTCGCTGCGGAGGTCCCTGATCGGACGCGATCGGGGTTCCCCGCTGCAATCAAAATTTGATTTTCACGCCTTGCGGTTTATTAAAGGACCTGCGTTAATTAAAAATTAGCCCTATCACTCATGGGGCACTATACAGAGCCCCATGAGCCCCTAATTATTACTGTCACTCATGAGGGTCAATACAGACCCCATATTTCCTTATTTAACCCTGTATCTCATGGTGTTCAATACAGACCCCCATATTCCCTTAATTAACCCTGTCATTCATGGGGTTCAATACAGACCACCATAATCCCTTAATTAACCCTGTCACTCAAGGGGGTCAATACAGACCTCCATAAACCCTGAATTAACCCTGTCACTCATGTGGCTCAAAACAGACCCCCATAAGCCCTTAATTACGCTGTCACTCATGGGGGTCAATACAGACCCCCATAAACCCTTAATTAACCCTGTCACACATGGGGGTCAACACAGACCCCCATAAAACCTTAATTAACTCTGTCACTCATGGGGGTCAATACAGACCCCCATAATCCTTAATTAACCCTGTCACTCATGGGGGTCAATACAGACCCCCATAAGCCCTTAATTAATCCTGTCACCCATGGCCTATTTAACCCCATCTAAGCCTATTTAACCCTGTCTCTTATGGGGGTCTATACAGACCCTCATAAGCCTCTATTTATATACCCTTATGGGACTGATGGGGTTAAAGACCCTCATGGGGTAGTTAGAACTCTAACATTAACCCCATAAGTGCCATGAGGGTCCTCAAGGACCCTCATGAAACTAAGTACAAACACTACCCTGCATAATACGCCCCAATAAACCATTAACTGTAAACTAATGCCCCTCTATACTTACCTATTAACACCTACACTACCTACCTACACAACCTACCTACCCCTAATAACCCCCCCACCCCACTAATTACAGAAAATAGTCAAACCTATGTCACAGAAAATAAAAAAGCCTAAGTCACAGAAAATAAAAAAGCCTAAGTCACAGAAAATAAAAACGCTACATTACAGAAAATAAAAAAAGCTACATTATAAAAAATAATAAAAAGCTACAGAAAATTAAAAAATATTACACACCTGAAAAGGAAATGCATACAAAATATATACATCACATTCCAATACAATACAATAGAAATAAAATACAATGCCCTCTATGCAAAATGCATACATACCCCCCTATCTAAAATACATACCCCCTATCTAAAATACATACATACCCCCTATCTAATATACATACCCTCTATCTAACATACACAAACCCAAAATTTAACCTAACTTACCTTACTGTCCCTTCAGATCGCCCTCCTAGGAAAAAAATAAAATAATACAAAATAGTACATAGTAAAAATAAACATTCTAAATATTCTAAATATTCAACTGACCTTTCCAGCATGTCCCCGGCATCTATGCCTTCTGATTGGCTGTTGTCACTGTTAATCAATCACAGCCAATCAGAAGGCGCAGATGCCTCCAGTCAATCACCCCGTGGGGGTGTATCCCATTGTGATTGGCTGAAGGCAATAGAGCCTTCTGATTGATTTAAAAAAGATTGACAGGTGCATTAGCCAATCGGAATGGGATATGGGGGTGTATCCCATTCTGATTGGCTCACACCTTGGCGCCTTCTGATTGGCTGACATTTGATTGACAGCCTTTTCAGCCAATCAGAAGGCGCCATTGGGAATTTTCTTGCGGAAAAGGCTCTAGGGGCCTCATTAGCATCAGGGTTGGTTAGAGCGTGGATTCTTCCAGGGCCCACCTGGGACAGAAGAGGAGGAGCATGGGTACATTGCGCCAAGGTAAGTTTAATGTATATTATGTTTGTTATATTTTGTGTGTGTAAATGTTGTACTAATGTAATGTTTATTTTTAACAGGGCCGCGCCGGAGAAGAAAATAAGAAGGACGGGGACATGGTGGAAAAGTGAGTTGAATATCTAGAATATTTAGAATGTTTATTTTTACTATGTACTGTTTTGTATTATTTCTTTTTTTTCTAGGGGGGGCGATCTGAAGGGACATCTGCAAAGGTAAGTGGTCTTATTTATTCTATTTTAGGTTAGATTTAGTGTTTGTGTATCTAGATAGGATTTAATGTATGTTAGATAGGGGTATGTATTTTACATCGGGGGTATGTATGTATTTTAGATAGGGGGTATGTATTTCAGATAGGGGGTATGTATGTATTGTATGTATGTATGTACTTCGGGTTGTAATGTAGCTTTTTTATTTTTTGTAATGTAGCTTTTTTATTTTTTGTTATTTAGCTTTTTTATTTTCTGTGACTTAGGTTTTATTATTTTCTGCAATGTAGGTTTTATTATTTTTTGTGAGTTAAGTTTTATTAGTTTCTGTAATTAGTGGGGTGGGGGGTTTAATAGGGGCTAGGTAGGTAGTGTAGCTGTTAATAGGTTAGGGTAGAGGGGGGTTAGTTTAGAATTAATGGTTTATTGGGGGGGATAGTGCAGTGTAGTGTTTGTACTTAGTGTCATGAGGGTCCTGGAGAACCATCATGACACTTATGGGGTTAATGTTAGGCTTTTAACTGTCCCATGAGGGTCTTTATATACCCTTATGGGACTCACAGGGTTAAATTGAGGCTTATGAGGGTCTGTATAGACCCCCATAAGAGACCGGGTTAAATAGGCTTACAGAGGGTTAAATTGGGCCAACTAGGGTTCAATAGGCCCAGTTAGAGTTACATAGGTACTGTTAGGGTTAAATGCATACTGTTAGGATTAAATAAGCCCAGGGTTGGGTTAACGGGGTAGAGTTAATAGTGTAGTGCCCTGGAGGACCCTCATGGCACTTATAGTGTTATTACGTGGGTTAATTAGTGTCCTATAGGGGTCTATATAGTTGAATCACCAAGTACACTCACATTGTGTGACAAACAGCATTTCAACACTTTTTTATTGCCCCGTCATTTTTGACGGGCAAGTCGCTAGTAATATAATATCTTTCATATGGTTCTGCAGTTTTTCTCTTAGCTTTACAGATTATAATAATGATTGGAGAACTATAAATGTTTAAATGATGCTTGTTAAAAAATGATTTGCTTAGCCTAGCTATAAATCATCCAGTCGGTCATGGCTTTCAGGGCATAAGATAAAGTGATTCCATGCAATCAAGAGTTTCTAGGTCTCATAGCAAGGTCACGGGTCTCCCTAGCTTTGGGTAAAAGTAACATATCACAAGAAAAGACTGCGTTATCAACTGGAAACTAGTCAACAACATTTGTTTGGTTTGTTCCCCATTACAGACAAAGCCACTGATGCATCTCACAAGAAAGAAGATGCCCTAACAGGTATGGTGTACCCCCAAATGTGAGAAAGCCTTCTGGGACCTGAAGGCTGCTTTAATGTATCACTATTACTCTTGCTCTTTCCTGATGCAGATGGATGCCTCCACCTATGGCATTGTGGGATGTTTGGAGTCAAGTGGATGCTCAAGATGGGGAGCACCTCATTGTACATCTGAACTGCAAGCTGTTCCCCGTGAGGTTAGCTATACAGCTATTGAAAAGAAGAGCCTGACAGTCATCTGGGGCCTAAAGAAACCACAGCTCTACCTTTTTGGGTGAGAGTTTGTGGTGGCTCAATAGGCTGGCTGGTGCAATGGTTGCCTGTTGAGATGGAGCCTAGCCATGCAAACTCATAACTTTACTATCCAATACAGGCAAGAAGAAGCTCATCAGAGCATGATGGTCTCTCCAGGCAATTGGACAACTCAGATCTCCAGTTGCCCATGACCCATTTGGTGTCTTGAATCACCTGGAGACATGGAGGGGGTGAAAGTACTGTGTTTAGTGTTACCATGGCAGCAATAACAGTTACAAGTTAGACATTAGCTTTCTTCATTAGACAGAGTGCATGTACAACTTACCAACTTTCATTTTCCCAAGGTCTACCCATCATTTGAACTTAGGCAGCTACTTCTACAAGAGGCTGAGCAAGTGACACTAGGCCCATTTCATTCAGCTTGGAAGAGTAATTTACCAACTGCCATTTTTCTCAGATCCTGAAGCGGGCCTTTATCCAGGGAAATCCCTAGTACAGATACATAGAATCCTGTAGGAAAGGACATGAGCATACGGTAGGACTTTGCACTCCCAATGTTTCATTCTTCTCAGACACATAGGAGGTCCTCAGCAGCATGAGACACTGACAGAGTGAATCAGTTTAAGTGAAATTATTATATCATGATTACATTGAGGATTATAAAATCAATTGCTTAACCAATTATAAAATGTATTTTAAAAAATTGCTTAATTAGTCACTTTATATAAGGGTTTTATAAACTATGTTACATTGCCTTGGACTTAGGCTGCAATGAGCGCCAAAAGCACTGATTGCAGGGCTCGCGATGAGCAACGGAGGCGCTCAACGCGGGGCCCTTAGGACTTAGGTTGCAATGAGCATCAAAGGCGCTCATCTCGAGGCCCGTAGGACTTAGGCTTAGGCTGCAATGAACGCCGTAGGACTTAGAACCAAAGCCTGTACATGAAACTGCGGACCTCGCAAACCGAGGCCCGCAGTTGCGGCCCTGCACTAAATTATGAATTTAATAGCCGAACCTCGGAACTCAAAAGACCAACAAAAAACACAAAATATGCCTCAAATTAATTTACACACTCACACACAGCACAGGGGGAGAGCCAGGGAGCCTGTGAATGAGGTTGCAAGATAATTTGAGTCATATTTGCCATTTTTACAAGATTGAAAATTGCCTATGCAAGAAAAAAAATGGCAGCCAAAAAATGTAACCGGATAAAAACGAGGCCGAAGGAAGTAAAAAAGAGCCTGAAGCCAGTAAAACTTAACGCAAGCCAGTAACATTTAACCCAAGCCAGTAACATTTAACCCAAGGTAGTAACACTTAATACAAGTCAGTAACACTCATCGCGAGGCCTCTAAACAAAGCGGGGGGAGAGGCTCGCGAGGGGCCATAGACTTGCATTGCCAGCTTTCAAATTTTATTAACCGGCAAGTCGCTAGTACACACATAAAAAGGAGAAGCTCACTGATAATATTACAGTGAGAGTTAGTCCCTGTAACATGTATACATCTAAAGTATCACATTTTTATGAGCCTCCCCAAGCTCACTGGCTCGCCGCTTTCTGCTGGAGGTTGCTTGATGTCCAAATTCCCTGGATGTCCAGATGTATTTAAAATCCTAGAAAAATAGATTTTTCCTGCCCTAGGCAACATTTTCAGAATAACAAAAAATAGTACTAAGAGACAGCATAATGGAAAGAGAGATTAAAGGTATATGAGAGGAGGGGAAGAGAGAGGGGCTGAGATTGGAATGGGGGGAAATGATGAAGAGTAATGGAAAAGGAGTAAAATAGAATGAAGTATTATTAAAAAATATTAGTACTATTAGTTAAAAACAGTATGCAATTTAGAATAAATAAAAGTTAATGCTTTGTTTACTTTTGACTGTGTCAGTATTCCCCACAAGAAGACCTGCTTGTCTCCTCCTACCTGTGCCTATCAGGGGACATAGTTGGGCTGCCTGGTGCCAGGACTAAAAATATAGTCTGACCAGTCAGCATTCTGGTCCAGACTGAGCATGTTCAGTAAAGGGCGGGGCTATGATGGGTCATGCAACAGCCCTGACCAATGGACCCTCTGGAAGCTGGTCACAATATAGATGATATCTTCAAAACCTCTATGTAGGCAGCAGGGATGGGACCAATGTCATCACTGGGCAGGATTAATTGCTTTGTAGTCCAGACTGCTTCTAAGCTCCATGATAGTCCACCCCACAGACAGAGTTTGCCACACTGCTAGTGTTTTATGTCCAACAAACAAACATATGAGCTTTACATTTAAATGCTTTACATTGGTTCTTTTATGTATCAAACTATTTCATTTTGAAGGCATAGAGTTTTAGGACTTAAACCAAAGTAGACCGTTGTTATACAAATATCTATCCTCAAAATGTTTAGATGCCACTTTATACAAGTACATGAGTACAAATCTGAATTTGCCTAATTTGAACTAATATGTTTAATATAAACTGGGAGTTCAGCTTTGCTGCCATGTGTTGAAACAAGGCTATATTTCAATAAATATCTTGTGCCAAATTTGTTTTTCTCAAAAATAGCAGATTACATACACTAGTCAGAGATATAAAAGCAGACACATAAACAATAAGCTACACAGAGGCTTAGGCTTTCCAGGCACAATATATTGGGCTTAACTGCAGTGGTCCATGGAGCCTGCTCAAATACTATAAAAGTAACTATGAAACTGGATATGTAGTATTTTTTTTTATAATTAATATATATTAAAAAGCAAAGCGCTACTGGAAACTATAACATAGGATGTTTGAACATAAAATGCATTTAAATTGGTAGAAAAGGGTGTCTCGAAAAACTCTTTTAGGCAAACCCTGGCCACAAGCTCAGAAATTTAACTTTTTTATAGTATACGTAAATCATCCCATTGCTTCATAGTTGTTCTATTGCAGTAAATCCAAAGTTAGGACAGCTAAAAAGTATAGACAGTTAGTGTTGAAGTGGCAGGTTCCCTTTAAATAAATACATGTTTTAAGAGTACAATAATTTCCTACAAACTAATCGCTGTTAAACAGTGATAGTGAATGACGAGGATGCTGCACAGGCTCCCTGGGTCAGCGCGTAGCGTCGCGTGACCCAGCGGAGCCTGTGAGGCTAACAGCCAATCGGGAGCGTTGGGGGCAGGACTTCCGCCCGTGTTCGCACGTCGGTCAGAGCAGCGTGGTCTCCAGCCTGAAACGGACGGAGGTCTGAGTGGCTTGTGTGTGTTATGTTTGGGTGTTATGGATGCTGAGGACATAGAGGCCTTACTGGCTAGAGTTAGGACCAGGGCCTTAAGCCAAGTGGTCAGGTGGGTGCAGGACAGTCTGGGACCACCCATGCCTTCTGCAGGAGGCCCTCCTTACATTGCACTGGCTCAGCCTGCGGTGGCTGGTGGCCTAGGCAATAATGGAGGTGCCAGGGGGCTATCCCCACATCCCACTAGTACAGAGCCATCCGACCCCCGTCCAGTAGAGAGCAAGGCCAGGAGAGAAAAAGGGGATACTGGTCAGGACCCTATACTCCTCAGGCAGGAGAGAGCCGGGCCCATGGGCAGTGAGGGTGAGGGCCTAGAACTCCGGCCACCACCAGTCATTTTGCCCAAAGGGTCTCGGCCGCGGCAAAGAACCCGAAACACCCCTCTACCGCCCGTGCGTAATAGAAAAGCCGGGAGCCCGTAAAAAGCTCCTGCAGATCCCCACTGTGCCGACCATGTGGTCCCTTCTATTTCCCATACCAACAGCACTCCTGGTGCTTTACAGCGACGCAGTTGCGGCGGGGAGCTGGGCATGGCAACTACAAGAGAAAGAAGGAACGGAGTCATCAGGGTGATGAATAGCCAAGACAGCATGGTAGTGATCGATGACGTGCCTGTGACAGCAGCAGTGGCAAGGCCGGCGCGCCCCACTAGAGCTAGAAAGACCACAAGCAGGTACAGTCCACTGCTATTCACCCACACCCCCCTAAGACGACAGAGAGCTGAGATTGAAGGCGCTACGGTTAGGCCACAGCAAAAGGGGGCCTAATTCAGACCCACAGGTAGACCTTACATCGCCACAGGAAGTCTCAGGAGAACCCCTACAGAGGGCAGAGTCTGCGGCGCTAGCTTACTCCAGCTGCGCAAAGATAGGTGACCATGACCAATCCTTAGGGGCGGAGTGGACGGTATGGGCACGGGTATGCAGGTCACGTACAGCTAGTGACTGTTCCTCTTGCCGCCACAGGTCCAGAAGGAGATCCAGAACGAGAAGCAGGAGATCCTGCCGATGCAGTTGCGCCTGCACTGGATCAGAGAGGGGATGGAGCCCGTGGAGGGCCAGACGGTCAGAGTCCCTGGAGCATCAGGAGAGACGCAGGGACAACCCATTGGCGGTTTCCATTCCAAGGCTTCCAGAAGCAGGTGAGCTCACGATGGTGGGTCACATAGGGGATACAGGAAAAAGTGAACCCCTACACACAAAGGCATTTTGGGTCCCTTAAGACCCTCTTAGCCACACACAACATTGCAGTGAGTGAGCAGGAAATGGGTTCGTGGAGGGTTTAGTGAAGAGTGCGTGGGCCGATCAATCCACCATCGCGGTAGTAGGGCAGGCAGCGCCGGCTGGGGAAAAGGTGGTAACTGGGCCCTCCGAGGCGACGGCTGTCCCGGGTCCAGAAGCAGGCAGTACCAACGCAGGGGTTACCGATGCAGCTATGAGACCAATTGTCTTGTGCTCATTGGACAACTTGGGGGCAGGAGGTCAAAGAAAAGATTTGGAGGGAATTTGTAGAGTTGTTCTCTCTGCTCCCCATGTCCAGACAACTGGACATGGGTGAGAGGGGCATCCAGGAGGGAGACGACCGTCGTAAGTCATTTAGGCGGTTACCTAGGACGTTCAACACCTGGCTTAATGCCTTTTCCATCATGGCCTGTTCGCTATGTGAGCGACATCCCGAACAAGGTTCGGGATTGTTTGTCTACATAGATGAAATTTGCAATGCCCACAAGATGTACGGGGGTATGGCGTGATGGCGGTACAATGAGGAATTCCACCAGTATTTGGCATCCAGGCCAACGATGGCGTGGAGCGACAAAGCGGTGGCATACTGGTTGAATATTATGACACCTATGCGGGTCATACCACCCTTTCGTGTATGTTCTTCCTGCGTCGGGGGACATCCCCTCGCTAGATGCGTCAGAGCCAAGGAAGGGGGCAGATCAGGGAAGCCCCCTGCAAAAGGGCAAGACGCCCATACGTCTCCCCGCCATGCTGCCATGGCTAAAACGCTACGGTAGAGTAACGGGCAATAACACCGCTGCTCGCCTCCTGGAAGCGGGTTTCTGGGAGCGTTTTCGTATCCCATGCAACACAGAGCTACAGGGTTTCATGGGACCGAAATTGCGGTCAGCAAGGGAATTCCCGGGGGTAGCAGCAAAAAAGGTTCAGACTGAGGTCCAACTGGGTAGAATGGCGGGTCCATTTGGTTCCCCTCCTATCCAGAACTTGGTCGTTTCCCCCCTTGGCGTTGTTCCCAAGAAAGAGAAGGGAAAATTTAGGTTGATCCAACATCTTTCCTGTCCCAGAGGGCGGTCGGTAAACGATGGGATTGCAAAAGACCAGTCAACTGTGTCTTATGAATCCTTTGATCGGGCTGCTGAGATGGTTAGGTTTGCTGGCGCTGGCACGCTCTTGGCGAAGGTGGACATCGAAGCAGCGTTTAGGTTGTTGCCGGTTCACCCGTCGAGTCACCGGCTCCTGGGTTGTTTCGTCGATGGTAGTTACTTCATCTACCTATGCTTACCCATGGGGTGCTCAATATTGTGTGCTTACTTAGAGGCATTCAGCACATTCCTACAATGGGTTGCACGCTCGGAAGCGGGGTATGGGAGCATTACGCACAACCTCGATGACTTCCTGTTCGTCGGTCCGGCAGGATACTTGCTGCTTCATGCTGGAGGTTTTCACCGGAATCTGTCAACGTTTTGGAGTACCATTAGCCCACAACAAAACCAAGGGCCCCACAACGAAGTTGACCTTCCTGGGGAATCGGATCGATTCCATGACAATGGAATGCAGTCTTCCCCGGGAAAAAGTGACGGACATGAGAGCGGAGCTCAGTTCGTTGGAAGGGGCACATAGGGTGTCACTGCGACGGTTGCAATCCATCCGTTAAACTTCACCTGCAGGATTATCCCCATGGAGAGGATGTTTTGTAGCAGAATGTTGCTCGCTACCGCAGGCATCTTGAGGCCACATCACTTTATCAAAGTCTCAAGGGACATGCGGGAGGATGCAAGGGTATGGTCGGTTTTCCTTGCTGAGTTTAATGGGACAGCGCTTCTTCAGAAGGAGAGCGCCACCAGTGCTGAGTTAGAACTTTACACTGATGCATCGGGATCTGTCGTCGCGGGGCATATTTCCAAGGGAGATGGTGCGCTGCGGCATGGCCGGAGGAATGGGTGGTGGCAGGTCTTACAAAGAACCGGGCATTTTTCAAGCTATTTCCCATTGTGGCGGCAGTACACATCTGGGGCTCGGAGTTTCGGGATCGGAGAGTGTTATTCCATACAGATAACATGGGGGTGGTTCAAGCCATAAATAACCTCACGGCGACATCCATACCGGTAGTGTGATTACTTTGTCACTTGGTGCTATGCTGCCTCCGCCTGAACATATGGCTCCAGGCGAGGCACGTGCCGGGGCTAGGGAACGACATTGCTGATGCCCTTTCTCAGTTTCAGGACGAGCGGTTCAGGGTATTGGCCCCACGGGCGAACGTGCTGGGGGAGACCATTCCCGAGGAGCTCTAGGAGCTTGGAGCTGCCAGGTGACGAGACTCGTCAGACAGTCTGTTGCCCCGGCGACATGGGCCGCGTACAGACGCGTTTGGGCAAAATGGAATGACCTAGTTACAATGGTGGTCCTACGTCGGAGGATAAGACCCTAGGGATTCTGTTTTGGTACCTGCTGCGGTGCACCGAGGAAGGCGAAACAAGAGTCGTAGTAGGGAGACAGGTCACGACGAGTTCTTCGGTAAGGACAAAGTACACCTGAGCGAAATCGGGCTAGAGTTACTCATGCTGGAATTTAGGTAGAGTGTTGCACGGGCCTTGGCTTTAATGGATAGCAAGCGGGGATCGCAGTCTCAGGAGGCGTCCCTCACTCGCTCTGTGGCGGGAGGTGAGTTGCCTGGCCCACTGGCCTAAGTGGGCGTGGTCCTACCTCACAGGGCGTGCTTAATATAAGATATATAAAATATATATATATATATAGAGAGAGAGAACATATATAAGGGAACACAACATACATGATGCTGAACTATTTGAAAAGGAAATACAGCCCCTCCAGAGGAAACATCAACAAGACCTTATAAAGAGGAAGAAGAAAAAACTGAACTGCCTCTCTCTAAAAAAAAAAAAAAAACAGATACAGTAAGAAAGTGTGAATGGCCCAAACACTACTGTGATTTCTACTATCACCAACACCTCCTGAACCTCACCTATCTAACCAGAGATCTCTGTTCTATTTAAAGGACTATCATTCTGTCCAAGCACAAAGCTGGACAAAATTCAACTATACTCAGACATGGAAGAATTCTTCAGGAGACTTAGACTCACAGAATAGTTTCACAACAAAGAGGATACCACACCCGGATTGTATTACAATAGCAGGAAAAAGAACACAAAGTTTACCCCAACACCTGGACACAACCCTAAACTCGACAGTTACATAGAAAGCATTCGACTGAGAACGGCTTCTTTAGTAACAAATCAGCAAAAAAGACAATTATACAATATCTCCCCATTAGAAAGAGCTTTCATAAAGGGCTTAAAAGAAAGCTCCAACATCACCATCAAACCAGCAGACAAAGGAGGCGCAGTTGTGATTTTGAACACTTCGGATTACATACAAGAAGGTAACAGACAATTGACAGACAGCACCTATTACAAGAAATTGGACCAGAATCCTACAGAGGATTATACCAGCCAACTCAGGGAACGTATCCGAATGTTCACCAAGATCGTGCAGCATGAATTGGAGCAGCTCATACCCACCCATCCTACAACTGGGACTTTCTACCTGCTGCCCAAGATCCACAAACCAGGCAACCCAGGGAGACCTATTGTTACAGGTATGGACACACTGACTGAACAGTTATCTGGTCTTCTTGAAAACATCCTGAAGCCACTAGTTAAAAACACTGACAGCTATATACAAGACACCTCTGACTTTCTTAACAAACTCAGTCAGATTAAAGAACTACCTGCTAACACGCTACTCGTAACCATGGATGTTGAATCGCTTTACAGCAACATCCCGCACAAAGATGGCACTGAGGCAGTGGCGGCCCATCCATAGGGGCGTCGGGGCAAGCGCCCCCTCAAAAGTTTTCAGTGACCCAGCAATAAAAAAAGACAAATAATAATTAGAAATAATCATAAAACAATAAAATATCATCTTTAAATTAGCATTTAAGTGTTCTTTCTTAAGTATGCTTTCATTCAAAATATTTCCTGGGACACTGTCACTTTAAGATAACCCCTTGTATGCCTTAACTGCTGTGTACTATCCATTGTTACTAGCTTCCCTGCACTGTGTGATCATATTACACTAACCTGACACTGTGAGAGCGAGTCATGACCGTTAATGAATGCCGCCCAGCCACCAGGGAGAAGCTATGCATGGGCAGTGAAAATGTATCAATTTCAATGACTGACAACCTTTCAGCGTCATCCAATCAATGCTGAGAGGCTGTCTAGTTTCCATGATCCCCACATAAGCCCACCCAGACCATTAGCCCAGGGCGCCCACTAACAAATAGAGACCCGAGTTAGTGTTTGACTGACAGGTGCCCTGGCAGCCCTGCTATAAAAATCTGACCCCCTAAGCCAGCCCCCTCTGTTTCCCGCTCCTGGTGCTAAAGAACCCATCTACAAGTAGTAAGTAGAAACACTGCCCTCAGTGCCCTGCCTTGCCCAGCCAAAGCCCCTAGTCCCCCTAATAAAAAAAGGGTCCCCCAGTTACCCCACTATGCCTACCTGTCACCCACCCATCCACCTAGGCCAACAATGCCTGTGCCACCTCCCCGATCACCCCCATGGGGCCTGTGCCACCCCCCGATCACCCCCACCTTGGCACCTTAACCTACCTAACTAGTACCAAGCCACCTACCTACCACCCTGACCCAGTGACCCTACCCTGACCCAACTACTAAGGCACCTACCACCCTGACTAAGTGACCCCATCCTGACCCAACTACCAAGCCACCTACCTACCGCCCTGACTAAGTGACCCAACTACCAACTTGGTAGTTGGGTCAGGGTGGGGTCACTGGGTCAGGGTCGTAGGTAGGTCGCTTGGTAGTACCAAGCCAAGCCATCTACCTACCACCCTGACCCAGTGACCCCATCCTGACCCAACTACCAAGCCACCTACCTACCACCCTGACTAAGTGACCCAACTACCAAGCCACCTACCTACCACCCTGACTAAGTGACCCAACTACCAACTTGGTAGTTGGGTCAGGGTGGGGTCACTGGGTCAGGGTGGTAGGTAGGTCGCCTGGTAGTACCAAGCCAAGCCAAACACCTACCACCCTGACCCAGTGACCCCACCCTGACCCAACTACCAAGCCACCTACCTACCACCCTGACTAAGTGACCCAACTACCAAGCCACCTACAAATCAATTAAAAACACAACACAACCCGCCCCCCCCCCGCCTATTTTTATTACATTTTTCAAAGTAACAGGCAATGTATCTTTAACATTGCAGTTAAAAAAAAAAAAGGGATACATTGCCTGTCACTTTTACAGATAAAATAAAAATAAGGGAAGGGAAAAAAAAAACAACAGCACACACTTATATGTCAAATTGACCCCTCCAGCGGTGGCCTTCTGTCCTGGATAGTCGGGCATTCCAATCAATTTTGATTGAAGCCCATGTCCTTCAATCTTGATAGAAGCCCTTGTCCTCATCTTGATTGAAGCCATTGTCCATCCATTCTGGCCCATTGCAAGAGGCCTCCACCTAAAAAACCTGACGCTCTAAAAAAAAAAAACAACAATCTAATGAAGCTCCTCCTACAAGGAGCTCCCCCGGCGACTAATTGATTTTTTCCCACGCTCCTCCTTTTATTCTATTTTTTGAAGGACTCTGATTGGCTGAAATTTTGATTGGTATTGATTTCAACCAATCAGAGTCTTTAAAAATTAGCAAAGCAGGTATGGAAGCCTGTAAGGGCAAAAAAGGTTAGTGTGAACTTATACCTATACCTATATTACAGGGCATGCGCAGAGCGTGGAGCAAGCCGCGCTTGCGCGCAGCGCGGCCCGAGAGCAGATGCAAGAGTGGGGAAGAGGGGGGGGTAGAGGCACAGAGGGAGAGTGGGGAAGAGGGGAGGGAGAGTGGGGAAGAGGGGGGGGAGAGGCACAGAGGGAGTGTGGGGAAGAGGGGGGGGAGAGGCACGGCACAGAGGGAGAGTGGGGAAGAGGCACAGAGGGAGAGTGGGGAAGAGACACAGAGGGAGGGGGGGAGAGACACAGAGGGATAGGTGGGAAAGAGACACAGGGGAGGTAGAGGAGGGGGAAAAGACACACGGGAGGGAGAACAGGGGGAAGATACACATGGGAGGGAAATGGGGGGGGGAGAGGGGAACAGACACAGGGGGAAGGGGGAAAGAGACACAGGCCAGGGGGGAACAGGCACAGAGGGAGAGGGGGAAGAGGCACAGAGGGAGAGTGGGGAAGAGGGAGAGTGGGGAAGAGGGGGGGAGAGGCACGGCACAGAGGGAGAGTGGGGAAGAGGCACAGAGGGAGAGTGGGGAAGAGACACAGAGGGTGGGGGGAGAGACACAGAGGGATGGGTGGGAAAGAGACACAGGGGAGGTAGAGGAGGGGGAAAAGACACACGGGAGGGAGAACAGGGGGAAGATACACATGGGAGGGAAATGGGGGGGGGAGAGGGGAACAGACACAGGGGGAAGGGGGAAAGAGACACAGGCCAGGGGGGAACAGGCACAGAGGGAGAGGGGTGAAGAGGCACAGAGGGAGAGGGGGGAAGAGACACAGGGGGGAGAGATACAGAGGGTGAGGGAGGAAGAGACACAGAGGGAAGGGGGGGAAGAGGTACAGAGAGAGGGGGAAAGAGGCACAGGGGGGGGGGGGAACAGAGGAAGGGGTGAAGAGACACAGTGGCGAGACACACAGAGAGAGGCGGGGGAAGAGGCACAGAGGGAGAGGGTGGAAGACACAGAGTGGGGAGAGACACAGAGGTTGAGGGGGAAGAGACAGGGAGGAAGAGGCACAGAAAGAGGAGGGGGAAGAGACACAGGGGAGTGAGAGGAGGGGGAAGAGACACAGGGGAGAGAGTGCAGGGGGGGAGATACACAAGGGAGGGAAATGGAGACACGAGGAAGGCCGTAACAGACACAGGGGGAGGGGGAAAGAGACACAGGCCAGGGGGCAACAGACACAGGGGAGGGTTGGGGGAGACACAGGGGGGGGAAGAGATGCATAGGAGGGAGAAGGGGGAAAGAGACACAGGGGAGGGGTTTAGAGACACGGGAGGGAGAGGGAGGTAAAAACACAGGGGGGCAGGAGATACAAAGGAGGTAGACGAGGTGGAAGGAGACACAAGGGAGGGAGAGGAGGGGGGAAATAAGACACGAGGGAGGAAGTAGACAGAGGGAGAGACTCGCAATGAGCTCCAAAGGGGCTCATTGCAAGGCCTGTGATGAGCGCCAAAGGCGCTCATCACAAGGCCAGTAAAGTAGAGGGGGAGAGGCTTACATTGTGTGGCAAACAGCATTGCCAGGCTTCAGTTTTTATTGCCGTCATTTTTGACGGGCAAGTCGCTAGTATATATATATTGATTGATTTATATATTGATTGATATATATATTGATTGATTTATATATTGATTGATAGATATATTGATATATATATATATATATATATATATATATTGATATATATATATATATATTTTTTGTATTTGTAATTTTTTTTTTTTTATGTACAGTTTGGGCCTATATGGTTTTGATTGGTTATTTAAGGTTTTTAAGGTGCGGTTGGGGCCTATATGGTCACACTTGGTTATTTAAGGTTTTTAAGGTGCGGTTGGGGCCTATATGGTCACACTTGGTTATTTAAGGTTTTTAAGGTGCGGTTGGGGCCTATATGGTCACACTTGGTTATTTAAGGTTTTTAAGGTGCGGTTGGGGCCTATATGGTCACACTTGGTTATTTAAGGTTTTTAAGGTGCGGTTGGATTTAAGGTTTTTAAGGTGCGGTTGGGGCCTATTTGGTCACACTTGGTTATTTAAGGTTTTTAAGGTGCGGTTGGGGCCTATTTGGTCACAGTTGGTTATTTAAGGTTTTTAAGGTGCGGTTGGGGCATATATGGTCACACTTGGTCTTTTAAGGTTTTTAACGTGCGGTTGGGGCCTATATGATCACACTTGGTTATTTAATGTTTTTAAGGTGCGGGTTGGGGCCTATATGGTCACACTTGGTTATTTAAGGTTTTTAAGGTGCGGTTGGGGCCTATATGGTCACACTTGGTTAGTTAAGGTTTTTAAGGTGCGGTTGGGGCCTATTCGGTCACACTTGGTTATTTAAGGGTTTTAAGGTGCGGTTGGGGCCTATATGGTCACACTTGGTTATTTAAGGTTTTTAAGGTGCGGTTGGGGCCTATATGGTTCCACTTGGTCTTTTAAGGTTTTTAAAGTATGGGTTTGTTCTTGAATGGTCTGATTGATTTGCTTGTTTTCTTTCAACCCCAGGTGCAAACCCTCTGTGGCAGCAGATTTGTTTGTACTCGTTGGTCAACTTACTGAACGTGAATACCCTGAGAAGAAGAGCCGACTAATGGTAAGTGTCACTGCTTTAATTTTTCTGTTAATGCGTATAGGTGCAATTATGATATTGCTGTAGTCTTGTCACATGAGTTTTTTCAATCTATATTGTATACCAATGAATTTAACACATTGTTACTTTACTTCTTGACATTGCAGCATTGCTGATCATGTATTTCAATGGGAAGTTGCAAGTATAAGGTCATTGGGCGGGGCTTATAAAGGTCATTATGACATCAGGGGAGGAGTTATAAAATGGGTGTGGTTTGAAAAAGGGGAGGGGCTACGTTTCGCCCTGGCACCCCTCCAACTTGAAAGTTCACCAGCCGCCACTGCACTGAGGCATGACTCAAATTCCTCTCAACACACACTTAGAACCGTAAATATAACCCTGATACCATTGCCAAAATACTAGACTATATCCTGACCCACAATTACTTCACCTTCAATGAACAGGTTTACCTGCAAATAATGGGGACCGCAATGGGGACTAAAATGGCACCACAATATGCCCATTTATTTATGGCTAACCTTGAACAGAGATTCCTGTCCACATATATCCACAAACCTTACAGATATTACCGTTATATAGATGACCTGTTCATCATATGGACAGAGGGAGAAAAAAAGCTGAAAGACTTCCACACTGCCTTTAATACCTTCCACCCATCTATTAAATTTAAAATAGATTACTCTGCAGAACAGGTGAACTTTCTGGACACCACCATATCCATCACCAATGGTAAACTTATCTCATCTGTATACAGGAAACCTACAGACAGATGCAGTTATCTCCACAGCTCTAGCTTTCATCCCTCACATATTAAAAAAGCGATTATCTATAGTCAAGCCATCCGATACCAAAGCATATGTTCTAACAATGAGGACCGTGATAAACATTTAAAAACCCTGTCTGACTCCTTCAGGAGAAAGGGCTACAAACCTAATGTCATAACACAGAAAGTAACCTCTGCCATTAAAACACCCCGGGAACACCTGCCGCAATACAAAACTAACTAAATAACCTCACGTACACCTCTGGTAACCACATACCATCCGGATCTAGAAGGAATCCGCAAAATATTTAAGGATCTACAACCACTGCTAACAGAGGACACAGAATTAAAACATATATTCCCCAAACCCCCCATTCTTGCATTTAGGCAGCCACCAAATCTCAGACAAACATTGGTGAGCAGTAGATTGGCCAATGAAGAGCTTAACATAGAAAATGGCACAAAACCTTGCAATAAAAATCAGTGTAAATTGTGTCAACACATCTGCAAAGAGGACACAGCCACGCACAACAAGAAGACCTATAACATCAGAGGATCATATTCTTGTACGTCATCCAATGTAGTCTACATGATACAATGTACTGCATGCGAGAGAGGCTGCTACATTGGAGAAACCAGCCAGAAATTACATATGAGGATGAATCTACACAGACATTCCATTAATAAGCACAATGAGCAGACTTACTGTACTCCAGTTGGACACCATTTCACCCAGAATAACCACTCCATGAAAAATCTCAAAATCAAAATACTCAAAGGTTTATTTTAAAACACTAAGGAAAGAAAGACATTTGAAATTAAAATGATTATGTTCTTTAACAGTAATAAGTCAGGACTTAATGTCGACATTGAATCCTTATCTCATTATCAAAATTTCTTATAACCTCCAACATTCATGCTTGTAAATATATATGTGTGTTTATTGATTTTTTTTGTTTTTTATGTTCTCTGCCTTCATCCTGAGTTTGGTTACAGCTCTATGGTTCCTTAGATGTAAAACTATTTACGACACCAATTTACTTACTCTGGTCTGCACCCCCACACACTTACACGGCTGGCTGATCAGAACATTATTTGTTAATCCTGGAATTTTTTGCTGTAATTGTGAATCTATAATCAGTATTGACTCTATATATAGAGAGAGAGACATATATATATATCAAAGCAAGAGATTTATACAATTATCTAGTGGAGAAGTGGCATTATTGTTGTATATATTTTGCTATGTTTAATTTGGCGGGAGGTGAGTTGCCCGGCCCACTGGCCTAAGTGGGCGTAGTCCTACCTCACAGGGCATGCTTAATATAAGCATTGGGGCTTTGGGCAGGGCCCAAGGCGTGAGGTCACTGTCCATGGCCGGGTTCCTCCCCCTGGAAGGTATTATGTAAATTACATACAGAAAATGTTTATGTTATATGGTTATTTATTAATAAAAGCTGTGGCCTGTGTTTCTCACGCTCAGTCGTCGTGTCCATTATTTCCATCAAAGCCTAAATGGATCATGCCTGGGTCAAGCTAGTGAATAGAGGGCCTCAGTGAAATATCATTTGCAACTTCTCTATGTAAGGTTGGTAGCTATATCAATAAAAATACAAAAATATATGTATGTGACCAAATCACATCTTTCTATAAAGTAATTGCCCTAATAAATTAAGAGACCTGCTTTAATCCAGGGACAGAGGGCCCCATACACTGTTGTGGGACCTGGTCCTTTTTACCTTATTTTTCAGCTCCGCCACTGTTGTGAAAGTAACATGGAATTACAAAAACTGCTCAACTGATGAAGAATTGAAGGTATATGGAAGTTTCCCTGTTTTTAACAGTTTTTTAATCTTGTTTTGCTTATATCAGAAACATACTTTATATTAATTAATTCTACAGACATACAGATTTATTTTATTAAAAAAAATGGTTTCCACACCCCCAGAGTTGCCTACATAGTCATCTGGTACCTACCAATAGAATCATTGCATTGAAGTATGTTTTTTAACCTACACTAACCTTCAAGCCAACAGTATCACAATGCAGAGATCCACAGAGCAATGTTTGAGCTCCTCCTTGCGGATTGGAGTGGAAAAAAATACTTCACATCCCATTATGCTTTGTTACACAGACTGACTTCCCAGTCATTGAAACAATGTTACAGCTGCCTGTGATTGGCCAAAGCAAATTATGAATGTTATGCTAATTTAGATAAGGTTCTCAAGGGGCATTTTTTCTCAAAATCAAGTGGCAGAAAACTGAAGACATTTTCAAGCATCAGGGTAAGTTTATTAATGTTTATTTTGGAATTTTATCATTCAATAAATGTTTTCATACACTACTGATTCTCCTCATCCCTATCCTATCAGAAGCATTCATAATCAATTAAATTGAAATATGCCTTTGACTTAGATGTTGTCATTTTATTTAGTGCTTGTAACTCTCGAAGTCCTCCCACTTGAAACTGCAGAGATAATGAGGTACACACTTTGGCTGTCACACTTTTTACTGATTTCTGTACTCACTCTTTATCATGTAGAGAGATCGGTGAGTAGTAAGAGTAATTGCCTCTGATACAACAAGCTGCGAGTCCTAATCCATGTGATTTCCCTTTTATTTTACATGAATATGTTAAAGGTAATTCCAGTTGGGCTTTGGTCTACTGCCTGCAGAGCTGCTGTGTACAGGGGACCTTGACACAGGAGAAATTAACTAACCATTGGTTTTATCATGAGATGCATCTTTCCATTGCTTTGTTTGACTGTATGTTATATAATCTTCCTATTGTGTGTAACATTCTCCCCCAGAGAAGCTTTCTTTCCTCTTTTTTTTCTTGCAGTATACCTGGACCATTATCTGTGGCTGCATTATGTTTTCTGAGAATGGAATCATTATCATTTATTCCTAACAAATCATGTTCAGGTAATAACTAGCTGGATATTCTCCCACTAACAAGAACCTTTTTCTCAATAAGACTGAATGTAGGTGCTGGTAACTATCTTGTCACCCTGATATGTCAAAGGGCTGTGCATTTGTTCTCATGATACTGAAGTGTACTATTTATTGCTCCTATCTTATATATATATACAGCCTTATTAAATTGTGATTTGGCCAATTGAAAAGGGCTCTATATAAGCACACAGCATATTTTTTTACAGAAGTTTTTAGTTAGTGAACTTCTATCCAACAGCAAGGTCTTCACTAACTAAAAACTTCTGTAAAAAAATATGCTCTGTGCTTATATAGAGCCCTATTCAATTGGCCGAATCACAATTTAATAAGGCTGATAGATTGTAAATATACATAGAGGAACTCGTAGAACTAAATATTTCAACATTTCCTTAAAGGGGCATTATGGTTCTCATACCATTGGGTTTTAGTTGTTTATTTAACACCTTATTAACAACAACAAAAATACATTGAAAGGAGCTTACATTCGAACTTAAGTATTTTAGTGTTTCTCCACTCTTATTAAATGTCTATTACCTGGGACCAGGTGGTCCCAAAATTTCTACTAGACCTATAAAAGTTTGTTTGCATTGGTGACTGAAATGAAAGAAGCAGATACAACAGTGGAGTATTTCTGCCTAGATCCAAAAAAATGTCTAATAGCCCTAGAAACCAATTAGAAATGACAGGTACGGGTCATAAAAGAACGTGTTTCCTACAAATATTTTTGTATGTAGTATGGAGGGAGGTATAAGGAGGGGAGAGGAGCGGAGGAGGAGAGAGGGTGCACTGGGGAGAGGAGCTGGCAGATGACAGGAGAGAGGGATGGGTGGGGAGAGAAGAAAAGAAGCAGAGAGAGGGAGAGAAGAGGAGTGAGGGAGAGGAGAGAGGGGGAGGAGCAGTGAGAGGAGGTAGACAGTGAGATAGAGGGGAGATGTGAAAGCAGTAAATGGTTAAGTGGCATAAGTGGAGGGTTAGTGAGGCCAGGAGTGGCAGCAGTGGAGGAGAGGTGGAAGGAGGGATACCCCAGATTTAGGCACACAGAGATCATGGACAGAGGTGGAGGGCTTATCCCAGTGGTTGGGCGAGGGCTGAGGAGGGGCAGGTCTCAAGAACAGACCATTGATGGGGATGGGCAGAACACAGGGTCAGGCCAGGCATAGTTAGGAGTTCAGGAGACAGTTTCCAAACATAAGGCCCCCAATTACACCTATAAGGAATTAATGGTCCTCCTTTATGCAATCTGTGCCTGTGGCAGTATTCTCCATGGTGGCAGTGATGTGAGGCTGGGTCAGAGGGCCAAGATGTGGAAAGAGGTAGCAAACAATGGTGGTTGTACCGCCTAGTGGACACTCATCTGCCTAGTGAACTGGATAAAACTGTTGATATAGGTGTGTTGAGTCCACATGTTCTCACCTTTCCAGGGCTGGTTCAGTAGGTGGGTTTGCCAGACTATCTCTCCCCTTCCCCTTCCCCAGGTTATTTTTTATTTTGTTATTTACCAACTTTTAGATTATTAAGCTGACAATGTTTAAATAAAGAAAAAAAAAAGAAAAAAACACAGGAAATGTGTTAACAGGTTACAGACCTTTATTTTTGTATAAGTCAGCATGACTTGACAGTTT
Source organism: Discoglossus pictus (assembly GCA_027410445.1). Taxonomy (NCBI): domain Eukaryota; kingdom Metazoa; phylum Chordata; class Amphibia; order Anura; family Alytidae; genus Discoglossus; species Discoglossus pictus. Next base: position 170,383,127 of record CM050167.1, on the reverse strand, counting down.
ATTGGTGTATGATGAAAAAAAAAGTTATATTTTATATTACATTTACCAGTACAAATTTGTGAGTGCACTTTTTTATGATGAATTTTCCTTCTGTTTCTTTTGTGTATTTATGAATTATTTATATTCATTATAGTGCACCGGTATTACACATGTACCTGAATTTAAGACAATGTACCCTTACCCAAAACATTTTTTGTTAGTATGAGACACAGCTTAGCAAGTACAGCAGTGTCTTCATTAGCTGCAGAGGGCAGAACCCAGCAGGAAATACTAGTTTGATATGAGGCAGTACAGATAGAGCTAATGATGCACATACATTACATCCGTGATAATTCCTAGCCAAAACATACTCCTCACAATGGTAATTAATTAAACCATCCAGGATCAACATTTCATCATGAAGTCAGGTACACAGTAACATACAGAGATCATATGATCATCCAGTATTCTTATCTGATATACTATGGATATCTCACTTCAGCTCCAAGGACATTTGACTGAAGCGAGACAGAGGAGCCTCAATATGACCCCAGTAGGATCCCTGGTACATGGAGGAGGAGCAACAGCGGGGATGGGAACAGCCATTAAAGAAGGACCCAGGATATGAAGAGGAGGATGACAGGTTCATATGGTCAGGGTGCGTACCTGCAGGATCATCAGCTACCATGGTGGAATTTGATAACACTGGCTCCCTCCTCCCACAAATAGACATGCCACCTGGGACCTCCAATTAGTCCGATCCACTTGCACCACCACCTCCTCCTGCACTGTGAATGCCTGGTCCATCCCCAAGACCACCACCCCATCACCTCCCTATCATGCAACTAACAGCTCAGAACCTCCACGCCATGAAACCACCAGCTCAGCACCTCCCAGCCATGCCAACACCATCCCAACCGCTGCCTAAACATCTGTAGCCCCAACTGGCAGTCTAAAGTCCCTCACCTCCGGGGCATCATTTGTGGCCAGGATTGCTGAACTATCCCCCTGCCAGAGGCAGCAGTAAACTCTGTTGGTGAGCCTCCTTACGGGCGTGTCATTCACCCAAACAATTGTGGCACGCACACAATCCTAAATATGTAGGGAGATGAGGAGGCTCTATTTGCAGGTGGAGACATATTTGGCCAAGCTGTTACAAAAATGAACAAGCAGAGTGCACTGATAGAAATAAAAGATGGATCTCCAGCACGGTCTCTGGCGAGCAAAGCATCTTTCATGCCAGAGCAGCCCCCAAGCCACCAAGAGCCTGGTCCATCCCCCTCTGCTTTTATTCCTCCACCTGCATCTCACATAAGACCCCCACGTTAGAGAGCGCATGGAGGCACAAGATGGGCAGCCCTGTGAGTGAGGAGCTGTATCTCATTTAATCCTTCTCAAATACAAACCTCAGTGAAAATATATTGGACCAAATTTTAACTTACTCATGCCTGAGCACCGAAGTAGATTATCAGGACCTATGTCATGGTGATATATAGTAACCATGTGGCTAGCCACCATCACATAGTCCATGATAATCTTATAATCTGTGGACATGTATGGTTATGGTTAACATTTCACCAATTGATGGTCACTGAGGAATGCAGTTGAGAAGAGATGATGTAGTCCATATTTAGTATGTTTAGTATTTACTGATAAACCTATGTTTTTTTTATTTATTTTTGGCAAACTGCACATATGGCTGTGGAATTGTATAGTCCTACAATACTATGTTATACCCAGCAGTTATATATGTGTGAGCTAAGCATGTCATCCTTTCTAATATGAGATCAGATAAACTTTTCTGATCTTATTAAAATACATTACAGCTGATGTACTTTGTGTGCAATAATCATGGCTACATGTTTAGGTATCATAACAAACCATGTTATCATATGATAACACCTGTATTTCATTAACATGGTTTATCAATGTGCCTAACCAATGTCATATAGATATATTGATATTACACTTGGCCTCCTGATTGTGGTCACAGCTAGGCATTCATTTTGAGATCCCCCATCATTGCTAAATATCTGCAATTGGTCATGACAACTGATTTCTCATAACAGATACAGGCTGGTTCGCACTTCTTGTAGATGAACATCAGGTAAATTGGTTTATTGTTACAGTAACAGTATAAAGCACTGCACTGTACATACAGATCTATAGATTTTTCTCCTCAGATTTCAGATTTTGCTAATCATTTCCGATCTGTATCACACTATTTCAAGGTTTTTTAAATAACACTATATGTGTGTAATTATTTGGATTAAATAATCTGTATCACACTATTTCAAGGTTTTTTAAATAACACTATATGTGTGTAATTATTTGGATTAAATAATCTAGGATTTATTTCATATGACTTATTGAGCAGATGAAGACATAATGTAAGTGCTATGTAAATTGATGGTTATTTCTGTTATATGAAGTGATTAATGATGAGATGTATAGTCATCTAATTATCATTAATATTGATCTAATGACCACATGTGACTCATGTAGATGCTATACATTATTATCATTATACAGTGATAGGTTTAGGTCAACAGATAATCACATTTAACACAGCATCCTTTGTCTCCTGGGTATCATTTGCACCACACCAATGATATTAATGCACGGTCTGCTACATTTAAGACTGTGTTCTGTGGATATTAAATTTTTTGTAAATAATGTTGTTATTGCCAAGTGCTTACACTTTCCATGTTAAATATTTTGTTAGCATCATTATATTTTAACATCAAATCACATATTGATGCAAACAACACCTAAATATGTGTGTGACATCACCATCATATATTTAGCCTTAATTTCTCGACAAACCATGTTCATGTGAACAGTACAGACCATACCAATGACGCAGGTGTGGTTGTTAACATGTCATCTAAATTAATGTGACCAAAGTGTGTTCATGCGGTATTTTCTATGTTGTTAGCACAGATTTCTAAGTTATGAATAATACTTATTTGTGGAGGTAATAGTACTAAATCATTACTTCATAAAACTGTTGTGCATCAACATTTCCTTGAGCAGGTTTTTAACAAATCACATGGTATTTAATACACAAACACTAGATTTAATTAAAAATGTGTATTATATGTATATATATTCTCACATGCGTAATAGCACTGTTGTGGACTTAACAGGACAGATGTACACAACATTTATGTTGATAGAGGTAAGTTTCCTGGGGCTCCTACCGCTCCTCCACAGCCTCTGTGCTATATAGTAATTTGCCTGTTCATGTTCACCTCCAGCCTATATTACAGACCCACATTTACCCACAATCAGTGCCAACCATTCCTCTGTTTAAGGCCTCAGACTGTACATTATGATGGTTCTCACACCTTTGTGTATAACACACAACAGCATATAGGCTTGGCTTCTCAAACAAAGATTTAGGAGGGGTGTCCACATCTATGGGCTCTTAGATGGCTGAGCAGGCCAATGCGGGACAGGCAGACTCAATCACACTGGAAGGTTTGTTCTTGATTAGGTGATGTAGGTGATGACACCATTTTTCTATGTTTCCTCTTGTCCTCCAGACCAGCCCTGCGTGTGGTCTCGAAAAAGGAGACAGCCTGGTTAATGGTACTTTTCCATGCCTTTCAGTCTGAAGCTAAGGCGGACCATCAACGATGGTCAATAGGACAGGCGTCAAGGGACTGTGTCAGTGAGTCCTTGTACCTCTTCTTTGGCCCCTCCTTTGTCGCGATTGCCAGTGGTGATCTTACCATATAGCACAATCTTCGGAAGTCGATCATCCTCCAACCTAGAGATGTGTCCTGCCCAGAGTAACTGCTTCTTCAACAGTATGGCCTCAATGCCGGTGACTCCTGCCTGTTCTAGGACTTCAGTGTTGGGGATGGTGCAGAGGCAGCATTTATGAAAGCGCTCAAGAAATCGTAGGAGGTGACGGTAGGTAACCCAAGACTAGGAAACGTACAGAAGGGGGGTCAGCACAACAAACTTTTCTATAACTTGCTCAATGCACCATTTGCCTTTGCCAGTCTGTTTTCAATTTCCTTGTCAACCTTTGTGTTCCGAGGAGATGATGCAACCCATGTAGGTAAACTGTAGGACTGTTTTCAGCTTAGACTTGCCAATAGTGATGCGAGGTGGACAGTAATCTTCCTGAGGTGCGGGCTGGTGGAGAAATTTAGTCTTATTCAAACTGACTTCATGACCGAAGAGCTCGGTGGCCTTGGCCAAGCAAGATGTAATTTGCTGCAAAGCTGTCAGTGGTGCTCCTGTTGGCTCTGAAGTCACACTGCGATAGTGTGCACCAGTCTGTTGAGGAGTACTCTTGCAAGTATTTTCCCTGCGACAGAGAGCAGTTATCCCCCGATAATTGGAGCAGTCTTCTTGTACAGGGTGATGATGATTGCGTCACGAAGGTCCTGTGGCAGTTTGCCTTGGTGCCAGCAGCAAACAAAGAGCTCATGGAGTTTAGCGTGAAGCGCTGGACCCCCATTTTTCCAGATCTCAGCTAGGATCCTATCAACTCCTGCAGCCTTACCATTTTTTAGCTGCTCCATAGCTTTTTCAGTCTCTTCGAGAGACTGTAAAAGCTATTGAGCAGCTAAAAATGTACACAGTATTGTGTACATGACATACCTTCCCATGAATGTGTCACACATGATCGCTCATAGTATTCTGATATACTCTGGATCCATGCTGTTAGCAACTGTTGTCTCAGGTGTGGCTAGCCATTTAATAAGCAGCTGTTGTGGGCCATGTGGCTTTCCTGATTTTTATTAAACTCTTGTGTACTAGAGTCTGTGTTACCAAAGTTGATATATGTTATGCTCATGTGTATTATTGACAATAGTTGATGTTCCCATATTTATGCAGACTTACTATATTTTTTTATTTTTATTTTATTGCAACATATGTGCCTATGAGAGTGATAAAAATACATATATTTTGCACTTACCGTATTTATCAGTGTATAACACGCACCGGTGTATAACATGCGCCTCATTTTAAGAAGGAAATTTTAGGAAAAAGAACTTGAATTTCAAATAAAGAACGTTGAAGCAAAATAAGGGTAGCTCAGATTTTTTTTATTAATATTATTAACACTTATAAGGTAAATAACGTAAAATGACAGTAAAAGCAACTGTTTTAACAAAGAAACTTGTATATTATATGTTTTTACAAAAGTTTACTCCTCCTCAACCCCCTCATCCTCAATCCCCTCCTCAACCTCAACACCCTCCTCAACCTCCCTCCTCATCCTCAACCTCCCTCCTCATCCTCAACTCCCTCCTCAACCTCCCTCCTCATCCTCCCTCCTCAACCCCCCCATCCTCAACCCCCTCCTCAACCTCCCTCCACAAACTCCCTCCTCAACCCCCCTCCTCAACCCCCCCATCCTCATCCTCCTTCCTCAACCCCCCTATCCTCAACCCCCTCCTCAATCCCCCTCCTCAACCTCCCTCCTCCTCAACCTCCCTCCTCATCTTCAACCCACTCCTCAACCCCCTCCTCTTCCTAAACCTCCCTCCTCATCCTCAACCCCCTCCTCATCCTCCCTCCTCAACCCCCCATCCTCAACCCCCTCCTCAACCTCCCTCCTCAAACCCCCTCCTCAACCCCCCATCCTCATCCTCCTTCCTCAACCCCCCTATCCTCAACCCCCCTATCCTCAACCCCCCTCCTCAACCTCAACCCCCCTCATCAACCTCCCTCCTCATCCTCAACCTCCCTCCTCATCCTCAACCCCCTCCTCAACCCCCTCATCATCCTCAACCTCCCTCCTCATCCTCAACCCCCTCCTCAACCTCCCTCTTCAACCTCCCTCCTCAACCTCCCTACTCAACCTAAACACCCCTCTTCAACCTCAACCCCCCTCCTCAATCTCCCTCCTCATCCTCAACCTCCCTCCTCATCCTCAACCCCCTCCTCAACCCCACTCCTCATCCTCAACCTCCCTCCTCATCCTCAACCCCCTCCTCATCCTCCCTCCTCAACACCCCCCCCCCCCCATCGTGGCGCAACTTAAATTTCAAATTAATTTTCAATTAATATTATTAACACTTATAAGGTAAATAACGTCAAATGACAGTAAAAGCAACTGTTTTAACAAAGAAACTTGGATATTATATGTTTTTACAAAAGTTTACTCAGAAATCGCTGCTCCTCCTCAACCCCCTCCTCAACCCCCCCATCCTCAACCCCCTCCTCAACCTCAACCCCCTCCTCAACCTCCCTCCTCATCCTCAACCTCCCTCCTCATCCTCAACTCCCTCCTCATCCTCCCTCCTCAACCCCCCCATCCACAACCCCCCTCCTCAACCTCATTCCTCAAACCCCCTCCTCAACCCCCCATCCTCATCCTCCTTCCTCAACCCCCTCCTCAATCCCCCTCCTCAACCTCAACCCCCCTCCTCAACCTCCCTCCTCATCCTCAACCCCCTCCTCATCCTCAACCCCCTCCTCATCCTCCCTCCTCAACCCCCCATCCTCAACCCCCTCCTCAACCTCCCTCCTCAAACCCCCTCCTCAACCCCCCATCCTCATCCTCCTTCCTCAACCCCCCTATCCTCAACCCCCCTCCTCAACCTCAACCCCCTCATCAACCTCCCTCCTCATCCTCAACCTCCCTCCTCATCCTCAACCTCCCTCCTCATCCTCAACCCCCTCCTCAACCCCCCTCCTCAACCCCCTCCTAATACTCAGCCTCCCTCCTCATCCTCAACCCCCTCCTCAACCTCCCTCCTCAACCCCCCTCCTCAACCCCCCTCCTCAACCTAAACACCCCTCTTCAACCTCAACCCCCCTCCTCAACCTCCCTCCTCATCCTCAACCCCCTCCTCATCCTCCCTCCTCAACACCCTCCCCATCGTGGCGCGCATGTGACGTCACGCCATAAGCATATACCGGGTGTCGGCACCCGGTATATGCTAATGACGTGGCGTGCATGTGACGTCACATGCACGCCGGGTCAAGAAGGAGCGGAGGCCGGAGCAGAAGCAGGTAAGTGAGGAGAAAGGGAGAGGGGGAGCTATTTAGGGGAGTTTAGGTTGAGGAGGTGGGTTTAGGTTGAGGAGCGGGGTTTAGAGTGAGGAGGGGGGTTGAGGATGAGGAGTGGGGAGGGAAAGAGACACGGGGGGTTAGAGAGACACGGGGGGGTTGAGAGACACGGAGCGGGGGGTAGAGAGACACAGGTCCTTAACATTATATCGGCGTATAACGCGCACACATCATTGGCCCCTATTTTCAGGGAGAAAAAGTGCGTGTTATACGCCGATAAATACGGTATTTGCTTTTTCTTGATTTTTCTATTCAGCAGTGCATTTGCACGATGATGACATTTAGAGGGATTGGAATAGATAGGTTACTAAGTTACTGGACAACTTGCACCATAAGTGCCTGCGCAAATAATTGGAATGGGGCCCTAGACATGTATGCTATGTGCAATCTTCTTTAAAACATACATACAGTATCTCACAAAAGTAAGTACCGTATACCCCTCACATTTTTGTAAATATTTTATAAAAAGCTTTTCATGTGGCAACACTGAAGAAATGACACTCTGCTACAATGTAAAGAAGTAAGTGTACAGCCTGTTTAACAGTGTAAATTTGCTGTCCCTCAAAATAACTCAACACACAGCCATTAATGTCTAAACCATTGGCAACAAAAATGAGTACACCCCTAAGTGGAAATGTCCAAATTGGGCACAAAGTGTCAATATTTTGTGCGTCCACCATTATTTTCCAGCACTGCCTTAACCCTGGGCATGGAGTACACCAGAGATTCACAGGTTGCCACTGGAGTCCTCTTCCACTCCTCCATGATGACATCACAGAGCTGGTGGATGTTAGAGACCTTGCACTCCCCCACCTTCCGTTTGAGGATGCCCCACAGATGCTCAATAGGGTTTAGGTCTGGAGACATGCTTGGCCAGCCCATCACCTTTACCTTCTGCTTCTTTAGCAATTCAGTGGTCGTCTTGGAGGTGTGTTTAGGGTCATTATCATGTTGGAATACTGACCTGATGTATCTCCCTTCCTAATAAATAACGTCTCCAACTGTCTAGCCAACATTTCCTCTTTCTAGCTCATTCAAGTGCTTAAAGGGACACTGGAGGAACAAAATTTATTTTTTCTTGTATTTACAAGAGCATGTTTTACACATTACCAAAGCTGTGTTCTGCAACACGTGGTGCATTATCAGATTTGCCCTTTCAGCTGCAGCAAAGTAAGACATGTTTTCATTGTCCCCTTAATAATCCCAACCTCAATCACATATTTAGCACCTAACATACTTTCACTCATGGGTGTAGGAACTGGGGGGATGGGGGGAACAAATCCCCCCCAGGTTGTCTATGTTTGTATGTATGTACAAATAAACTATTTTAAGGCCTGTGTATACAGTGAACTGTACCCCCCCCCCCCCCCCCCCCAAATAATTCTCTGGCTTCTACACCCCTGCCCTCACTATCCACAACTCCTCCATCACACCTTATTTTAGGATTATTCTGGATTCTGTGTTTTCCTTCACTCCTCTCAATCAATGTACTTGTGAAACATCTCCCTAAACCATATTTTTCTTACACAAGAAACAACCAAAATCCTAATTCACTAATTCATGATTTTCCTCATTCACTCACTGCAATCCACTTCTAACTGGTCTTCTCCTCTGCTAGGCTCATATATCTCATTATCTGATTCTTGTTTGTTGCTCCATTCTGCCACTACCTGTCCCTTTTCCAAATTGTCTTGGACAGTGGTTCCTATGATTTTACTTTGAAGGACCATAGAAAAATTGCAGATGCTCTTGTTGGCGCACTTAATGAATTTCATGAATACTGTTTAAACATTTCAATACACTGCGCTATATTGCATTCCCTTCAGTGTGTTTTGTAATCCTTTTTCTTCTGGTGAACACATGAGTGAAGCTTGAGGACCACAAGTAGTCCATAGACTACAGTTTGGCACCTCTGCTATAGAATTAGGATCAAAATATTGTTCTTCACCTACAAAACACTGAAAAATAACTATACCCAATGGCGTGTTTAGGGGTAGGCCCATAAGGCCTAGGCCTTGTGCAACACATTTTCAGGAGGCAGCAGGCTGTCTGAAGATGCCTGTTCAGTAGCATAGAACAATGGTTGCATAGGACCAGAAATGCCTATTGGTATTGACATTTCTGTCTGTGAGTGCACCTTCTGGTGTACATAAATTTAAGACTTGAGATATAGTAAGAGGATAGAAGGGCTAATAACTGGGGTGTGTGATGTGAGTGCTCTCAAGTATATGGGTCATGGGGGATTATAAATCAGAATGGGCCTATGGCTGCCTAAAGCCTAAATATGCCCATGCCTATATCTCTCTTTATATCACATATGATCGCCTAACTGCCTATCCACTATGCCCATGATATGCTCCTCACTTCACCCTTCATCGCCTCTTCATACTTTCATTGCAAGGACTCCCCCCCCCCCCCCCCATTAAGTCTTTACCCCTCTCCCCTACTCTTCATAGCTTCAACTGCTTAATGAAATCCATCTACTCAAATGAGCCTACCAACGTTTCCCTTAATGTGAACTATCCTAACAGGTCAGTGAACTCATCCTTGTATGACTTTCACTGGACTACTAATTAGCAAATAACATCTTTTGTACAGTATGTATATTTGTGTCATGTCTGTCTTATGTATTAACTGTATTCCCTGTATTTAATGCTACTGAACATGTCAGCACTATATAAATAAATGAGTATATACACTACAACACTTAACATGCCAACCCGAGGCAGAGGAGGAAGATTTGAATGTTGTATTAACCCTTAACCTATTAGTGGGAGATGTAATATTCTATTTCCAGAAGCGTAGGGGAAAGAATTTTTTTTATATTAGTAACTAATTAGACATCAGGATATATATTATGTTTGTATAGTATGCTTACAAACAACATGGTCGTAAGACAAAGAACATGTATGTTCCCTTTCAGCATGCTCTGTATATCACATCAATATGTATATACGTATCAGGACACACACATGCATACCATTTTGTTGTGAATGAAGGCCCAACTGGCACTGAAGGGGTTACAAGGTAGAGTCCTTTGGTCCCTTCTCTGCCAGGATGTGCACAGCACACTGTATTTCAGTGATATGCCAAGTCCCAGTCAGTGAGCGCAGCCCAGAGCAGGGGGGCTGCCAGCCCCTATAAGTGAGATTGATTCCCTCATGTTTGCGTGAGAGGTGAGTGAATAATACAATGAGGTGCAGAGTGGTGCAGGTGAGGGACACACAGACCCCACACACATTTATATTACTGCAATGAGCTCTGCACTTTTATTCCTCATGTATTAGATATATCAGTGTTAATCTCTATAGTGACACTGAGTATGACTAGACAGCCATCCATATGTTCTCTAAGGAACTAGTGGAAGGGCTGCAAACATTACACAAACAGAAACTGGCAAATAGATTTATTTAATGTCCTGTCTTAACAAGCCATTTTAAAATATTCAAATAGATTGCAAAAAATAACTGCTTAGCTTATCTAGTAGGCCAATGATTCAGTTTTTCTTTTTTTTTTACTTCAAACCTTATTTGGCTATTGAGCTTGGCCTATGTCCAGGAGAAACCCAGTCTTCACAACTATATCTGAATCCCTTTTCCTATATTATGCACTATCCAAGACCAAAGAGGTCAGTGGCTTTGGCAGAACGAAACCAAAGGCAGCTGCAAAATGGCTCCAACACTCATTTCCTAAGCACCTCCCTACCTTATTATTTCATCTATTGACTGCCTTACACTTTATTTCAGTTCTTCCCCACTTGCCTACCTCTTTTGTTACTCCTTTTTTATTCTTTTCTCTCTTTTCTTCCTTTGCATTTCTCATCACTCCCATGTTACACTTTTCTTTTAACCCCTATTAACGCTCTTTATAAACCCTATCTGTCCAGCCCTCACCGGTTCTATTCTGTTTTCTCCCCATTTTCCTTCTGTCTGGTTCCAAATGCAGTTTCTTTCTGATCTGCTTTTCACCACTATCTCCCACACCTTCCTCTTTCTCATTCCTTTCTTTTTTTCCTTTTCTATTTCCCTCACTCTCATTATCTTACACCACATCACTGTCAGGGCTAGATTTCTATTTGGTACATTGGGCATGTGACTAGGGACACCTGCTTATAGCGAGCACCATATTTTTGAAAACATGGCTAGCAATTTACACAATTTCTTTGTAGGAAGTAGGAAGTGCTTTATGGCAGGAGTAATAATGGTTCTCTATTATTGGCTCCCACAATTCAACTCTCTGACGTCAGTCACTCTGGGGAGGATCACATACTTGTAATTTCCCTTCTAAGACAGTAACAAAGGTTCAAAAGTGCAAAAGTTCAAAATTGGACAGTTAGTCCCTTAGGTCCTTCTCTGGCAATGCAAACATCAGAGTATCTCTCTTAAAAAGCTAAACTTAACAACAGACTTTTTTTGCAAATAAACGTTTAAAATTGTCAATGATAAAATATTCCCATAACCTGCCAATAATATATATTTAGAGTGTTTCTGTATTTTTCTCACTTACGTTTCCTCATTTCTTAATTGTTAACAATAACATTTATATTAAAGTCACTTTGTCTAATTTGATATTACAATATGTAAAAATCAGCACTTAGCAATTCTACTAAATATTTTGTCAAATTTCTATGCCTATAACTGGCTAATATAACAAGCAAGAGAAGCTACTTTTAAAGATAAATTATTATTTAATTCCAATGGTACTTTTTTCTCGCTTGTTACCAATTTTTGTTTCCACAATTTACCATGGTCCAAAATGTAATTAGCAGTACATAACCCTTCAGTTTTCAGAAAATATGGCAAATACTGCAGCACTCCAATAACATTAAAGTGATAGGGCATTGATATATTATGGATAGCAGGGCATACATGCATATATTATATTTATGAACATCATCATATCCAAGACAGGTCAGAATGTCATATAATAAAATGTTTCCATGACGCTCTGGGATTTCTGGGAAGTGACATGCAAATGGCTATATAAATATATACATGTATGCACTCATCTATAAATACAGATTTTATTATACATACATACAGCTCCCATTACTGTTTTCCTGGTTAATTTATAAAAGCATTAATTCGGCGATACATAGTAAACGTTTCTGTGTCTATTTAGGGGGGTACCTGAGGAATCTTTGCCTAGGGGCATCTCAAATGTAAATCCAACCCTACCCTTTATACTATGGTGTTTCTGAAGATGTTGCCCCAGGCTAGTGTCCCCAGGCACTCTACCAGAGCAAGGAAATATGTAACATTTTAACTGATAAAACCCCCTTCTGAACTCTGTTGATAGTCAGCCCTGTTAAGCATGTGTTTAGATATTTTATATAAATTAATAATCACTGTAACATTCATAAATCACTCAGCTGCAGTAGCCTAGGTCAATGAAGTTTGTATCAGAATTAAACTTTATGTTGCCTGTCAATGTACTTACTGTCCACCTCACCAACCTAATTTTCAATTGTATTCTCCATTTCCTCATGTTGTTTTGTTCACTGTGCAGGAAAAGAATAGTAACCCGAAATATATCTGTTCTGCTGTATTTCTGTGTGTTTGGGGATACCAGATGTGGGTCAGTCCTATCTGACGCAGAGGCTGCACAGGCTTCCTGGGTCAGCACGTAGCGTTGCGTGACCCAGCGGAGCCTGTGAGGCTGTCAGCCAATCATTTGCATCGGGGGCGTGCCGTACGTCCGCGTTTCGCGCCGTTTGGCACAGCAGCGCGGTCTCCTGACTGAAACGGACGGAGGTCTGAGGTCCTGCAGCAATAGAGTGAAAGTAGGAGGTTAAATACTGAGATTTGGTCCCCAGCTTACTAGCACATAAGGGGCATACGTTTTAGGCTCTGCATGCTTGTTTTGTTGTGTATTTTTTTCCCACGTTTTTGTGTTGTTCTGTCCCTGTCTTTTCTGTGCTGTGGCTGTGTCTAGTGTGTGCTTTTTCTTACACTGTTCTGTGCTGTCTTGTGGTTGTCTCCTTTGTGTGCCTGTATACCATGGATGCAGAAGACATAGAGGCCTTACTGGCCGTGTTGAGGACCCGTGCACTAAGCCAAGGGGTCAGGTGGGTGCAGGACAGGCTGGGACCCCCCATGCCTTCTGCCCTTGGCCCTCAGCACATTGGACAGGAACAGCCTGCGGTGGCTGGTGGCCTGGTCAATACCGGAGGTGCCAGGGGGACATATTCCCATCCCATCAGTGTAGGGCTAGCAGACTCCCGTCCATCAGTAGGCAGAGCCACGAGAGAGGAGGGGGCTACGGGTCAGGGCAGCCAGGACCCCATACCCCTCAAACAGGTGAGAGCCAGGCCCACGGGCGGTGAAGGTGAGGGTTTAGAACTCCGGCCACCACTGGTCACTTTGCCTAAAGGACCTAGGCCGCGACAAAGGTCAAGGAACACCCCGTTACCACCCCAAAAAGGGGGCGCAGGGGGTAAGAGTAAAGCCGGGAGCCCTAAAAAAGCTCCTACAGACCCTCATTTCGCCGACCATGCGGTCCCTACGACTTCCCGTGCTAACAGTGCTTCTAGTACTTTACAGGGACGCACCCTAGGCAGTGAGCGTGACATGGCGACGACACGAGAGAGGCGGAACAGCGTGGTCAGCGAAATGAACAGCCAGGACAGCATGGTCATAATTGAATCGAGTTAGGAAGGCTACAAGCAGGTACAGTCCACTGCTATTCACACATACCCCACTAAGACGTCATAGAGCTGAGACTGAGGGCGAGATGGTTAGGCCACAGCAAGAGGGGGCTTAGACCGACCAACAGTCAGATTTTACAACGCCAAACGAAGTCTCAGGGGGACCCCTACCGTGGGTGGCAGAGGCTGCGGCGCTAGCTTACTCCAGCCGCGCAAGCATAGGTGACCAGGACCACTCCTCAGGGGAGGAGCGGACGGTATGGGCACGGGCATGCAGGTCCCGGAGATCTAGTGACTATTCCTCTTGCACCCACAGGTCCGGAAGGAGATCCAGATCGAGAAGCAGGAGATCCTGCCGGTGAAGCTGCGCCTGCACCAGATCTGAGAGGCGGAGCCCGCCGAGGGCCAGATGGTCAGAGTCCCCGGGGCATCAGGAGAGACGCAGGGATACCCCGTTGGCAGTTTCCACTCCGAGGCTTCCGGAAGTAGGTGAGCGCACAATGTTGGGTCGGGCAGCAGAAAAAGGAGAAAGTGAACCCCTACACACAAAGGCTTTCTTTGGTCTCTTAAGACCGTTTTAGCTACACACAACATTACTGTCAGTGAGCAAGAGATGGGTCGTGGATAGGGGGGTTAGCGAAGAGCGCATGGACCGAGCCATCTACTAGTGGGAGAGCCGGTGCAGGCAGCGCCGGTCGTGGACAAGGGCACGGTCGGGCCACTTGAGTCGGCGGGGGTCCCGGGTGCGATAGCAGGCAGTACCAACGCAGGGGTTACCGACGCAGCCATGATACCCATAGTCTTGTGCTCATTGGATAACTTGGGTGCGCATCTTACCCAGGAGATTAAGGAAAAGATCTGGAGGAGGGAATTTGTAGAATTGTTCTCCCTCCTCTTCATGTCCAGACAACTGGAAGGGGGCGAGAGGGGCCTCCGTGAGGGCAAGGATCGTCGTAAGTCCTTTAGACGGCTGCCCAGGATGTTCAATACCTGGCTTCAAGCTTTCTCCATCTGGGCCTGTGTCCTATGTGAGCGACACCCCGAACAGAGTTCAGGTTTGTTCGTCTACATTGACGAAATTCGTAACGCCCACAAAGTATATGAGGGCTTGGCTTGCTGGCAGTATGATGAGGAATTCCGCCGGTACTTGGCCTCCAGGCCAACCATGGCGTGGAGCAACAAAGCAGTGGCATACTGGTTAAACATTATGACACTGATGCGAGTCACGCCGCCCTTTCATAGTGCGTCCGGTGGAGCAAAAGGCCCCAACACCGCAGCAGGAACGGGTCTCAAGACCTGTTTTGCATACAACAAAGGGGTCTGTAGATGGGCCCCGAATGGCAGGTTCAAGCACGCATGTTCTACCTGCGGGGGGGGGGGGCACCCCCTTGCCAGATGCGGCAGAGCAAAGGACGGTAGCAGAGGAGGAGAGCCTCATGCAAAAGGGCAGGACGCCCATTCGCCTCCCCGCCATGCTGCCGTGGCTAAAACGTTACGGTAGAATGGCCAGCAACGCCAAAGCCGCGCGCCTCCTGAAGGAGGGTTTCCGGAAGGGCTTCCGTATTCCATGAGACATAGAGTTACAGGGCCCCATGGTTCCGAACTTGCGGTCGGCCAGGGAATTCCCGGGGGTAGCGTCAAACAAGGTGCTTAACGAGGTCCAACTGGGTAGGATGGCAGGGCCATTCGCATCCCCTCCTATTCAGGACTTGGTCGTTTCCCCGCTCGGGGTCGTTCCCAAGAAGGAGAAAGGAAAATTTAGATTAATACAACATGTCTGCTTGACACCTTTTGCTCTTATTCCTGTAATTCCCTGGTTAGCGTTAAACCACGCGATAGCTCGGATTTGAGCGCCAAATCTCATTTTTACCTTTAAATCCCCGCACAGTGCTCTCCGATTTGCCATATCGTTGTCTGAGCACTATGGCATGAAAATGCTCTATTTAGCGCTCTTTATACATAGTGCTCCTCGCTGAGGAATGCATGTGGATCGCTAAATCATGTATTGCTGTATAGAGTGAGGCAAGCAGTGCATCTGTTCTGTAGTAAATGTGCATAGAGAAAGGCAGAAGTGTGTCTGTTCTGCAGTGTAACTGTGTATAAAGAGAGCTCAGCAATGTATGTGTTTAGCGGTGTATCTGACTATACAGAGAGGCCAGGAATCTTTTCTGCAGTACAGGGAGTGCAGAATTATTAGGCAAGTTGTATTTTTGAGGATTAATTTTATTATTGAACAACAACCATGTTCTCAATGAACCCAAAAAACTCATTAATATCAAAGCTGAATATTTTTGGAAGTAGTTTTTAGTTTGTTTTTAGTTTTAGCTATTTTAGGGGGATAGCTGTGTGTGCAGGTGACTATTACTGTGCATAATTATTAGGCAACTTAACAAAAAACAAATATATACCCATTTCAATTATTTATTTTTACCAGTGAAACCAATATAACATCTCAACATTCACAAATATACATTTCTGACATTCAAAAACAAAACAAAAACAAATCAGTGACCAATATAGCCACCTTTCTTTGCAAGGACACTCAAAAGCCTGTCATCCATGGATTCTGTCAGTGTTTTGATCTGTTCACCATCAACATTGCGTGCAGCAGCAACCACAGCCTCCCAGACACTGTTCAGAGAGGTGTACTGTTTTCCCTCCTTGTAAATCTCACATTTGATGATAGACCACAGGTTCTCAATGGGGTTTCCGGATCAGGTGAACAAGGAGGCCATGTCATTAGATTTTCTTCTTTTATACCCTTTCTTGCCAGCCACGCTGTGGAGTACTTGGACGCGTGTGATGGAGCATTGTCCTGCATGAAAATCATGTTTTTCTTGAAGGATGAAGACTTCTTCCTGTACCACTGCTTGAAGAAGGTGTCTTCCAGGAACCGGCAGTAGGACTGGGAGTTGAGCTTGACTCCATCCTCAACCCGAAAAGTCCCCACAAGCTCATCTTTGATGATACCAGCCCAAACCAGTACTCCACCTCCACCTTGCTGGCGTCTGAGTCGGACTGGAGCTCTCTGCCATTTACCAATCCAGCCACAGGCCCATCCATCTGGCCCATCAAGACTCACTCTCATTTCATCAGTCCATAAAACCTTAGAAAAATCAGTCTTGAGATATTTCTTGGCCCAGTCTTGACGTTTCAGCTTGTGTGTCTTGTTCAGTGGTGGTCGTCTTTCAGCCTTTCTTACCTTGGCCATGTCTCTGAGTATTGCACACCTTGTGCTTTTGGGCACTCCAGTGATGTTGCAGCTCTGAAATATGGCCAAACTGGTGGCAAGTGACATCGTGGCAGCTGCACGCTTGACTTTTCTCAGTTCATGGGCAGTTATTTTGCGCCTTGGTTTTTCCATACGCTTCTTGCGACCCTGTTGACTATTTCGAATGAAACGCTTGATTGTTCGATGATCACGCTTCAGAAGCTTTGCAATTTTAAGAGTGCTGCAAGATATCTCACTATTTTTGACTTTTCTGAGCCTGTCAAGTCCTTCTTTTGACCCATTTTGCCAAAGGAAAGGAAGTTGCCTAATAATTATGCACACCTGATATAGGGTGTTGATGTCATTAGACCACACCCCTTCTCATTACAGAGATGCACATCACCTAATATGCTTAATTGGTAGTAGGCTTTTGAGCCTATACAGCTTGGAGTAAGACAACATGCATAAAGAGGATGATGTGGTCAAAATACTCATTTGCCTAATAATTCTGCACTCACTGTATATGTGTATATGTGCTTTGGCCAGGGGTGTATTTTATGTGTGCAGAACAGTGTTATTAAGATCAGTTTTTATTGCCACATAAACAGTTTAAACCTGCATGCACATTACATCTGGTGCCTGGTTGAGAAGTGAGTGAGTCTTCAGAATGAATGGCCTGCACTCCCTTTCTTTGCCTGAGAACAATCTGTTATATGGACTGTGCTCTCTGCTGTGCATTACACATTAGTACCAGTGGCTGAAGCCCCCTCCTCTTCATAAGTTGGTGACATTTGGGTCCTTTGTAACAGTCGCTCCCACTGAGCATCGCTTATACAGAATTGATCCCTTGCTTATTTTTCCTTTTTATTCACTGGGAACAAAAGATGTGCTATATTTGTATGAAGGAGCTGAGAGTGTCTTGGAGTCCTGCAGAGCCCTAGCTACAGTAACTGTGAAGGAAAAGTGTTACAGAACTGAGTGCTTCTTTCCACTACGGGAGCCAAAACCAGATGCAACCACTATGCTGCCCAAGTATATATTTTTTGAACATCCATAAAGGGTGAGAGAGTCTAGAATAAGACATGAATGGTAGAATGGAAGTGGGAAATTGTAAGTTTGTGAGTTTTCAATCTTTTAAGGTGCTTTGGAAACAAGCACTATGTAGGTTTGATTTTAAGCTCAAAAACAGGCCCCTCCATTATTTTGCAATGTGTTCCTTTTGTTTTTGTCTTGTACTTAACCCCTGTATAGAGCTAAGAAACATGCTGGTACGTTATAAATAGAGGATAATAATAAATAATAAATAAAAAAGTTTGAAGTGAGTACACGGTGGAAGAAAGAATAACAGGGTCGAAAAAAGAAGGGTAGTGAGAGGAAAACTGCGACAGAGAAACGGCAATGGACAGGGAGAAAATGGGTTAGAGTAGTTAAAGGAGTATGTGAGAGGAGGGAAAGGCATTAAGGCCATAACCTCTAAGTGCATACAACCTTCCAAATGTATTTTTTCTTTCTTTAGATTACATTTTCTCAAAGAAAATGTTTTGACCTGGGAGCCTTATGTAACCTACTTGCTCAATAATTGCAGCCCCTGCTTCAAGCTTGATTTGTAATGGTGCGAAGCCCACAGTATTCTATAGTAAGGCTCTTATGCTGCAATTCTCATTAATTTGTGGCCCTTTGGTCCCTGCACTCTAAAAAGAACGCATAAACTGGGATTATTATACTGATGTATGAACTTTTACCAAGATACTAATTATGAAATATAAAAAATAAAAACATATATCATAATACACTTTTTTGGGGGAGGTTCATTGGATCGCTACCGTGTCATGGTGAAGGGGCTTGTGTACTTCAGTGAAGCAGTGAGCTATACCATGTAGGGTCACCCATAATGTTTCAGGTCATAGCAGAGATGGCAGACAAACCGTGGTCCACTGGAGAAGGAACTGGCAACTCACTACAGTACCTTTGCCAAGATAACCTTATAGATAAGCACAACCAAAGACATAAAGATATGGCACCAGAAGATGAGCCCTTCAGGTCAGAAGGTGACACCACATTACTGGGGAAGAGCAGAGGACGAGTAGCAACAGATCTAATGAAGCGGTTCGTCTAAAGCCGAGAGGACGCCCAGCTACGGATGTGTCTGGAGGGGGAAGGAAAGTCCGTGGCTGCATGGGAACCTGGAATGTTAGAATTATGAACCAAGGTAAAATGGATATGGTCAAACATAAGATGACAAGAATAAACATTGATATCCTGTGAATTAGTGAATTTCTATCAGGCATGCACCAGGTCTTCTACTGTGGTCAGAAGAAATAAAGCAGCCCTCATAATCAATCAAAGAGTGGCCAAAGCAGTGCTCGGTTACAACCCAATAAATGACAGAATGATTTCAATTCAAATTCAAGGCAAGATATTTAATATCACAGTGATCCAAGTCTATGCTCCAACCATGGATGCTGAAGAGGCTGAAGTTATTCAATTCTAACAGGATATTGAACACCTCCTAGATATAACAACAATAAATGATATTATTCTCATCTTAGGGAATTTGAATGCTCTAGTAGGGAACCAAAAGATACCTAGAATAATGGGCAGGTTTGGCTTGGAGTCCAAAATGAAGCAGGTAAGAGATTAGTAGAATTCTATGAAGTTAATTCTCTGGTCATAGTTAACACCCTCTTCCAACAGGGACATCACCATATATGTTTATATGGGCTTATGGTGCTCATTATAGCCATCATCCAGTGTCCTGCATTAGTAATGAGCAGGGGCGTGTAGCAGCTGTACCCAATAGGCTGTGTACTACCTGGTACATTAGAGTCTATGGAGCTGGCTATTACTATCAACTCTGATAGTCAGACCTTCTCAGTATGTTTAAATTAGTGGTAATGTCTATGCTGGAGGTTGTCAAAGCCTCTCATTCCCTAGAGGCTGATTGGAGGAGTCAGGATGCTTTCCCTGCAGTGTCTTACAACATGGTGTGTCCTGCTTACAGAACCACAGACTCACATTGCTGTATATCTTCCTGCATGTGGCCAACATAGCAATGTTAGCTGCAGGGAATAAGTAAAAGAAAGTGAAATGTATTGAATAGGATAAAATGTTTGCTTGTAGATTTACACAGCACTAAGTATTTAGTGTGGATATTGCATCAAATTTCTGCTGAAACAGAGAATACACATACACACATAAACATATATTTTATAATTATGTATCTCATTCACAGAATAGAGTTACGCCCCCATAACATTAACAGCCAAGACGCAAGAGAGTGGACTGGAAGCAATGTAAACTTCAAATCTTCAAAATAAGATAACTCAGCTAAAAAAGTTGTAATAAAAAAAAATGAAAAGCTTTCCACATATTTTAATGAGCTCTAACTGACGTGGAGGACCAATTTCCACAAAATGGGTGTCCCTTTAACTGGACTGTCTAGTTTGATATGGCTATTATGCTTAATATGAGTGCCAAATTATTTATTTCTAAACATATGTGGTCAACTTGCTGGTATGTTCAGTCTCTCATGGACGACAGCAGCAGTCCCCAAAAAGCAGATCTTTAAGTTGTGACAGCCTACACGCCACATTAAACTTGTATAGAAATGTAAACATCTCCATGTATATGTATGTATATCTGTCTCCATCTATCCAAATGCAAGCCTCATATCACACACGCCTTATACACCCCCATGCCTGGGCTCTTTAGAGTGGCAGTTCCACACAGTGTTCTCCAGACCTTTAGTTTGGAGAAACTCCAGCTCTCCTCACACATTAGCCATAGCTGGGAGAGACACTGGGGAAAACGAATGTGAAGCAGCTCCATCCGGCTCTAGCATTATAACTGAAATTATTCAATCATGCCAATGACAAAATCAATTCGTCTCTGATGGGGAACATTGAGTATAAATCTTGGTCTGTGATGTCACTCAGCTGCGTCCTAAAGTGGATGGAAATATCATCTGATTTATCGAGGCTTCTTCTGATTAAGAAAGCACTGAGTTCACCTCTCTCATATCATAACTGGACTCACATTCTGTCACCAGCACATTATTAACCTCTTCGCTGCTGGACAGGGGCAGCAACACAAATGATTTAAGTTGACAAAATATGTCTAAAATATTGTCTAATATTTAATCTAACCTTACAGTGTATCTTTATCTCATTGCTGTAAAATAGTTATATATCTATTTTATATGTATATGAGCCCACTCCAGTCATCCAAAACACCACAAATCATATTAAGCTTACTGCTGGGGGTTTGGAACTATCTAAACCTAATTATAGAGACCATTTTGTTATTCCAAAATAACTACAAACTACAAAGAACTTGAAAAAGATGAAAAATCGGATCTTAGAACTGTGAGATGCACAATAATCATATTATTAAGGTATGTAGTACTGATATGATCATTTAGCCAATCAGACTTAAAGGAACATGGAAAGCAAAAAAAAAATTCAATTGGTTAAAAGAGCATGTTTTCAACATTAAAAAGAATTATTTTTTGAATGAAAAAATATTAAGTTAGACCTGTTAAACATCATTAAAACTAACAGGGAATGCATAGAGCATACTTTAGTCTATAGATTTTACTAGTTAACAGAGGGCAAGCCCCCAAGATCAGTTACATTTCTGAATAAGTGATTGTGATCTGAGACATTTCTGTAAAAAAATAAATCACACTGTGACACATCAAATCCCTTCTTTCTGATGCAACAAAGAACACATTCTTTCCATGTCCCTGTAAAGGACAATTGTTTTAACGTGTTTTAATTATGCACTGGTCATTAAAAACATTCATATGACCTGGACCTGTCTATCTTGGGTGACCCTACATGGTATAGCTCACAGCTTCATTGAGGTACACAAGCCCCTTTACCACAACAACGTAGCGATCCACCTTAATAAATTCTCCAGGCAGTGAATGGTATTGTATTGACAAAACCTTGTGCCTGATTACTTAGCACGTCCTGCCAGCCAGAGGCACCTACCCTAACTGAATATATAGTGGGTGGAGACCAGCAGCAGTTGAAACAGATCTTTGAAACTAAGTTAAATATTCAATAATGCTTTCTTTAATTATTGAATATGAATTGTATTAGCAATCAATGCCTCATTACAATCCCTAGTTCCTGGTGTTAGACGACTATGGTGATCCTTTAAAAGGAGAACTGACACCTCCAGGCCATGTCACAATATTGGAAGACAGAATGTTGTGTCCAAAATGACCACCTTCCCTCTCCAAAAGAACTTTTTTGTTTGTTTTGGCAGAGACACTGAAATGCACCCCCCAATCCAAAACAGTGCCATATTATCATGTCTAATTCTTCAAACAATCATTTAACAAAAATGGGAAAGCAGTCACCCTATAAATATACAATATTTCTCTCCTAAGACTGTTGTCTCTATGTGATTAACTCAAGTCTGTGCGATCAGTATCCCCAGATTAAAGTTCAGTCAAATGTGTATAAACCTTAGTACCATGCTTTTTTCCCTTTGGAAATGCTGAATAAGGAGATCCCAGATGCGGTAATTTGCTGCTAGTATTTACACAGTGCTGTTATCTGACCCTTATATGTTGACCTCATATCAATAAAGTTTTATATGGCCATTTTCAAATGTTAAAAATTAAAAGAAGTTTTAGCTGGTGACACTCATCCAGATAACATACGATTATCAGAGGCTAATAATGGGTTCTCTGAGTTTTTGGTATTTTCTTTGCAGCTATATAAGACATGAGAATATCTTACAGCTCTGCTGGTGTCATAGACACTTCCATCAAGGATCACTAGCTTGCTTAAGAGGGAGGGTTATGCTACTGGATTTTGGTCCTACTATTGAGTCCTACTGTCAAATGCTTATTAAAACTGTCAGTCTCTCAACAGAACTGAATAGAGATTTTATCTGAGTCAAATGTTCCTCTCAGTTATCTAATTTTGTTAGAAAAAGAAAGAAAATGGCAACTGATAAAAGGAAATTTTGATCTAATTATGCATGACTGCATGTTAGTTTCTTAGAAGGCTGTGTCCTTATAAACCATGGGTGTAGGAGCCAAAGAAAATCTGGGGGGGGGGGGGGAATACTGCATATAGTATTAAAATACTACATAACTGCTTCTCTACACATAATCACACAAATTGAAAAATATGGGGGGGCATCGGGGGCGCTATGACGTCGGTGCGTGTGCTGGTGGCATTCATATGTAGGTATTTGTCATGTGCCTGCCATATTTGTGTGGCATTCCGGTAAATACAGTTGTGGTTCAGATAGGAGGGTCCTCTTTTACCCACTACGGTTGTGGTTGTGGTTGTGTTATTATCTGGGATGTTGTAGAATCCGCCATGGTTTACCCACTGTGGAGGGGCATCGGTGGTCCTTTTAGAGTTATGTGCTCACCCTCGCCACCACCCTCGTTTATAGGGCGCACCTCAGACTGCTGGACAGGGTGCGAGGACGAGTAGTTTTTTGGGGTACTGGACTCGTGTTGGTGGAATGGCAAGATTGCGCGTCCTCTGTAACATAGGACCCAGAGTGAATGTCCCCCGAAGGTGGGGCGTCAGGTAGCAGACGCAGCCACCCGGAAGTGGTCCGGGCTCATGCTACCTTGCGTAGCGAGGCATGGAACAGAAAGGGGGCCAGGAGTTACGGAAAAGGGATGACAGGCGAATTGTAGCCTTTTCCCAAGGGCCGGAGAGGGAGCTCTGTGCCCAGTGAAAGCCTTGGGGTCTGTGCGACAATCTCTCCTTACCGCGGGTCTGCCAGTAGCGAGAGGTTGGTTGGTATACAGACAAGGCATGGTGGCCTCAGGTGCCAGGTCTTAGGATCCAAAGGGTGATCACGTGACCAAACAGCTGGTTTGAGATTCAAAGGGTGATTGTGTGAACATATGCCGGGTCTCCGATCCTAAGGGTGATCATGTGACCATGTGGCGGTATACCACGGTGATGCAAAGAGGTGTGTGACAAGTGTGAAGCCTTGCGGTTCTGTACAGCCAAATCTTCCCGCTGGGAGGGAGAGGGCGGCTGGTAAACAGACAGAGGATTGGTCCTGGGATCCAAGGTGATCAGGCGACCATATACGCAGTGGCCAAGATTGACCAGGTGGAGGAAGGGCAGTAGTTTGCAGTGCAACACGCACACCTCCTTGGTGGTGAGGACTTTCTTGGGCTGGAAGGCGTATTTGGTGGACCACTGGTGATGGAGGAGGTTTGGGACATGTGGGAAGCCTTGCGGTTCTGTGCAGCCATCTCTTTCCCGCCGGTCTGTGGGTGGCAAGAGATCGGTTGGAAAACAGACAAGGTATGTTAACCTCAGGTGGCATTGGGCGTTCCAAAGTGACCATGTGACCATCTGGCTGCGACGGTCCAAAACGGAGCAGGTGGGTGAAGGGTGTAGTTACAGTGTAACAAGCACACTGATCGCTTCCCCTTCGTGGATTACGGCTCTCTTGGTCCAAACCGCGATGTTAGTCTAGCACTTTTCCTTACTGGAAAGAGGATTGGTTCTCCGGGATCATAATTCTACAGCAGGCAGCGTTTGGGCGTATTCCGCATTGGAACTTGGTAAAAGCAGCCACCTAGTGGGCTTTCGGAGAATGCGGTTTGGAGACTTGGAAGGTCGTGTGCTGTGCGGTCATTGGTACAACTGAACAGGTAGGAACTTTGCCTCAGTTGCCAATCACGGCCCACAGCTGGGGGGCCTGGCCCCGGTTCGGATATAAGGGTAACAACATCAGTTGGAGGTGCGGGTAGCGAGTGGCACTTCCCGCTTCCTACCTTGGTATTTATTCGAATGGTAGTAATGATCCTGATAACAGACCTGTTAAGCAACGGGGTTATCAAAGACTAAAAGGTTCAGGCATCAAGTTGCACGATTGGGCTGAGTAGGAAAGCAGACGGATTCGAGTTCAGCCCTGGTTGGGGCTCAAGTTCATGAGCAGATATGAAGATCGGAATACTGTTGTTTTAGGGGGGTATGCAGCTGGCAGGGCATTTGTTGGGGGGGGGGTCGAATCCCGCATAAGGTAGTCTGCGGTCTTCTACGTGGCAGGTCGTGGGGGGAGTCGCCGGGACAGTGGTAAAATGGGTAAGATCCTACCCTACGCTTGTACGGATGTTACAACATGATAGGCCCTGGATGAGGCTTCAGGGCGTAGGGCCTACTGTCTGGCCAGGCTCCTCCCCTCACGTGGTTATGTTTATTTATTAATGGTTATGGTTATTATGTCTACTTGTGTTTACCAATAAACACTGTGGCCAGTCTTCCTCCCAAGAAGTAGTCTGTGTCTATTCATTAAATTTAGCCTATGAAGTAGTTTGGGTGTAATCGTCATATGTTAGAGATAATTGTGTTTAACCCATATCCATACATACCAACTGGGCCTTGCTTAGGTCAAGAGTAATATTTAATTTCACAGGACTATTTAGGTTTTATGCTGCCGTAGTCCATTCAGATTTGTGCCCACCCACCCCCCCCTCCAGCTCCTCCTTTCCCTTTCTATATTTCAAATCATATGTTTATGTTTTAATGTGTTATGTCAGAAACTGTCAAGTACCCTTACAGACAGACATTTCACTGTATATAGACATTTCTGTGCATATACATACATGTTTCAGTATACTGTACTGCCCTGCATCTTCAGACAGCCTGCTGCCCCTGAACATGTGCTGTTCTAGGCCTGGGCCTCGTTGGCCAGGTGGAAAAACACCCTTTGCTATATATATATATATATATATATATATATATATATATATATATATATATATTAAAGTATTAAAGAGAGCATATGAAACTGATATTATGTTGACGGTTGCATTCCCAATGTTATACAGGCATAATCCAGACTTACTACATCTAAAAGAGGCTAGTTATGTTGAATGTGGGCCACATGAGAGTTTTTGTTTACTGCAAATACTCTCTATAATAACATAGACTCTTTGGAAAGTGGGCAAAATGAGTTTAGAATGTGATAAAACAATATAACCTGAAATTCATTACCTTTACATGCAGAGGAATTTACCATTTTATGCCTCATAGTTCCCACAAAAAAATAAAAGAAGCCTCTACAGCATTACAGAATGTTACTCAATAATTAACATGAACATACTACACTAGCACTAACACTCTCCCATATCCCTATGAATCTATATTAACTCTTTCCATGCCAAATAATAAAACAATGTATGTATGAGTATTTATGAGCCCAGATATCTGCTACCCCCTATGAGCCCTGGTATCCACTGTAAATCACTCTCAACATCCTTGTGCTGTGGAGTGGTCCCCAATTAACCTGTTACCATGGGGGTCCCAATGGACCCTCCATGGTAATCTGAAGTATAGCCATGGAGATCCTTATGGACCCCCATGGAACCTAAAATTAAGCCAATTACTATGGACCCCCTGGGCACCTAAGATTAACTCCTATGTCATGGTTCCTAAACTATAGCCACAGGGTCTTTATGGCTCTCCATTGTACCTAAATATAAGCTCTTTACCACAGGGATCCATAGTGTTCGGTTTTTAATGATTCTTGATGACTAAAAAGTTTTAAAAAACAGTACAGGAAACAATAATTGCCTATAAAATTGAAAATAAAATCAAAGACTGTATTTATATTTTTCACTTACTAAAAACATTTTCCTATTATCAGCTTTAGTTATTCAAAGTTACATATAGTAAAAAATGTCCTGTAAATCCTAATACCAATGATCAGTAGGATTATGTAGCAACATGTTCTCATAGACTTGACTCTTTTAGTACATCTAATCCACCATGATATTGAAAAGTAATTTAACAGCTTGTGTATCCCCTCCAAATACTATGAGGGGACCCTGGTTTCTTTAGAAATGTAAGGTAAAATCCATGAGGATAAAAAAGAGCTGGCCCTCATTCACAGAGGAGCAAAACTGTTGGGAGTGCATTCAATACTCTCTTAAACAGTGAGATGGTTAACCTTGCAAGCCTATGCTGCTGTAAAACAGTCCACATGGTACATTTTGCTCCTGATTTCTTGTGAAACTGGACCCCCGGGAGAACAAAAACACAATATAAACATGGTTGCTTTGAAATGAAGTGTGTTTCTACTACTTAAGTCACTTTAAAGAGCTTGAGAGGAGGTCATACTCTGGAATAGCACTCACTGGAAGTGCCAGGAGGGCAGCTTGTTCATTAAATAACATACAGGTTCAGAGGCTAATACAATAAGGGAATTTACAATATATGTGTTTTACACAAAAGGCTATTACTGAATGTTAAAATAGAAAATAGAAAATAGTGTGTATTGTTATAAAAGGTGACGTGGAAACGGCAAACCAAGCAGGTCAAGTGGTTCTTATTTATAGAAATAGGTATATTATTTATTTACTTATAGATTCTATGTATTTGATGTGATTCCAAATTTGTGTCTATGACCAGAGAATATCACGTTTGGCAGCCTTTATATTTGGTTACTGCATGGCCCATCAAGATTTAATGTGTATTAATAAATCATTTTTTAATCTTCTACATAACTGTAAGACTTCTCTTGACATGTATACTATCTGATATCACACTTATGTAATATTTGATGTGAAGCCCATTTAAAAGATAGTAGGATAGTAAAATAATACAAATATGATCATTTGCATTTGAGAGATATTAAAAAAAGGTATGATGTGACAGAAAAAAAGCTTAGGATTTACTACATTTATTAATGACTAAATTACATTTTTATTAACCACCAATTCCAAAAATGTATATTTTATTAATTCTTTACTTTTCTACTATAACTAGTCATCATCTGTTTTGACGGGGACAGAACCTTGTGAAGTGGCCATAAAAGCACATTGTTGCTTCGTTTTTGTTTGTTTTATATTTTTATCATTATTCTGTTACTTATTCTTAGTAATACAACACATTTTATTGATTCTAGTATCCCCAAACCTCCTTCCCACTTCACAAGACATAAACTACAAAAGAAGCACAAAATTATAGAAGGTGACTTGCACTGTAATTTAATAGAAGCCGAGAAAATTCTGGGGCTATAGAGGTCATTGTATACACAGAGCACACAACACCTCAATAATGGGGGGATTTGTCCCCCTCCTACATCCATGATTAAAGGCTATCGATATTCATCCTAAAAAAATGTTTCTCTGTCAATTATTATTCTAAAGAACATATGGTAATTAGAAATGTCACTGTCTCTTATGAAAAAAACAACGTTCAGTACAAGCCCTTATATAAGACAGTGAATCATTAATTATATTTTTTGATCAGCTGGAAGTTTTCTGTAAAATTACATTTTTAAAGGTACTGTAAGTTCCATGGGAGCACATGTTTTGTAAAACCATAGAATCAAGATTGCATGTGTATTTTTTTTTTTTACTTAATCAAGTGCGTATAGGCAGCTGATAAACAGCAAAATGTGGGTATTTTAATAAGCAATTTGATTTATAAAAAAAAATACTTTTAGAATG
Organism: Discoglossus pictus; assembly: GCA_027410445.1. NCBI lineage: Eukaryota > Metazoa > Chordata > Amphibia > Anura > Alytidae > Discoglossus > Discoglossus pictus. Next base: position 170,354,792 of record CM050167.1, on the reverse strand, counting down.
ATTGTGGCCCATTGTTTTGAACTCCTCTCTAACCTGGGACTGTAAGGCTTGCTGCATTTTGCTGCAGTGAATGTCACTGCATTACAGGACCAGTGTACAATGAAAAAAAGAGTTTGCGTTAGAGCATAATTAAGCAGAGAAGATTCCTAATGCAACTTTTTAATAAAGAAATATGCATCTGCTGGTCTCTGGAGGCATCCATAATATTTAGGTGATGGATGGAGGCGTGATGGGGCATTTATATTTCTGGAGAGCAGGCCTTGCATTTATTGTTGCAGGCTGCCTGCTTCTTAGCATGTGAGGTGTCAAATTCAATAAAATACAAATATATTGCAAACTCACCTCTCCCTCTTCTCTCTTCCCAACCACCCTTCACTCATAAAAACACACCCCTATGTTGATAGCTAACTTTGCTGCTAATATTGTTCTTTTTTTTTACATACTTTACAAAAATGTGCAGTTTTTCCTGAGTTATACTATTCCTTTAATAACAAACTCTGGGAAAAATTGTGATCATTACAAACATTGTCCTATCCTATTGAGAGAAGAGTGCATTATACAGTAACATATTATATTCAATGAAAACTCTGCTTTTATTATAATAGAAAATATATTTGTATACATACATATATTATAAATTGATCACTGAATACTATTTCTATAAGTTGTAATAACATTAATATATACTGAACTGTTTACATTTAGGATTTATTGTGCACTGATCACAGGTTGTTCCATGCAGAATGTGAATATTTGTTACTAGGTGAATTGTATACGCTATGGCGAATCAAAGAGCACTGAGCAGGGGTTTAAAGGGATCAGCACTCAAAAACAGATATAAAGCAGGGTTTAGTGTGGGGAATTACTCAAAAAAGAGTTTTATAGCAAATCAGTACTCAAAGAGGTAGCGTTAAATGGGGAAGACCTGTACTTTGTTTTTAATCCCAGGTTTTCTGGTGTAAACTCATAGATATTAGCTCTATCTTCATATTGTTTCTTTTACATTTGCAATTTAACTCTCTACATTGGTGGAGGTCTACATTGGTGGAGGTCACACACGTTAGACAGGGTTGGGGCCTGGGTGAGAGAGGGACAAACTATCATTCGAGGAGCTTAGAGACAAGAACGATCTCCCACTGACCGAGCACTATAATTATTGTAAGCTGATACATCTAGTTCTGTCAATTACTCATGCAAGAGGTACACCTGAAGCCAACTGGTTCACCTGAATTTGCAGGAATATGCCCCTTTCCAAAGGGATCATTGGTGCAATTTATTTAACTTCACGTCCTTGCCTACAAAAGACAAACATATCAAAGATTGGGAGCTGGATATTAATGCACAGTGGGACCCAAAGAAATGGGCGGTGGTCTGGTCCAGCATATACAGGGGTGCACTGAACTATAGTATCTTAGAGACATCTATAAATGTGCTACATAGGACCTATATAACCCTGGAAAGAGTAGCCAGATGGAAGACAATGGAAAGCAAGTATTGTTATAGAGGGTGGCAGTCGGAAGGGACATTCATACACGTTTGGTGGACCTGCCACAAAGTGCAACAAATCTGGGGGAAGGTCATGCAACTTGCTTCATAGGTATTCCATAACCTGGTCAACCAAACTATAGAACTGTGTCTGCTGGTGTACTCTCATAAGAACCTAACCACTCCACAAAATAGGCTAATCCAATTTTTTATACTGGCAGCCAAAAGCTACTGTATTTATCGGCGTATAACACGCACTTTTTCGCCCTGAAAATATGGAGTAAATGATAGGTGCGTGTTATACGCCGATATTCCCTCCCCCCTCCTCATCCTCAACCTCCCTCCTCATACTAAACCCCCCTCCGCATTCTAACCCCCCCTCCGGCACCCGGTAAATGCTAATGACGTGGCACGCATGTGACGTCACATGCGTGCCAGGTCAAGGAGCGGAGGCCAGAGCAGAAACAGGAAATTGAGGGGGAGGTATTTAGGGGGGTTTAGGTTGAGGAGGGGGGGTTCGAATGAGGAGGGGGGGTAGAATGCGGAGGGGGTTTAGAATGAGGAGGGAGGTTGAGGAGGGGGGGTTGAGGATAGGGGGGTTGAGGTTGAGGGGGGGGTTGAGGATAGGGGGGTTGAGGAAGGAGGATGAGGATGGGGGTTGAGGATGGGGGTTGAGGGGGGAGGTTGAGGAGGGGGTTGAGGATGGGGGGTTGAGGAGGAGGATGAGGAGGGAGGTTGAGGAGGGGGTTGAGGATGGGGGGGTTGAGGAGGGAGGATGAAGAGGGAGGTTGAGGAGGGGGTTGAGGATGAGGAGGGAGGTTGAGGACGAGGAGGGGGGTTGAGGATGAGGAGGGAGGTTGAGGAGGGGGGGGGTTGAGGATAGGGAGGTTGAGGAAGGAAGATGAGGATGGGGGGGTTGAGGAGGGGGTTGAGGGGGTTTGAGGATGGGGGGTTGAGGAGGGGGCTTGAGGAGGGAGGTTGAGGAGGGGGTTGAGGAGGGAGGATGAGGAGGGAGATTGAGGAGGGGGTTGAGGATGAGGAGGGAGGTTGAGGATGAGGAGGGGGGTTGAGGATGAGGAGGGGGTTGAGGATGAGGAGGGGGGTTGAGGATGAGGAGGGAGGTTGAGGAGGGGGGTTGAGGTTGAGGAGGGGGGTTGGGGAAGGAGGATGAGGAGGGGGTGGAGGAGGGGGGTGGAGGAGGGGGTTGAGGATGGGGGGTTTGAGGAGGGGGTTGAGGAGGGAGGATGAGGAGGGAGGTTGAGGAGGGGGTTGAGGATGAGGAGGGAGGTTGAGGTTGAGGATTTTGCTTCAAAGTTCTTTATTTGAATTTTTTTTTTTCCTGAAATTTCCTTCTTAAAATGAGGTGCGTGTTATACGCCGGTGCGTGTTATATGCCGATAAATACGGTATATTGCAAAAAAAAATGCAAATCTAAAACCATAGACTTTCAGGAGATTAAGAATAAAATTTCCTGCATAGCAATCAATGATAGACTATCACATATCCTATCAGACACAACGCACAAATACCGGGAAATATGGGGTCCTTCGATAGAGTTTACTGGAATACAGCACTTTGAGGAACACTAGGGGTGGCATTTTAACATAAAACTAAAGGAGACAGGGAGACGAGGAAGAACGCGGGAGGTTCGAAGGTCAAACGGGAAAGCCCAGAGGTGGAATAAGGAAAAATTAAGGTACAGATGACTTATTCCGGTAAAATGGATTAATCAATGACCAACGGTTTAAAATGGTTTAATTAAGTTTATTAATGTTTAGAAAATGAGTAACTTACTTCATTTGTGAGGTTAACATGTCACTGTAAGCAGACATACAGATATAAGGATACATTGATATCTAGTAAAATATATGCAATAACATAGACAAGAAGAAGATGGAAAATGAGAAAAAGTTGGAGAGCATAGATGAATGACATCATATATTGTATTTCAACATGCGTTTTCTGGACTATATGTATATGCATTGCCAAGAATGTGTTACCCTATTGTGTATGACACCACTAAATGTATAATTATGTTGACACTACAAAGCTATGGGAGTAACATGTTGTCTATGCATAATAAAACTTTTGAAGAAAAAAAATTTAAATTCATTTTTTGGGGAAAAAAAATCTTATATTTTTTTTTACAGAAATGCTATTATGCCCTGATATAGTAGCTTCTATCACTGTACCAGCTTGTAACATTATTGTACTGTACTACAAAATCCCTGGCCTAGATAATTGGTAGGAACAATTTGTTTAACAGATCCTCATGGAATTTGTTAACATGCCACCGCAAATGCTCCTTGAGTAAACCTTGGGTAAACACTTCTGAACAGATATAAGATATGCAATTTTACAAAGAATGCCTGTATAAATGCAATTTAAAAAGCAAAGTGTACTGCAAAGTTGTTTATCTTATTCAGTGTTTCTGCATTATAATAAATCAAGCCTACTGTGCATTATTAAGATGCTAGGCTGAAAGGTATAATAGTAACTATAATATTAATAATTAATAATAGGGGTGTATTTCTGCCTAGGCTCACTCTGCCCAGGCCTAGGGCAGCACTTTATTAGGGGGCAGCAGGCTGCCTGAAGATGCAGTGTAGTGTAGTACATTAAACTACATCTACATATGCACAGAAATGTCTCTATGCAGTGATATTTCTGTCTGTAAGTGTACTTGTCACTTTCTGACATATAAATACATAAACACAAATAAACGTTGCACAAATGTGAATGCGCTTTGGCAGCATAAAACCTGAATAGGTCCATGAACATTACTCTTTCTCACTACGAGAGCCAGCCTCAGCACATAATGTGTTAATGTACTCACTATGTTACTATAAAATACTATCGCTTCCATAGCTGAGCTATTTTGTGTTATTGTCTATCCATCCCATGTGTGTTACTAAAGCAAAGCATGTCTGTAATTCATAAACCTTCCACGCCATCTAGTGAGGTTTTGCCTATAAAAATGACAGCTTTGTTGTGATTCATATTACAAGATTTATCAGACACTGCAAAGCTAGAAGTGCCCTTGACTTTTGCTATTTTACAATAGTTTGGAAAGTAAGTGAGCTTGGAACGTTGTTATTGAAGGAGGTTTTAAATAGCGCATATTTGTAGTAAGGAATTGTTAACATGTCATTTTTCAACTAGCAAAACATAGGAGTAATCTAGAAATATAGTGCAAAGTTTAGATAAAATGCAGTGATTTGAGATGGACAAATCATCTACTACTGCTTCCTCCTCTGTGTGTCTCAATGTACATAAGAGAAGCAATGCAATAGGCTATGAGTAAGGTTTACACTTTTAGGGTAGACTAAGCAGGCAGATCCTATTCTACATCGCGACCTTGTCGTGGTGAAGGGGCTTTTATATTTCAATGAGCTTGTGGTCGAGAGGGTCACAGCGATTTGAACACGAATTAACAACTTAACGACAAAACAGGCAGACACAACAATATATTAGCAATGATGACACCACCGTCTCCTGGGATCAGGGTAAAGGCAGTAGTTATTGTAGTAATGCATTTTCAACACAATAACAACTGAAAAATTACATTAACAATTAATTTAAACAGATTACATTTAAAAAAAAAAAAAAAATTATTGGGTTCAATGCTTTCACTGTGTGACTGTACCAAACCCTACCTAACCCACCAATGTATTTATCTATAATTTCCTTAAAGGGATATTTTTGTTGCTGTTTAGTGGTGTCCAATTCTATGTGACTATATGGACTACACCATGCCAATGGCTGTGCTTATCCATAAGGTTATCTTGGCAGTGGGTTGTCAGTTTTTTCTCCAGTGGACCAAGATTTCTCTCTGCTATAACCTGCCCATCTTGGGTGACCCTACAAGTTTCATTGAAGTACACAAGCCCCCACCCCGACAAGGTAGTGATAAAGAAGGGGAAAGGTCTACTACCTTACATTTAAAAGACCATAATTTAACTATTACAGATAAAAATGTATGATAATTCATAATAAAGTGTTACAGAAAAAGCTAGAGAAGGGAATGTACATGCTCATCCTCTTATCCGACCAATTAAATAATCCAAAATACTTGGAATTCTTACCAATATTTGGAAAACAAAGCAAGCAGATTGAGTTTGTGATCATGCAGCAGGACTTCCTTGGAGGGGAGGCTAGTAGAGGAACAGCTCAGGACTTCCTTCACAGGGCTGTCTTACAGGTCAGGCTATTGAGGAAAACTCTTTATGTTACATCATTTTAAAGGTATATCTAAGTTTGCCTTTTTTCCCTTTCTCTAATCTAACACACGCTGCTTATTTTAGAAACACACATCACATTGACTCATTCTATACACAGACAGATTTATTTTATATAAAAAACAACAACTTGTTTTCCACATCCCGAGGTGCTGCTTACATAGGCACAGTGTACCTACCAATAGAAGCACTGCATTCAAATATGGATTTTAATCCTTTACTAACCTTCAAGCCAGAAGCAGCTCAATGCAGAGATCTACAGATCAGTGTCTGATTCCTCATACTTCCTTCTACAGGGAGACTACAGATCCCATGATAACTTCCTGCACAAACTGCCATAATTGATTGTTTCATTGTATTACAATGTATAGCTGCCTGTGATTGGCCAAAACAAATTATGAACGTTATGCTAATTTTAGCAGGAATTTAACTCACAAAAGCAACTGCTTGCCAACTCAAGAGATTTAGCAACCATAAGGGTGAGATTGTTAATGTCTATTTCAGTATTCTCCTCTATAAGATGCATTCATAATATATTTGCCTTTAGTGATATGCCTTTAATGTTGCGTTAGCAACAGTTTTCTAAACTTCAGATCACTAATTTTCCATCTGCTACCTCTCAATTTGTCCTGTGTCTAAAACATGCTGCTTTAAATACATGTAGAACAGTTTGGATTTCCCTCACTGGTGTTGGTGACTTAGCACAATTAATTCATGGTGCTTGTTTTTGTGTTGTCTCAATATATGCATTGTATAGTACTGAAAAGAATTTGATCCATTTTACATATATTTAATTTGATAAAAATATTCATTGAACTTTATGGTTAAATTATATATTTGTGTGGAGAGTTGCAGTGTTACTAAATCTCATACATAGTTATTAATACATAAATCAGAAAACATTGATAGACTTAATTTTGAAGCTGACCTTGCTTAGAACTTGAATCTGCATCGTCCTTCTTTGTGGGGAGGGAGCTGATTCAGCCTCTCCACAGCAATGGGAGAAAACTGCCTTTTTTTCAAATCAAATATCTAAATACAGTGGTACATCGGTTTAAGTTGGCCTTGATTTAAGTCGTTTTCGGATTAATTTATGACTTCTCTGGAAATTTTGGCTGCGGTTTGAGTTGCTACCTTGAATAAGTAGTGCTCGCGAAACTGAAAGCACAATTGCAACTGCTGCAGGCTACTGCAATCGCTACAGCATAAGGTGCCTGTGCCTGCAATAATTCTAGTCGCCAGTGCCTGAAAGAGCTCAAACTGAACCCAAATCGTCTGTGCCTGCAAGAGCCCAAATCCAGCCAGTGCCTGTAAGAGTCCAAATGCAGCACAAATTGAGCCCATCTAGCTTGTGCCTACAAGAGCCCAAATTGAGCCTGTGTTCAGCTTGTGCCTGTAAGGGTTCAAGTCCAGCCTGTGCCTGTCAGAGCCCAAATCCAGCCTGTGCCCGCCAGAGTCCAAATTATTATTATTATTATTATTATTATCTTTATTTATATCGCGCCAACATATTCCGTAGCGCTGTACAGGGTTGAGTACATAGCAGAAAACAAATTAAACACCTTGTAAAGAAAGGAGGGCCCTGTTTTTGAGCATAAAATCAAATGTACATAGAGCTTGTTTCCAAGGCCTGACACAAGATTGTAAACTCGCAAACTTACAATCTAAGGGTTTATGTGTGATACAAGAGGGTGACAAATACAATTGAAAGCAATTGGTTCAGTAAAGTGGAGGGGTCTGTGTGTTGTACTGTAGATTGTGGGTGTGAGTGTTATTAAGCTGTGGAATGTTCAGTTGTACATGTTAAGGCTGAAGGTGATAAGATTTTTTAAACAGGTGTGTTTTTAATAATTTCTTAAAGGTTTTGAGACAGGAAGATAATCTAATGGAGCGGGGCAAGGAGTTCCAAATGGATGGGGAAGCTCGAGAAAAGTCTTGAAGACGGGAGTGAGAGGAGGTGATGAGAGAGGAGGAAAGAAGAAGGTCGTTAGCAGAACGAAGGGGCCGGTTGGGAGAGTATTTTGAAACAAGAGCAGAGAGATAAGGGGGTGCACTGTTGTTGAGGGCTTTATGTGTTAGGGTCATGATTTTAAATTTGATTCGGGAAGCTATGGGAAGCCAGTGGAGTGATTGACAGAGAGGGGCTGCAGACACTGATCGTTTGGTATTGAAGATGAGTCTAGCAGAGGCGTTCATTATGGATTGGAGGGGAGACAGACGAGAGATGGGGAGGCCAGCAAGGAGGGAATTGCAGTAGTCGAGTCGAGACATGATGAGAGAGTGAATTAGAATTTTAGCTGTGTCTTCTGTAAGATAATGACAAATTTTGGAGATGTTTTTTAGGTGAAACTGACATGATTTTGTTATTGCTTGGATGTGAGGAATAAAAGAGAGGGCGGGATCCAGTAGAACCCCAAGACAACGGGCCTGGGAGGTAGGGGCGATGATGGTGTTGTCAACAGTGAGAGATATTTGAGGTGTGGAAGCTGTAGTAGAGGGTGGAAAGATTAGAAGTTCAGTTTTAGACATGTTGAGTTTGAGTTGACGGGTGGACATCCAGGAGGATATGCTTGAGAGGCAGTTGGAAACTTGAGCTAAAAGAGAGGGGGATAGATCAGGTGCAGAGAGGTAGATTTGAGTATCATCTGCATAGAGATGATACTGAAATCCAAAGGATTTTATAAGGGTGCCAAGGGAGGAGGTGTAGATGGAGAAGAGGAGGGGGCCTAGGACAGAACCTTGGGGAACGCCAACAGACAGAGGGAGAGGTGAAGAAGAGGTGCCAGAGAAGGAGACACTAAATGTACGATCTTTAAGATAGGATGTGAACCATGAAAGAGCTGTGTCCTGGATGCCAAAAGAGCGGAGAATTTGGATTAGAAGAGGGTGGTCAACTGTGTCGAAGGCAGCAGAGAGATCCAGGAGAATTAGAATAGAGTAGTGACCCTTTGATTTGGCGGTTAGCAAGTCATTAGTGACTTTTGTAAGGGCTGTTTCTGTAGAGTGTTTGGACCGGAAGCCAGATTGGAAGGGGTCAAGTAGGGAATTGGAGGAAATAAATTGAGTGAGGCGATTGTAAACAAGCCACTCAAGGAGTTTAGACGCAAGGGGAAGTAGTGAGATAGGGCGATAGTTGGAGGCAGAAGCTGGGTCAGAAGAGGGCTTCTTGAGAATGGGTGTAACTGTGGCATGTTTTAAGGAGGATGGAAACTTGCCAGTGTTTAGGGAGAGGTTGAATAGATGTGTGAGAGCTGGGATAAGTGTGGTGGATAGGGGAGGGATTAGCTGTGATGGAATAGGATCATGAGGACATGTGGTAAGGTGAGAGGTTGATAGTAAAGTAGATACTTCATCCTCGGTTACAGGGTCAAAGGAGTCCATAGTGGAGGTGGGATTGGGGAAGGGTAAGGGCTGGGTGTTGTCGGTTTGGGGAGAGGGTGGTGGGGTAGGGCCAAGCTGGGAGGAGAGCTCATTTCGGATGGTATCGATTTTATTTTTAAAATGGCTGGCAAAGTCATCAGCAGTGAGAGAGGAAGGGGCAGGAGGCGGGGGTGGGCAGAGGAGGGTGTTAAATGTAGTAAATAAACGTCTAGGGTTGGAGGACAGGTTTGATATTAGTGATGAGAAGTAGTGTTGTTTGGCAATATTGAGGGCAGACAAGTAGGAGCGCAAGGTAAACTTGTAGTGGAGAAAGTCTGCTGAAGTGCGAGATTTCCTCCATAATCGTTCTGCAGTGCGTGAGCATCTCTGTAGATAGCGTGTTTGTGTGGTGTGCCATGGTTGTGGTTGAGAGCGAGGGCGTTTGCTTGTGATTATGGGGGCAAGAGAGTCAAGGGTGGAGGTTAGCGTAGTGTTGTATTGTGAAGTGGCGACGTCAGGGCAGGCAAGGGTGGTGAGGGGGCTGAGAAGGGGTGTTAGTACATTTGAAAATTGTTGTGGGTTGAGTGCTTGCAGGTTTCTGCGTGTTCTGATGGCAGGATTTGAAGAAGGGCGGTGAGCGGTAGATGAGGTGAGGTTGCAAGTTAGCAGGTGGTGGTCAGATAGGGGAAGTGAGGAGATGTCAAGGTTGGAGATAGTGCAGAGATTAGTAAAAATAAGGTCAATGGAGTGTCCACCACAGTGAGTTGCAGAATCTGTCCATTGTGAGAGGCCAAGGGAAGAGGTAAGTGCAAGTAATTTTGCAGTTGTTGGGGAGGTGGGGGTGTCAGTGGCTATGTTGAAATCGCCAAGAATGAGTGAAGGTATATTGGAGGAGAGAAAGTGAGGGAGCCAGGCGGCAAAGTTGTCCAGAAATTGAGAGGGTGATCCAGGCGGGCGATAGATCACAGCTACTCGCAGAGGTATAGGAGAGAAGATGTGAATAGTGTGGACTTCAAAAGATGAGAATTGGAGGGAGGGAACAGGGGGTATGCAGTGAAAAGTGCAGCGAGAGGATAGCAGTATGCCCACACCTCCACCTTGTTTGTTCCCAGGTCTAGGAGTGTGGCTGAAGTGTAGACCACCATAAGAGAGTGCAGCAGGGGAGACAGAGTCAGATGGAGTGAGCCAGGTTTCTGTGATAGCCAGTAAATTGAGGGAGTTGGAAATGAAGAGATCATGAATGAAGGTAAGTTTATTGCAAACAGACCTTGCATTCCAGAGGGCACATGAGAAGGGCAAAGTAGATAGTTTGTGACAAGTGATGGGTATTAGATAATGGGTGTTTTGGGCATTTGCTGCCCTGGGGACTCTGCGTGGCTGACAGCAGGTGGGAATGAGTGAGGGGCCTGGGTTAGGGGATATATCTCCACAAGCCATCAGAAGAAGGAGAGAGAGTAAAAGGAGATGGGAGTAGGACTTACAGGAGCATTTCTGCTTTTCAGCTTTAGAGGAGGGATGAAATAGTGACTGGAGGAAGGAGAGGAGCTCATGGGAGCAAAGAAGAGGAGAGGAAAGCAGGGAAGGTGAGATAGTTATATTATTGGAGACATGATGTCTAGAGACTGTATAAGAGAGTCTGAGAAAGAGGCAGCAGGTTATAGTGAGGAAGATGGTGTGAGAAAACATTGTGACACTGTATTAACAAGTATTCTTAAAGGGGGGGGTGGTTAGAGGTGATAAGCAGATGTCACTGTTTGAACAGGTGCAGGTAATTAGTATGCCTCAATATATTAAGTGTAAAGAGGGGTGGGTGGGTAGAGGGGCAGGGAGGGAGGGGATTGCTGTGTTTCTGTGGAATATTCTGTGTAGCAGTGTGTATTGAGATTTCTGTGAGACAGAGAGGGGGTTATTTAGGTGGGTGGAGAGATAGGAGCAATACATTTGGGTGAGTGAACACAGAGTACCGTATTTTGGTTTACAAATCAACAGTAACATATCCTGATAATAGCACTTCAATTTAACAGAAATACATCTATCTCAGCAATTATCATAACACAGATATGAATAATATGAAATATTCCATTGTAGATGTAGATGTAGATATGGATCAGGTGAGAGGCTGTTCTTCTGAAATTACCTGGGCTTGAATTGAGCCCACGTCCTGCCTGTGCCTGTCAGAGCCCAAATCCAGCCTATGCCCGCCAGAGTCCAAATTGAGCCAAAGTTCTGCCTGTGTCTGTAGGAGCTCAAGTCCAGCCTGTGCTTGTCAGAGCCTGTGTCTGTCAGAGTCCTGTGCTTGCAAGAGCCCAAATTTAGCCAAAGTCTAGCCTGTGCCTGAAGAGCCCAAATTGAGCTTGTGCAAAAGCCCAATTTAAGCCCAAGTTCAGTCTGTGCCTGCAAGACCCCAAATTCAGCCTGTGTCTGCAAGAGGCCAAATTGGGCTCAAGTCCAGCCTGCCCCTATATCATGACTTCAAAGAAGGCTACCACTTAGCAGAAAAAAAGAGTGAATCCCCATAGAACACAAAAAAAAGAGATAATAGTCAATATGACGGTGGTAGCCGCATCTGTGAACTCGCTCGAGTTCAAAATGCCAAGAACAACAATCTCTATCATTCTACAAAAAGGAGGAAGCCATTAAGGTAGCCGATGTGGCTAGAGGTGCGAGTACCATCACCAAGCAATGGTCAAAGACATTGGAGGAAGTTGAAAAATTATTGTACGCTTGGATAAACTAAAAACAATTAGCAAGTGATAGCATTTCCCAGGCACTGATATGCGAGTGAGGCATGGAGAGGCAGCCAGCGCCGACAAAGAAGCTGCCGAAATCTTTGTCAGGGAGTTCAGACAGTATGTAGAGGCTGAGGCTTTTGTTCCCCAACAAGCGTGCAACTGTGACGAGCTTGGGTCATTTTGGAAGATGCTTACCAGAACCTACATCACCCAAGAAGAGAAGGCATTGCCAGTGCACAAGCCAATGAAGGACAAGCTAACTCTGTTGGTGTACTAGTGTAGAGTTAAAAATCAAGCCTCTACTAGTGTACCACAGTGAGAACCCCAGAGTTTTTAAGAGGGAAAATATGCAGAAAAGCAACTTAATGGTCATGTAGAGGGCCAACAGAAAAGCCTGTGTGATCAGAATGTTCTTCACTGAATGGATGAACAAAGTGTTTGGCCCAACTGTGTAGAAATATTTGGAGAAAGAACTGCTTCTAATGGCTCTGTTAATCATGGCCAATGGTCCGCGTCACCCTCCAGGCTGTGATGACAACTTGCTGGATGACTTTAAGTTCATAACTGTAAAGTTCTTGCCCCCTAACAAAACTCCTCTGATCCAGCCTATGGACCCACAGGTCATCTCCACTTTTGAAAGCTGTATACGAAGACCCTCTTCCAGAGGAGCTTTGATGTGACCTTGGATACTCAGTTGACAGGACCATTTCAATATCTTCCACTGTGTCACTCTGATAGATAAGACCTGGCGTGAAGTCTCTCACAAGAGCATGAACTGTGGCTAGAGGAAATTGTGGCCATAGGTTGTAGCTCTGGTAAACTTGGAGGCTGAATAGTGGAGGAAATTGTGTCTCTGAGCAAGTCCATGGGCCTGGAGGTGACTAATGAAGACATTGAAGAGCTAGTGGAGGAACACAGTGAAGTTGATAGCATTGAGAAGCTGCAGGAACTTTAGAGAGAGCAGCAAGAGGGAGTGGTTAATAAACTTTCTTCTTTAGGTGAAGGGGGAGGAAGAACCTATTATACTCATCAAAGAAATGTGTGCTAAATGGTCTGAATTACAAACATTTTTGAACTATATCACCCTGACAAAGCTCAAGCAAGCCACGCTGTGGACTTATTTTATGATAAACCAATATCTCACTTCAGAAACAGTTTGCAATAAAGACAGAAGCAAGTTTCCCTTCATAGGTTTTTAGTGAAACTGCCTACATCACAGTCTACAGGAGTCTCCAGCAGGGTTCAGTGGTGTTAAGAGACATAAAGTACAAACATTCCCTGTGCAAGTGCCTGATGTTGCATTGGAAGAGGACCTTCCTTCCAAGCAATAACCTGTCTCCCCTTCTCTTCCTCTACATTGCCACCATAACATTGGGCCCTCTAATCCTTTCAGAACTGTAGAGTTAAATTCTCTATTATTGATCTTAGTACAGTTAAAGTGAACTTAAAGTTATTTGATGTAATTGTTGTTGTTTAGTAATGCCTGTTTAATTTTAAGGTTTTGTTCAAAATAAAATGTGAAAAAATGTGGAAAATCTGTGGTCCGGAATGGTTTATTTCCATTTACATTGATTCCTATGGGACATTGTGCTGCCCGAAACGGATTAACAACTTAAACCGAGGTACCACTGTATACCAAAACAAATAAAAAATGTGAAGTCTGAGAATGCTGTTGTTGCCATAATACTCACTACACCATGCTGAAGACAGTACACACAAATTACTTTACAATATACATTGTTTAAAAACACATTTTCTTAGTGAAATCTTAAATGTTAAATATATTTTAATTGTCTCCTGCTTAGCATACTGGTCTCTATCAGGGTACCAGCTTGTGTCATAATTGTCACAGTGTCATACAATCCCTAACCTAAAGTTGCAATTTATCCATAGCAACCATGAGAAATGGTGTCACTCTCACCAACAGATAGAGTGAGGGTCTGTGTGTGAGTGTGCAGTGTGTGATAGTCTATGATAGTGCAAGTGTCTGTCAGTGGGTGTGCTAGTGACAGTGTCTTGTGATAGAGTGAGGGTCTGTGTGTGAGTGTGCAGTGTGTGATAGTCTATGATAGTGCAAGTGTCTGTCAGTGGGTGTGCTAGTGACAGTGTCTTGTGATAGAGTGAGGGTCTGTGTGTGAGTGTGCAGTGTGTGATAGTCTATGATAGTGCAAGTGTCTGTCAGTGGGTGTGCTAGTGACAGTGTCTTGTGATAGAGTGAGGGTCTGTGTGTGAGTGTGCAGTGTGTGATAGTCTATGATAGTGCAAGTGTCTGTCAGTGGGTGTGCTAGTGACCGTGTCTTGTGATAGTGTGAGGGTCTGTGTGTGAGTGTGCAGTGTGTGATAGTCTATGATAGTGCAAGTGTCTGTCAGTGGGTGTGCTAGTGACCGTGTCTTGTGATAGAGTGAGGGTCTGTGTGTGAGTGTGCAGTGTGTGATAGTCTATGATAGTGCAAGTGTCTGTCAGTGGGTGTGCTAGTGACCGTGTCTTGTGATAGAGTGAGGGTCTGTGTGTGAGTGTGCAGTGTGTGATAGTCTATGATAGTGCAAGTGTCTGTCAGTGGGTGTGCTAGTGACCGTGTCTTGTGATAGTGTGTGTCTCTGATAGTGTGAGTGTTAAGTGTGTGATAGTGCGAGTGTTTTTGTCAGTAAGTGTTATAGTGTGAGTGTCTGTGAGTGTAATGGTATAGTGGGTGTGTCTGTGATAGTGGGTCTGTCAATGGATGATACAGAGAGTGTCAGTGTATGATAGTGGGTGTGTCTGTGTGCGTTAGTGGGTGTGCTGTGAGTTAGTGGGAGTGTCTGTGTTCGTTAGTGGGAGTGTCTGTGTTCTATAGTGGGTGTGCTGTGAGTTAGTGGGAGTGTCTGTGTTCGTTAGTGGGTGTGTTGTTTTGCTTCCGAACCGCGCTTTTCCAAAGACGAGAGAGCTGTTACTGTGCCCCGCTCACCGGTTCAGGACAGGCCGAGGCTCGGCCCCGGTGTAGGCCGCAGTCATGCTGAAAACCGAAAGGATTCTACATCTGAAAACCCAGCGAGGTCGCACAGTGCGAGCAGTGAGAGAGCATTATCTGAGGGAGGACGTGAGCTGCGGGAGCCCACTGTGCCAGAGCTGTGCTAGGGGTGGGTATATACAGGGTCACCAGGCATAGGAACCAGCACATTTAGGAGTAGTGACTCCCATGAATTCTCATGATATATATATACATATATATATATCATAATATCCCCATTATTATCTAACACGGTTGCGTGTGCAATCTTGACATACACTTCTCCCAGGTGTCTGTGACTATTTTGCATCCATATATGTCCTTTGTGCCTCACACACCAGGCATGTCATCATGTTGTTTGGGAGCTCTCCCTTGTGTCAGCATGTTCTGTTTTGTTACAGTGAAAAAAACACAGAACTTCTTACTATAACATAATTGATATAACTTTACATAAAGTGCTGAAAATTCATATATAAATAATAATATAAATATGATTGAGATACAGATGCAGAAATATACTCTCGCTTTCTATAGACACATTTACTGTATGAATCTACGTTATTAATAAAAGGAAGGAGAGGTAAATATATCCTGGGTAGTTACAGAGTAGTGAAGTTCATATAATCACACCGAGATGGAAATAGGTATTGGATCTAGTGGCAACAAATGTAAATAAAGGACATTTTGACATGTGACATAAGAATATAATTATTTACCAGCATCAAGAGAGTGCCGCATACATTAAAAAATAACTAAATCTATTCTCTATTCTCATTTTCTCTGGGAATGATGTTCTATATGTTTCTGTTATAGCTGGGAAACTTTTGCCTGAAGAGCTGACACACTATGTGGTTCCGGACTGCCATGTATTGCAGGATTACCAGGAAGTGCTGGAGTTTCCTGAACTGACCGGCATCATCATCATGCAGACAGCCTGCCAGGCAGTGCAGCATCAGCGAGGGCGAAGGTATAGGGTTTTCTGTACTAGATTAGCTAGCGATACACGTACCGTGCTGTACTAGATTAGCTAGGGATACACGTACCATGCTGTACTAGATTAGCTAGGGATACACGTACCGTGCTGTACTAGATTAGCTAGGGATACACGCACCGTGCTGTACTAGATTAGCCAGGGATACACGTACCGTTCTGTCCTAGATTAGCCAGGGATACACGTACCGTGCTGTCCTAGATTAGCTAGGGATACACGTACCGTGCTGTCCTCGATTAGCTAGGGATACACGTACCGTGCTGTCCTCGATTAGCTAGGGATACACGTACCGTGCTGTCCTCTATTAGCTAGGGATACACGTACCGTGCTGTCCTCGATTAGCTAGGGATACACGTACCGTGCTGTCCTCGATTAGCTAGGGGTGCCCGTACCGTGCTGTCCTCGATTAGCTAGGGGTGCCCGTACCGTGCTGTCCTCGATTAGCTAGGGGTGCCCGTACCGTGCTGTCCTCGATTAGCTAGGGGTGCCCGTACCGTGCTGTCCTCGATTAGCTAGGGGTGCCCGCACCGTGCTGTCCTCGATTAGCTTGGGGTGCCCGCACCGTGCGGTCCTAGATTAGCTTGGGGTGCCCGCACCGTGCGGTCCTAGATTAGCTAGGGGTGCCCGCACCGTGCGGTCCTAGATTAGCTAGGGGTGCCCGTACCGTGCGGTCCTAGATTAGCTAGGGGTGCCCGTACCGTGCGGTCCTAGATTAGCTAGGGGTGCCCGTACCGTGCGGTCCTAGATTAGCTAGGGGTGCCCGTACCGTGCGGTCCTAGATTAGCTAGGGGTGCCCGTACCGTGCCGTCCTAGATTAGCTAGGTACATTTCCTCAACTAACGGGCATCATCATCATGCAGACAGCCTGCCAGGCAGTGCAGCATCAGCGAGGGCGAAGGTACAGGGTTTTCTGTACTAGATTAGCTAGGGATACACGTACCGTGCTGTACTAGATTAGCTAGGGATACACGTACCGTGCTGTACTAGATTAGCTAGGGATACACGTACCGTGATGTTCTAGATTAGCTAGGTAAGTTTCCTAAACTAACGGGCATCGTCATCATGCAGACAGCCTGCAAGGCAGTGCAGCATCAGCGAGGGCGAAGGTACAGGGTTTTCTGTACTAGATTAGCTAGGGATACACGTACCGTGCTGTACTAGATTAGCTAGGGATACACGTACCGTGCTGTACTAGATTAGTTAGGGATACACGTACCGTGATGTTCTAGATTAGTTAGGTAAGTTTCCTAAACTAACGGGCATCGTCATCATGCAGACAGCCTGCAAGGCAGTGCACGCGTACCGTGCTGTCCTAGATTAGCCAGGGATACGCGTACCGTGCTGTCCTAGATTAGCCAGGGATACGCGTACCGTGCTGTCCTAGATTAGCCAGGGATACGCGTACCGTGCTGTCCTAGATTAGCCAGGGATACGCGTACCGTGCTGTCCTAGATTAGCCAGGGATACGCGTACCGTGCTGTCCTAGATTAGCCAGGGATACGCGTACCGTGCTGTCCTAGATTAGCCAGGGATGCGCGTACCGTGCTGTCCTAGATTAGCCAGGGATGCGCGTACCGTGCTGTCCTAGATTAGCCAGGGATGCGCGTACCGTGCTGTCCTAGTTTAGCCAGGGGTGCGCGTACCGTGCTGTCCAAGATTAGCCAGGGGTGCGCGTACCGTGCTGTCCTAGATTAGCCAGGGGTGCGCGTACCGTGCTGTCCTAGATTAGCCAGGGGTGCGCGTACCGTGCTGTCCTAGATTAGCCAGGGGTGCGCGTACCGTGCTGTCCTAGATTAGCCAGGGGTGCGCGTACCGTGCTGTCCTAGATTAGCCAGGGGTGCGCGTACCGTGCTGTCCTAGATTAGCCAGGGGTGCGCGTACCGTGCTGTCCGAGATTAGCCAGGGGTGCGCGTACCGTGCTGTCCGAGATTAGCCAGGGGTGCGCGTACCGTGCTGTCCGAGATTAGCCAGGGGTGCGCGTACCGTGCTGTCCGAGATTAGCCAGGGGTGCGCGTACCGTGCTGTCCGAGATTAGCCAGGGGTGCGCGTACCGTGCTGTCCCAGATTAGCCAGGGGTGCCCGTACCGTGCTGTCCCAGATTAGCCAGGGGTGCGCGTACCGTGCTGTCCCAGATTAGCCAGGGGTGCCCGTACCGTGCTGTCCTAGATTAGCTAGGTAAATTTCCTAAACTAACAAGCATCATCATCATCATGCAGTGCAGCATCAGCGAGGGAGAAGGTACAGTACTTGCTGTATTAGTTTACTTAGGGCTTCACGTACCGTGCTGTACTAGATTTAGCTTGTGGGGGAGGGGTTGGGGCCACATTACCATGCAGCAGTACTAGATTTAGCTCGTGGGGGGGGGGGGGGGGTTTGTACCGTGCCCACTGTACAGTGTCAGAAGTGGTACATTACAGTGCTGGTTATATTGAATATAAAAGGCATGGCTACAGTGCTGTCCATACAATGTGATAATATTCAGCCTGAGTTAGTACTAATGAAATCTTAATGAGAGTGCATTACAATTAAATTATGCCCACTGGAATGCTTTTATCCCTGAAATATGTTGTAATATTGTTTGGGTGTGCTGTTTTTTTTTGATAAATGGAAACTAAGTGTTAGGGAGTAATAGGTTATATTATCATCTTTTTGAACTTCAGCCTGGCTCAGCAAACACGGATATGAGACTTAATAGAACAACAAAAAAATAAAACTTCTCACACATTTGTTTCCGTTCACTGGTGGATGAAATGCATTGGTTTTCAATTCATTTTAGATTGCTTTAGTGTTATTTTTCTGAAATGTATTTAATTTTGCATGCAAAAAAGCCCAAACATTTTACAATGCATTCCAGAAAATGTAGAACTTCGCTAGCCCTATAAGATAAAAAAAAAAAAAAAACTTGCTAAATTAAATCTGTCTAAATGTGCATTTCCTTTTGATTCAGTCTTATTTTAATCAAACACTCTGAATACACCAGCTTCACCTGAAACTTAATAGTTATACAGTTTACTGGCTGGTTAAAAACAACCATTATAATACAAGTATTAGTGAGCCTAATGCAGGATATGTTATGTAGACATTCTGTGTCCCTCCGTTTCCATTTTATTTCATGCACAATCTTACATGAAATATTCCTTTTCAATTCAAGACTTAAGAAATGCAAGGTCTTATATCTTCTAAAGTTTAAAAGCTTTAATTTTAGGTATTATATATGGATTTCTATCTAAAACACCTTTTCTGACTGCTAGAAAGAAAACATTAGTGGACTCCACGCTAACCTTACTAAGTCCTAAGTTTCACAGTTTGTTGTCAACCCTTGACATATATTTTAGCATTTTTATTTTTTGGTTTTAGTCAAAGGCAAAACATTGACATGTTTTATTGCAGTAAACAAAATGGTTTGGCATTTGCAGGGAGCATGTGATTTTTTTGGTCCTTTTCAGAACCTGCAAACTAAAGTGGAATTACATAAAACCTCTTGTACGTTAGTAAAATATGCATCCATTTAAAAAAAAAAAAAATCCCCCCACTTCATTTTTACTTGTATAGAGTAGCACTGATAAATTCCATGACCAGATAGATAATAATAAAACCTACTACCACCATACACGAAAAGCATATTAATAATCATCTGCCCGGCATATTCTGTATTTTAAATGTTAGTGACTTGCTTTCTTGTCCACATGTAATCTCCATTAAATGTCCCTTGCATTGTGTTGAATGCGAAACTAACGCAATATATAGTATGCAATGTGTGACATTTGTGCTTTAATGAGTGGATAAGGGAGTGATGTGACCTCTTTTCATTGCTCACTTGCTGGGGCCCTGTGCCCGTGATACAAATGCAGATGAAGCAGGACCGTTCAGCTGTTTAACTGATGGCCTCTTCCAATCAATTTGAATGCAGGAAATCAATACTCAAATCAAATGGGAGCCTGAAACAAAATGCATCTCTCAAATGTAATGTCACTCCAGGAAACCGTCCGTCTCTGAGAATAACAGCAACTGTACAGGAATAGCCCCTGGCAGAGAATGAAGGTTCAATCTCTTGTTTGTAAAGACAGGAGCAAAGCAAAGTTACAGATGTACTTGGAGCAGGAGGAAGACCTTTTTGGCAACCACTTCTATTTCAGACAGTTCCTCTAACATTTCTTTCTACGTAATCTCGTAATGGGAACTCTGGCCAGTGTCACTGCAATATCTTAGAAATTATTCACCATGCAAATTTTCAGTGTGCTTTTATTTTGTGTTTTTAACTGTGATGTCCCATATTTACTGTGCTCCATTGCATTACTGGTCTTGACAGTGGAAAAATAAAATATGAAGCCTTTACTTTGTTAAAAATCATGCTCTACTGGGATTCGCCATTGCATTGACTGATTATCTGCTTCAGCAGGGCAGATCTAGTTCACCGATTTTTTTTTTTTTTTTTTTTTTTTTTTTTTTTTTTAAAGCTTTCCATTGTTTCGAAAGAATGGTCACATGGCATGCAATGTTTCAATAAAATTCAACTGCATTCTTATTTTCTTATCTACGTCAAAGATCTCCTCTCAACTGACATGTCAGGCTAACAAAAATGGCTGCCTCTTGATGGAAATTTTGCATAAAAAAAATGAATGACTATTTTTTTTTTTCTTAAATATGTTTCCCATTATCCATTGAAGTTATTGAAAGGTCTGGAATCCATTTACTTAATATAAAACAGGTAGTGATTAGTGAAACCTGGAGCAATCTGTTCTTTACCGTTTTTCCTGACATAGCAATATGTCACATAGAATAACTGGTAATATAGAGAATGGGATTGCTGCATTTATTATCCCGTAATAATTAAATGTCCCAGTCATTATCTTGTGTGCTTAGACAAGGCTAGAGTACTACTACATAATATTGCAAGAGATGAAGGCATATTAAAGTTTGTAATATGCCTTCATCTGTTGGTAAAAGGTATGCACTATTGCAAATTAAGTAGATGAAACCAACACATCTACTATCATGTAATTTAAAACAATAGACATAGGTTTATTTGTTAATTATATATTATTTTTAATAGTTGCCATTTGTACAGCTAACATATATATTGATGTCTGGTGTTTGTATAATCATTACCAATTACTCAATGTTGGATTGTACATGCTTAGACTGAAAGGATTGCCAGCCAAAATGGCGTATAAGGTTATGTTCAGATTTACATCCAGACATCAGATGTGGGGAATGGACAACCCGCAGGGGTGGTAATCAATCACTCTGTACATATTCCCAGGAGTAATTGACAATGATAAGACTTTAACACAGAGATAAATATGAGAGCTAGAAGGGAGGATCTGAAAGGCTGGTTGATTGACAAAAAAAATTACAAATCTCAATGCATGTTTCTTCATCATTAGAAATCACATTTAAATGTATAAAGTACTTTTTGCTACTTATAATTTTAAATTATACCATATTTCACATTTTTGCTGTATAGCTTTAATAGCTAAGCAGGGACTATAAAATAGATTCAGCTTGTCCCGCCTGCATTGCACCCATTTAAAAACCTCCCTGTAAGCCAGGGATATACAAATACAATTAACATCCATTATATACTCCTCAGACAGGGTTTTATCCAAAGTGGCCATAGCAATGATAAATATGCACTTTATCTCTGCAACAAATTTGATTTGTGTAATGATTTCCGTTCAGATTTAGCCATCACTAAGCCTTGTAGCTCTCCTGTTTTATGAAGTTTAATGGACAGAATGCAGTCTGAAAACCATGCTCTGTGAAACTTGAACTAATGATTATTGAGCTGTGGTTTTGCTGCTTTTTATTCTTTTATCATGTTTTCATTTTATTGTAATTGAAATTAAAATGTTTTTTTTTTTTTAACACCCGATGCAAGTAAGGGAATTCCCTAAGTGTATTTGCCACAGATCTTCCTGTTTATTTCTATATTTTTTTTTTTAAATTTGTCTCTGACATACTGGATGAGTAAGATGAAGTATTACTGAATGGAAAGCAGTGATAGCTGTAATTAATATTTATTATTATTAATTCTAATTATAATAATATCTTATTTTAAAGTGCCAACAAATTCCGTAGCGCTACAAAGGGGTTATGTACAAGGCAAAAACAATTTTAACGAATTGAAAAAGCATAGACGGCCCGGTCTTTGAGCTTAAAATCAAACATACATAGTGCTTTAACAAAAAAACAAGCCAGAGGTGCTCATCAGAGAAAGAACCAACCTTAATAGGTTCTATAGCCATGAAAACCCACTCTGAGAGCAACCTCTTTTAGCTCACTTGGAAAAATATCCTGTAGAATATCAGTCTGGTCCCACTCACTAGAGTGCTCCGGCCCCCGAAATACCAGGCAATCCTACCCTGAACAGGAGAAACCGCAAACCCCAGACGCGTTTCGGCCTTTATGGGCCTCGTCAGTGAGGTGCAGCTGAACTCCCTAAGGCACAATGAGCAAGGGACCTACGTCTGGAGTCCCCTATCACCCTTAGGGAGACTAAACCCTAAGGGTAATTTGCATAAACAAACGTAGGTGCTTTCCCTAAAGCCTCTTCCAAGATTGAAAACTTACAATTTAAAGGGTTTGGGTGTGGTATAGGGGGGTGATCGATGCATTGTGTTAATCTTCTTTAAACAGATGCCTTTTATAGTGATTTTTTTACATTTTTTATAAAGGTTTTGAGGCAGGATGATAGTTTAGTGAAGCAAGGCAAAGCGTTCCAAAGAATAGGGGCAGCACAAGAAAAGTCTTGATGGCGGGAGTGAGAGGTGATAAGAGAGACGTACAGAAGAAGGTCATTAGCAGATCTTGTAGGGTGGATGGTATTTTGAGAAGAGAGCAGAGAAATATGGGGGTGCACTGTTGTTGAGGGCTTTATACCTTGGGGTCAAGATTTTATTCTGGAGGCTATGGGAAGCCAGTGGAGTGACTGACAGAGAGGGGCCACAGAGACTGAGCGTTGGTAGATGAGTCTATCGGAGGCGTTCATTATGGATTCAAGTGGAGTTAGATGTGTCATGAGGAGGCCAGCAAGGAGAGAGTTGCAGTAGTCAAGACGAGATATGATGAGATAATGTATTTAGCCATGTTTTGTGTAAGATAGTGACGTATTTTGGAGATGTTTTTTTAGGTGAAAAAGATTACAATTTTGTGGTTGATTGTATGTGAGGAATTAAAGAAATGGCAGGGTGCAGTAGAACCCCAGGCCTGGGAGGTGGGAGTGATTATGACATTGTTAACAGTGAGAGATATTTGAGGAGTGGAAGCTGTGGTAGAGGGTAGAGAATTAGAGCAAAATAAACTTGTAATGGAGGAATTCTGCTGAAGTGAGCGATTCCTCCATAGCAGTTTAGCAATGCGGGATGACCTCTGGATGTATCCTATTTGTGTAGTATGCCAAGTTAGTTGATGCGAGCGAGGGCATCTTCCTATGATGGCAAGGGTTGAAGAAGGGCAGCGAATGGAAGATGTGGTGAGGTTGCCGGTTAGGAGAGAGTGGGCAAATGACAGGATTGTAGGTTGCGCAGAGATTGGTAAAAATAAGGTCAAGGGAGTGTCCATCACAGTGAATCTGTCCATTGTGAGAGGTCTAGCGAAGAGGTCAGTGAAAGTAATTTAGTGGCTGCATTGTGAATGTTGAAATCTCAAAGAACAAGTGAAGGTACATTGGAGGAGAGAAAGTGAGGAAGCCAGGCGGCAAAATGATTGGGAAATTGAGAGGGGGATCCAGAAGGGCTGTAGATGACGGCAACATGTATCGAGATGAGTGAGAATAGATGAATAGTCTGAATTTTAATAGATTATAAATGGAGAGTGAGAACAAGGGGTATGAAGTGCAGCAAGATGAAACTAATACTACCACACCTCTACCTTTCATGTTCCCAGATCTAGGTGTGTAACTGAAACAACAGCCAACATATGAGAGTGACACAGGGGAGGCAGAGTCTGATGGAGTGAGCCAAGTCTCCATGAGAGACAGTAGATTGAGTTAGAAATAAATAGGTCATGAATGAAAGTGAGTTTATTGCAAACAGACTGTTCTTTTCCTGTGCCCTCTGCAATGCATAAAGTAGATGGTTTATGATAGATGATGGGTATTACATTATTGGTGTTTTGGGTGTTTTCTGCCCTGGGTGCTGTGCATAGCTGACAGTAGGTAGGAATGAGTGAGGGGCATGGGTTAAGGGATATATCTCCAGCAGGAGGGGCATTATGTGAAGAAACTGCGTAGGCGATCCTGAGAGAGAAGCAGGAGGTTATAAGGAAAAAGGAAGTGTGTGTGTGTGTGTGTGGGGGGGGGGGGGGGGGGGGGGGGGGAAATGTGAAACAATATGTAAGCATAAAGCAATACAGTAAATGAAAATAAAGGTAAAATGTGCTTGCCTTAATTGTTCATTTTAGAGGTACAACTTAATTGTCTTCAATACTTATTCAACCCTGTTTTAAGTACTGTATAATTTCAGTTGCCGATTTGAAATGAGTGAGGGAAGGGTGACCAGGGTGGCCATAATAGGTTGGTAGTTGATCATGTAATAAGTGGTTTTGTTAGCAGGTGTTGCTGACTGATCATAGGGGCTCATGGGGAGTACTTTCAGAATGAAGGCGATCAGTGACTAAGATGAAGTCTCCGTAGCTCAATAAGTGCAAACAGCTCCTAATGTTAGTTTGTTATATACTTACTTGTGAAGTTAGTCCCAAACTACATTGGTTCTATAATAGGTTGTGAGTTTATATAAAAGGAAGGAAAACATCCGACTTCATACAACCAGTTGTTCTATGTTGTCATGTTATTTGTACTTTCTCAAAGACTTTCCTGATAAAACTGTACTGTTTTTGTCTTCAATAACCTAATATTTTCTGTGTGTTTTTTAGGCAGTATAAGAAGTTGCGTGCCTTGCTCCGCGACTCTCGCCATGACTGTATCTTATTTCCAAATGAATTTCAGCATCATGCCTACCTTCCAAGAGAGATGGGTGAAACTATACACCACTGGCAAACAAGGTACCACCTAGTTGTGTCCTTTTTACATTTATTTTGTTAAAAAATATAGCCTTGATGCAACTTATTCCTATTTCTTCTTTAAAATAATTTTCAACAACTTTTTTTTTCAGTTAGAGACGCTGCACAATGTTTTGCTTATAAGAGGTATTATATCACCTTGTAGATATTACAATATTAAATATATACACAAAAACACTGCTGTTCAAAAGGGGTGGTTTTCACTTCCAATAAAATACAATAGATTAAAGGGTCAATGTAGTCCAAAACTTTCTGTTATGCATTTTAAAAAGCATGTTTTATACATTAAAAAAAATTATATATTTTTTTCCTGTAGGAAATAAAATTATATTAATCAGGGAAAGTTTAAGGGACAACTGTACAATGAAAAAAGTTATAAAGCTACTTTTATTAGAAAAATGTTTGATAACTCTACTGAATCTTGGGACAATCCATGATATGTAGATGGACATTGTGTGAGATGTTTTTTTATGTTTCTGAGGAGCTGTGGCTGCATCTATTGATGCAACGTCCTGCTTCTGGGACAACTTCCTTCTTCTAGGTCAATGAGGACCAAGGAGTGTGGTGTCTATTTCAATATTATCCAATTATCTAAACAAAGGGTCTATGTTCCCTCTACTAATAGCCACAAAGCACACCATCATGATCCAACTGTAAAGAAGAGACGTAAATGGATTTATTTTCTCTTAAACAGATTTTCCCCAAAATGTGTTGATGTTGCACATCTGTTGATGTTGTTATTTTGGTACATACTTGACAAACAAATAAATGTTTGATCTGCCTTTCACTTACCAGTGAATTAAAGGAAGTGTAAACAAACATTCATGGACACCTTGTTAATTGCTTTTCTTATCCGATTCACATTAAAACTAGTGGGATCAAAAGCACAATATGTTGCAGTTCAAATATCTTCAAAACTATCAGGACATAGGCGAAAACATCCCCACACTGCCTATATTTAACGAGCTACTTGCTCGTCAAAAATGACAGCAATAAAATTTGAAGGCTGGCAATGCTGTGTGCCACACCATGCAAGGTTCTCCCACCACTAACTTGTGGGACTCGCGATAAGCGTCTTCGGCGCTCATTGTGAGCCTCTCCCACCGTCTACATGGAAAGGAGAGGGGGGAAACAGACACGGGACAGAGAGTGGGGAGAGGCACGAAACTGTATCAGGCCTCACGATGAGCACCTTCGGCACTCATTGCGAACCCTGCAATGAGTGCTCATTGGAGACATCGTCCAACCCACCACTTTCGTGCCTCTCCCCTGTGTCTGTTTCCCCCCTCTCCCTTCCATGTGTCTGCCTCCCCCTCCCCCCTGTGTCTTTCTCCTCTCTGTTCAAGTCTTGTGTGCCTGGGCACCTTTGCTTGTAGTTTCAAAGTCTTGCGGGGCACACCTTGATGGGCTAAGTGTTACAGGCTACGGCCTCATTTTTTAGGCTTTTTAAAAACATTTACGTCTTTACAGCCGCCATTTTTTATCCCTCACTTAACCGATTTTCAATTTCTGAAAAACGCCAATCAAGCCTCAAATTAGCTTACAACCTCACTCACAGGCTCCCTACCTCTCCCCCTGTGCTGTGTGTGAGATTATATATATATATATATATTTTTTTTTTTTAATTAATTGGCATATTTTGGTGGTCTTCAGAGTTATGAGCTTTGAAAAAATTACAAATTTAACGGTTGATATTTTTTTCAAGTCTTGCATGCTTCGCGATCAGCGCCAAAGTCCTACGGCCTTCGGCGCTGATTGCAGCAAAGTTGTACGGACCTCACGATGAGCGCCTACGGCCGGAGGCTCTCATTGCGCAAGCCCCTAACATTGCGTGACCAACATTCGTAACTTACCACAACTATTATATGTAATGTAAATTATTTTACATAATAAGTCAATTATTTCTCATACAAAAAAAAAATAAAAAATTCTTGTAATGTATAAAACGTTTTCTTTTAAATGCATGCTAGAAGCATTTGTCTGTTTTGACCTTTTATTCAATTCTCTACTATTGCTTTCAACTAGCCAGGCTCCAAATTTTCTATTGTGCGTTTGAGCATGTTTAAAGTATTACGTGCACAAAACATTAGCATAACATGTTTACACTTGTGAATGCACCAGTCATACTGCCGTGCATCATCTTATTGGCTAAAACTGATGACTTTTATGTAAGTAACAATTACTGGTACACTCTCTTTGCAAAACTAAAAAAAAGAAAGACATGTTGTGCAATATTTTCAAACCCTTGTTTAGATGCAACATCGAAACATAAGAATTTATATAGCTCAGGGTTGACCTAGTAATATCCTACTATCAATTGTACCGCCTCAATATTTGTAAATGTCAGGTGGAAGAGTTCCTGATCCCACACCGCACATTACTTTTTGTTTGTTCCCTAATTACTGTACTTACTCCTTCCCAGTTTCTATTTTTTTTCTAGAAACATGAACATTCTTCTCTGGTGTAGTTTATATTAAATTTACATTTAAAAAACAAAACAAAGTCAGAGGTGCCCAATTTGAGAATGAGATAACCCACTATTGGCATAGTAACCACTCAGAGATCAGCCTCTTTTTGCTTACTTTTGCAATTCATAGGGAAGAAAATATCCTATAGCATATCAGTCAGGGTAAAATTGCTTGGTATTTTGGGGCTGGATCACTCTTTTGGATAAGACCAGACTGATATACTACAAATTATTTCTCCCTGAGAAGGGCACAAGTGATATAAAAGAGGCTGCTGTCTTAGTAGGTAACCGGGTCTATAGAGCAAGTCTACTAAGGTGTTGTTCTTTCTCAGTTTGAGCTCCTTTGACACTTTTTTTCTTTTTTGTTTACATGTATCTGAACTTTTATATTTCATTGATTATGTGGTATTGCTGTGCACATGATGTTGGCTATATATAAATATTTTTTTATGTTTTACCATCTTTTATCTGCAGGTGCATTTACAATTCTTGTGTGTGGTACTATCAACACTGCCAGGGGAGAGTTCCTATTGTTATGGTAACAGAAGATGAGGAGGTTATTGGGCGATACAGTAATGAGACTGGAGGGGTGTTTGTGGTTTCGTTCAAGGTCAGTGTAGTTCATTTTGGGGTTGAGTAGTCTGACATTGGTGGCATACAGTTACGTTTGTTTTATGTTAAATGTGTTAATAACTTCCATATATTCTATCAAAATTACTGTGGCAAGTTTTAAATATGTCGTGACCAAAAGAGCATATATTGAATCTTCTGTTAGAATAAAAAAGTTTATTATCTTAACTCGTCTTGGCTATATTGCTAGATATATTAATGTACAATTTAACACCGTAATTTTAATCAAATGTTGGAAACTAACATTGATATCACAGAACTGCTTGACTAGTGCTTTATTCTCTTCAGAACAGAACTATCTGGAAACTTTCTGGCCAGATTTGAAAAGTGCATTGGAGCTGTATGAATCTCTCAGAGAGACCCAACGTGAAAGGGAGAGCGAGAGCCGGGAAAGTAATGGCAGAGAGTATCCAGAACATCTCCCTCTTGAAGTGCTGGAAGCAGGAATTAAGTCTGGAAGATTCAAACAGGTGAGTTGGGGGGCAGCAGCATCTCGGTAGGTGCAATGATGGAGTTGGAAACAGGGAAACCTCATAGATATGTACTTTCTCTTTCCCAGGGAATTCTCAATGTTAACAAGCATCGCTCTCAGATGGAAGCCTTTGTACGACTGCAGGGCTTTGGAGGCAAAGAAACAGGTAAGAATGGGACATAGCCCAACAGGCCTTTAGCTCCATCCCAAGAGCATATGACAGTGATAAAGCACACTAGATACCCTTTGATTGTTATCATGTTATTATATTTATACTAGCGAATTGCCTGGCAAAAAATGACGGCAATGAAATTGTAAGTGAGCTAAGGGTGTTTGGTGTATATAATGTGGCTGATGTAGCGTCGTTCGTTTTCTATGTCGTGCGAGTTTTCGGAATATTCGTTTTCTATGTCGTGCGAGTTTTCGTAATATTCGTTTTCTATGTCGTTCGAGTTTTTCGGAATATCCGTAGCTGTTTGGTGGGCTTTTTCGGAATATCCGTGGCTGTTTGGTGGTGTTTTGCGTGTTTTTATGGTAGTGTTTTGCGTGTTTAGGGACCTTTAGCCTCGTTTTCGTTTTGTTCGGCGGCCATTTTTTCTCTCGCTTAGGCGATTTTCAGGTCTCTAAACTCCGAAATTTGTGGTTAAATGGAGGTGTAACTTCACTTGCAGAGATCCTCGGTGCCCCCCCTCGCTGTGAGTAACCTTTTTATGTGTTTGTTGTTTGTATTTCTTGTGTTTGTAATGTTTTTGGGGTTGTGTCCTTGTTTTATAATCTTGTAGGTGTTTTTCGGCAAATACGTAGGTGTTTGGTGTTTTGCGTCTTTAGACTGCTGTAGCCTCGTTTTTCATTTTTTTTCGGTGGCCGTTTTTTTCTCTCGCTTAGAGAATTTTTTTGTGTTTTAATTTGAGTTAAATTGAGGTGTAACTTTAGTTTTTGAGGTCCTGGATGCTCCCTCTTCCTGTAAGTAAGCTTTTTATGTATTTGTTGTGTGTATTTGTTGTATTTTTCATGTTTTGATGTACGCGTGTTGCGGACGTTTTTTGCGAGGTCGTAATGGGTCGTAACGTGTCTCGTATTTTGTTTGCGTTACAACGTAAATTTTGCGAGGGTCGCAGTTGCTGGCAAGGAGCGCCTTTGGCTGCGCAAGCCCGCAAGCGTGAGCAACGGCTCGTATGCGCACAGCTATATATGTGATTCAATTTACATCATTAGCTGGGATACTAAGGTCTGTAAAAGTTGCCACCTCCCACTTGTGATCTCTTGTTGTAACACTGCGTTTTCACAGTGGAGAATGTTCAAAAAGTGTATCTAAGAAAGGCTGGTGAGTAGACTTGGGACACCCCTCTGTGACTTTTTACACTTTATTTTATTGTAGACATGCAGAGTGATGTACTGATCTATGGTAACAAAGCCCGAAATAGAGCAATCCACGGAGATACTGTGGCAGTGGAACTGCTTCCCAAATCGGAGTGGAAGGGAAGAACAGGAGCACTGTGTGAGAATGAGGCAGATGAGAAGACTGGGGAAACGCATAGTGATGTTATGACAACTGGTAAGAGAGTATGAACGCAAAGCAATGACTACATTTGCATAGGATCAGTGAGACACTAAGCAGGATTGTGTAATGAGGAAGTGGAATACCAGAGTGTGCAGGTGAGACACTGATGATACAATGAGTGCACAACAGTTAAAGGACAGGGCCAAAATAAATGCCGTGACAGACAGTGCAAGAATATTGCATTGTATGAACATATATTTTGATCACTGTCTTGAGTGCAGGGCCTATACAATGATCCATATTGTTCATGCAACTGTTTGACCCTACAAACATACAAGGCATTTTACATGGTTGAAAACACTCCGATCAATATCTCAGAAGATCTCTTGATAAAGTCATTCCTCTGCCTGAATCATTTGGGTAATTTCTTGTTTGAATTTCTTAACACTATTTTGATATTTATGGATTTACAAAAAAAATAAGATCTGTTCCAAGTAGTTTCCTGACACTGTCATCTCCCTGCTGTATCTATTCCCAGGCCGGGTAGTGGGAGTCTTGCAGAGGAACTGGCGAGATTATGTGGTGACTTTTCCAGCCATAGAAGAAATCCAGACCCAGGGCAAAAATGCTCAGAGGATACTGGTGACTCCCTGGGATTACAGAATACCCAGGATCCGGATCAGCACCCAGCAAGCAGAAGCTCTGCAGGTAATTGTGGTAGGAATATGGTAGACCCAATCCATTTTGGTCCAGAAAATAAGAGTAATCCAACATGCCTTTTATTTTCATTTATTTTGTTCTATTGTGGATTTGTATTACTTTTAGCAATATTTATGTATTTATGGACACTTGCTAGAATTGTTGATGTTCTTTATACACCCAATTTCAATTTTTCTTTTTCTACATTAGATGCAGTTATACCATTTTTATTTACTACACTTATTATTAAACTAGTAATTATATAATTGTTTCTCCTCCCTGTTTCACAGGTTTGTTAAAAGAAGATTATGTATTAAACAGTTACTTTTTTTTACTTTTCTTCTATTTATACATTTTGATAACATATTTTCTAATCAGCTGTTTGGACTTATTCACTTTTTTAAAGGGCTTGTCTTCCTTGCTGGTGTATAATTCAGTGAGTGTCACAGTATTTGACGGCTGTGCTCATCTCTTGTGATCTCCTCTTCTCTCCAGGATAACAGGGTAGTGGTGAGGATCGACTCCTGGGAATCCTCCTCCCTATATCCAAATGGACACTTTGTCAGGGTCCTGGGGCACATAGGAGACCTGGAAGCAGAAATTGCAACTATTCTGGTGGAAAACAGCATCAGTGTCAAGCCTTTCTCTGAAGCTCAGGTCTGTCTCCCATTACAAAGATGGTTATGTTGTGGGGCTTTTCAAATTTAGAATTGTATTGATGGTAATGCTTACATTTTCTGACACCACACATTTAACATGATTTGGTCTTTACCCAGCTGGCTGAGATGCCTACAAATACCCCAGAGAGTCCATGGAAAGTAGAGGCTTGTGAGCGTTTAGACCTGCGCAGTACTCACCTTGTATTCAGCATTGACCCAGAGGGCTGCGAGGATGTGGATGATGCCCTTTCCATCAGAGCACTGCCCAGTGGACACCTAGAGCTGGGTGTGCACATTGCTGATGTCACACACTTCGTGCAGCCTAATTCTTACACTGACATGGAAGCACGGGCTAGGTAACTGACATTCATTCTCTCAGCACCTGGTCCTTTACGATGACATAATGCAGCATTTAACAGCATACTATCTGATCTGAGGACTTCTCACTGCCTGTTTCTACAGGGGTGATACATACTAGATTATTCTCGACTTGCACTTTACTGTAATTTTGTGGGTCCATAATTTGTGATGGCATTTGCCTCTATGCTGTGAATTCCAGACTTTTGTGCAGTTAAAGGACCACAGTGGTCATATTTTCAAAATGTATTATTTTGAAGAACAACACTTGAAAATATGCAATATATTTTTAGAATGTAACATAGCCTCTAATGAGTTACCTTTTATATACTTTTGTATGCTACTGTGAAATCTATCGTATTGGTTGCAGCACATAAACTACCGTATATACTCGAGTATAAGCCAACCCGAGTATAAGCCGAGGCACCTATTTTATCACAAAATACTGGGTAAAATGAGTGACTCGAGTATTAGCCGAGGGTGGGAAATGTGCTGCTCATTGTGTCCCTTTTGTGCCTTCTGTGTCCCCCTCTCTCTCCCGTGTCTCTCTCTTCTCCCCTCTCACATCCCTGTGTCTCTTCCCCCCCTCCTCATTCTCAACATCCCTCCTCATTCTCAACATCCTTCCTCAACATCCTTCCTCATCATCCCTCCTCATCCTCCCTCCTCAACCTCCCTCCTCATCCTCAACCTCCCTCCTCATCCTCAACCTCCCTCCTCATCCTCAACCTCCCTCCTCATCCTCAACCTCCCTCCTCATCCTCAACCTCCCTTCCTCATCCTCAACCTCCCTTCCTCATCCTCAACCCCCCCGTCCTCAACCCCAACGCCCCTCCCCGTCCTCAATACCAACCCCCCCCCCCCCCCCCCCATGTCCTCAACCCCAACCCCCCTCTGGGGGGTTAGAGAGACACAAGGTGGGGGGGGGGGGGGCTGTGACTCAAATATAAGCAGAGGGAGCCCTTTTTAGCCTTAAAAAAAGGGCTGAAAAACTCGGCTTATACTAGAGTATATACGGTACCTTTTGTGAGTGGAGACTTTAAATACACATAAATGTTTATGTGCACAATGCCAATTTGGCACTTGTAGCTGCCAGTGGCTGTAAAAGCAAAATCATTAGTTTACAAGGAATCCACACAACTGATAAAAGAAACGGACACCGCAGACAAGAATGCAAAATGGACCCCTACAGTAAATATTTGCATATAAAAGTTGTAAAATATAAGGGTTGCATTTGTTTGTTTGCTTTTTGACAACATGTGCCAATTTTCAGCTTTATTCAAAAGACCATAAAGAAATTCACTGTAGTGGTCAGTTAAGATTGAGTATAACTTTATTGTGTATAGAGAGTTAATTTCAGCAATATGACGAATTCTCTACCATGCTTCATATCACCCGTTCTCTTACCTTATGTCTTATTCCAAACAGGGCTACCACATATTATCTTGCAGACAGACGTTATGACATGCTGCCTCCCATACTGAGTGCAGATCTTTGCTCCCTTCTGGGATCTGTGGACAGGTAATATTCTCTGTGCTATTTGTAGCAGTAGTATTAATACTACTTATGAAAACAGAAAATTACAATCATACCATTTAACTCCAATAAAATAAAATGATTTGGTGTGAAATACATTGCTTCATACTTTGTGATATTTGCACATAGAAATATTTTATATGATATGCTGTTTAGCTCTTGCTGCCTGTTCCCTTGTTAGCAAAGAGGTTAAAAAATACCTAACTGTGCAAGAGTAATGTGTGATGAACTCCATTTGTAGATTTATTGATCATACCTGTGGAATCAAACATAACGGAGATATAAAGGCTTAGATGTCTCTTTAAAATTGTTTTTTAAACTGTGATGAATGGCTTTCCTATTCAGGACTAACATACTAAATAGAAAACTCTATGGCAACTGATCCAAGTTAATGAGTTGCTTAATGACACAGGCCCAGTAATCAATTAGGGTTGGAATCTCCAGGCAGATTGGGATGGCCATGTAGGTCTCTCTTGCTATCAGATATTATTGTATTTGTAATATATTATGTGTTGTATGTCTTTTTCTCGGTCCATTCTCTGAGCCTAGTAAGTTTAATCCTCTCGCCCTCTGCTGACAGGTATGCTGTGAGTGTTGTATGGGAACTGGATAGCTCCACATATGAGATCCGCAGAGTGTGGTATGGCAGAACCATCATTCGCTCATCTTACAAGTTAAGTTATGAGGTGGCACAGCAACTGCTGGACGGTGACCTAGAGCCTCTAAACACTGACCCACAGCTGCATCCACTCTCTCAGGATTCTAGCCAGCTAGAGAAGCTGCTGTGGGCAGTGAAAAAACTGACCGAGGTAGCTCGAGCAACAAGGACAAGGAGGGACCTGGGAGGAGCACTGGAACTGGAAGGGGTAGAGGTCCGAGTTCAGTTGGGAGAGGAACGAAGTATTGACGACCTTGTCCCCAAGCAGCCATTGCAAATGCATGAAACTATTGCTGAATGTATGATCCTGGCCAATCACTGGGTGGCCAAGAAGATTTGCGAGAGCTACCCCCAGCATGCTTTGCTCCGTTTGCATCCACCCCCACGTCAAGAGTTCTTCACGGAGTTACGCGAGTGTGCACGAGCTCGAGGGTTCACCATTGACACACGGTGAGATGCTGGAGATTCCGGCCAACACCTCTCCCTTTTTTTTTTTTTTTTTTTTTACAGAGAGCAGTGAAGATCCCACCATTTCCTTGCAATTCTATTCTATTCTATGCAGTTCTCTTTGCAGTAGTCCCAAATGTATGATTTGCTAATAAGGAACAATAAGCATTTTTTGTAGATTTATGAACCTGGTTGACATTAAAGTTCATATCTATCTTTTAATGAAAGTTGTTTTTTTTTTGTTTTTTTTCTTAATGGAAATATTAAAAGTCTGAAGGAGGGAGGGGACTTGATTTACTCTTGCCACCAAGTAGAAGGGAGAGGTCCCATATGTGTTGCCTTTCCAATTCTCCCTTATTGTAGCTTTTACAATTATTAGCACAGGTGGAGAAAGGAGACCGTTTTCAGACATTTTATATTTTGATTGCTTATTGGTGCCAGCTATAAAAAGTTATTCTGATATTTAGAATATACTTTTTGGAAATCCCATATTTATTCAAGTATATCAATTCCACTACTGTGGGCAGCATGTTTGCTGTCTTTCTTTATGAAGTATGAGGAGAGTGACTTTTTCTTTGTGTCCCTCTAGGACAAATAAAGCCTTGGCAGATTTTCTAGACTGTGCTGAAGACCCCGCTGATCCTATGGTTAATCGTCTACTTCGATCCATGGCTACACAGGCTATGTCAAACGCTCAGTACTTCTCCACTGGCTCTTACACTGAGGATGAATTCTATCACTACGGTGAGTGTGGTGTAGAGCCAAGTATTGACTCCAGTCCCTGTAACAGAGCTCCATGCAAATCATCCTGCTTTTGGTTTGCAATGTTTCCTGTTAGCAAAAGGGTTTAAGGAAGGAAGTGTCATATTTATAGCTTACTCTTTTTTAAAGATTTTGATTTAAAAAAATAAAATAAAAAAAGTACAGCCTTTCATTTAAACCCATTATATTTCAGTTTTGATTTAATTGGAAAAACATATGTTTTTTTTCTTATTAGTCACTTGGGAGAGAGCTTTGATGCAGGTAATATATATTTTCAGTTCTATTAAAACGGCTGCCACAATGTTGAACTTAAAGGACAACTGTGGTCATATTTTTAAAATGTACCGTTGTTGAAGAACTACACTTAGAAATAGGCAATATGATTATAATGTAAAAAGAAAATGCAGCCTCTAATTTAATTAAATTTGTTGTGCGATTTTATCCTGCTCGGAATCTGCCATTTTGATTTCAGCAGACCAGTCTTCACACTGGTAATATGACCGCTACAACTGCCAATGTTTTCAATAGTAGTAAGGGAAAGTATACAAGGATAACCTACTGGCAAGAAAACAAATCACCAGGCGAAACAATAAAATGAAAGCCTTCAGTAAAAAAACATTTGCATATAAAAGTTACGAGTTTTTAAAGGTTGTGTGTTTTGGTTTCTAAAAACATTCTGCTCAGTATTGTTTTTAGTTTATTTATTTATTTATATATATATATATATATATATATATATATATATATATATATATATATATATATAATTTAATATAATATAATTAAACTGACTCGCAATAAAATCATCTTCCCAGCTGAGAGTTGAGAAAAGCAAATGAAGCAATTTATTTGCACAGTAAAGAACATTTGCATATAATCACTAATGATTTTAAACAATGTACTTTATTTATTGTACAATTTTCAAAAATAATATATATATATATATATATATATATATATTATGGGTTTATCTCTTCAAAAGACCATACTAGCAACTTCAATTAAACCAGCTGAGGATCAGTGAATTGTACCTGTCCTGGAGCAGTCCTGTTTGTTGTGACTGTGAGAGCACTCTCCGGGGTTTGTTCCTTGAAGGAAAAGACCCTGGAGCTTGGCTTCAATCAGTTGTGCTTGCAGGAGTTTTATTGAGTAGTTTTGTGTTCACTTTCCTATTCTGTGTTTAAAGGTTCCTTTCCTTTGTCAGCCCTTTGTGAACTCTGTGCAGTATCTTAAAGCAGATCAATTATCTTTTTCTTGGAGGAACTCCGTGACAGTTGTCTCAAACCTAACGTGTGTGTGAACACTATCTGCTTTCAGGTTTGGCTTTGGACAAATACACTCACTTCACCTCACCCATTCGACGTTATGCCGATATTGTGGTGCACAGATTGCTCCTGGCTTCTGTGAACAAAGGCCCAAGGGATAATCTGTTAGGCAACAGGGACCTGGATGAACTATGCCGTCACATCAATTCCCGTAACAGAGTAAGTAGTCTGTAGTAGGCATTCTCTAATTTGTATTTACACATGATTAGACAGATCTTCCAGTGGGCCACCACAGTGCAGGTGTTTACACTGCCCATATGTAGCTCTCACTGAAAGGAAAGAAACCTGAAGCTCTGACATTTAGTAGGCACTCCTAATCTTATCAGTAAGAGGGCACAAGTAGAGAGGGGTGCACACAAAAGGACAGCAAAGTGTCCTCAATAATTACATAGATATCTCTGTCTTTACTGTCTCCTCTCTTATCACCCTCCATCTTCATTTCTTAGAGGAAACATCTTCAGAAGTATTCATAAAATAATATTTCTAACACATCTTTACAGGTTTCTTCCCTTAACGATTATAATATGGAGTGAATGACAGGCAGCACTTATTTCAGGGGGAGCAGGAACTTTTAGTCAGGGGTTTATACCAACTATAAAGTGAAATTTAAACAACTACACAATTCAGTGAGTTGGACAACATTGTACACCGTATTTATCACAAGATTATACCTGTGAAGATCATGATGATCTCAAGAGACTATAAAAATATCACTGCTCACAAATCTTACTTTCAGAATGTATATATTTTAACAAATTTTGTGGAAACTGCACCATAATAATACAGTGCATAATCACATATAATTGGTAATATATTATTATTATTTATTATTAATAATAATAAACTTTTCTAAATCCTTTCCGTATAATAAAGTCTGATGGTTGGTACAGCAAATTACATGCTGTGAAACCAGCCTACTAAGTTATATGCAGGAGTAGTTTACCCCAGCTTATGCTGACAGGCCAAGTATAGTAATGCTCATTTTACATATAAATACATAATTTTTTAGATATGGTGCAATATTAAGTTCATAAAAGCTCTATAAACACCATGTACCAGTTCATCACATGTAGGATATTAATTCTCACATGGACCATAAATATTTTTATACAAGATAGGGAGCATAAGAAATGGCTCCAGTGTAGAGTCCATGGAAGGGATGAACATAACTAAGTGTTGACGCTTTCTCCACTTTTTAGGCGGCCCAGCACTGCCAGAAGCAGTCCACCGAGCTCTTCCAGTGTATGTTTTTCAAAGACAAAGACCCAGAAAGCGATGAGCGATGTATCACTGATGGGATAATATATGCTATCCGTACTAATGGTGTGCTCCTCTTTGTGCCAAGGTATGAGAATTTCCTATTGTCACAGCAAACTTTAGCTTTCTACTTCCAGATGTCCAGCACACAACGCAAAGTTTGTAACTGGTAGATAAATGGTCAGTTTCACTGGCATTTGCCATATTTTAAAGTATTCTGAAGATCTTTAAAAAATGCACATTTCACAACAAACCAGGCCTAAGACTATTAATCAAGTAGATGTGGTTATGTCTAAGTTGCCCTGTTTACTCCTTTTTTTCTAATCTAACACATGCTGCTTATATCAAACACACACATTACATTGACTCATTCTATACACAGACAGATTTATTTTATTTAAACTTAAAACTTGTTTTCCACACCTCAAGAGCTGCTTACATAGGCACAGTGTACCTCCCAATAGAACTTCTGAATTTGGGTATGGATTGTAACCCTTTACTACCCTTCAAGCCAACAACAGCACAATGCAGAGATCTACCGAGCAATGTCTGACTCCTCCTTCCTGTTCCTGGGTAAAAAACAGGACTACACATCACATGATTCTTTGGTGCCCAAACTGTCTACAGATTTATGCAATGTATTAGCTGTCTGTGATTGGCTAAAACAAATTATTTTATGGTAATTTTAGCAGGGATTTACAGGGGTGCAAACTCACAAAATCAGCTGCTTGCAAACGCAAGAGATTTAGCAAACACCAGGGTGACTTTGTTAATGTTTAAAACTCCATCCCTGAATGGGTACAGTAATAGCCACTATAAAAATATATCAAAAACAGAATTCATCAAAGTACACTTCATATAGATATTAAAACTCTGGGTGGTCTATCTGCTCCAGATATAAAACACTATTATTTAGCATTAAGGTTTATACCACGGATTCAAAGGCACTATTCTAAACCACTATTACCATAGATAAAAATCGGAAAAGATTTATGCTTTCCAGTGAAAGTTAAGAGCATTGCATGGTTAAGTGTGTCTAAACAATATATATAACCCAATCAATCATAATCTATACTTATGGGAAAAATCTAAAAATGCATAAACTGATACAACCACAATCTGCCTTAAAACCCATACCTCCAAATACAGATTTTGGCTCAGGGATGGGAGTTAATACTTCTTTTATTATAGCAAGTAAAGAATATTTCATACTTATTTCATGCTTTTCAGGAAGTCAAGACACTTTGATTTAAATGACTCTGACAGATGGCATTTTATACAAATGTCTATATTGCAACTATATAACATGCTTAAAGGGCCACTTAACACAATTTGGACCAAGTCAATGTAAAGATCTAAAAAAAACATATTGAAATACTTTTTTGATTATTTTTTTTTTTTAATACCTGCATTTTCTACTGAGAAATCAAATATAATCAAAAATGTGTTTACATGTGTAATAGACTGCCCACATTACTTCAGCCACTCAGGTAGCAGGAGTTAGTCGCCCATTCACGTGAATGGTGAAGCTGCTTATGTTTCCAGTTTGAAGGGAACAGACCTTGTAATAATGTCTGCTCTCTTGCCTCTTTAGAATTTGAGCAATGCAGACCAGATCAGGGGGCAGCTCTGCAGCACCGTTTAGTGATCAAAAGAAAAGAAAAAAAATCCTTAACAAATGTATCTGTGTAGGCATGGAGTGCTGTACTCACCTAAACAGAAAAGCTATTTGTTAACTGTCAGTGCAGTGCATACTGAGTGCAGGACAAAGCTGAAAACCAAACACTGGCTGCCCTATAGAGAACCACCACAGCGTGCACACATATCTGTTATTATTCATGCAAGAGCCAAGGTGCACTTGTATGTAAACAGAGACTTAAAACTTTACATTTTTTTAGCTGTTGTTAGTACAATTGAAAAAAAATAGATAATTTTAACATATAATCTTGTATTCGTTCACACCATGAATAGCACTTGCAGTGAGATAAATGGCCCTTTAATGATCTAAATGCAATTAGAGCATTACCATATACATAAACCTATAACTGTAAACTCTAAACAGATAATGAAACCTGGCAAAAACATGGGAGCAGAACAACATTGCATTAAGAAATATTCAGACTAAAGAAACAAACTATAAAATATTATATTATACTTTTGGTACAGGATCCCAATAATAATAAATAAGTACAAGCCACACATATCACCAAAATGGCTCACCGGATGTAAAGAACTGGACACATGCATTCTTATATGGTGGGAATGCTCTAAAATCCAAACATTCTGGAGAACAATGAATTGAAGTTAGACTCTGTAATAGTAAATGGGCTTTTGGAAGGTATAGAGACAGATGGACAAAATCTAATTGTACAAATATTAACTGCTGCAAAAACTACACCAAGCATTAA
Organism: Discoglossus pictus; assembly: GCA_027410445.1. NCBI lineage: Eukaryota > Metazoa > Chordata > Amphibia > Anura > Alytidae > Discoglossus > Discoglossus pictus. The sequence continues at coordinate 170,314,800 of CM050167.1, read as the reverse complement.
TGGAGTAGAAAATAAAATATGGTAAATATTCTGTATGGAGAAAATCTTTTATACTATGTTGGATCAGGAAGACCAACTTTAAAGTACTTGGAAACCATGGGCACGGTATGATAATTTAGATTTAACAACATTTTGGTAATAACCTTCCCCTTTTATAATCGGTTAAAATAAGATGGAAATTGAGGCGAGACTTTATACGTTAAATGTTTGCATTACATGCCAAAATTGTATTAACTCTTTTGTACTGTTATATTTTATGTTTTTACGTATTTTTTGTTTAGGTTTATGATCTGTATGTTTTATAATGTACACTGATGTGTATATTCCAAAAGCTTTCTCTGGTTTGCATCCTGAAATAAAGTGTAATATTGCTTGTATGGCTAGAGGAATATTTGTCTTTACTTCTCCTTGGTTAGATATGCAGCAGGAATATCCGTTAAATGCTCAATATTGGTATTTTAATCAGTGTGAATTATATATTAAACTGTGCCTGTTACTCACGAATTAAGCTGTGCATGAAAAACAATCTATTGTAAAAGTAATTTCTTACTGAAGTAGGTCACTCCCGAGATCCCAAAATTAAACATTATCTAAGTTGTGTTGTTATGCAGTTGAGCAGGTCCCAGATATCCCCTACTTGTGCTAATTAGTAACAGTCTGCTTGTTTATTTCTGTGATGTGATAAACTTTAAGTACATGATCTAACTGTATATCAAGTACATTGATGATTAGCACAATGAGATGCAAATTAACTAAATGGAATCACACAAACAACTCTTAATATCTCAGGAATTAACTTTAGCTAGTATAAAGTACAGAACGTTATAATGCTCTTTAAGAAGAAATTATCTTGTTGGAATACAGGATCCCTCTAATACAGCGGTGGGCAAGTTCGGTCCTGAAGTGCCACACATATGCCTGGATTTGAAGATATCCTTTCTGTGCACAGGCGAGTCAATCAGGATGACTAAAGAAGTGACTGACTCACCTGTGTGCAGCAGGGTTATCATCAAATCCAGGCATGTGCGTTGCCCTACAGGTCCAAACTTGTCCACCCCTGCTCTAATAACAATACTGCATATCTGGTCAGTGGAAGCCCACATATAGGTCTTGGTCCTTGCTTTATTCCCACTTGTAAATTCTTACATCCTACTCCAGATACGGTATTAAAGGTGCTGCTTACCTGAAGAACACAGAGGGTCTGGTGCTTACCTTTGGAGAAGATGGGCACGGCAAGTGGACACATGGATCTTTGCAAAGACTCCCAGACAGAATCGACATTATCACACAACGGGCAAAAACAATTTCCTTTTGTCTTTTTGACCATGTTACTGTAAGTATAAAGCAAGCAATTAAAGGCCCACTTATGTTTGGATGCTGATAAGATTTGAGCTAGAGCCAGTAAAAGCTTCAACATTCTAACATAAAGTGGATGCTAATCTGTTTATATGTTTTCATAAGCATAATCCATAATGATAGTACAAATAATAATAATCTGCACAATTTAAGTATTTCCTAGGTTTCAGTAGACTGCAATTATGTTAACTGTGACAGCAGGGAACTGACTGAGAGAGTGATGCTTAGTTTAATACTTCAGATCAGTATTTTTCAACACTTTAACTTTCTGTCACTCCTAAACAGTTTTGAAAGTGTCCGTAACACTAGTTTATATTTTTTATTTTCTATTTTTTGCAATTGTTTAATTACAACATAGCTACGTAGTTAGAGGTTGAAAAAAGCTTTTTTGCAGTCGCATTAAATTCCAAGCCCATAAGTGCAACGTGAGACCCACAACGGCTCTGTGCATGAAATTTGGCCAAGTTACAAAGCTATTAAATTCGAGCAGGGCTCGCAAATCAAACCTGTAAACTATTTGTCGAACGTTTGATGCATGGCCGTGAACGTGATCAATTAGTCAAACCCGTAGTTACGGGTTTCGATGGCGCCAATGGCAACAGAGATCATCAGAATTACGTCACTGAAAAATGGAGGTGGGATTTCAACTATGGGTTTGGAGTTACGGGTTTCAACTATGGGTTTGGATCAGACCCACATGACGTAAATATGATATTCTATTGCATGCAAATTCCATTATATACATTTTGCTCACCTTATGCTTGATAGGGGGAACCAGATGTGGACCCCTTGCTCAGTGTGCCTTAGGGAGTTATCAGCTGCACCTCACTGACGAGGCTTGCAGAGGCAGAAACGCGTCTGGGGTTTGCGGTTTCTCCTGCTGTAGAATTGCCTGATATTTCGGGGTTGGGCCACTCTTGAGTGAGACTAGACTGATATACTACAGGATATTTTTCCCTGTGAATGGCACAAGTGACCTATAGAAAAAACGCACTGAGGTATTTTTTATTCTCAGATGAGCACCTCTACTCTTTTGGCCTATATTTATTAACACGTTGATTGCCGGGAACGATATAACGCGGAAATTACACATTTGCGAGCCGGAGAATGTTGTGCTATTAATTCTTATTCCCTTTTTTTTATATGTACAGTAGTGTGTGTAGATTTGCATTTACAGTGCAACGGATTGGACTTTTAGCCCCCTTCTGGGGTCCACTCTAGCACCCATAGGCTTTTTGGTTCCATTTGCGGATTACGGGTTTGAACACCAGTAAATCTGTTGCAATTTAATAGCGTGATTGGACCGTAAAGTTTACGGGCTTGAAAGAACAAAGGATTTGCGGGCGCGCAAGTCGAATTCTCACGTACCATAGGGTTTCCTCGCTAGTACCCTACAAGACATCGACTGGTTGTTTTACGAGGCCAATTTAATAGCCTTGCAGGCTGCGTTTTTCATGTTAAGGGAATTTTAATGTGGCTATTAGTCCATCAAGTTCAACATTTTAAGATCTCCTCTGATCTGCAATATGCAGATTGTTAATTGATCCAGAAGAAGGCAAACAGAAAACCCAAGTGAAACTTTGCCAATTTCTTCCTGACACCAGGTACTGGTGATCGTATTCCTCCCTGGATCAATACTCTCTCTCTCTAGTTATCCAGTATAACCCTGAATACCCATTTTACTTGAAAATATATCCAATCCCTTTTTAAAGTTATCTATCAAATTTATTGTCACCACCTACTTTGGTAGATAATTCCACAGTTTAACCATTCTTACTGTGAAGAACCATTTTCTTTCTTTAAGGTTGAATCTTTGTACTTCTACCCTCAAGGATGTCCTCTTGTCAGTTAAAAACTTCTTGGCACAAAAAGTTCACTTGAACAAAACCTTGTATTGACCCTGGATATATTTATATAGGGTAATCATATCCCCTCTTAGATGCCTTTTTTCTAGAGAAAATAAGTTTAATTTGGTTAGTCTTTCTTCACAACTTAGCCCCTCCATTCCCCTTATTAGTTTTGTTGCCCTCCTCTATACCTTTTCCAGGTCTAAAATGTCCTTTTCATGAAGTTGTGCCCAAAAATGCACTCCATATTCCAAATGAGGGCGTACTAGAGATTTGTATAGTGGCAGAATTATATTTGCTTCTATACCCTCTTAATACATGCTAATATTTTATTTGCCTTTGCAGCTGCTGCTTGGCATTTAGCACTGTTACCTAGGTGGTTGTCCACAAGCACTCCCAAATCCCTTTCCATATCTAATACCCCTAGATTTGCTCCATTAAAATGATAAATTGCATGCTTATTTTCCTTCCTAGATGCATAACCTTACATTTATTAATAATATCATTTGGCATTTAGATGCCCATTTCTCTAATTTTATACAAAACCCTTTGGAGGGAAAGTACATCATTATCTGATTTAATTACTACTTCGTGTCATCAGTATAAATGAAGACAATACTTTCCAGTCCTACTTCGAAGTCATTAATAGATATGAAAGGTGAGGAACCTCACTTACCACATTAGACCAATTTGAGTATCTCCCATTTATAACAATCCTTTGCTTCCTGTTTTTAAGCCAGCTCTCAATCCATGAGCACCTCCATTATAAGTATTATATTATTTAATAAGTCTGTTATACGTAATAGGTCTGTTCTAGACCTCCCTAACTTTTTTTTCTAATTTTTTTTTTTTATATATATATATATTTTTTTTTTTTTATTAAGACTACAAGGTTAATTCCATAACACAAGTGTTTCAAACATAAAACCTTAGTAACATAACCAGAACACTTAATAAATGACAACACATACATATAACCTTTTAAACCTAACTTTTTTGTTATTTCTGTTGTAAGTTAAGCTGAAAGCATATTACACGCATGTGTATGTGTTAAAGTACAACCGTAAAGGCTGATAGCTTATAAGAGCACACAGAGAATAAAGAAGAAGAGAGAGGGGAAAAGGGAGGAGGCGTTCAGAGTTGTGTTTGTTTTTAAAGGGGACATTCCAAACTATTATCCTACTCTACATATTTACCACCCAGTCTTAAGCATCCAAGTGTCCCAACAGGAGGCCCATTTCCTACATGATTGGTCCAAGTTGGCTGAGATAACGCTCATGTTATATATAAATTTAAGTTTGATCAAAACTGCATTATATTCTGGTACTGCCGATTTATTTATTTATTTTTTATTTAATTTTTTTTTCTTCTTCATGTTTTGGCTAATGTAATCCTCACTGCTAAAAACACTTGGTGTGATAAGAGTTGAGCCTCTTTACTGAGACCCTCTATGGGGGAGGCCTAAGAGAGCTTCTTCTGGCTCTTGGGGGATCCTGTGCCCCCATAGTCTCCAAAATATCATGGGTCTCCAACCAAACGTGGGCGATCTTAGGGTGGCCAGAGTGTGACATCCCCTAAAACAGTTACCATCCACTGATGGGTTAGAGAGCTTCATCCTAGCTGGTGTTAAGTACCACCTCAAAATGGTCTTGTGTGCATTTTCCCTAAGTATAATATTTAGTGAGGAGCCTGTGGCCTGCTTATGTATTTTATTTGACTGTGCATCAGCTATATCAATGGCGAGTTCCGACTCCCAAGAATGTTGATGGTGGAGTTTGGTCGGTGTGGTTATGTCCATTAAGTAATTATAAATAATGGAGATATTCCGTTTGCCATTGGGGTTGTTAAAACAACATTTTTTGAATGGAGTGACCTTAGCAGAAGAGTTAAGTTTCATTACCCCAGATATATTAATATGCATCTGGGATAAGTAAAGCCATTCTTTTAATGACAATGATGTAGGTCTCTAAATGTTGTAGGGGACTATTGTCTATTTTCCTTTTAACAGATCAGCAGCAATCGTAAACCGATTATTTATCCACCAATTAAACTGTGAAAATATATTTATTGATGCTGACTTCTGAAATAACCACATTGGGGTAAGCCAAGAACCTGCTTCTACAAGCGGAGTTCTCTTGTTCGTCTGAGTCAGAACTGCCAAAGACTGAACCATGCATTTGGCAAGGGAAGAATTGCCCAATTTAAAATGTAGGGAAAGCCATAATACTTGTCTAAGGTGAAGGACACTTTCTTCAAAGATATCTTTCTCTATCTCCACCCACACTGGTAGGTGTTTCTTGCCAAACCACTTGGTGATTTGCGCTAATCTGGCAGCCAACCCTTCTTTAGCTTTAGATGCCATCATGGCCTTCTTATTTATTCTAGTCCTTTTACGATCCCAAATGAAGCGAGAGATTGCCCCCTGAAGGACCGAGAGGTCCTTGGTGCGAATAGCCGTCGGAATAGTGCGAAAAAGATACAGAAGCTTGGGCAAAATATTAATTTTAATAGCGTGGATCCTCCCTAGCCCCGAGATTTTGTAGGAGGACCACGTGTTAATGTCATTGAGTATTTTATTCTATTTTTTTTTTTTAAGCGCAGCAAAATTTGCTGAATACGTTAGGCCAGATTGTCTTGGGATATAAACCCCTAAGTATTTTAAGATGGTGTGGAACACATTTAAAGGAGAAGTTCCCTTATAATTGGAATTCTAAATGCTTTGGTAAAGAAACATTTAAAGCTTCGCTCTTACTCTTGTTAATTTTAAAGCCAGAAATGCCGCCATAAAGTCCAAGAGCATAAAATAGATTAGGGAGACTGGTCAGAGGCTCAGTAACAGTTAGTATAACATAATCCGCACATAAGCTCAGTTTTTGTTCCGTCTCCCTCACTCTAACTCCCTTTTATATTCAAGTTTTCCCTGATGGCTGTAGCTAAGGGTTCAATGCACAGTGCAAAAAGGGGGGGGGGGGGGACAAGGGAGGACCCTGGCGCGAAACCTCTTGTTGTTTTAAAAGATTGTGATTTAAACCCCTGGTATGCTACATATGCTTTCGGGGCCGAATACAGTGCTAAGATACCCTTCACCAGTTTATCACTTAGGCCAAACTTATGTAAAGTCTCGGCCATGTACACCCAGTCAAGTCTATCAAAGGCCTTTTCTTCATAGAGAGAGAGAAGCGTTAAAGCTGTATTTTGAGCCAACGCTACACCAATCAAATTTAAAATACGTCTGGTGTTATCTGGCGCCTCACGACCCTGAATAAACCCCCCTTGGTCTGGGTGAATTGAGCTTGGCAGCGCCTGAGAGAGCCTATTTGCTATAATGTTTGAGTAGCGTTTGGTATCGCAGTTAAACAGTGAGATGGGCCCTTACCTTCCTTAGGTATTACTATAACCTTAGCTTCCAAAAATTCTGCTCTTATAGGCTTACCGGATAGGAAATCATTAAAGAGCATTTGGAGATGAGGTGCCAGTGTATCTATAAATTGCTTATAATAGAAATTTGTGAACCCATCCGGGCCAGGGGCTTTATGTGATTTAGTCTCTCTTATAGCTTTCTTAACTTCATCTAATGATATAGGGATAGTGATGTCTAGCAAATTCAGATTGCTCTTCCTCAAGTTTCGGAAAACTAATGGAGGACAGAAATGTATCAATTTGGGTCATATGATCTATTGTGCCTGAGCTAACAGGTGCTAAATACAAATCTGCATGACATTTTTCAAATGCCTTTGTAATATCATTCGGCTTATAGATGGTCTTGTCATTCTCCACCTTTAATTTGGGAATAAAAAAGTCTGCCCTTTGCTGGTTGAGCTTTTTGGCTAGCATTCTGTCTGGCTTATTAGAATACGTGAAAAAGTGAGTCCTTTGCAGCACAGTTATAACCTTCCTACGGAGAATCACCTGCAATTGCTGCTTAGGTGTAAATATTTCTGCTTGGGTCCCAGGCGGTCTCCTAGAAGGGGGAATAGCTTGAAGGGCTGAGATTTTACTGTTTAATGTGTTTATATGGGTTAGTTCCAATTTTTTGGAGATGGAGCCAATTTGAATACACTTGCCCCTCAAAACTGCTTTATGTGCAGCCCATACTCCAGCGTCATCCACCTCACCCCCACTATTCAAATCAAAATATTCCACTATAGGGCTACATATTTTGTCCTTCGTGACTACATCATTGAGCAGGGCCGGGTTTAGCACCCATGAGGGAGAGCACCCCTTGGGTACTATATAATTCAAGGAGATTCCAGTTATATCGTGATCAGACCATGCAATGTGTCGGATTTCTGTGTTCAGCAAATTCGGGGCTAAGTGTTGCTGAATAAAAACATAATCAATTCGGGAGTGTGAGTCATGCCTAGCTGAGTAGTGAGTATACTCCCTATCAGTAGGATGAACCATTCTCCAGGCATCAAGCATAACATAATGGTTATGTAGGAGTTTGAGGGATTTTGTGGCGGATGGGGATACCATCGGGGAAGTAGAACTCGATCGGTCTTTTGCTTGGTCTAAAACAGAGTTCATTCCCCCCCAGAATCCATGCTGATTGCTGCCAGTCAGCCATAAGCTCTGACACTCTACGAAAAATTGCTGATTGCCCAGCATTTGGGGCATATACATTCAACAGGGAAAGTTTACGTTCATTAATGGTACCCTGTACTAGAATAAATCTCCCCTCCGGATCTCTATGGGTGGAAGGGTGTTGGAAGTTCAGCCTTTTGTGTATCAGAATTGACACCTCTCTCTCTTTTTTTTTTCTGGAGCAGTAGAGTGATACGTTTGCGTGAAATGTTTCACCCAATACCTTGAGATAGCATTCTTCCTAAAATTAGTTTCCTGTATCATGACAATGTCTAACCCCATATGACTATATTCACCCAGGGCAACCCCTCGCTTCACCGGCTCATTTAACCCCTGAACATTATGAGATGCTATGTGTAAAGCCATTACTCACCACCTACACCGATCGCCCGTCAGAAAATAGAGGCTCTGATAGGTATATTATCTGCAGAGTGCTGATGACCTAAGGACTGCACTCCACTGGGAACTATTGGCTTGCAGAACTCCACACAGGACAAGAGATAAGCAAAGCAGGGAATGAGGGGGAAAAAGAAGAGGGAGGAGAACCAGGAAGAAGTAGGAAAGAAATATAGAAAATATTAAAGCAATGTGTACTAACAATCACATACTTTTGCAGTGCAATATATCAGTCTAACAGTATGTAAATAGATAATTACTCAAATATATATGTATTTTTTAAGTATAATAAAAATACACAAAACAATGTTCAATTTGAACTAAATTGAGGAGAGCAAAGAGCTGTCCTTCTAAAACCTACGGCGAGGAACCAGGTATCTTTTCAATTAGATACACAGGAGTCTCGCCAAAAAACAATAAAATAAATAAATAATAAAATTAGGAAAATATACAAAATTAAACCCCTATGAGGCACTTCTTAAAAAACAAAACATTAATACTTAAGTGACTATATCAATGCAGTTAAAGTCTAGTAAGTGGAAAAATTCCTTAATGAACCCTGAGGTAGAAAAGAATTTGGCACACAGAACTAAAACATTGCTACAATTTAGCTAAACTGAAACCAAAAACGATGCATTTTACATGTAAGGTTACTTAGTCCTCTCTCTGACATACAGTATAGCAACATCCTGAAGCAACATCTGCATTTGAGAGTAACTGCTCTCGGCCTGAAGTGTCAGTAAGGTCTAGTATCAGGGCGTTGGGCAATTCCCAACTGATCTGGTAACTGAATTTTCCAGTGCTTAAGCAACGCCATGCCCTCCTCCATATCAAAAACTGGATATGTTCTCCTGTCCCTCAGAATGTTCATCCCTGGGCAAAAACGATCTCCAACAGAGGTTTGAATAGTCTCCTTTTATAGAAGGTGGTCGGGGAAAGATCAGCATTAAAGGTTAGGTTGGCCATCTGCAATCTCTGGAATGCCGGGTCTTGCTGCCTTCATAAAAAGATCCTTGGTTGTGTAATAGTGAAATTTCACAATCACATCCCTAGGTCTTTCTCCAGAGGCAGGACGTCCCGCCAGCGCTCTATGAATGCGATCTAGTCTGAAGGCGTCTCCTTCCAAGTTTGGTAGCAATGTTTTGCTGAGATTCATCATATAGTTTGGGAGATCTGTGATTGTTTCTGATAAATTTTGGATTCTGACATTTTGACGGCGGGAACGATTTTCCAGATTTTCTTCTTGCGCATATTGAAGTTGGCGTTGTTCATCTCTCAAAGCCGACACCTCATCCTCTAGTTGGGTATGCGCCTCCAATAGGTTATCATATTCTGCTTTCCAGCTTTGTCACCTTGGAATCAACCGCTTTTATTTCTCCAGTGAGTTCTGCGGCCACTTTCTTGATTTCCATTCTAAATTAAGAAATCAGATCTTTTAAATCTTGTATATCAGCCTTTGTGCTGGGTGCTGTAAACTTCATAGTATATGTTGGTAAATGTTCAGGTGTCACAGAAGGTTGTCAGGGAGACTGGGCGCCTGTTTTTGTTGTACAAAAGTCCTGTATAGATTTACCAGCCCTTCTTGTTGAGATACCAGCCATTCCTTTTTTATTGGCTTTAAACATGAGATGTAGCTGTATTCTTCAGGTAAGTCACTTTGCTCTAGATTGTGCCACCATAACTGGGGGACCTCCCTAACTTTTTAACATTTTCTACAAATATAAACAGTTGATTGTATGTCTCTGTATAACCCAAAGGTTATATGTTAGCAAACCAGGATCAACACCTTTTTTTTTTTTTTTTTTTGATCTTCTAGGTTTACAGCACTATGGTATATGTTCATGCAGCATAAATAATACAAATATATGCCATATGTATTGGCAGACCAACTGAAAGCAATATATTATTCTGTTTGGTACATATGGTGTTGTATTGCTCGGTTGTGCTTAAGACCAATCAAAAGCTGGAAAAAAGTTTGAAGTATTTAAATCTGACTAAAAGCATATCTTGGTAGTAAATATGTCCTAAATGTAGTTCTTAATTACAATAAAGTATTTGTGGATGCCTCTGCTGGTCCCTCGGGACATATAAGTCTTTGAAGATTATATGTGTGTGACAGGCTTTAAAATTTCTGCAGGAGCAGTGGTTGTATTTATTTCTATGATAAGTAAGATAACTAGAGCATTTATGGCTCCAAGATGAACAGAAATGTTGAGACCGAGCAGAGTGGAATATTCTGTACTAAAACTAGGATTTTCTTTAAAACGGTTGTTAGTTTGTTATATACTTTACAAACCTCTGCGTCCTTTAAAGCATTGAAGGTAGCAATTCTTTCATAAGATTGTACTTGGTCATAAATAAAAAATATAATCTTTAAACAAAATGTTTCTCTTACAGGTACGGATTCGGATTCAAACATCCCGTTGCCACACTGACAACATCCGCTTGGAGATAACTAGCAACAAACCTCACACACCCCCAGGAATCGAGCCATCCACATCAAGCTCTCAGGCAGCAAAAAGCGAGCTGGTGAGGGAAGTCACACGGACAGCAACTGAAGCTCAGCTGGCAGTGGAGGAGGCTCGAGAGCGCATGGTAGGGGCGCAGAATCAGGAATACCGCCAGACGCAGGGACACAGTCTGTACGCTATGCTGGAGGAGCTCAGAGACTTAGCACTACTTGATGTCTCCGGAGCTTGAGTCTATTTGCAACAACAGAAGTCCTGCATATATACCTCAGTATGATGCCATGAAGGGATTCCACATAAATGCATGCTTGGATAGTGTGAGAGCAATACCGTGTGTGGATTTAGGAAAGTATGCTGCTGTGCCCTTCAGATGCAGCACTATATTGGAGTGGCACAGTACTAATTTTAGTTTTTTAATGGCAAAAACAAGTTGCTATTATTGTGACTAGTTTCAAATAGTTTTTATTTGCATTTTCTGTATGTAAATAGATAAGTTAGTCCTTTTTTAGTTCCTTTAAAGTAATTTTTGAAGCACAGAATGTCCTTTTTTAGGATTCCAATTTAAACACTGTTCTATCTTATCCTATAACACTTTTTTTCTTCTAAAGAAAATCCTTTTCATATTAAATAAGTGGGAGTTTTAGAATAGAACATTTTTATTTATTTTATCCTGTAACACCAAAAATAAGTGGATTGATGTTTTTTCTTTAAAGAAAATATTTTTTCAACAACATTTTTATATGTAATGAAAAACAAAAAAAACAAACCATTATTGTTTTTGTTTTGACTGTTCTTCCAACGGCTTTTATCAAATTGAAATGTATTAAAAGCCGCATTCAGGGAAACGCTGTATTAATGAGTAATACAGTGAAATCTATATGTGGAATTAAAATTGTTATTGGTACAATACTGCTCTACATCAGTAAACAGAACACTGGAAACCGAGGAAGTAAAATGTATCTTAGAGTTTATAATGTTGTTGTTATTATTATTAAAAGTGAAATGGAGGGGGGGGGGGGTGTCTGAAGAAGTCTGTATCAGTCTGTATCTAGTAAAGTTGAAAGGAATGGCTTTTACATATATATATAATGCTGTATAAGTAAGAGAGACTGTAGAGGTTTTTTTTACAGACTACTGTTGACCACTATAGGGGCAGACACTACAGAGGAGCTGAGTGCAAGCTGACTCATTTGGTGATGATTTGATGGGCAGTGTAGAAAGGGGGAAAATAAGCAGACACAGCTTTTGTTAACTACTACCCTGGATGATAGTATTTGCAAATGTATTGTTTTGAATGTGTGAAGGGCACAATGTTTAAATGAAAGTGTCAAGATGGGTTTCTCTACTTGCAGTATTAGTTCTTATTATCTTTAAGTAAAAGTACACATTGTTTGGAGGTTAATACTGAACCTTAGATTATTGTTCTGAGCAACCCTTTCACGATGAGTATAACCAGAGAGTAATGTTTGTTGATATTTCTATCCAATCTCCGATACACGAATAATACTACTCTGATGGGTGAAAGTGAGTAGGAACTAAAGCCCCTATTGATGAGGGTAAAAGAAGAGAGTGCAAAAGCTGGTCTGCTGCTCAAATGGCAATCTCAGTTCCTGGCAAATAGACAGGGAAGAAGTGGAGGCAAGGACAGATATTATTTTCTGGGATCCAAGATCTCTTCAGATGGTGACTGTAGCCATTAAACTAAAAGAGGTTTACATTTTACTAGCTTGTCAAAGATTGACATAGCTTTCCTCCCCAGAAGCAAAGATATTACACGATCAACAAAGGTTTGCACAGTAAGAACTATGCTATTCCCAGTAGAAACATACAGATGTGAGAGCTGGACCAGACAAAAGTATTGAGTGCTGTAGAATTGATGCCTTTGAATTGTGTGGGTGGCAAAAACTGCTTGGAGTCCCTTGGACTGCAAGAAGATTGAATAAATCACTACTTCAGGAAATGAAGACAAACTGTTCACTGGAAGGTATGATCATGAGGCTGTAGCTCCAAAATCCATATAATGAGAAGACCGGATTCCCTAGAGAAAGCTTTGATGCAGCAAAAAATTGAAGGCACACTACGGAGGCAGCAGAGATGGATAGATGAGGTCACTTAAAGCAATGAACGTGAGATTGATGGAGTGCAGAGGGGCAGTGGCTGACAGATGTGCCTGGCGTGCTGAGGTCCATATGGTCATGGAGAGTCTGACCTGATTAAACAACAACCAGTGTTTGGATATCATGGGCATATGGTGCATCTCAACAAGTCCATCTGCTTGAATAATATATATAATTTTACCCTAAAAGAGTGAATTTCTTGCATAAGGGAATAAAGTCAGACGAGTGAAGAGGAGCAACAAAGGAGACCATCACTCTATAAAAAAAGTAAATGAACACAAAAATGTGTGTCTAGTACAGACATACTGTGTTAAGAAATGGGTTTAGGTGAACACCTACACTGCTCTAGAGCATCTAGAATCATATGCAGATTCCAACTGTTTAAACTTACCACAAGCAACATTTTATAGATAATTAATGAAAGTTTCTGCAGTTAAATTGTAATCTAATCAAATCGGTGCTAAACTAGTATCAACCTGCTAAAATAGTCTGGATCTCAAAAGTGGTCCTTGTTTGTGTTAGAAGTAAATCATAAAATTGGTCATTGTACAGAATATGAGATTCCACAACTTGCATTTTAATAGGTTCCAC